>CM073127.1:22632566-23232566 GCA_037039145.1 Fundulus diaphanus | reverse complement strand
TTGTTTTGAAGTACCATTTGTCTTCATGCTTTTACTTTTTGGCTGATGTCTTGAGATGTTACGTCAATATTTCTATGCATTCTATGCATCAGTCTCTGCTGCAGCAAAACAAATCCATAACATGATTCTGCCCCCACCATACTACACAGTTTGGATGTTGGTGTAGCGTTGGTCATTAATAGTCAAAATATCAATTTTAGTCTCAAAAATAGAACATAGAATATGTCTTTATATATTAGGATTTTTGTTCTTGGGTGCATTTTAAAACTTTAACCTGGCTTTTTATGTTGCTTTTGGAGTTATGGCTTCTTCCTCACTGATTGGCCATTTAACTCATGTCTTGTACAGGACTCATTTCACTGTGGATAATGACACTCCTACCAGCTTCAGGCAACATCCGTTCGTGGATTCTTATACACATTTTGCATCAAAACACGTTAATCCTTTGCACAGAACCTGTCTCCTTCCTGAATGGTATGATATTCATTCATCCATGTGCATTTATTTAGTTGGACAGATGAATGTAAGCACCTTTAGGCATGTGGAACTCATATCCAAGGATAAACCATATTGTGGAGGGAAAAAAATTCTCTTCTTTTTATTTTGGATGATCTTACTGATTTTCTCCACCATGTCACACAAGGAAGCAGTGTATCAGAAGCGTAATTATCAGGAATTTACTTATCAGAAGCTCACAAAGCCATTGCACATTTCCAAAAAAATTTAAAGGTACAGAAATCTTAGTGTACAAACTTCTTAATTTAAAAGGTAATAAAAAAACATCTAAAAAACTGACTTTAAACAGGAAAGTTTAGTAATTTAATGTCAGATAATGAGAAGAGAAAAAAAATGTCATGTCATTTTATACAGTGAATTTAAATATATAGTATGTTTTCAACTGTCTGGGCCTAGACCATCACTGTATTAGTTAAATTATCTCTGTAGGTCTGTATTTTCATGAAATATGGTAATACAGACTATTGAGAATGCTCATATTTCATTCTTTTAAGTATTAGTTTTTCTGTTTTTATATATTTTGGTTGTTATCTCCATTTAGGCCAGTAAAGTCTTATGAAAAATGGTTATGACCCCTGTTCTAACCAGAACAACTCTGTTAACTTTGCTGGTAGAAATTATTATTAATTTCTACCAGCAGAGGTCTACATATCCTTTAAGTAGAAAAACAAATTGCCTGGTTGGTAAAAGTTGTCACATAGTTGATATTAAATTTCCTATTAGGCTACACGGGTTTTGTACCTGAAAAGGTCAAGTACCAAATGATCAGAACTACAAAGGCATGGTATGGCAAGGAGGCAAAAAGGCCAGAACTCACTACAGGACTTGGACATCCTTTTGTAAAGGCAATGCATCATGGGTTGAAGTCTATATATACATTTTGTTTTGACACAGATGTTGAATTTCCAAACTTCCAGTTAGTATATTTAACAGGAAGGTCAAATTCCAAGTGAGAAAATAGTGGTTTTCCCACCAACCTTCACCTCAAAATGTAATGAGCCTGCCTTGTAGTTAAAATGCAGTGACAGTTGCCATAAAAATTACTTCCACTTCTGACTATTTGTCATATCCAGTACCCAGTTTGACCCAGTACCCAGTATAGCATCCTTTGTTGAACATGTTGCTAAAGTATTTGAAAGAGGAAGATATTTAAACATTCATTGTTATTAGTTTATACTGCTATTAATAGTTATCCTGACCAATATTTTCAGATCTGGAACTTGAACTGGGTTTGGTGTCATTCCCAAATCCTGATTCCAGTTTCTGGGATAAATAGAACGATAAGAGTAGTTTCTACTGGAGGTTTTTAAAATTTTCTGATGAAGCAACGATCATCAGGATGGATCAACTCATCTTGTTGGCTGTGGGTGTTTATTACCTCAACCTCACAGTTAGTTTGCTCATATTTCTTTTAAAAAAATTATGGGATTTTCTGGTTTTATTTTTTATTGGTCTGATTTTCCAAGCCTTCAGATTGCCCACTAAAATTAAACTGGGGGAAAATGGGGATTTCCGTGGAGCTCCACTTTCTGTTTCATTGAATCGACGACTCGCATAGAGTTGTATAACCTCTATTTGCGAAGACCTCCCTTTAGTGTTTGAGGTTTAAAAAGAAGAGAAATTAATTGGTTTTGGCTAGCAATGCTAAGGGTAGTTAGCACCCCTATGGGTGTTTGCAATACTACATAAGATCACCTCCTGTCCGCCGTCCTGCAGGGCATGCAGAAATTAGCTATGGGCAGAGACTGCTGCTGGAGTGTTGCCACAAATGTTGTTTTGATGCAAAATTAAGTTAATGTTCAAAGCTATGTAAATCAGACCCAAAAAGACAAGAGAAAAAAAAATTATAACTTACTGGTCACCATCAGAAATCCGGATGAGTAAACTGAGGAATTATCAAGACAAAGACGGCCTTGTTTTCCATAAATTAGCATAGAAGGAACAGGAGAATTAACGTGATACAAAATATCAGATCCTCATCTATTTATATCATTTCATATTAATTTATTCTCTGCTAGCGTTGCTGTCTTTTATCCTGAAGGACTAATGAGATATTGTGTTTTTTGAACATCACCAGGCCAAGTGCTTGGGCTAAATTGAGGACTAAGCCTCCCAATAAATCCCAAACGTAAGCCGGTCGTCTATTTCGATACTTAAACTGCTTGAAAATAATGTCTTGGCTCTTTTATGTATATTTTCCCAAAAATCTACTGTCATTTGACAATAACTGTCAAGTTTACTGTTCAAGGCAGGCTGGAGACTTGTTAGATTATGACTTTAGCTACTGCAGACTCACTTTCAGAAAATTTGTGGATTTTCAAATGCAATGCTAGTTGCCAGTAAACATTGCTAAAAGTTAAAAAAGGAATATTCTTAGTTAAAGGGTAATAACAGCTGTGTTCTCCTTTGTTTTGGCCACTGACATTTCTTTCCCAACCTGAAGTAAACAAGCTGTGTCCTTCACTGACAACACCAAGCAGCTTGCATATCCATGTGTGAAATGTCTGACAGCTCATAATTCCTACTACACTGTTTGGCTTCTGTTGCGGGTCTAGTCCAGTCGACTGAATTTTTCTGTTTCATTCGAAGAAACACCCTGTCTTACTTTAACAGCGGTTTTTAAAGCTTGCTTTCTTCAATAATCCTGCATGCGTCGCCATGGTTACACTTGATGTTTGCTCTCCAAGATGGCAGCAGGGTACTTTTTTTGCAAACACCCTAGGTTTAGCAAATCACAATTTCTTTGCCAGCTTGTGACTTGGATGCACTCATCCTCTGAGCTCTGTGACAAGTCAAGTGCAGCATAACACCCAAACTAACAGATGAACCCGTACCACAGTGTGAGAACCTTAAGACTGGTCCAATCATCAAAGCAATTGACTGCCGTAAAGAATAGTGGCAAATCAACTTTCCTGCCACAGACACTAATTTGAACGTTTGTATTTGTTTTTGGGATGATCTGCAGAAAGACCTGACTACGTAAGCAATGCTGTTGTTCTGGTTAACTAAATTAAAAAAAAGCTTAAAAAATAAAACAACTGGACTTCTATTCTGAAGCTGAAGACGTTGAGAACTTTTGAATTGAGAAAGCTTCCTGGATGGGAAGTGATACGTCTTCAGCTTCAGAATAGAAGTCCAGAATCTTCACCAAAATGTTCTGGTTAAAGTTGTAAAAGGATTTAAAGAGGCCGTTTTTTTTTTAAAAGTATTTAAGGAACTTGCTGCAGTGTAGCATCTTAGTCTGTGTCATTCAGTTCTTTAGTTTGTGAATCGTTAAAGTGATGCAAAGTAAGAAAGTCTCGAATAACTTCAGCCCTGTCTTTTAAAAAACACACAACTATCAGTGAATTATCCACAGGTAATGGTTACGAAAGAGATACAATGGTGAACACGGACCTCGGATACACAAAAAAAAATGTAGCTTACTCTCAGGAAAGCCCAGCTGTTTATATAACATGAAAACAGATGTCAGGCGAGGAAAACATTAACATGCAGCATTACAATCACACTATACATAGCAGTTTATGTGGAACCAATACAGCTACAGACTGTCTGCCTAATTTAATCAGCTGTGTGTGCATCCATGTCCTTCTGATAAGAACGGTTTGATCATCATAGATGAAACATTGTGTCTTTTCCTAACTAATGTAATGCTGAATCATTTACCTTACATGACTCACTTTCATATAGTCTATGAGGCTTACAGCGCAGAATTTACCATCAAATCCCTCTTTATTCTCTTCTATCAGATGTCTTATGAGTAGCTGTATTGTTCTGTGACTTTATACACTTTATGCATTTGCAAGCTTTTATGCATAGAAAATATGCAGTAACAAAAGAAACATGTATTTGAGACAAAGCATTTATTTTCCTACTACAGCACATGCACTGACTTTCATAGCTGAAACCAAGCAAAGGGCCAGAATGCTACGACGACGTTCGCTTCAAACGTCGCAGATCTGAGTTCAGCTTTGCTTCACTGTGGAGGATGAACCTGACCCATAATGCACTGACCCTGTAAAAAAAAAAGAAAAGAAATCCTTATCCCATGACAGACATATGTCATCTTGTCTTTATTCCTCAATGTAAGGACAGGCATCAAAAAGGCGTGTCATACTTTGCAGAAGTAAAAAAAAAAGTCTATGTAAAAACAACATTTACACATGTATACATTTATAAAGGGGTAGTTTGTCACCGGTTTTAGTCCTTGATTGCTGTGCTGCATCCACTTGGGAATAGTTCACCTGGCTCCATGAGCTCTCAATGCAAACTGCATGCCCTCATCTGTAAATATTGTGTTTATAGTTGTGATTTAAATTAAAAAAAAAAAAAAGGCACACTGCAGGCAAAGATTCTCCTCCCTTCTTCCCTGTGTACGTCTTTGTGTAAAGCTATGTAGAGGCTTGGCTGTCTCATCCCTATTAGATTAATGCATGTTATCTGTGTTTTTATCAGCTGAGAGAAGAACAAAAGACACTCATCCCAGATACTCGCGAAAAGGTTTATTTTCATTCAAAATTAGGCTTTAATTTCAATTATCAAGTTAACATTGGTTACATGTTGTTTGCTGTGCTAACTCTGTAAGACCTTCCTTTCAGTCGAAACATTCAAATGATTTCTCAAGTGATTTCAAAAGTTTGGGCATTTAAATCTATGGCTCCAAAAAGAAGCTGTAAAAGACGTCACCCTGCTACGCTGTGTTTGTAACCCATCAAAGCTAAGCGTCAGCACAAACTTTGGTCCCAACCACATGCTCGCATGTCAGCTGCCACGCAGTGGATTCATGTGATTTCAGTTTAGGGAAACATACATTTAACAGAATTTCAGTCACTGTCAACCAACCAGTCAGGATGCAAATAGGTTCAGTTGGTTAAAGCAAATGTAAAAACGCTTAACCACTGCAAACAGCAAAGAGGATCTGTTGGTTCTTAGACGACAAATTCATCACAGCCTGATATGACACTGTAGCATCCCTTCTGCTGGCTTTCTTAAAAGACAATTGATCAATTTGAGCTTTTAGCTCCGGTTTTGAGCTAATTAGCCTCCCATGTTTGATAAGCAGTATGGTAGTAGTTTGACTGAGAGTACAGCTGATAATGGTTGTGATCAAACTGGGATTAGCATCCTGATAAATCACAAAAAGATATGCCAGGTGATGTCAGATTACCGAGATTATCCCTTAATCTTAATTACAATTGGCTATTCTGTCATCAAAGATTAAATTTGGCGAAAAGAAAAAAAACATCATTACTGGAATTTGTATGGCTTGAAAATAACTGTTTTTAGCAAATGTATTTGAGATTTTAAAACTCAGGTCTTAAATATGCAAAAATGCTGGATCTTAAGTAAAGGGTTGGGGGGTGTTTATTTATTCGGTGTTTTATGGGCATGTACAGTAGCAGATTATCTTGCACGGTTCCTGTGGGTTTTTTTTCTCAATTGTCAAGCAAACTGATTGTTTTGTGGTATATTTGGGTTCGGTCAGAAGTATACATACAGTCATCATTCGCATGGTCATAATGATGTTAGGATTTTATTTGAATGGTTATGTGTGTGTGTGTGTGTGTGTGTGTGTGTGTGTGTGTGTGTGTGTGTGTGTGTGTGTGTGTGTGTGTGTGTGTGTGTGTGTGTGTGTGTGTGCTCACACTGCAAGATGTACAACATCAGTGTTTATTTTAAATTGAAATTATGCCAGAAGCTTGTTGGTGCGCCAAACACCAGTGGTCACGATTCTTGTTATGAGAGATTTTAACCAAATATTGGTGGGGATGCTTGAGACTATTTGGATATTTTTGATGAATTATGTAAAATCCACCATAATACTGTGCACCCAGTTCTTGTTTTTACCCCCTGGGGGAAAAACAGGATTTCAATCCATTGTTAAAAGCCCAAAATCACACATGATAAATGTATGTAAACTTCTAACCAAATTTTCAGTTTTTGCTGCTCTTTGGGTTTGTTTTTTTTTAGATTTGTGTCTGTTTTTGTTGTTATTTTTTTGTCTCTTTGACTAAGCCACTCTGGGAGATTTCTTTTAAAAATCAACCTGAAAAAAACAACAACAAAAAAACAAAACAGAGACATCCAAGCCTTATGGATTTTGTGGAGTGAAACTTTGAATGTTTGTTTTAAAAATAAACATGGGCTGTTTCCTGTGTTAAAACTGCCACAATAAAGATCCCTATAGAATATATTTACTGTTGTCTATTATTTTATCCAGCTGTTAAACCAATCAGTTCTGATTCACTGATTGATGTGATATCTAATATGTAAAAATACTAATATGATGGACTTTGGTGACGGACTGGCGAACCCTTGCAAAGCTAAGTGGGTACAGATAATCGATGGATGCTTATAAAATATATCTACACTATTTTTAATGTTTTCCAAAAACTTTGTTCACCACTTGTGGTATAACTACACTGTTCTTTCTTTTTTTTTTTTTACTGTATAGAAAAATCAGAATCAGTTTATTGGCCGAATTCGTGGGTACAAACAAGGAATTTGACTTCGGATCTCAACACTTTAATTGTAAAAAACCCCCAAAAAAAACAGTAACAGCAAGCAGAACAGCGACTAGAATCTATAACTCAAAACACAGTATAGAGGGGAAACATGTAAGAGAATGGACAGGATGTACATGAGAGTTTATTTTTGACAGCAGAATGGCTGGCTACCTGGACAAGGGGCAGAAACTGGCTCTGCCTGGGCTCCTTTTAGCCATCAGTGCTCTGCAGCGCGACCTGGAGGTAAGAGTCTGAATAACCGGTGACCAGGAGGAGTTGGGTTCACAGAGATTCTAGCTGCCCTTTTATTGGCCCTGGACCTACACAGGTCATGAATGTGAGGAGTGTCAGTCCTGATGATCCTCTCTGCAGATCTAATTGTTTGTTGCAGTCTGGACCTGTCTAGTTCTGTGGATGAGCTGAAGTCCACTCCACAGTCTTTAGTGGATTTAGCTCCAGGTTTATCCGGACGCAACAGAGGACTAGCCGATCCAGCTCCTGTCTGTATGAAGACTCATCACCGTCCTGGATCAGCCCAACGACAGTGGTGTCATCTGGAAACTTCAGGAGTTTCACAGATGCGTCCGCAAATGTGCAGTCATTAGTCTACCGTGTTGATTGTTCTAGGGTGGAAAAAAAAAAGCTGGTTATCCACTGACAGGTGGAGACACTGTGAGCTGGGTGAGCTTCTGGTGGAGGATGTCAGGGTTTACTGCGTTAAAGGCTCAGCTGGTTCCCGGCATATGTTTGTTTGTTTGCTTCAAAACTGCAAATAAAAGAATCCATATTCACATTTATAATCCAAAGAAAAAGGATACATGATTTGAAAAGGGGACGGAAAAGAAGCAATGCTTATAACGTTCCAACCTACACTACTCACCACCTAATAAAAACTGAATACATAATACAACATAATACAAACGTAAAATAATAAAACATAATACAACTCTACAAGTATCAACACTAACACAAACAAAGACAGACAAACCCCAGAGAGTCAAGGTGGCGCAGGATGAAGAGTAGGCCCGGGTTGGCAGCATCTTCAGCCGATCTGTTTGCCCGGTGAACAAACTGCAGAGGGTCCAGAAGGGGGCCTGTGATGTTTTTTAAACAATTCAGCACCAGGCACTCAAAGGATTTCATGGCCACAAACATCAGGGCAATAGATGTATAGTCATTTAAACCTGTGATGATCCATTTCGTGGGGGCAGGGATGATGGTAGGCTGTTTTAAACAGGAGGGAATTTCACAAATGTTCTGTAGACTGTTGGTGAAGATGGAGCTCAGTTGGTCAGCACATGTTTTTAAGCAGACCCGGTGCTTTCGTCCCACTCAAAAGGCCCTGTTGACATCTCCCTCTGTGATCTCTGGCAGAGGTGGAGAGGAGTTGGTTGAAGAGTTATTGGTGGGGGGTTTGGGGGAGATCCTTTGCATGAGAGTGAGGTCTGAAGGTTTTCACCGATGCTGCATGGATAGTGAGCACAACCCATATACAGAGGCCTTAGTCCTGGATGTAGCTGACCAGGGTTCGATTCCAACCTGAGGTAACTTTACCGCATGTCTTCGTCCCCCTCCCTCAAACTCCCTTTTCTCTCAGCCTGCTTTATGAAAACCAAGCCACTAGTGCTGTAAAAGCGTAGATGTAGTTAATCAAACAGTAGGTCAGGTGTTTACTGTCAGCACTAGAACCAGCTCCATTACTTCTTTGAATGCTTTTTGAAACAGGAACCTTTTCATGGAGCTAGATCAGAAACTCTTGTTATGGAAATATATAATCCGTTTTTGTATTAATCAAGTATTTTTATTAAAGCAGTAACAGTTACCCACGTTTTAAATAATATTGTAAAACTCTCGGGCCTGGAGTGCAAAGAGGATGGAGTCTGCAGGGTCACTCAAGGCTATAAATTCACCCAACTTTCTTGTGGGATACCAGGCAAGTAAGAGTCACAGGAGGTTTTAGGGTCACCCGCTCACTGAGGGTCCCTCTATGAATAGATGCGGCCCTGGGCGGTTCCAGCAGACACGCGCCTGCAGCCGACACGAGAGGGTGGACGTTACTACATGGGCTTTAGGATAAAATTGTAAGTGTGTGTCTTCCCTTGGAATTCCAATTGTAATAAATATATTTGTATTCCAAGTGTTTTGTCTCTGATAATTGTTTTCTTCCTTTGCTGCCAAATCTACGAACTGGGTGAGGCGGGTTTTAGTGAATGAGACAGGAAGAGCGAGAGGCTGCCTTGTCACACGTGACCTCCTGCGGCACCTGGAAGGTGTAAATATAGTGAACATCACAACCTGAATATGTGTTGGACACAGCTGAATTTTACCATACCATACCATCGTTATTTATAAAGCGCTTAAAAACAGCCAACAGCTGAAACAAAGTGCTGTACATTGCTACAGCCATTACAAAAATGAAGGTAAAAAGATAATGCCTGAAAACACTTAAAAGAAACAATAAAACCAATTTAAAATGAAAACTGAGTCTCTCTAGTAGTAAACGCCAAAGACTAATAGTGCCTTTAGGCAAGTTTTACAGGGGCAGGTTATTCCAGCAATAGAAAAGGTCCTGCTCCCTCTGAGCTTCCTCTTAGACCTCGGTACCTCCAGCAGATGCAGTTCAGCTGACCTGAGGGGCCGTTTTCCCATAGATGGAAATTAGACATTAGATAATGCACACCGAAAGATAAAGTAGGAGTTATTGTAGACTCATGTCAACAAAATATCAAAATCGTGGAAGGAAAGCTTGATTACAAACCTCCCTCACTGCATGAAATTCTCCCCCGGACACAGGGACTGGAAACGTGCCACATGGTACCAACAAACTCTACCGGTGAGAAGTGTCTACATGTCTAATCAAAGGCACCTTTATAAACACACCTGGCAGCAGAAAGAACTAAGCTCTTACATCTGATACGGCATCAGACTGGATCAAGGGGTCTAGATCATCGGGGGGGCTGTCTCTAATAAAAGGAGCAGGGGGTTGGGTGCTGCAAGTGTTTCAAGGCTGTAGATTAAAAGCAGTGGTATGAAAGACATGTTTTATAAGTCAGCTGGAGCTCAGTGACAGATTTAACTATAGCGAAAATAGAGAAAAAGTAGATTAAAAAAAGGAAAAAATAAACAGACATTAAGAATCCTTGTTCTGCATTGAACAGATCTGGAGAGAACAAACAGGGAAGATTAAATGGATCATTAAAGCACATAACAAATCCTTAAAAATAAAAAAAAAACAAATAATTGCCATATTTTTTGGCCATAAAGAAACCAAGTTTTGTGACAGTTTAACTGTGAAAGACACACCTGCAGCCATTAGAGCTGAAAATAGACATTTGTGTTTCAAGAATACGCCTCTCAGCTTGCACTCATGAAACTTTATAGCAACAAATGCAGTAATTTTGCAAAGGAATTTGATGAGGATGTTTAGCACACCTGCAGAACCAAATTACAAAACTGTCACATTCAGAAATAATAGACAAGCCACAGTGTAATATATAATATATATTTTTCCCTGTCTTTCCTTTACAGTTGTATTTGGCATTGTCATTTCCATGTCTGAAGTCCAATATGCAGTGAAATCAGTGTATAACAAAATGGGAGAAATATGTAATAATGAAGTCTCCAGCTTGAATATGACTTTACACTGGAAGGATTTACATGAAGATCAGATTAGTCCAATGTGGAAGAGGAATCCTGAGGAGAGGGTTGGAGATCTAATAGACTGGAAACCTGCCAACTCAGGGATTTGAAAGGAATGTGTCCATGGGAATCAGTCCAGTCAATGTGTAGTTCACCATAGTGTTAAGTAGTCACTCATGACAAAAGATATAATTCAAAAAGTAAAACTATGGGTAGCATTGAATTAGATGAAGTGATATTTCTTACTGTTCTAACCATGACTGTTACTCTGATATTCACTGACATGCACCAGAACTCCCTTGTCTCTTCACAACAACATTGATTGATTGTGTAAAACACAGCAGGAGTGAATGGAAGCAGCTAAAAGTCAAAATTTCTCACCCAAGTCTATATTTTACTCATGACAATAAACAGCTTTACACCAATCCGTCTGCCTTCAGTTACCTTGCCACTGACAACAGCCTATGTCATTTCATCAACGGTCCGTTGCTGCTGTGAAACCCCACTGAATTTCTACTAAGACAGGATAGGTATCTGATGTTGTGTTCTCTTCTGTTTCTGGTCCGCTTGTCTTACTGGTTTCCATGTTTGCAGGCTGCTGCTCTTTTGCCAACATAAAATACCAAATTCTGCGCTCTCTTTTGGGAACCCTGGGAACTCTCATATGATTGGCTCAGGAACCAGGAAGTAAACACGGGCTACACCAAAATATACAAAATATATATACCTCTCATTTTTACAGGAGAAATTCTTGACAAAGAAATTGTTGATGGAGAGGACGGAGTGGTTTATAGGGAATGTTACTTCCATCCTGGGTGACAAATGAGAATGATGTAGGTTGATTTTACAGTAAATTTCTTAACTATTGTTCCTTTAAAGATAAAAGTCCCTTGAAGCATCTGCTGCACATGTGGTGGCTAGAAAGGAAGTAAAAAATCTGACACACAACCATCACTCATTTCATTCAAATACTGAAAGCAAAATTAGTCTGTGCTTTCGCTCATAACACTTTGTAAGAATGCAGCAGGAATATTTGGAGACTATGGTTGTTGATGTGGTACATAGAAATTCTTTTTTAAAAACTGAGAAATGTTTTGCTCACAATAAACATCCATGATTGGTGAAAAAAGAATAATAATAATAATTTAGGTGTTCACTGAACTATAGCTGACGTCAGTCCTGTTGCGTTTTGTTCCCTCCCCTCAGCTTTGGATTGTTTCCAGCCTGGAAGCCAAATTGTTACATATTCCTTGCACAACAAAGGTTTCACACAAAGAGACAGCTTTTGGTGATTAAGGAAAAAAATCCATCCTTATCATTTAAATACACACACAAAGCTCAGCTCCATTTTTGGTTTAAGAGCGACTTAGGGCAGCATTACACTAACCTTTATAGTTTCAGAACACTATGTATTGAAATTACTTATCTGTTGTGAAAGATATTAAAGAGGCTTATGTTTTCTGACACTGAAACATGATGTAGCTTTTTTCCCCCTAATATTTCCTGATAAAGTTTTACTTTGACTGTCACACAACACGACTTCTTGCTTATATCTAGAACCATGGTGTGCCACTATAAACAACTAGGAAATCTTTTGGAATCTCCACAACTTTGATGCAGTGCTAAAGAAAACATACCAAAGGTAAATACTAAGAAAAACTACAACTTTCTTCTGTGGAAAAAAAGTTTATTTAAATAAAATCCAAGTTAAAGAGAATGAGAAACACAACATATTTTGCCTCCTGTGCTTTCTAAGCGTGTTGTCTTTACACTTCTCAACCAGCAGGTGTCCCTGTCACTGTTCACTTTGCACATCTAAAGATAAAGTATGTATGTATGTATGTATGTATGTATGTATGTATGTATGTATGTATGTATGTATGTATTTAACCTTTATTTATCCAGATACATCTCAAAATTGCAGCAGCACACAGACAATTTCAAATCAAAAACTACAGACATGTAAATACATTAATGATATGATTAAAAATTAGGCAAAACAAAACAAAAACCTTATTTCTAAACTGATTTAAAACAACCTTAAATACATTAACAGAGACCAAATCCTTCAGTTTCAAGTCCCTCTGCAGTTCAGTCTGAGGGAGCTGCAAACTGGAAAGATTTTTTTCAACATAATCAGTGAAAACCTCAGGTACAATTTCTAAAATGAACTCCTGAATATTTCCTATCAGTAAGGGAGACAAGATAAGGGGGAAGTAAACCCAAGATGGCTTTGTAAATGAAATTCTACCAGTGACAGAGTCTGTGGGTTGATAAGGAAATCTATCCAACGTGGGAATACAGAAGACAATGATGAGTAAGAGTTCATAGACCAGTGATAAAATGTAATGATACACAGAATCCAACATATGAAACCAGTGTTAACATGCATGCATATAAACTATATCGCCATTCTTCAAAAAGGGTAGACTAGCCTCAAAAGACAAGATCAAATTCTACAACAAAAACCCAACTTTAATTTCAGTTTTTTTTTACCAACTGTTGAATGTGGGGAGCAAAACCCAGGGAATCATCAATATTAAAAACCTAAATATTTATATTGAGATACTACTTTGTTAGGAAAGCCTTGAAAAGTAATAATGAGCAGCCACAAAAGTGAACTGGGTATCATCTTAAAATGGGAAAACAATATTATTTTAGGTGTCGCATAATGCGACTGTACATCCTGTCTAGGAAGCTATCACTAGGATTTTTCAGCCCACTGTGGCAGGTTTGGCATGTTGGTTGCAGATCACATGCTCTGTAAATCCGCCTGACAGCCTAAATAAGGAGAAAATGGAAAATGTTTTGGCTTAAATTAGAGGTCAGAGAGTTGTGTGCAATACAACTCTTTGTGGTTCAGATTAGATATTTCATCCACAGTAGGTAAATGGGATTCCCAGGTTTTTCCAAATAGCAGCACATGGCATGTTCTCATGATCTAAATATTTCCAGTACATCGGCGTACTGCACCACTCCCTGGACAAACAAGAGATATCCTAGAACTGCGCTTTCACATGCAATCATACCTGTGGAAAGGCTGCAGGTCACAACCTGTTTCTCACTACAGGAATAAACAACAGTGAAGACAAAGAAAACAATTAAGAAAGATCTAATTTTGCTCGTTCAAGTAAATGAGAAAAGAATGTCAGAAGAATGTATTCAAAGCTGTGGTGTCCTCCCCATGAAAACTGGGTCCGTAAAGCTGCACAAACCTATCTCATCGCTCAAGATATTATTTTGAAATAGAACTGAACTTCAGAGAAATGAATTCGCTCCAGCCGCACTAACGCAGTTTTTAATCAGATTTCTCTGCTATCAGCTGTAAATAATGATTTGCTGACTTCATTTTGGCTGTTGCAGAAATTTCCAAGTAAACGGCACATAACATACAGGCTGTAAAATCTTCCTCAAACAGTTATTTGTTAATTACGGGAAGTCAAAGTCACAAGTTATATTCGTCCTCATGGTGACAGAGCGCTGTCCCAGATTGGTCATATGGATGGACATGTGATCAGTGTGTGTGTGAAGCAGCAGATACTGGAATGAAATCTATAAACTGTCGAATGTGCTCCTGGGTCAATGCATATATGTCTACAGAGGTAAAGCGCCCGTGTGTGTATGTATATATATATATATATATATATATATATATATATATATATATGCAGTCCATGCTCGTTTTTTTTGTAGTTTTCTAACTTTAGAAAAACGTTTTATTATTTAAAATAATATATAGCACACTCATTCTTAAACCAAATTGATGTTGGTTGCTTGCTGCAAAAAGGTTCTGGGTTCAAATCCCAGATGTTTTTCTTTCCTTATGGAATTTGTATGTTCTCCCTGTGCATGTGTGGGTTCTCCCAGGGTACTCCGGGTTCCTCCCACAGTCCAAAAGCATGACTGCTGGAATAACTGGTCTCAGTAAACTTGCCCTGTGTCTTTGTGGTGCCCTGTGATGAACCGGAGCTCTGTCCAGTGTATACCCTGCCTCTCACCCAATGACTGCTAAAGATAGGCACCAGCCCGGGTAAAGATAAGCCCTATAAGCGGGTATAGGCGATGGATGGATGGACACTCATTCTGACGACTATCAGTGGGGCTGAAGAGCCGGTTTTGAAATGTATGAGAAATTTTTAAGCAGAATTTAGTGACATGATATCCACAATAAAAGCATTGGCTTTTGGCCGTGTGTGTTTGGACGGACGGATGGACAGATGGACGGATGGATGGACGGATGGATGGATCCCTAACACATCCTTTGAGCTGAAGTTTTGTGAATTATTTATACAAATCTTTTCTTTTGATGCAAAATAACAATCAATCAGAAGTTCACACTAATCTTAAAAAAAATTGTTAAAACTGACACATCATTCCGAATTCATTCTGAGAAATTTTTACTAAAATATTATTGTTATAAAACTTGCAGGTCCCAGGTCCATATAATGATCAGTAGAGAGAGAAATTCTAATAAAACCTTTGGAGGAAAATAAGCATATCCACAACTCCAACCATGGAAACAAGGACCAACTGTAGGCAAAAACTTTTTTTTAAGAAAGAGGAAAGATCAGCTGCTACTGGTGTGATTTACTAGAAAAATAGGAAAAATAAGAATACAGAGATTAGGCTCTTCACACATGATACTGCGCAGAAATAACAAATTATAGCAACACTAATTTACCGGCCGTGTTGTAACACTGCTGCTCTGTTGCATAAACCACACACACAAAAAGGTCTTGTTTCTCCTTATTTAGGTCAAAGGTTTTGATGTTACTGACTGTACCTACACCCTTACTGAGAAACATCCACGGTGTTAAAGGTCATAGAGGGTTGAAGCTTAACCGGCTCTTAATACACAGGATGGACTCTGCAGACCGTTGGTGCATCACAGGACCAGCTTGAACTTAAAAGGACAAAAAAACATGAAATAAAAGCATCTTAATAAAAGAGTAAATACCCTGCTCACCAGGGCAAAGGACGATACTTTCACGTTCTTCTACTTTACTGAGTTCAACAAACTCTGTAACTTTGTCAGCTATTTTTCAGAGGTATTGTGGCATCAGGGCTGCACCCTGGAGCAATTAGTAACACTGTTGCTCTGCAGGAAGAAGGTCCAGGGTCTGAATGCCAGCCTGGGGTTTGTTTTCTGCACAGAGTTTGCATGTTCTCCCTGTGAATGCATCGGTTCAACCCGGGGTACTCCGGCTTCCTCCAGCAGCACTAAAACATGGCGGTTCGGTTAATTGGTGTCTCTTGCCCGGTGATGTGACAGTGTGAGTCTTAGACTTAGACTTAGACAACTTTATTTGTCATTTTGTATGCACAGAGTGCGTACAGAACGAAATTTCGTTTCACATACAGCTTGAAGTTACATTAAGTAGCAGTGAATTACAATGCAGCAGTGATTTCCTAGTAAACAATTGAAATGTAAACAATGTAACAGTGCAGGAGAAAAACAGAACAGAGTAACAGTTCGGCAGCATTTGTAGTGCTAGATAAGGATTCAATGATGGGATGTGCAATATACGAATGTTGTACAGAGTCCATTTTGTGGCTGTTCAACAGTCTGATGGCATATGTGCAAATGTGTAAATATGCAAATGTGCAAATGTGCAAATATAAGAATGTGGTACAGAGTCCATTTTTGTGGCTTCAGCAGTTCAACAGTCTGATGGCAACAGGGAAAAAGCTTTTGCAGAACCTGGTTGACCTGCAGCGGATGCTGCGGAACCTCTTCCCAGAGGGCAGCAGGGAGAACAGTCTATGGTGGGGGTGTGAGGGGTCCCTGATGATGTTACGGGCTCGGGACACACAGCGCTGCGATGAGATGTCCTTGATGGAGGGAAGAGGAGCCCCGATGATCCCTTCTGCTGTCCTCACCACTCTCCTCACGTTCTTCCAGTCGGAGGCATTGCAGTCTCCACACCACACAGAGAGACAGCTGGTCAGAATACTCTCTATGGTGCTTCTGTAGAAGGTTGTGAGGATGGGCGGGGGCAGGTGGGCTCTCCTCATCCTCCGCAGGAAATACAATCGCTTCTGTGCCCTCTTCACCAGTGACGTGGTGTTCACAGACCAGGTGAGGTTGTCTGTGATGTGCACCCCCAGGAACTTGGTGCTGCTGACCACCTCCACCTGCTGAGCACGCATGGTCGTCTGTGGGGCCATGTGATGGGCTGGTGACCTGTCCAGGGTGTACCCCACCTCTTGTCCAATGGCTGCTGGAGAAAGGCCGTCCCGCGACTTTGTATGGACAAGCATGGATGGATCATGACGTCGCACCTTGGAGCTCTGTGACACGTAGGACACTTGGTTTTTAAAGTTTTACTGACTTCTCCCTCACTGGATCATTGATGACACACCTTTGATTCACTCAACAGGATAAAACTCTAAAACTAAAGATGTACTTTCTTTTTTACCATTTTGTAAGATTTTACTTGCAGCTCATTTGCAGACAGAATTGACTACAAAGAGTAAACGTGGGGACGTGAAAACATGAATCCAAAAGCGGCTAAGAAACCTGCTGAAAAAAGGCACTTCGGTTGGATAGCACAGCACATTCCCTTCTATTAATTTTCTCTTCCTGAGGGCTTTTTCTTCTTTAATAACAGCCATGGTTTTAACAGCATTTGCAACACCATCTTCAAGGGTCCTATAATTGCTTTACCAGGACATTTATCACGATAAATAGAAGGGGAAAAAAACTAAAAAGAGAGGGAGATAAAGGAGGAGGGGGTATATAAAAGTGAGGTAACAGAATGACAGAGCATTATCTTTGAAGCGGCTGTCTTTTATTAATGGGGCTTTTCTTCTGGGTGTCGCCACATAATCTGTGACTGTCTTCAAAAATGAAAAGCAAGTTTTACTTTGCAGCAGTAGAGTTGAGCTCCAGAAGTTTCTGTTTTTTGATCACTTTTAGGTCCTAATAACCATCTTAAACATAAAGGTTTTGTGACTATGGCATCAACAAACAAAGAGGCCCAGGAGGAGCAAGACCGCCTAAGATCCCTTTTTTACACCTACGACGTGGACAACTCAGGACAGATTGAAAAAAATGAATTTTCTGCCATTTGCCAAGAGCTCCAGGTGCCTTCTGAAGAAGCAGAGGGAATATTCAGCCGCCTGGATGCTGATGGCGATGGCACGGTGACCTTGGAGGAGTTCCTCAGTGGATTCAAAGACCAACATCAGAAGGATTACACTGAAGAAGAGGGTAACTTCTCAACAGTGGAGGAATTTTCAGTCAACAAAGAGCAGGTCATGATCAGGTGAGGAGCTAGGTCAGCCTTCTTTTGCAGCAAAGTGGGATATAATCATTTGAGTTATAGTAGTCATGATAGTAGCAGTGATTGTGTGGTTAAAAACTGGTCAAGAATTGCGCCTTGTTTCCACTTGAAATTACTCTGCGTGATCGAAGGACAAATACCTTTCAAATCAAAACCCTTAATTCATTTTTTTTTGTACATCACTTGTTATGAATGCAACACTGAAATGGCAAAAAAAAGTTCAGATGAGCTAAAAGGCTCAAATGTTAATTCTCCTGATTTCTAGTGGATGTGGTCCAATAAGTGCAGCTACTGACAGAGTGTAAATTGTGATACGTATGAGGCTCTCACAATATAGGTCACCCAAGTGAAACTACTTTGCCAATAACCCTTACATAACACAAGGTATCAACCTTGGTGGATGAGAGGATGTCCCCTCCTGATGTAGCCTAAACATCCAGGAACTTCTTTCTTTCTGTCCAGCAGCACAGTTTTGAAGCCGGATCAATCTCAGGCTGCAAACATCCTCTTTTATATTACATTATATTCTTTTGTGTTGTCCTTTTCCAGAAAAAAATGTGAAGCTGTAAGAGAGTTTAAAACTTTGACCTAATTTTAAGGCAAAATCTTGCACATAAGCATTCGGTTATCAGTGAATATTGTGGTCACATACTGTATTTTATTATACTGTAACTACACAGCGTGAAACATAAGTCTGAGCAAGAGCGTTTTAAAGTCTCACAACATGTTGTCTGCTGGTCCACACAGCTCAGCTTGGTTGGGGATAAACACATCTTCCAGATTATAATGGAAAAATTGAAGTGAAAGCTTGATGCAGGGTTACAAAAACTGTATATTTATTTGATTTTGTAAAAAAAAAATTAGTTTAAAGGCACACCATTTTTACTCTTTCCAGAGATGCAAATAACAACAAAAAAACTTTACTGTGTGTTTTGCTGCCACTGGGCTGAAAACAAAAGGGTTTGCGTCTCATAATTATGCGTTAACCTAGTCATATTCATATGCTATCTTATAATTACGTCTCAAGTCCTTATTTAGTTTTAGCACTGAACTATTGTTACTAGTATTGCTTAGTAATCTCATAATTATCTCACAATTATCTCATAAATAGTAAAAGCATAACAGTACCCCAAAAGCATGATCTGAGTAGATAGTTCATATCATCCCACAATTATTAAAGAGCCAAGTCATAATTAGAAACAGTCTTCATACAATATGTGTCTCATAGCAATTTAATAATTAGTAAAACTACTGAATGCTCTCTCTCAACTATGACTTTGCTCTCTCATCATCATGAGAGGGTATTAGATGTGCTCTCATAATTATTATTATTTTTTTTAATTAAACCTTTATTTATAAAAAATAGCCTCATTGAGACCTGCGTTCTCATTTATGATAGAGACCTGTTAGGTTATATGTAATTCATATATAATAATGAATGATTATCACATACAATCCCATGATCATAGTATGGCTGAGTCATAATTAGCATTAGCACTTAATACATTAGCATCTCATATGCATCTCATTATTAAATTAAGAAATATATCTCATAGTAATTAGATAATAAGAGATACTCCTTTACTCTGAGATAATATCTCCAAATTATGACTTTACTATTTCATAAATGTGAGATACTCTCCAATGATTTCGACTCATGATAGAGTATCTCGCAATATGAAATACTGACTCATGCAATCTCTTAATTATGTGACAGCAAAGCTATAGTTAATATTATTTTTTTTATTTAAAAAAAATCATAATTAGTACAATAAATGATATTTTACCTCGTTCTGTCTCGTAGCTACAAAATAAACAAATAAATATTTCCCTTTATAGTCCCACTAAGGGGGAATTTGTCACCCGACTCTGACCACTAGGCCACCCCTCCCTCAATGAGGCAATCGAATCCTAATCTTCATTTGCATTAATACCTTATTCCAGTAATATAAAAAAAACCATCTCATAACTGGTTAAGTAAGGAAAATGTATACATATTAATTTTCCTTTACTTTTCCTTGGCAAAAATCAAAGATGATATATGATTATTATGAAATATAAGAAACAAACTTAGAATTATAAAGATATGATATGAAGTACCGTCTCATAATTAGGGAATTGTATGTCATTCTCCCCAATAACAATGAAATAGTTTCCTCATACCTTTAGTTTCTGAAAAATATACTGCAATGAATAAAATTAATGAGTCATAGTGATATCTGATGATTATCTCAAAACCACGTATTTGTGTGATAACCAAGTCATATTTTTCAGACCATTAGTATATAATCAATATCTCATTAGTACGGAATATTATAAGATCAGAGATTTCTAAATTATGACATAGTATCTCACATGTTATTATTATGAGTTATGTTATTATAAGATCTCATAATTATTAGTCACATTACATTTAATCCTAGTGGCGGAAATTGGCCTCCACAAACTGCGCTTGCCTCTAACTACTGTACAAGATATGGCAGCTATTTTCCATCTGCGTAAAGCCTGCGCCTTTATGTGAGGAGGAGAGGGAGGAGTGAACCAACCCTGCTAGGTAGTGAGGGCAGGTGCGCTACCTGAGTCAACAGCAGCTTTTCTAAAAGTTTTATTTCAAGACAGCGGTGATGGCATTTATCGTTTTTTTTAATGTAAATAACTTTATCTAAAATTTGATTGATGCGCATAAGTGGTGAGAAATAGTTTGGAGAAAACGCAGTTGTAGTTTGGAAGCTGGGAGTTACACGTTCAACTTTTTTTTTAATTTTGCGGTCATCCCGAGAAGAACTTGGACACATGAAACTTTGTTTGGTTTTCTTGGACTCCCCGTCCCGGTGGTCATCCCAATTTTCCTGAAACGTTCTCCTTCCCGCCCCCTCCAGCCAGCCACAGTCTTCCGACAAGGGTATGAGCGCGGAGGAGAGGGACCGGCTGCGCACCCTCTTTCGCGCGTACGACGTCGACAACTCCGGGCGCATCGAGAGGAACGAGTTCCTCACCATCTGCGCCGAGCTGCAGGTGTCAGCGGCTGAGGCGGACAGGATATTCCAGCGGCTGGACGTGGACCAGGACGGGACCGTCACCCTGCAGGAGTTCATCTTCGGCTTCCACGACCGCTACGGAGAGGACATGGAGTCCGACGGAGGACAAGTGTCCATCGCCTGGGAGACCTTCGAGAAGAGGCTGGGCGAGCAGGCCAAGTTCATCCCGAGGTGAGAGAGTGCAATAAAAATTATCTATTTAAATGTTCAGAAAGATAGGAGTCGGTTCCACAGAGAGCGCAGTGTGCGTAAAGGTGATACTGACGTTTTATCTTTGCAGGGAACTATAAATATGTTATAATATAAAGACTGTATAACATACAAAAGACAGCACTGAATGCAAACATTTGAGCACATTTGTTGGGTAAAAACAACAACAAAACAGTGAGTAGTGAGGTTGTGTCTTTTTGTGTAGGCCTAATGAAAGCAGAGTGAGTCAGTGAGATAAAATATATCTACATGAAACTCAGCCAGTGGGCCTAATAAACAGAATGTAGAAGGGTTAGCTAAATAGTGATACACGTCTGTAAAAATACAAATACAACTATTTCAATCTTCAGAAATTATACATATTTTATTTTTTTATACATATTTTATTTCCACTTGCACTTTGTAATAGGTTTGATTGATTAAAATTTCCTTATAAATTATCAATAAACAACTAAGGCGGCAGTTATAATAAAGGTTTAAGCACTTTAGAAAGCGTTAACGAGCATTTAGTGCATTTTTATAGGACAAGAGAGCAATTAAAAGTGCATAGTGCCTTCCCAAATAGTTATTTAGGATCAGGGTGTAAAGAGTCTCCTATACTGCCTATTAATTTTACGTAACTCATTGACGATTTTAATTCGTGACAGAATTGTTAATTATCTAAGTATCCTCTATACGTTTTTTTCAGTTTGTTTTTATCTATTTTTTTATAGAGTTCTGCCCAATTTCCTTTAAATTGTATAAATGTTAGATTATAAATAACTGTATTCTGCAAGTCCCTTCTGTTTTTTTAGATTTCTGTGGTTTTGTACCAATTTGTGTTCCTTGTTGTTATTATTCAACTCTACACTTTTGCCAACATCAAATAAAAAAATCAAAATAGCAATTACAGTTAGTCAAATTAAGAAGAAAAAGAAGAAAAATAGGAATAGTCTGCCTTGATAAAAGCCTGTTCCAAATCCTTCTTTATTCTACGTTCGGTAGGTGTTTACAGTGTCACTATGATTCCAGGGACAAAGACAAGACAAAAACAGGGTTCCAATATCGTTAAACATGATGTTTATGGCAGTAAAATGAACAAATCCAAATCATCCAAAGTAGCCAAGCAGATCCACAAGCTCCGAGTATTATAAATATTATAAATATGTCAGCATTTACCCAGAGAATTTTTTAACTTTGATCATCTGTGTAGCTCTTCTGAAACTGATAAATATGTTTGCCCTCCTTTCTTTTGCTTTCTCTTGCTGTACGTTGAAAGCTAATGTGTGTTTCAGAACATCATACAAATTTAAATACTGGTCAAAGACAACACACGTAAATACAAAATACATTTTTTTTTATTAAGGTTTTTATTATTAGGGTGGGCTGCACAGTGGCGCTGTGGGTAGCACTGGTGCCATGCAGCAAGTAGGTTCTGAGTTCAAATCCTACCCTTGCCTCTACATGCACACAAACCTTCTGCATGGAGTTTGCATGTTCTCCCTGTGCATGTGTCAGTTCTCTCTGGGTACACCTGCTTCCTCCCACAGTCCAAAAACATTTCTGTTAGGTTAATTGGCCTCTCTAAATTCTCCTTAGATGTGAGTGTGTGCGTGAATGGTTGTTTGTCTCTGTGTTGCCCTGTGATAAACTGGTGACCTGTCCAGGGTGTACCCTGCCTCTCGCTCATTGACCAGCACCCCTCAGGACCCCACAAGGGATAGAAATATTAGAAAATGGATGGATGGATTATTAAGGGGGAAAAATCCAAACCGACATGGCTGTGTGAAAAAGTGATTGTTTCCTAAACCTAAAAACAGGTTGGTCCGCCATTAGCAGCAACAACTGCAATCAAGCGTTTGCGATAACTTGAAATAAGACTTTTACATCACTGTGAAAGTAATTTTGGCCACTAGTCTTTCCAAGGTTGCTGTAATTCAGCCACACTGGAGGAATTTGAGCACAAATGGCATTTTTAAGGTCATGCCACAGCATCGCAACAGGATTCTGGTCAGGACTTAGACTAGGCCACTCCAAGGTCTTCATTTTGTTTTTCTTCACCCATTCTGAGGTGGACTTGCTGGTGTGTTTTTGGATCATTGTCCTGCTGCAGAACCCAAGGTCGTTTCAGCTTGAGGCCACAAACAGGTGGATGGACGTTCTCCTTCAGGAGGTTTTGATAGACAGCAGGATTCATGGCTCCATTTATCGCAGCAAGTCTTCCTGGTCCTGCAGCATTAAAACAGCCCCAGACCATCACATTACCACCATCAGATTTTACTGTTGGTGTGATGTTCTTTTTCTGAAATGTTCTTATTTTTTATTTGTTGTCATTTACTGCACTGATGTAGTGCGGCTCGAGTTGATGTACAGGTTGTTTTAATTGCAGCCTTCAGCTGAGCAGTCAAGCACAGTGATAGCAAGGTTATCAAACCAGGTATTGATCCTTTTGGCAGAGTGTGGAGGTGCCCATCCTTACTTGAACAAGAATTCAGCATCTCCATAAAGCTTATGAGCTTTATGGAGATGCTGAATTCACATATCCTGGTAGATGGTTGCACAGCAGAAAACGTCGCTCCCCAAATCATCACTGACTGTGGAAACTTTACTCTGGACTTTAATAAACGTGTGAATCTCTTGAATGGGTTCTGGGTCACAATCCTCACAAGTTTGTGGTCATCCCTGTTTCATTACTCTGTTTTTCTAAAACACTTCCACTAAGCTGTGATTTTTATTTTTTCTTGTCTTTCTTTTCTTTCATGTCTTAAGTTTAGTTTGTCCATTTCTTTCTTTTGAGAATGAAGCTTGACTGCTGAGTAAGGTATAAACACAGGATTTCCATATACTGTCTAAACCAAATCAGACTAAACGTTTCCGGTTTTGGGTCAGCAAGGGTTGTCTAAATGACTTCCGTTTGCTCAATCCCAGAATAACTAGGGAGATAATTATTTTGAGATCTTTTTAACTTTCCTTAAATCTAAAGGTTTACATACATTTTCACAATACTTTGCTGGTATCTTTGTCCATTCTTTCTGACAGAATGGGTCTGACTCAGATCTGTAGGCTACCTCGTGCTTTGAGAAGATCACTCCAAAACATTGTCTTTGTTATCCTCAAGCCACTTTGAAACTGATTTAGAGATATGCTTAGTGTCATAAACCAAACATCTTCAACTCCTGTCCTCCGGATCCAGTGTCCTGCAACTTTTATATGTGCCGCTACCTCAACAGACCCGAGTTAAATAATCAGGTCATTAGCAGGACTCTGGAGAACTTGAATGTCCACTGAGGAGGTAATTCAGTCATTTGATTTAGGTGTGTTGGATCAGGGACTCATCTAAAGGATACAGGACAGTGGGTGCTGAGGACCAGGATTAAAAACAACATAAGCCATCTAGCCCAAACTTGACATTCCTGGTCGATGTTTTGAAATTTTCTTTCTAGGGCTGGGCGATATGGCCCAAAGTCAATGTCACAATATGTTGAGCAGGTCACCTTGATAATGATAAATGAGCAACAACACTAACTGGGGTGGAGTCACGTGACTACAGACTGTACACGGGACATGAGCATAGCCTACCTATACACAGCCAAAAAAGGCAAAAACAACTTTTCTTTTCTTTTATTACAAAAATACCAACATGGGCATAATGACGTCGATTATTGGCATAAAATTCGGTGTCGATATATTTTCGCTTTATCGCCTAAGCCATGTATTCTGTGAAGTGCACCAGTCCCTCTTTCAGTAAAACAACCAAGCAAACTCCATGCAGAAAGACCCAGAGTTGGACTTGAACCAAGGACCTTATTGCTGCAAGGTAACAGCGGTACCCACTGCCCCACTGTGCAGCCCCAATCTTTAATCAGACTGAAAAAAACATCTCTGCAAAGTTAAGCTCTAAACCTAATATAGCATATATAAAGCTATGGATGGAAGGTCAACACAAAAATTGGGTATTTTCAAAAAAACATTCTGTGTGTGTGTGTGTGTGTGTGTGTGTGTGTGTGTGTGTGTGTGTGTGTGTGTGTGTGTGTGTGTGTGTGTGTGTGTGTGTGTGTGTGTGGCCTCGGGGCCCTGCATGAGACTGATCCTCGCGCTGCTGCACTGTGGCATCAGGACATCGATTGTCACAGTGCTGCTGTCTGCTAAAAGGACTCGCTTATCTTCAAGCTCTCACGGTCTCTGCTCCATCAGTCAGCTGAGAGACAACAATTTGGAAAAATGAGCTCGTAGCTCACATTGGGTTTTCCAAATGAAGAAGGAATGCTTTGTATCTAAAAATCGCCGGTTATTTGCCGGCTGAGGATTTTATTTTAGTTGAAGTTGGGGTAATCATATCTCTATGTAATGTAATTTTGTTTTTCACACCCGCTTAAAAAGAGTCATATGTTTAGGTTTAAATGTTCAAAGAGAACTTGGGGGATGATTTTTAAAAAAACATGTTTCTCAGAAAATGTTACTTCTACCCTTATTTGCTATTAATTCATTTTAAAAATAATTAGATGGTGTCTACTGAACTCAAATGGCAAGTACCTACAGTACCTTGTAAATTACTCACCCGTGGCCCTTGAACTTTTTCACATTTTGTCACTTTACAACTATAAACTGCAGTGTATTTTTATGGAGGTCTTATGTGACGAATCAGCACAAAGTAGCCCTTTATTGTAAAATAAAAAAATACGTGATTTTCACAGCTTTGTGCAAATACGGACCTGAAAAGTGTGCCGTCCATTTATATTTTGGGATTTATCTCCAGCAGCTCTGGTGACTGAATATGTTGCCCATTCCTTTTGCTAAATAGAATAAACTCAGTCAGATGGGACGTATGTTGTCCTTAAACTACAGTCTTCAAGTGTTGCCAAAAATCCCCATCTGGATTTAAGTCCGGACTTTGATTGAGCCCTTCTAGGACTTAAATATGCTATCATCTAGCCTGTACTATTGTAGCTCTGGCCGTTGTGTCATTGTCCTGTAAATATTGCCATCTGTGTCTCTGTTCTTTTGCAGGTTCTCAAATGGTTTTCCTTCAGGGTTGCCTGTAACTGGCTCTATCCATTTTATGACCAATTCTGACTAACGTAACAGTCCTAAGAGACAGGATTCAAAGTTGAGACTTGGACCCGAGTTGCACTTAAGTCCTAAAAGACTAGAGACTTGACTCTGTGTCTTAGTCTGGGAATTGAGTCACATTAAAAGTCTTGATCTTATGTAATCAGGAGTAACAACAAGCTTATGTCATTTTTTTTCCTGGAAAAGAGTGCTCCTGATGCAGGAGTTCAAGTTGCCTGGGCTGCTTATAACTTATAAACATCAGTCCATATTTCCTGTAACTTCATTATTATTGTAGATGTGTCTCTAGCTGATATCAAACGAGATTGTGTCATTTTGCAGCAAAATAACTTACCTTATGTTGTTTCGGTAGCTGCACCATTACAAAGATACTTCCTGCTTATCAAAATGAAAGCACTACCTCATTCAGAAATCCAATAATCTCTCTTGTTCACTCCCTACCATACCCCCCTCTCACTTGGCTGTAAGTGGATGTGTATGTTGTACGTTTGCATGTTGGATGTTTAGACTTAACCATAAAGGTTTTAAATGTAGATTCAGCACATGGTTCTCAGGTGGTCTTAAAAGTCCTCAGACTCAGAGTGGGGGGAAGAAACGCCCACAAACTTTCTATATAGTGCATTATGTAGTGAAGGAGTGGACAATATTAGCACAGAGATCCTCAGCTGTTAACAGAAGTTAATCTTTGTCTATTGCTCTGCTTTCTATTATTTTCTTTGAACGCAAATGCACAGGGTAAATATTAGGCTTTGGAAATTTCCAAAATAGTTTGAAGAAGCAATTATCCTAACATTTGTACATGCTGAATTACATGTTAAAAGTTCAAATGGTAAATATAGAAAAGATTAACTTGTTTAATGTATATGTGTTAAATAAACCTACGTTAAAATAGTACATAATTTAAATTTCTAGCTTATACTAGCGTGACCAGACATCCCTGATTTCTGGGAACAGTCCCCGTTTTGGACAACCTGTCCCGGCAAAAGCTGTCCCCAGAAATGTCCCCCGATTTCAGCGTTTCATGATTGAGAAAATAAAGATTGCGCGCAGCAAGAGCTATTAAGGTACCTGGTCACGGTAGTAGAAGAAGAGCTTGGCCTACTTCACCTAAAACTATACAGCAGTGGAGTCTCAGAAGCAGAATGTTGAGTTTTCCTTGGGAAACATGACTTGGGAGCATCTCTGACATTTCGTATGGCCTTTTTCTTCAGTAGTAACTCACTTCCTGTCATTAGAGTTTTCCACCTGAGTGATAGATGTCTGCAGCTTCTCCAGAGAAACCGTGGATCTATTGACTGCTTCTCTGATTGAGGCTCTCCTTACCTGGGCTGTTAGTTTAGATGAAGACCATATCTCTTTTCACTCTGTTGTATTCAGAAGATGGATGAATAACGCTGCTGAAAAACTTTATCCCTGACCTGTCTGCTGCCGTCCTTTGCCATCAGGATACTGTTTGTTCACTGACGTTCTTCGTAAAAGTCCTTAAATCAATAAATTTTAATGGGTAAAGGGACTCCAAGAATGTAAAACCTGTAAATGTGCATCCCAATTTTCCTATTTTCATTTGCAGTACATTTTGAAAAGAATATGGCATTTTCCTCCCACTTCAAAATGATGCCCTCCTTTCTGTTGGTCTGCCACATATAATCTTAATAAAATTATATATGGATGACGTTTGTAACGTGATAAAAGGGGAATACGGTCAAAGACTTCGGTTAGAAATTTACTTTTAGTCTTGTATCTTTTTCCCCGTCTCATTTTGGACTGCAGATGGACTCAGGCTTTAAGTTTCTAAACTCCATCCTGACAACCTCTTCTGTTGATATGTGTTTACGTCTGACCTTTGCGTGTCCCTGGAGTTTCATTCATTCGTGCCTATGCTGTACTGACGCTGCAGAGAGATGTGTGTCACTGGGAGCTGCCGTCATCACTTGGTGTAGCATTGTCTATATGCACAAGATTATAGCCAGTCATCCTCTTACCTGGACAAACAGTCTGATCATTCGCAGGATCTACTTTTACCTTCCTACTGAGACACAGAACAGTTTATCCCAGTGTTACGTGTCTCTAAAACGACTTACAGTTGATTAACGTTGTGAGTAAAATATTTATATTCAGGTCAAGTTGGCACATTAGTGTAAGGTTATTTCTACAAATTTCATCATGTCATGAGCAGGAGTCAGTCGGCATAATAAAAATTTTGTTTTTGGCAAAGGTTGCAAAAAGAAAAGTTTCAAAAAAAGCATTTCTTTTTTTTCATTAATTTTTTTAAATCAGCCTTGGTTTACCAGTAAAAAAAAAGGGTTTTAACTATATTATTCCATCTCAATGTTTAGAGAGTGTGCGTCATTTTTTTTCATTCACTATAAAGCAGGAATTATCCTGATGTGAAGGGTAAGTAGGTCTGTTTTTGCAGTAGTACAGACCCATTCAATAAAACTGAATGGTATTGAAAAGTTCATTTATTTCATTAACACATTATACATTAATTGCTCTCAGACTGATCTTTTAAAGCTTTTATTTCTGGCAATTATAATCATTTCCAGTTTGCTTTTAGTTAAAACACCACATTTAACATTAGAATATTACATCAAACCACTTTAAATCAATAATTCAATACAGAAAAGTATGTTTATTACCTGCTTATAGGTTGTTATTTTCCAAAGGTACTTTTAATCTGATGGCCGAGCCTCATCGAAATGCTTATTCTAATTTACTAAATATGGCTGTAAATTGTTGAAGTCAAGATGTACTGCCAGTTATTTCCAATTTTTAGGGATACATATTTTTTTAATCCTTCTTTTTAATTATGTCTCAGAAAAGTTTTATGCATTTCTATTTCTAGAGTACATAAAATGTTAACACGCAATAAAGAAAGATTAAAAAAAACGAGCAAAAGGCAGTAAAAATTTAGAATAGTGATGACGTGAAAGAAAGATAGTAGTCAGGAGAACTGCTGTCTGGGGGCAGTGAGTATTTTGGAGACCAAACAAACCAACACCCTTTACAGGCTTAGGCATTTAAAAGCACTTTTTGGCCAACCCAGTCTACATGTAATTCATCACAGTGGAGAATAGACACTTTGAACCAAATATAAATAAAAATCTGTCACTATATTGAGCCTGAGGTTGGAATTTCTCTTCCAGTCATGATGAACACTGTCACGCTGATGTGCACAGGAGTTTGTTAATTGCGTCACTACAATACATTACACTGGTGATGGATGCAGTGGTTGAGTGAAACATAGAAGTGAAGAAGTGAATGGAAGAAGTCAAAAGTCTCACTTTTTTATGACACTTTTTTTCTGTTACAAAATAGAACTATAATGTATCAAAAATAAGCTTTATGGGAAGAAATTTCAAAGTTTAATGTTTATTTTACTCCAGATTCGCAAAGTATTTTACATAGTCTCCTGGCTAAATAGTCCTGGCCAGATTAAGAAAGAACTGTTTTCTTTTCAGGCATGAACAGGCAGCGACGTTGTACCAGAACATCAGCCTGACTGAGCCCAGACTGATTCCTCAGTTTGAGAAGGTCATCGTTAACTTCACCAAAGAGATCAAGCAGCAGAACTCAGAGATGGAGAACCTAGCTCTCGCCATCAAGAGGTGAGCAAAACACACGCACAGCAAAGTTAAATAGGAGGCGTTAAATAGCAACGTTAAGGCCTAATTGACTGAATCGAGTCTGACAACACTGGAAAAGCTGCAGTGACACCGACTGATGCAACATTTGATCAATCGCACGAGAGTTGAGGGTTTTAACTTGATGAAAAATTATCTTATTGGAATTACGTGTTAAAAGAATGAAGCATCTCTGTGGGCACTGTAAAGAAAGAACCACTTTTCCTCATTTTCAAAAATGAAACATGCTGTAAAGCTCTCACACTTCCCAGTACCTCCACAGAAGATCCCCATAACAAGATGTTCAATTTGGGTTAACAGCAAATAGTTGAAGCCCTGAAGTTTAATGAGTCTGGATGTTAGCTGTATTTGAATACATGCCCTTGCCCTGCTGTCCTGTGGTGGAGCGCAGAGAAAGCCCGTAATGATTGTGAATTACACCCAGCTGATCCTTTTTCAGAGCACAGGACCAAGCATCAATGCAGCTCAGTGAGATGGAGGAGGAGATGGACCAACGAATTCAAGCTGCAGAGAGAAAAACCCGTGAGCAGGTGGGGCACAGTTTGAATTAGCACAGGGAAAATATACAACTTTCCAAATTTCAAATGCATCCAGAGCATTCGCGTGTTTTGATAAGCCAAGGCAGTTGCCGTTTCTGCTCCTTTCTCCGGAGTTTGTGTAAGCAGCGTGATAAGCAGGCTTCGTTTGTTCAGCTCTTCCCTCATGTCAAACAAACACGCGCAGCTGTGTATCAGATTACTGATCCAAACTCCGACACGCCTGCTGATCAGATGGATTTCACAACTTTGTGGATATAAAACCAGTTGGTAGGCAGAGAGAGGTGGTGGGGCATGGTTCATCCTCCAGTATAAAATGATAAGGCTGCACATATTACCGCCGATAAGACTGGTGGCATGAGGATAAAACGATAATGTGCACGTCGTCTGCCGGCGGGCCACCGTCACTGTGGTGCCAGATAACAGCCGGTACTTCAAAATCTGGATAAGCGAAAAGCCGCGCTTCAGGTGTGAGTCTGAGATTTCAGCCTCGCTTACATGTCATTATACGCAACATTACCGCTGATAAAGAAAAACGTAAAAGGTGTAGCACACAAAGGCCTTTTTTTGAAAACAGAAAAGCCTAAAAATAATATCCTGAATACAGATTTAAATACAGTCTCTCTGCCTGTCTGGTGAGCTTGAAAACATTATATCTCAATTTTGGAAGATACATATCTAAACACACAACTAAAGCACTAAAACGTGTATTTGACTTTACACTATCTTCAGCTCATGGTATAGATCCCTTTTTTTTTTTGGTTGGCTAAAGTTTTTTTGTTCTGTTTTGAAAGATTTGTGCTCTACTAAAAAGTTTTGTCTTCGCCCAAATTGGGAAAAAATCTTTCTAATAACTCTTCTTACAGTGCCTTGCAAATGAATCCACATTCTGGAACATTTGTCATATTTGGCACGTTACAATCATCAACTTTCATCTCTGTTATTTGGATTTTATGTAATAAGAGTAGTGCATTATTAGAAAGCAAAAATGTTTTTCAATTTTATGGACATATAAAACTCTAGGAAGTGAGGGATTCATTTGTATTCAATCTCAATTAGTCTGAAATCGTAATCGTACTCCTTCGCTTGTCCGGGATTGGGTTGTGGGGGCACCAGACTCAGGAGGGACTTCCTTATCTCCAGACACCTCCTCCAGCTCCTAAGGAGGAAGCCCAAGACGTTCCAGCCAAGAGAAGTAGTCTCCCCAGCGTATCCTGGGCCTCCTCCCGGTGGGACATGCCTGGAACACCTCAGAAGGAAGGCGTCCAAGGGGGCTTTTAGCACATATTGCCAAGACAGCTCAGCTAACTCCTCTTCATGTGGAGGAACAGCGGCTGCCCAAGAGACTGCCCGACCACCATAGTGGAGGAAGCTCATTTCTGCCGCTTATATCTGAGATCTCATTCTTTTAGACATGACTTAAATTTCATGACCATAGGTGAGGGTAGGAGCGTAGACCGATCGGTAAATCGAGAGCTTCGCCTTTCGGCTCAACCTGCATCTGGAGTCTGAAATTCCTAAATAAATTCCAGTGCAATTTGTAGCCTTCTGAAGTCACCTGCTTATTAAATAGAGTCCCTTGATCTTTAGTTTAATCCAAGTAAATCCAGCTGTTCTGTGAAAGCCTCTGAGGTAACACCTTCCACAGCAAAACAGCAGGAGGTGGGAAACTAATACTGCACCTCACCCATCACGCTGTGGTGATGCTTTCATTCAGAAGGGCCAAGGGAGATGTGCAGATTAGATAGGAAGAATACAGCCAGAGCTGCAATGAAATGGTTTAGATCATACCATATGGACGTGTGAGAACAGCCCATTCGAAGTCCTGACGGAAATCCAATAGCGGGTTTTTGGTACGACTAGAAGATGCATGTTCCCACAGACTCTCGATCCCCCCAGTCTGACCATGGGACTTAGAAACCTCCAGCTGTACTTGGACTGAAAGGTCACTCTACAAAGAACCGCATTATTGGAAGGGATTTCACATGCGTGCCACACTTTTCAGATCGTTGTTTGTAAAAAGTTTTGAAAACCATACATCGTGTTCCTGGCAAACTGCAACCACGCATTACTTTGTGTTGCTTTATCTCACAAACTCCTAATAAAAGACAAGAACTAAATGAGACTACTGAACCTCCTGGTTTAGGTTTAAAGTATCCAGGTAAACAGCACATTTTATTCTGTCTTTTTTAAGGCTACCAACTTTTAATCTACCTTAATTGATCATAATTTCTCTGCATATGTCTCTGAGGAAAATCATGTAAGACAACAACAAGAAAATATCTTTCTGGTCGAGGAGCTGCACTTTGCAGACGATTACAGTTGAAATGTCTATGTGTTGCAGAAAAGTCTAAAATTTGTTTACATTTTTGCCTTTCCTGCATAGAATTCAGAGTGAAATAGTGTGTGTCAGTACAAGTAGTTTACTAAATCAGTTCCCAGAACACTATATTTATCCATCTGACCTTATTTGAGTTTATCTGAGACCCTGATGCTGTTGGGAACCTTGAGCAAGAACACAAGCGCTGTCTTATCGCTGTTCGGGTGTGTTACGTAAGTGTTCTCTAGCTAAGGAGCTGCTGTTTGTTTTGTCTTAAAATAGCCCATAAAATCAGAGGGAGCTCACCTGTGTTCTCCAACAGTGCGCTAAATATGCAGACAGTCCGGATCTGAACACTCATTAAACTTCCTGTCACGTTATCGCTGCAGGAGCGACAGCTCAGAGCTCACAATTAAAGTGAGAAAACAGATACAATTATAGATTTTGAGAGTAAATATAATTTTGTTCCTCCTTCGGGTTTATGTGTGTCTTTTCTGCAGGAGAAAAAGCGGACGGAGGCTGCGCTGAGTGAGTTGCGAAGGAGTTACGACACTGAAGTGTGTGAGCTTCAGTGTAAAATCCAGAGGATGCAGATGGTACTTTTCCCCTGTTTGATTTCTGTTTTACGTTAACACATCATCGGTGCTTCAGGGCAGATGTTTCTGGACCAGTCTGGAAAAAACATTAAAACTCTACAGGCGTGTCCTTGTAAAACTCACATCATTTGTCTTGCTTTGTTGACGCGCCACTATCAACTAACTACTCTATTTATTAGCTAAAAAGCCCATTAAGTTTTGTAAGCCAATAAATATTTTCTCTTGATCATGGTTTTAATGTTATGGCTGATTCGTTAGGAATTAGCTGGTATTATGCCACATCTCAGTGTGAACCTCCTATTTGCATGGCGGAATAAATGAAGCTATTCAACATAGAGAACATGCAGCTCCCCAGGTTTTATAACCAAGAATTTGTTCTTTGAATTTATTGTGAATTTTCTTTAACGTCACCAGGCTTAAGTTTACACCCACAAGTTAAAAAATGTACATACAAGCGCATTTGTTTTTGGTTTAATGCTTTTTATTGTGATCACCAAGCTTTTAGCGGGGTTCTGTTGTTTTCTAAATGAAATGAAATTGGTTGGTTTCCCGACAAGGACCTGGCCTCTGAGCGTAGCCCATTTATTTTGTGCTCAGGTTGGAGTTTTATAGGAGGTCATTCAGAAAACTTAATGTAAGCCTTGTATGCTTTCTAAACCCAGCTTTGATCATTGTCCAGCCATCTGAACCAAGCTGTCCCTCTCAGATATTATGATATTAGCCAGAAGGGTCAGGATCCACCAAGTCTGTCATAGACTGAAAGATGCTGGAACAAAAGTCCACAATGAAGCCAGTTTAACACCACCATGATTAAAGGAGATCCAGAGTCATCATCAGGTTGAACTAACATTTGTATTTGTGGACCAACCTTCAGAAGAAAGTTTTTAAAGTCAGACAAGAGGCCCTAGAGGTTGTGGGTTTGAAACTCAGTCTGTCACTCTGGGTGCCTGAGCAAGACCCTTGACTACAGCTTGCTCCCAGTGTGGCGGCCCACTGCTCCCTAAGGGATGGTTTAAACACAGAGAAAAAATGTCCCCTCTGTGGGACTATAAGGGGGAATAGTTATTTCTTCACAGTGGCCTCTAAACCTAAGAACACTGAATCATCTGTCAAGCATGGTGGTGGCAGCATTGTGCTATGTGGTCGTTTTGCTGCATGAGGTTCTACTGCATTGGACAAAGTGGGTGGAATCGTTAAGAAACAGTGATGCCAACAAAGTCTTTAACTTTACTTCAGACCTGGACATTACTAGGCCCAACAGGGCAATGATCCTGATCACACATGAAAACTTATTTTAGACTGCGTACAACAGGCTAACATTAGGCTTCTGGGATGACCTCTGACCTTGACAGCACTGGAATGATGTGGCCACTACTCAAAAGTCAACTTCATGCCAGGAAACACATTTAAATTAACTCTACATGTTCTGGAAAGAAGGATGTGAAAACATCCAAGCAGGATTATAGCTGAGGAACATTCACTGAAATGCTAGTGGGGCCTGACATCAATAATTTAAAAAAACATGTTTATGACAGAAATTAGTGTACGTCAGTAAGTTTCTGACCATAACCGTAAACATTAAGAGGTTTCACAAAGAAACCGGGGCAAAGTTTGACCTAGTTAGAGTTCAACAACTGCCTCTTAAAAATATGTTCCAGCTCAGTCACACTCACTGCCTTCTCATGAAAATGAACCTTGTGAGCAACCATGTTCATTTTTAAGTAGGTAACAGCAAGAAGCCAAACTAGAGTGGACGTAACTTTCCTGGAATTATCTAGCTGAGCCTTCACAGTTGCTTTTAGCAAAGTATACACGCTGCAAAAGGTCGCACAAATAATCGTAGCTATTTGACTTTTACCCTCCAGATAGAGGAGAAATACAAGAACATCACCGTGAAAGATGAGAGTCCAGCTTTGAAGAAGAAGATCAATGAGCTAACACTGGTGACGCGAAAAACACTTCAGTTCATTCATAGCACACCGTTTCCACTGCTGTGCTCTATTTTTCTGATCGTCTGCCAATTTATTTATGTTTTTATTTATTTTAGGAAAACCAAAGGTTAAAGCAGGAGCTGCTGAGGTCTCAGACCAAAGTTGCCTGTCTGCAGAGTGAGTTGGATGGATTAAAGACAGAGCTAACTGATCAAAGCATCAACTCTGAACGGTAAAGGGAACATTATTTGATTTGTTTTTATTCTTCTACATGTGCTGTTGTAACACTATTGTGTTTCAGTTTGTCTGTTGGGTGGAGTTACTTTCGCCTGCCTGGCATTGCTTTAGTTCTGCATCAGTTTTGATTGACTGACTGACTGACTGGTTGGTTGGTTGGTTGGTTGGTTGATTGATTGATTGATTGATTGGTTGATTGGTTGATTGATTGATTGATTGATTGATTGATTGATCAATTGATTGATTGATTGATTGATTGATTGATTGATTGATTGATTGATTGATTGATTGATCGATCGATCGATTGATTGATTGATCGATTGATTGATTGGATGTTCAATATTGATTTAACACTTTTAACAAATTCAAATTATACTGATGAAAATATAAAGACGTTTTAACATTTTCTGTGAAAATGCATCACATCAAGTGCACATTATAGGGGCAATATTACTCAGCCTTTCAAAGGAGGTTTGCCCTGGTTAAACTTTACTCATTTGGCTTGGTGTGCCCCTGACTTTTATAGTGAGAATGAACACCATGCTGAGATCGAAAGAGCTGTCTGAGACCTTCAGAAATATGACAGTAGAAGTGAATGACTCCAAGGAGGTCTTACAGAAAATAGTCTATAAGGGGAAGGCGTTCAAAACAACGGCCAACGTGCACAGGTCTGACAGTCCAGGCAAGTTCACCCTGATAGCTGACTGTAAGATACTAAAGGAAGTCTGCAAAAACCCTACATCTTCATCAGGGGATGTACAGCAGGCTCTTGCTGCTGTTGATATGAATTGCCTGGCTGTACCATCAGAGAGAGTCTGCACTAGTTTAGCTTCCATGGAAGGCTTGCCATAGAGAGTTTAAACAAAAGGTCAGAACAGACAGATGAGTCTGAATGAAACTGAAGGGCTTGGAGAAAAGAACAGTCAAGCATCTCACAGCTGAACATGGGGAGTGGAGTAAATCTTCCCCTGTAGGTTGCTACAAGAAGCATCTCACTGAAGTTATTTCAGCTAAACACTAGTCATCAAAGTGTCCACACTTTTCCTTAGCTAAGAAAATCTATTTTCGTTTATGTCTTTCATTTAAAAAGCAAACAGTGTTAGATTTTTTTTTAAGAGGAGTGAAATCACCTAGAAACTGATATCAGACATAAATATGTGAAAGTGTCACACAAAAAACTGAATATTTCATGGCCTGTCATATTCACTTCAGGTGAATATGAAAGCTAAGAATTTTGCCCTGGAGTTTCTCATCAAAAGAGGTACAGAGGTACAGAGACTGGGAGGCTAAGGGCCCACCTGGTTCTGCTGAGTGACGCTGGCTCTGCCCCGGGAGGTTTCGTTTTGTCAGAGCCGAAACAGGATATCCTGGAGTGACTCCATACACACAATAACTTCTTCAGGAGGGTTGCCTAGAAACAGACGAAACAAAGTCACACGCAGACAAACACTCCTCCGCCGAGGAGCTGCTCCTCACCCTCACACAGCTGCTTCTCTATCCTATAGCTGGAACTCAGAAATGATGTCAGACTTCTTCATCTGAACGCAGGGTTTCACTGCTCCGCTAAAACGGAACAAACCCCTAAATCGCATGAAGTATATTGTGTGTCACCTAACGCTGGGTTTTCAAAGTAAACATTTGATATGTTTTGTAGAGACCGGTGGATTGATAAATCTCGTTTCCGTTTTGTGTTTCGCTGCAGAGACGAGGAGCTCATGAAACACTTCTCAGACGAGCGAGACATCCTGGAGAGTCAGATTGAGATTCTGCAGTAGGTCTAACGTCAAAAGGAACATAAAGAAATGTACATAAAACTGTATAGTCACGCATTTATCTCTCTTCTTGTGGACAGGACAGCAAACAGGAAACTCCACGACAGTAACGATGGTCTGAGGGCGGCTCTGGAGAAGATCACAAGGGTATAGATGCCGAAAATACTTCCCCTTCTCACAATGAACTTGACCTAACTCTGCCACCTCTGCAGTGACATTTATTGCCATCTCCAGGCAATAGCATGCCGTTAAACTTAAATTTTAGGAGAAGCGTGTTTTCACGGCACAAATGCAGACACTAGAAAAACAATGAAATTGTGTTGTTGTGTGTTATAGTCTGGGAATGGGGGATCCCCGGGAGACATCAGGAACAGAATCAGGAGTAAAAGCATTTGTTACCCGTCGCCAAATGCGTTATTAGACAGGTAAACCAAAACACACAGAGGTATCTGCAGACTGAATTATATGCTGTTTTTATAATCTGTATATGAGCTGCACTGTTGTACAAAATGTTGCTTTGTATAAATGTTTTAATGTTAATTAGATTCAGATTCCCTTAGGTATGACCTAAGCCTACTACTGTGTCATGTCTGTTGAAAGTGGTGTATAAGGTGAAGAAAGATGATTCTTATGCAGTCGAGATTTTAGGTATGAGCAAGATGGCTCACTGCTCAGGGCGCCATTTTATCAGGGACGCAAATGATGTATTTGCATGTTCAGTAGGCAGGAGGCAAACCCATGTGACGTGTACAATGTAAGCACTGTAAGAAAATATGTTCACTTGAGCTTTCTAGTGACACTGAAGTTAAAAATACGTTGTGCAGATTCCAATTCAGTGTCACTTATTGGTATTTCTCCTATAAATATAGACTGCATTTTATTGACTTTAGTTCAAAATGTTTATATTTACAATGATCAACTTTGAAATGGATTATTCTACACTGAGCAGAGATTTTATTATTATTTTACTGTTATTATTATTATTATTGTTATTATTATTATTATTTTTTTTTTTTTGTAATGCACTTTACATTTGACTTCAAATCTCAAAGTGCTACAGTGGCAAGCAGATAAAGACAACAACATAAAAATGAAAGAAACAACAACTAGGCAGAATATGCCTTTCTAAATAGGACGTTTTTAAGTCCTTTCTTAAAAACATCCACCGTCTGCGAGGCTCTGAGATGATCCGGGAGAGCGAGAGAATGAAAAACAAGGTTTAAGGTAATCTCAAAAAAGGCTAAAATCCTGAACAACCACTAACGGGTATTAGCTGATGATTTTTATAACAAGGTTATAATAACATATTACAAGATCAAAAGACCTATTTAAAATACATAATAAAACCTATTTATTCAGGCTGGCGTTTAACATTCAGTAGCACAATGTCATATTTTGTATCTTCTTTTGTATTTGCTTTTTATGTTTGTGGTTTATGTTTTCAATTCTGTTTTTATAATGTTGATTTTATGTACAGCACTTTGATCGCCTCGTGTGTTGTAAAGGGCTAGATAAATAAAAGTTGATTGATTGATTGAAAAGTTAACTTTGTGCTTTTTTCAAAACTACTCATTCATTGCTCACAGTGCAATGAATGAGTAATATGCATATTAATTCTGCCTTTAGAATTTTATTTACCTTCAAAAAGTCTTTAAAAAGAAGTTGTGATTGAGACGAATACAGGTATATCGTGAAACAATGAGCTGTCGATACTTAGAATCATTGCAACAATTGATTTGGGATATACGTGTCTGACAAATCATCTCTGCTGTTATGCAAACCTTGTAAAGTCATGCTTACAATATTTAAAGACCTCCAGTGATAAACATTTTATCAAAAACTTTTAGAAAGCAAAAGTGCGAGGGCTATACTCAGTCGTTCTTTAATTTGTTAATTCTCAAGGCAAGACAGGGCAAGTTTATTTATATAGCACTTTTCAGTAATAAGTTGATTCAAAGTGCTGCACATGAACAGAAAAAAACATTACAAAGGGAAATATTATATGGGAAAAGAAAAACATTATATTAACAAAGAAATAAGCTAAGTAAATCCTTGACTAGACTTTTCATACATTAACAAACATACAGAAAGCATAAAATCCCAGTACTTAAGTGTTTCTATCCATGATAAGAAATAAATTAGGTAAATATTTGGGGTTTTCTGATCTAAAATCTCCACTTTTAAGGAAATAATTGTACTGTTTTGTTTTTGTATAGCAGAGAAAGGAATTGGAAGCGATCTATATAGCCTGTACTTGTGGTGCTGCAGAATATTGGTGTTAAAGTGGAAGATAAGATAATATTTAACAGTGAAGTTATGGTTATGAGAAAAGAGTCAAAATCATTTACAAAGGCAGGCCATCCATGTGAAATTTGAATGTTGTGTTCAAGGCAGGAAAATAAAATGATATTTATGAAACAAATGAACCCTAAAAGTAACTCATGAAGTGATAACAGGTATGGGTGTTGGACCCTTGAAGAACTCCACATGTAGGCCCTGCATGTCCAGTCTGACAAACTCCTGTCAGCTACGGTAAAGTAAATCGGTAATTTTAACTTCATGTTCCTATTCTCAGACTTGGCCAGCGTTTGGAGGATTTCCCGCTGTACACCCGTCGGCCCAGCTGTGACACCCTGGCCTTGGCCATCTGTGACCCTGGACTGAGGCGCAGACACAGCAGCGACTGCGAGGAGGACAACCTACCTGAGCTCTTCGTGGACAGTGGCACGTCTACACTTACACGCTCACACGGCGGCTACGACTGGGACTCAGAAGTCAAAGGTCAAGATGGTGAAGAGGAGGAGAAAAGGGATGTTCATGACAACAATGACAGCATACTGGGAGAAAACTCTGACACAGAGGTCAGATAATAGAGGTTAAAGCTTAAACATGGCTCAATGCAGGCTTTTAATTCATTTAAGTCCGGAATTACAGGAATGTTTCTTCCAGAAAGTAACTCTACCTTTTGATCACTCTACAATCGTTAACTAAACAGATGTTACGTGAATAACCGCAGATTTCTGTCCTGGCGTTAAATAGCTTAACTACTATGTGTTTCTGTCACAGCAAGCAGAGACCCAGGATGCAGAGTCAGCAATCGGGTCGGACTGCAGTTCCATTTTGGATTGGAAGCCCAATGATTCGCCCGGTGTCATTACACCCGCTGCCCCGACAATGAAGAAAACGATCAGCGCCATCAGCGTTAAGGTGAGAGGGAAATTATATTTTCCAATTTTTTCAGGGAACAAACTATAAACATAGCAATGCTACCAATGTGGAAGTTCCCTTCAGCCATTCCTCCCAAAAACTCAGTTTTAAACCATGCCTATTTTATTTACATTTCAGTTGGAAGAAGGCAGACCTTTTCAACCTTTGAAATGGATCTTGATCAATAGTTCTCCAGCTCCTTTCTGGACCTTTCTTTCCCAGGGACCAAAGTAAATTGTAAAACCATACGATGCAACATTTGACTGAACCACAGTTGTTAGTTTTTATACATTTTAATTTAGCAAAGATTTGTAAATTCTAGTTTTTAATTCAGTTCAATACAATTAAATTGTATTTATATAGTGCTAATTCACAAAACATCTCATCTCAAGGCACTTTCCAAAGTCAAATTCAGTCAGATTATACAGATTGGTCAAAAAGATTCCTATCTAAGGAAACCCAGCAGATTGAATCGGGTCTTGACAAGCAGCATTCACTCCTCCTGAAAGAGCATAAAGCCACAGGGACAGTCGTCTGTATTGTCGATGGCTTTGCAGCAATCCCTCACACTGAGCATGCATGAAGCATGCTCAGTGTGAGGGATTGCCAGGAGAGTAGGGATGAGTTAGTGTTGTGTGGTGGAAGAATGGGCAGCACGGCTGCCTTGCGGCAAGAAGGTCCTGGGTTTGGATCCTGGCCTGGGCTTTTTCTGCATGGAGTTTGCATGTTCTTGCCATGCGTGCTTGGGTTCTTTCCAGGTACACCAGCTTCCTCCCACAGTACTAAAACATTAATCTTGGGTTATTTGTTACTCTTATTTGCTCTTAAAAATGAGTGTGGTTCGAACAACAGCAAGGTTTTCACTTAACAGTGTTTGGGTCCTGAATAGCTCTGCATACAGTCTGGATTGGTCGCTCACTAACCATATTAAAACCAAAACTACTCATAGTATTTGACAACGTTTTATAAATTAATGTTTAGGTTACATTCTGTATCGAGTTAAAAAGAGAAAGTTGCTGTTTGCTGAGAATAAAGAAATAATATTTAATCTTTTGTTGCCCTGTTGAAATAAAAATGGGGTTTAAATGGTTTAATTTTCTACTCAACACTTCTTTGGTGTCTTAACAAAGTCATTTAATTGGTTGCATTCATTAAGTGCTACTGGAACCGAAGAAAACAAGGACACACAAAGTGATGATGATGAGTGCAAAAACGTTCCAGAAAATGTACTAAATATCAATATCCACTCAGTGAGCTCGTCTTAGTCTGAGCCCAGGCGCAGCTTTAAAAAGGTGGACTGCTGCCCCCAGGTCGGGGGTCAACCACAGGGATTTTAAGTATATCGGTGTCTTGTTCAGAGTGGTGGTAGGATGGAGCAGAAGATGGAAACGTGAACTGGCGCCTCCTCTGTTAGAATGCGACCACTGCTCTGGTCGGATGTGGTGAAGAAAGAGGTGATTAAAGAGCAAAGTCCTAGATATACTGTTCAATCTACTTTCTGACCCTCGTCTAGAGCCATGAGATGTGGAGGTCCCAGATACAAGCAAGTAAAATGAGCATAGTTTGTGTTGTGGCTGAAATTAGATAAGGTTGGGAACTTTGTCAAGCTTGGAGTAGAGCTGCTCCTCCTCTGCATCACAGTAAGGGAGCTGAAGCTAGACATCCCACTATGAAGAGGCCAGAGGTTAGATCTAGAACTGAAGGGAACATATATACATCCTTTCTGGTATGGGAACATCTTGAGAACCATCAGAAAGAGCTGGGAAGTGTCACAGGTGAAAGAGATGTCCGGGTTTCCTTCCTGGACCTGTTTGCTCCGTTCATAGATAAGCAAAGAACAATGGAAGGAAGGAAGGAAGGAAGGAAGGAAGGAAGGAAGGAAGGAAGGAAGGAAGGAAGGAAGGAAGGAAGGAAGGAAGGAAGGAAGGAAGGAAAAGGAGGGACGGAAGGAGGAAGGAAGGAAAAGGAGGGACAGAAGGAGGAAGGAAGGAAGGAGGGAGGAAGGAAGGAAGGGGGGAGGGAGGGAGGGAGGGAGGGAGGGAGGGAGGGAGGGAGGGAGGGAGGGAGGGAGGGAGGGAGGGAGGGAGGGAGGAAAGAAGACAAGGAAGGAAGGAAGGAAGGAGTGAGGAAGGAAGGAAGGAAGGAGGGAGGGAGGGAGGAAGGAAGGAAGACAAGGAAGGGAGGGAGGAGAAAGAAGAAGGAAGGAAGGAAGGAGTGAGTGAGGGAGGAAGGAAGGAAGGAAGGAAGGAAGGAAGGAAGGAAGGAAGGAAGGAAGGAAGGAAGGAAGGAAGGAAGGAAGGAAGGAAGGGAGGAAGGAAGGAAAAGGAGGGACGGAAGGAAAGAAGAAAAAGGTGGGATGGAAGGAAGCAAAGGAGGAAAAGAGGGAAGGATGAAGGAAGGAAGGAAAGGAGGAAAGGAAGGAGGGAGGGAGGGAGACAAGAAAAGGAAGGAAGGAAGGAAGGAAGGAAGGAAGGAAGGAAGGAAGGAAGGAAGGAAGGAAGGAAGGAAGGAAGGAAGGAAGGAAGGAAGGAAGGAAGGAAGGAAGGAAGGAAGGAAGGAAATGTCATGAGTGCTGATTGATTAGAACTCGTGGTTCTCTGATGTTTACGCTGCTCCTCTGTCTCCTCTGCAGAATGACGACAAAGAAAGTGCTGACCTCGGCTATATGACTTCAGAGAAGGCCTACAGGATCGTGTTAGCTGGAGACGCTGCGGTGGGAAAATCCAGCTTCCTGCTTCGCCTCTGCAAGAACGAGTTCAAGCTAAACTCCAGTGCTACTCTGGGTGAGCTGGATGAACTAGAACTCCTACCTCTAGCTTTTACTACATGTGCCGTTCGTACCAGAACACCTTGATTTGAATTTAGTTTGTATCTCTTTCTGTGGTCTCAGGAGTGGACTTCCAGATGAAGACACTCATCGTGGATGGAGAGCCAGTTTTATTACAATTATGGGACACCGCAGGGCAGGAGAGGGGAGTGCTGGCATCAGTATAGTTAAAAAAAAAAGATTAAATATAGTACAGGCACTGCAGATGGAGGTCTATCACATTAAAGCTTGATAATATGCTTTAAAAAGTTACATTTTTTCCGTTTTTTTGTGAACCTGCTCTCTTGTCCTCACAGGTTTCGCAGTATTGCCAAGTCTTATTTCAGACGTGCAGATGGTGTGCTGCTGCTGTACGATGTCAACTGTGAGAAAAGCTTCCTGAATGTTAGAGAATGGGTGGACATGATTGAGGTAACCGACTACTTGCTTCCCCGCTAGGCAGATGTGTCCAGACATTTACACAATGTAGCTCATCAAGCCAACCAAATAAACTTGATTAATCCAGCCACTGGTGTGTATAATTATCACAAACTCATTTAAAGGTAAAACTAAGGGTTCTTGCATGTTTCTCTCATCCTACTTGCAGCCGGCATGTAAGTGAACGATGGCTGGCATGAAATTTGTTGTGTCCTGCTGTCCTGTGACATTTTAGTTTTGCATGTACAGTTTTGTTTTTTTTTTTGTTTTTTTGTGGGGAGGGGGGGTGCTTTTGCTGGTATGCTATTGAAAAGAAGACAGAAATATGTACATAAAGTGCTACACTGTGTTGAAATTTTAACAAGCTTATAACTGTTCAGATATTTTTGTTTGGCTCCATATGATGACACCATCAGAGCTCTAAGTATCGTTTCCTTTTTTCCCTCATTTCCCAGGATGTGTCCCGGGACGATATTCCCATCATGCTCGTGGGCAACAAGTGTGATCTGCGACAACATGAAGGTGACGGTGTTCCTACCAGCTATGGACAAAAGCTTGCCATGGTAAGTACAAACAAAACTTTTGTAGTCCACTCAACTTGTAACATCCCTTAAAGGACCAATGGTGCTTACCCTACTGTTGCATGCAGACATTTATTTTCTTTTTGAATAATTTGCATTCATCACAATCCCCATTTGTCACAGTTAAGGTCAAAACTATTCATATCTCTGGCAAGTTTAGCTATAAAGTGATGGTTATAATTTACCAACGTGTTTTTCTGACTGGAAGTAATCTTTTGGAGCGGCTGAGCCAAAGTCCTGACTTTAATCTGGTGAGTTCCTCACCAAAGATAAATCATTAAAATACCAGTGGAAAAAACCTGTCAGCTGTTGTAATGGGGCATTCCTCAAATTACGTCACATTTGCCCAGAGACGGCCCGGGTTTGCCGGATGGTCAGAGGAGTGCAAACTAGAATGGCAACAACTGCAGTACCAATTATTTTGGAAGATGACGTCGTCCCAGGAGCTTCATTTCAACATACTTTAATCATGAAGCCCATTGTAGAAAAGCTCAAATGTTAGTTGAAATATAGAGGCATCAAAATGAGTGGAAAGAAAGCAACATTAGTAGAAAGGTAGGAGAGGCTGTCCTGTCCTCTCCTCTCACACAACGGATCAAATGTGAGGAAGAAACCTGCTGAATCAACGTGGAATTACAGCTGACACTAAGAAAAAAAGTATATATATATATATATATATATATATATATATATATATATATATATATATATATATATATATAATGTATATATATATATATATATACTGTATATATGATTACAGGCCTATACTTTAAATTAATATAGGGCTTACTGGAAAAAATAGACTTAAAGACAGCTTTTTTTCTAAAGTTGCTAAGTTGATCATCTTACTTTATATCAGAAATAACCCTCTTTTGTGAACGAATATAATTTGAACTCAAAATTTGTGGATAGCTTTCAGCTCAAATGTACTATACAAAATGTTCAACGTGCGCTCAGCTTTAAACAGACTGAGGTGAGTTTTAGCCTGGGGCAATGGGACAAAGGATCATTTTCGTAATGTCTGAAAATCTCTAACTTATTTTCACAAATCTTGTTATTTGTTAAAAAAAACTTCTCACACAAGTGGTCTAAGGGTGCTTGAAGTAGATTTATTTAGATTTTGCCAAAGTAGTGGAATATCCAAGCAATTTAGTATAAAAAGAAATTCAACATATAGGGCCAAACATTTTAATTTAGCAATATAGCTTTAAGAAGATATTTTAGCTATGTTCACACTGCAGGTCTGGATGCTCAATTCCGATCTTTTGCTGAAATCAGATATTTTTGCATGGTCGTTGATGCTACTGATTAAATGCGACCGCCATCAGACTTCAGTCTGGACGGTTCAAGACGCCAAATGGACCTGCATGCGCAGATAAGAGGAGGAGAAAGTAGACGTCAAAACGGGAGCACAGTGTTTACGGAAATAAGGGCGGATGTAATTGTTACTGTAAGTGTTCAGTAAAGCTTTGTTCAAAGACGTAATAGTGGATGACAGCAAGGAAGCTGAGAATCAGGGCTTTCGGATGATGTACTGGATACTAGACACCCTTCTCCTATGTTTTATCACAGAGATATAAATAAAACATCAGGAACATTGCTATTGGCTGGGTTATGCTATTGGTCTATGGCATTGACAGCAGCATCCTACAATTAATAAAGTTGTTTAATATGAATCCACGTCCAAGTGCTTGCCGTTAACCACTCCTACTTCGAGTTCAGACTGACAGCAAAAATAACCTACAAGACAGATCTCAGTGAATGAATAATGTATTTCTGCCTCCACCCACCAGACATACAACACTCTGTTCTGTGAAACCAGCGCCAAAGACGGCTCCAACATCCTGGAGGCTGTGCTGCACCTGGCCAGGTGAGATGCTGCATTTTGTTTTTATTATTATTGCTTTGCTTTGGTTTAATTAATTAATGCATATGCATATGGGCATTCTGGGTTTCTTTTTCCTTCAATATTACAAATGTAAATTGTATCTGGGACCAGTCGGGACAGTTGCACACCCCAAAGTGTGCACTAAAAGGAATTACCTTTCTAGAAGAAGTTTTTTCTGCACTTAGAAATAAAAATCACATTTGGAGATAATCTATTAGTCCGATGGACCACAAGCAAAAAGGAGGGACTGCTTCTCATTCCTTGATTCAATCAAGACTGAGGGGACCAGATCCAAATTCAGGTTTGTTAGACATGCTTCAAAGGCTGGAAATCCAGTAAGTCCATTTAATTTCTAGCTTTAAAAAAACACTAAGATAGTTATGCATGGTTAAAAGAAGGCCTTTAACAAGCCTGCTTTAAAACTGCTTGTGCTCGGTTAGAGCTACAGGTTGCTGCCTAGTGCAGCAAAGGGCCTTGCACAAATATTCAGATTAACCAACAAAAAGTAGCACAGAGAAAAGTCACATGTGCGTAAATGTACAGGTCTCGACCCTGTTTAATTAAATACCACTAAATGAAATCCAATATCTAATCAGCAGTCGCGTTATTAGTAAATAGAGGCCATCTGTGTGTAAGTTGATGTAAGCGGCTGTTCTCTGTAGGCCTCAGGAGTGTTGGAGAACATCAGTGAACAAACAGCCTCATAAAAGCAGGGTCGGTTTATAAAACAATATCCCAAGCTTTGAGCATCTTACGGAGAAACCGATTAATCTATCATCCCCAAAACAGAAAGAGTTTAGTACAACTGCAAACCTACAAAGACACGGCCCTCCACCTAAACCAAGTTACTGCAACCCGTGGCTCTTTAGACTCTCCGCAGTGGCTTTTGATCCGTTTGGCCAAAACTGATGAGAAACTGAGCAACAATGTCAATTAAAAAGTATACTTTTCTGTTTTAATTTATTACTATTAAATGTCCACAGCAAAACAACTTATTTTTTATTTGGTCACAAAGTACCTACGCTACATTTTTATGTCAGTGTAGATAGTGTGTTAGCCATTGTATATTCACTATTTTTGTCCTTATTTTAAAAACAAAATAATATTTTTTATTTATCTTTAGAGGGGATCATATGGCTTTTGCGGCTGTGAACTTGATTTGTTTAGCAGGACCGATTCAAACCAAGAGAGCATTAATCAGAGAAGTCAGGCTTTTGTTCCTATTTTATTGAAATAAGAACAAATATGTTACAATATTCAGGTTTTTCAAAGTCACTGTCAGATTATTCACACCTGACCCAGATGTGCACAGCTTCAGTGACTTAAAAAGAGACCCTAAGATGAAAACCTTCCTTTCCTCTTTTTTTTGCCTCCGGATATAAGACGTGTCTTGGAAAACAAAAAGGTATTTATCCTTAATCAGAATCAGAAACAAGTTTATTGCCAAGTAGGTTTGCACTTACAAGGAATTTGACTTGGTGTTGATGGTGCAGACAAAATAGATATATATACAGAATCTGAATAGGTAGACCTGTTCACTTCATCTCCGACAGGGTCTTTTGGGACAGATGTTTTGAAGAAACTGGACCTAATGTAGAGAAAGGAAGGATTTCACACCCCGACAGGCACGCAGGGCGCTCAGTAGGAGAGACAAGTGCATTTTTTCATGTAACATTTGAAATTAATCTCGCATGTTGATCTCTTTTTGTTGCATCTGGCAGGTTGGTAAAAAAGCAGGTCACCTTTGAGGAAAAAAGGTCTCAGTCGATGCCCAGCCTGAATGCTCCCAAGAATAAACCAAAGCTTTACTGCTGCACCTGATCAGATTCACCAGAGCGGATCCTCCTCATCTGCCTTAATATGAAGAATACAAGGAGCATCGATCCAGAAATACAACAAAACAGCAACAGAAACAAATCATCACCCCACAAAAAAACCCACGACAACCACAACTGTTTTATTTATGACACAGTGACAGAAACATGAGCCACAAGATTAAGCCGCTGGACATCAGAACGTTGGGATCATTGCAAGCTTTTTTGCTCTGTGACACTTTTCATCCATTTTTGTGCTAGTATGCATACTTTACAGTTTTTTCTGAATATTTTGTCGTTCAAACTTCTTTTTTTTTTTGTTTTTTTTTGGGGGGGGCAGAGAGGACCAGAAGAGAAATATTCTGCTAAAACCAGGAAAGTGAAGAGGTGTGGGAAAGTAAACATGTTGAAAAGATGTGAAAAATATTGTGAGAGGCAGATGACGTTAAGGATTTGGGCGATCTACCGCCTTCAACGCAGGTTTAAAGCATCTTGTGTGGCTACATCTACGGGTGGTAAAAGATACAGAGAGTGCTGATGGCAAAAGTAGAGACTGATAGCTATGAGACAAATTTAACCAGATTATGTATGGCCTCTTTGCTCTTATGTGATGGTTTGAGGTGCGATGTCCCAACCCAATATCCAAATAATACCAAACAGTGTTACATTTCAGTTGTTATAAAGTTTATACGTGTTGATATCAACTCTACAGATGCCATTAAGATTAGGATTGTTCTAAGTAATGAATAAATAATACAAAAGAATAGAACAGCGTTCAGACTGTTATTTGTAAGAAGCAATGGACAACTTTAATGCCAAATGAAATGAATGCATACTTTCTATTTCCATGCCAGAAGGCAAAAACGATGTCAATGATTTTTAAATAAAAAGCTTAAGGAATATTTAAAACCCGAATATTTTCAAGACTGGGCTCACTTTTTTCTCCAAATATTCCTCTAAACCAAATGCTTCACTAAAACACTTAACTTTGGTGGATTCCAGGACCTAAATGCTGACAAGCCAGGAGGAAATCAGGGCGACACAGAAACCCAACTAAGTGCAATAAATTCAAAAACCAAGTGGCGACCCTCAGGAACTGGAGATAGCATAAAGATAACAGCATCATAAAAACATGGAACAAGATAGAATATATAGTATATATATTTAAATACAGCAATAGATTTTCTTGTTGCGTACAGAGCGCCACATCATAATTGCCACCTTTTCCACCTTGACTTGATGTGAAAATGGGGTATCAAAAACTTTTGAACCGACAGAACTGGAGACGCTCCGGTCAAGCCGTCTACTAGAAGGGAGTGAGCAGATTGTACTTTTGAGAAAACTTAGGTCCTTCAGTGTTTGTAGCAAGATGCTGCAGCTCTTCTGAGTCCACTGGGGAGGGTGGGGTCTCTGCTGCCATCGTCTGTTGAGGTAGCCGCCTCAGAGCGTGACTTGAAGAAGCTCAACCAGCTGATAAAGAAGGCCCGCTCTGTTCTTGGGACTCCTCTGGGACCGCTGGAGATGATTGTGCAAAGATGGATTCGCCATAAAACGGAAAACAACGCTGACAACCACAGACATCCTCCTCATGTCATACGACAACAGTGTCTTCAGTCAGAGGCTCCTTCAGACCTGCTGTAATACTGACGGCTACAGGATTAGCTTCCCGCAACCATCCATCACCATCTACAGCAACATTTGAAGAAACCTGTAATATACCAGCATTTAATTTCTCTTTGGGATTAGTAAAGAATGTTTGAATTTGAACTAAACTGATTTTGAACGACCACACTGTTATTTGTCATCTGTGTGAACATATAATGTTACCTCTGAATGTATTGGTAGCATAAGCTTTCAGGCAATAAAGGATCTGATGTAAAACTGCAGTGATTTATGAGCAGCGTTCACAAGTAGCGATGCGTTGAAGCTGTCTGCATCTCAAACAAAGCCTGACAGGAGGAGACTTCCATAAATCCAATGTTTTCTTCTCAGGGGGACACGTTGAGACACCCTCCTGTTAGCGGTGCTCCTGGTGCATCCGGAGGTCTCTCCAAGCGCGGTTGTTTGAAAAACTACAACATATGTCGGGGATTCTGCACTTTGTGCGCTGGGGCTGGCACAGATCCCCATCTACACCTCCCATCTGTTTACATTGTCAGGTGCTTGATGAGGCGAGACCACTCATTTGTCAAACAACATGTGGGGTAACAGAAGTGGAGATGGGGTGTGTGTGTGTGGAGGGGGAGCAGATAATGGTTTTTCTGTGTGTGTGTGTGTGTGTGTGTGTGTGTGTGTGTGTGTGTGTGTGTGTGTGTGTGTGTGTGTGTGTGTGTGTGTGTGTGTGTTCAGCGGTAATAAGAGGATAATTAGATAAGGGGGACTGTGCAGCTAAAAAGGTTAATGACGGTAATGAATATATTAGTGAAGAGGAGAGCTGGTTCTCGTTGCTGATGTGCATCTGCTGTTTGAGAAGATGCTCTCTGAAAACGCAGCACTGCAAATCCTGACTGTTTTTTAAAAATCTAATCTTGCCAAATATATGATGAACACAATAAAGACTTAAACTGTTGGAAGATGACAGATTTGACTTTACTTTACTTTAATCATGGATTTTGAGTCATGGACAGCTCTGTGAGACATATTAAAATGATTGTAGTTTTCCATCCTAAAAGCGTGGTTTCTCTTTCAAGACCTGACATCGGCTACATGGCCACTTCACTCATCATCACTTCAGTGAAGAGTTACTTTAGTAAGAAGCGCTTTGTGCTAAAATGTCATTTTTCTGTCTGCTAAACCGTCGATTTTTGGTACAAAAGCCAAAAGTATTTACTTCACAGCCAGAAAACTGAAAATTCTTGAAAGAATGTAACATTAGAAATCATGAGCTGAACCAGGAAGCTGAGAACAGGGAGATGGTGGTCCACTTTGCAGCACGGTGTGGAAACAATCATGTCATTCTGAATGTTTATAAAACAAAGAGAGCAGACGCTACTTCCTGAGGAAGCTTGGGTCCTTCAGGGTTTGCAGCAAGATGCTGCAGATCTTCTCTTTGTCTGTTGTGGAGAGCGTGATCTCCTCTGCCATCATCGGTTGGGGTAGCAGCATCAGAGCAACTTACTTTTTAAAAAAGAGCTCGGCCAGATGATACAAAAGATGCTGACTCTGTTCTTGGGACCCTTCTAGAACCTATAGAGAGACTCGTTGAAGAAGTCCCAATGAGTTACACCAGCATTTAATTTCCCTTTGCAATTATTAAAGTATTTTTAAATTGAATCGTTTCAAAATGAACATCCATACATCCATCATCTTTACCTGCTTATCTGTGCAGCGTTGCGGGGTTCACTTGATGAGAGAAACTGTATATTTAAAAGTCAAAGAGTGCAACAAACCTTTGACAGTAGCTATGCTGAAACTTTCAGGGCAGAACCTGCTAAAATATGACCTGCAGTAACACAGGGCCATGAAGCTTGGATCGGTTGATGGATCAGTCTGGTATCTAATCCAAGAAGAGCATCATTATCGGTTCTGCTACCAAGGAGCCTTAGTCCTCAACCCAGCCGGCCCTCGTTTGACTCCGGCCCGTGGACCTTTGACACATGTCTTCCCCCTCTCTCTAAGCGCCCATTCCTGCCAGCCTACTTTTATTAAAAAAGGCAATTAGTACCACAGAAATTCCAAAAAAGATAAAATTAAAAATCACTCAAAATCATTTTAAAAATTAATTTGAAACACATGGTCCCTTTACGTATAAAGACGTGGGGTGTTTTAGGACCTCAGTGGAAAAACTATTACACAATTTATCATACTGTTAGATTACAGTCTGAATGGAGCTAATATTAATTTGAATCTTTTTCCCCCAAAGTTTGGACCTCACCAGCAAAAAAACATAGACTTCAGGTTTTAATTTAGACATAACACATGGGATGGGGGGGTGGTGGTGGGGGGATCTGAGTTTGTGAGGGCAGAAGGGTTGTCACCATCTGGAAAGGTCAAAGGTCAGACAACAGGTCCAACTCCGAGGAAATCTGGGACAGCACAGTTGTCTGGCCAAATAGACGGCCGTGCCAGACACGTGGCACTTTCAGACAAACGTACACACATGCTGCTGTCTGGTTCACAGAGATGTCGGTCAAACTGTCGTCTTTATTTGGATCCAAAAAATATGTCTGCCAATAGCAAATGGTGACGGTAGTAATATGTGTCATTTATGTACATATTAAACTTCCACAGGGGCTGTAGCGCACTAGAAGTTAATATTAATAAACAGAATATTTATAAACATTTTGGTATTATATTTGAGTTTATGATATGCAACTGTTTTTTTTTTATCATCAAGTCTTAATGAGCTCATGTCTATCCCGTTGGTGTTCAGCATCCTGCTGTGCTATGCCGCTTCTGCAGGCAAGAGGGCAGCAGCCTGCTATAGTATATTATCTACTAGCCTTGTGCATGGAGGTTTTTGGTTTTGTTTTGTCTGGGCTTGTGAATCACATTTGATGCTACTACGGTGCCTCAGATTTTCCCTTTTTGTTTGTTGTGGAAAAATAAACTTTTAATGGATTTTATGTGCTAAACCAACACACACAAAAACTTCTCAAGCAAAAGAAAAATTGTGCATGGTTTTTAAAATATTTAAGAAATAGAAAGTGTGGCATAATTGATAGTCAACCCCCCCCCCCCCGAACCTGTGCTTTGATGCATTTCTGACTGCTTTTCTTGTCGAGAAGCAAAAAGTTTTACATGTTCTTTGCAACATAAGTATGCCACAGAGGATAGAGAGCATCTGTCAACAGCGATTTTCAAGTGTTGCCAAAGATTCTTAGTTGGGTTTAGGTCTGGACTTTGACTGGGCCATTCTAGCACATCCATATGTTTTAGTAGAAACCATTATATTGTAGCTCTGGCTGTGTGTTTGGGGCTTCTGTCCTGTTAGATGTTGAACCTTCATCCATTTTCCCCATCTACTCCGACTGCCTCATTTATCCTTTATGATGCCGCCACCACTATGTGTCACCATGCGGAGAGCGTGTGGTGATGTGCAGTGTTAAGTTTTCTACCGCATGTAAAGTTTTGCATGTAGGCAAACAGTTCAGATGTGTTCTCGTCTCACCAGGGTACCTTCTTCTTTATTATCTTATATTATTATCTTGTGTGCACTAAGTGGCTTTGGGCAAACTGCAAATTGGACTTTTCATGGTTTTGCTTCAGCTCTGGCTTTATTCCTGCCATGTTTCCATAAAGCCCTGGTTTGTGAGATGCAAAACTAAGTGCTATGCACAGCTCCAATCTGAGCTGTGGATCCATGTAGCTCTCCGCCAGAGTTACCCTGGGCCTCTTGGTGGCCTGCTATGTTCAGGTCTTGGCAGGTTTTCAATAGCGGCAATCTTAGACTATGTTCAGAGTGATATCTAAAGATTGTTAAATTGTTTAATAACCTAACCCTGCTTTAAACTTCTCCACAAGTTTACTAAGTACATTACGAAGGCAAGGGGGTATAATGGTATTTATTTAATAGCGTCAGAGCAAATGGGGCTAAACACAGATGCATGCCAAAGATTTTAGATTTTATTTGCAAAGCAGAAATTGAAAGTCACATATTTCTTTCCTTCCTCTTCACAATTATGTGCCGCTCCATGTTGGTCTGTTACATGACATCCTGATAAAATACAATGTGACAAGAGGTGTGAATACTTTTACAAAATGCTGTACAGCCCTGCAAAATGCAACTGTTTTGTTGTGTGCTTTTATTTATTTTTTTGCTTCAAACTCTTTCCCCTGCAAAAACCTGCCGACAAAAACCTGTATTAGGAAGAAAGAATAGAAACATCCTTTACTGTCCCACAGTGGGGAGATTCAGGTGTACCAGCAGAAAACTGAAAGACTAATGGTAGCATGCAGTTAAACTCAAAGGTAAAATAAATCTAAAAAATAAAGAATAAGAGACTGTATAGTAAGGACAAATTTACAGCATAAGAAAAAAGCACTGCTCAGTTATTAAAACTAGCACACTCAGAGTAAAGAAATGTGCAAATGAGTAGGGCGATTTAAAAAATGGGCATGTATGTTTATGCATGAAAAACTACAACAGACAATTTACAAGAATGACAGGACCTGTGAAAAAACAACAGACATGAGCAACAATTTATTCAGTTTGTTGCGAGCAGCGATGGTTATAAAGTCTAAAGGCTGCAGGGAGGAAGGATCTGTGATAACGCTCCTTAGTGCACCAAAAGGCAGCAGTCTGTCATTGAAGGAGCGCTCCAGCTCTGCAACAGCTTTATGCATTGGGGGTGGGAGATTTGTCCAACAGGGATGTTATTTTGGCCAGAGTTCTTCCCTTACCTGCAATGGGTTTAGAGGGCATTCCCAGGACAGACCTGGCCCTCCTGGTGAGTTTATCTAACCGCCAACTCTCAGCAGTAGATAAGGTGGCATGCGTTTCCGAGAAGAAGAACTTAGTCTTAGGATGAAAGAGAGTCTGAGTTCATGCAGAAAAACACAAGGTGAGACGTGTGATTGTTCTGTAATTGATATGTAAGCATTCTAGAGGCAGATCATCTTGTCCCTGTGAATGTCACACCTTTTAGAATCAGCTTAACTTTACTGGGAAACACGGATGTTTGTGTGACGTGGCACAGGTCCAACGTGAGGGGAAACTCCTCGTCTGTGCTCATCTCCGTGACCGCTCAATCAGCTCTGCAGAAGGACGAGCGTGGATTAGTCACCGTTTCATAATGCGTGGTAATCTGACAGATTAGCTTGATTAGGTTAGTCCTCATTTCTGAATTTGCATGCCGGGTAGTATCCGTCTAACTGATAGAGAGCTCGTTGACGTAAAGTGCTTTTAAATGTCTTTGCTGACAAAATTAGACTCATTGTTCACATAGATCCTCCCTTACAGTCTGTGCAAAACACAATCTTCATGTCAGCATTCTAGATACCCAACTTTACTGGCATCTCAAAGCACCTTAAAGATGATAAATCGGGTTTATTTTAGCTTCATTTGCATCACAGGAGAGAAAAAAATGGGTGGTGAAAACGTCCTAGCATTAATCAATCGAAACTATTGGCAGTTTAATTGCGTTGTCTATGCGCCTGTTTCTCTACACCCACTGACATATTGATCCACACAATATTGAGATCTCATTTAACCTGGCAGAATATTGACTGGGGTAATGTCAGACCTGAGCAATCGATATTGACATGTTGCTCAAATGGATACGAGGACTGGGTTTAAATATGTCATCTACACAGCAGGCTGCAGACTGATTAAATGTTTTGTATTTGGGTTAAAAACATATGTATTCTGATGGAGCAGAGAGATAAGCTTCACGTAGATATTAATCTTTGAACTGTGAGTCAGAAAAGGGCTTTCTTTATGGCGAAATCTACAGCATTGCTTTTCCTACTATGGCATAATCTAAGCAATGAAGGAAACTTAGCTAAAATAGTCTGTTTGCTACAAGATTTATGTTAGTCAGGGTAAAATTGCTGTTTTGGAGTGGCCAAGTCGCAGTCCCAACTTGAATTTTATAGGGAGTTTGTGGAGAAAGCATACGATTAAGGTGATGGTTTAGAGGGCTTCCTGCCTCAAGGACTTGAGTTGACAACTAAAGAAATCATCAAAACACCAGCAGCAAGATGCAGAAAGCTCATCAGTAAAAATAGATTTATTGCTGTGATTCCAATAATGTTTTTATCAACTATTTTGACTAAACATAAATTAACAGGTAATTATTTTCTAAATCATGTTTTATTATTATTTTTTGAGAGATGGCTGTCTCATTTATAATGAGAAAACAAACTTTTTGGTTGGATAGGCGTGAATAATTATCAATTATTAATAAAGAATCAATAATACATTTTGGGCTTAGCTATAATCAGTATTGTAACAAAAAAATAGGACATCCCCTTAAAAATGTAATTGTGAAGAAATGCTCAAATATCAACATCCAATCTCTATTTTCTTTCTGGTAAATTAAGTTGTTTAGTTACACTTGAAAAAAAAAAAAATGAATTAAGCAAAACAAATCCACAAAGAAAGGTTTTCTAGCAAAGGAAAAAGTTTGAAGACAATAGCCTTTAAAAAATATATGACTCAATAGATCGGCATGTAGCAAACAGGTATTTTGTTGCCAATCCTAACCGGGAAATGTTTAACCTGATTTATATCTCAGAACCGGTCAGACAGTGAGAGAAAAAAAAAACGTTATTTGTCTTTTTATACCATTTATAGGACTGTAGCCACGTCAGTCTGCTGCTTTCCTCTCCTCAGTTTCACATTGAAGGATGTTAGTGTTGAATCGCCTGCATGCTGTTACACAGAGAGTAAAGCACTTGTATGGCAAAACACACACATCCACAAAATACACTTATCAAGTGATTAATTCTCAAACTGCACAGCCAGAGTTCAGCAAAGGTCAGAATTGATTTACATAGACAGATGGAGAGCCGTATTAGTGGATAGCTGTGTTTGTGTGTGTGTGCATTTTTGTCACTAAATGAGCCCTGCCACACACACACACACACACACACACACACTGACTCTCTGTGGCGCTGTTTGATACAACTAGTTCATGTTACCATGGAGACAATGAGCTTGCTGTACACACCATAATGATGAGGTCGTGGCACAGTTATAGGTCAAAGGTGATGAGCAGAATGGATTCAGTGTCTCAGTCCATCAATATTGCTGACCTGAGGGGAACAACCTGCGGCGTGAGGGCAATCTGTGAGCAATCAGCCTGAAAAAGTCATTTACATGAGACAATAGATATACGGCTGGAAAGCAGATTTACATAGAAAACAAGGAACAACGGGCCAGAGAAGCGGAAAGCATCTACGTCGTCGTTTTGTTTCTTTTGTGATATTAAAACAGTTGGAATTTTGCCTAAATATTAAGCAGCTTTGGTATTTGAGCAATTTAAAGGGATTCTACATGTTTTCTTCAGTTTACCACAATACATCTTTTTTTCCAGTACTATTTAGCATGAAGTCAATAAAATAACCCCACTAAAATAAGTTATTTCTGACACTGACAACAAGATGATATCGATTGAAAAAAGCAAAACGTGGCAAGAAAAAAAAATCCTTGTGAGAAGCAGTTCCCACAACAGCAACGCATTAAGAAAAACAGGGCTTTGTTTACTCAAGCAGTCATAAGTTTGGGGTCACCCACCAAACATGTAATATTTTTTCCAAGGAGACACATTTTATTAATCCAATGAGTTGCAAATGAAGGGAAAAGATAGTCAGGACATGGAGAAGGTTAGAAATAATAATCTCGCCCTTCAAACGTTGCTTTCATCAAAGAATCCTCCATTTGCTGTAATTAACCTTGCAGATATTTGGCACTGTAACTGTCAATAGCACCTCCCACAAGTCGGTTTGGCTTGATGGGCACTTCTTACGCACCATACGGTCAAGCTGCTCCCACAACGCCTCAACAGGGTTGAGATCTGGTGACTGTGCTGGCCGCTCCGTTATAGACAGAATACCACATTGACAATGTCCAGACTGTATTTCTGATTAATTTAACATTATTTAAACAGAAAAAAATGGTGCATTTTATTAAAAACAAACTTTTCAGCGGTATTGTATGTAGTCAAGGGATTCTGAAATGTTCCCAGTAAGAGACAGATAAGCCCTTTACCTGGATATTTGTCTAAATGTAAATGGAAAGTACTCTCTTGGATATTTCAGCAGTAGATTTGGGTGAAACCTATTTCCTGAAAAGGCACAAAATGTAGTTTTCAAATGATGATTTCGTTTATAGAGGGGAAAAGCTCTCCAAACCAAACTGGTCCCATGGGCAAAGATAATATACCCGCTGAACCTGAGACATGTTTGAAGAAGCTGAGTTTAATTTCAGTCGCCTACGCCCAAGCCTGATTACTGCCAGACCGGTGGGATCAAGAAATCACTTAAACAGAACCTGTCTGACCTTGCCATAATTGATGGCAGCTGAAGATCCTGACTGAGAAGGTCCAGCCATCAGTTCGTGACCCTAAACTCAAGTGCACTTGGCTCATGCAACAGGATAATGATCCAAAGCCGACTCTGAATGGCTCGAAATAGCAGGAATGGCATGGTCTTGAATTAAGACCTTAAACAGATCAAATATGCTCAATCAAATCTCCAGAAGGGCTCTATTGAAAAAAAAAGATCTACAAAGAAAAGTGGGCCAAAATTCCTCCACGGTGATGCAAAAGACGCATTGCAGGTTATGACAAACACTCGACAGGAGTTGTTGCTGCAAAAGGTGGAACGAGCAGTTATCAGGCGTGGAGGCCAATTACCTTGTCGAACTGGGCCAAAGCCTTTCCTTTGTTATATGAAATCATTGTTTAAAAGAAAAAAGAAAAAAAAAAGAAGTCATCTTTGTCTTTGTCTGAAAATAAAGTTAGTTTGCTGATGCAAAACATTTCAGTGAAACAAAAAAGGAACAAAAAGAGGAGATTTGGAAGGAGGCGACGAGTTTTTCCCACAGCGCTGTGTGTCCACAGCAGGGTGCAATTGTATAAGAAAGAAACTGCAGTTCATAACCGACTCCTTCTCTGAAGTATGAGCATCCTTTGCAGCTGCAGAAAATTCATGGCAGTTCATGTGTGTCTGTGGCGCAGAGAGAGAGAGAGAGAGAGAGAGAGAAGGAGAGAGAAAGAGAGAAAGAGAGATAAATGCTGCTGTCATGCTGTGCGGTGCGCCCCATCACTTTGATAAATCTCACAGCGAGCTGACAACACCTGCTGACAGCACACTAAAATGTGATTGGCTGGAGCAGCTCCAGGTTTGGAGGATGTTAATGGTTGTGATGTGGACAACAAATCGCACGCGCGCACAGATACACACACACACACACCAGGACACAAGAGGAAATAGGTCACATTCTGACATACTGTATTAAGAATATCCTGTGCATATTGATGCACATTCGCCTGCCGTCTGACTTTGTGCACGTCATTAGCGCGGCAATTATTGCTAATGGCAGATAGGGACTCACTGGATGATTTAGTGGCTCATACGTTCTTATTTAATATTATAGAACTATGAATGTTTATGACTCTTGCTGGATGATTTGGATGGAAATAATCTAAGAACCCAAAAGTGTTCCCTTAAATGTAAGGACTTCCCCACGATGTACAGTAGACGGCTTGATCAAACCTTCAAGGCCTCAACAAGAACGCTTTATTCACTTTATTCACCATCAACGGCATCACACAGAGTCTCCGTGCGTCTTTGATCTCTGCCTGGCTTTGTGGTTCATCTTGTAGGTCACACCCTCTTCCACTTGTCTCCCCGCATCCGCTCCTGCTGCGTCCCCTTTGAGTATCACAGGCCCCCGTCACCGAGCATTACCGGTGATTTGACTCCAGTCCGATTGCGACTTGATTTGAGAGAAATCTCGGTTGACAAGGGAAGAGGCCCGACAGGAGAGAATGCAGCGTGAGCGAAACATCAGTGAGATCGGCGAGGGGAAGGAGGGGCGGATGGGTGATGAAACGCACGGTTTCCCAGTCTGACCTTTTGAAGAGCCGTTGGAGAACGTAGGTCCGACTTCAAACGAGCGGCATGAAATATACAACACACTCCTGTCGCCTGAAATCCTACATACAGGTGTGTGTGTGTGTGCTTTAATTTATCAGCTGCTTTTTGTTTTCTCCTATGGACAAGGTTGTTTTTTTATCACTGCTATATCTCCTCTTCCATCCTTTTTTCTTTTTAGCAGCCATCTCTCCCTCCATCCCAATCTACGCTTCACATCTTTCACTTCCACTATCAGCAACCCCCTAACTGTTGCCGTCTTCCCTTCCACTGCTGGGTGGAGGTCCTCTCTCTTGATCTTTCCATTTATCTATCTATCTGTCTGCCTGTCTGTGTCTGTGCGTCGTTTGGATGCAGATGAGACAGTGATACATGATTTGCTACGAGTCTTTCTGTCAGAGGACATCAGATCATCAGGGCGCGCGCACACAGTGGCAGGCAAACACGCGCACGCCGAGATACGCATGGCGTCTGAGGAGATAAGGGAGTCTTTGAAGGTGGAAATTAGTTTTGGCGCCTGGCTGCTCCTGTCTTGCAGGTCATGTGACTAAATCCTCCAGTCACACCAACATAAACTGATAAGACAGCTCCTCTGCGAGTGTGAGCTTGCAGTTGTGTAAGCCTGTGTGTGTGCGTGTGTGTGTGTGTGTGTGTGTGTGTGTGTGTCTACCTGAGTGTATGAACTCAATGTGAGTACTTGTGTATGTTTATAGATTGCATTTATCCACTGTGCATCTCTTGTGGCAGGGCGAGGTAATTGGTGGCAGATAAACAACGCTTTACACAAACACTCACTTTCTCTAACACACACACACACACACACACACACACACACACACAAAGTAATCAGACGGGATTTACAATGTGTAGTTTGGAGCCTAATTGCTCTTCAGGTCCCTGTGCAGCACTGCCAAAGCCATTAGTCGCTGCTGTTCTCAGAGAATTCAGTGTGTGTTGCTTGAGTGTGTGTGTGTGTGTGTGTGTGTGTGTGTGTGTGTGTGTTGCTTGAGTGTGTGCGTGTGTGTGTGTGTGTTTCCTCTCTTGAAAAATGAGTGTGCACGTTGCTTTAGTGTATTTTTTTTTTCTTTTTTTTTCTTTTTTTGCGTGTGTGTGCCCTTGTTTGCTTCTAGTGGATGTAAGCGTGCTCGCCACTTTTAGTATTTTTCTCAGGGACTTGGCTTCCTTCCAAGCCTGAAGAGCTAATTGGAATTAGAATAACATTCCTCAAAGGCCGCTCGTTTAGTGCCGGAGCTGAGTGCTAACGATGGAGTGGGTGAGGGAGAGAAGGGAGTTAGCGCCCTAACGATCTTCGCTAACAGTGTTTTATTCTGATTTTTAATGAGGGGTAATCACTCAGCTGTATAAGAAGAGCATTGGAAAAAAAAAAAAACAGAGGAAAAAGTCGAGGGATGGAGGGAGGTGGAAAGAGGGGAGGTGAGGAGGAAACAGTAATTATCTCCTCTTGGAGCTGTGAATCACGGCCCATGTTGAGGTCTCTCCCAGGGAAATTAGAGACGCGCACTAACTGCCTTTATTCAGAGCCAAAGCTACCTGACAGCAGCCCGATAATAAAGCAGAGAGCGGATCCAGCTTTAAAACAAAAACACTGCAGAACACCTGTCCTCAATCTGCCCAGTCTTGGGGTTTAAAATCTAAGCACAGGCTTAAATTTGTCCAAAATCTTTTAGCTTTTAACATTATGTCTTTGTCATTCTATCTTCTCAAAACCTTTTTAAATAATCCAAGTCTGAATACATCTATAATGAGTAGTACATGCTTATATTGAGCCTTATTTTAAGATAATTGAAAAGGTAGCTTCTGGTAAAATTTACTTCTTTTGAAGATAAAACTAAACAATCTCTCAGTTCTTTCCAGAGTCATGAAGACAATCATGAAAAATGCATTGGTCAAGGCGTTGAATGACAGCTGCATTAAAGGCAATGCATCTAAACCTTCTGTGTTGGCATTACTGGATATTAGCCCTGCCTCCAATACAGTTGAACATGGCGTACAGAGTTTTCTGCCACTGCGCTGGATTGTTTCAGATCTCATTTGGAGAACTGAGACTAATTTGTGTCATTTGCAGTTTCAAATGACAAAGACCAAAAAAGAATCTCTTTTGTGGTGTTAATCAAGGATCAATTCTTGAGACACTTTTATTTAATATGTATATTCTCTCCTTAGCTCAGAAAATGCAGTACCACAATATCTGTGATCTTATAGGCCGAGAAACACGGGGCAGGATCTCCTCCAATTTAGGCCGAAGAGACAAAAATCATTGTTTGGCTTCCTGAAAATGCAGAAGTTAAGCATTCAACTAGACTCAATTAAGCTGAGGACCATAGACCATGCTAAAATACGTTGTAAGTAAATAAACTTGCAACCTTGTTAAAAAAAAAAAAAAAATCACCAGAAGGTTGTACAGTTACAAATAAAAACAAATAAACTGGCCTTTTTAACTGGTCTCATTTGGGCAGCAGCAGCTCAACCAAAATACTGCCGCTTGAGTCCCGACAAACACCAGCCAAATAGATCATATGTTACTCCAGACCTTAAAGCACTGCTCTATCTACCTGTTTGTAAAACAATACATGTTAAAATATTGTGATTAATGTGTGTGGCACTCAATGGTCTCGGTTCTCAAAACATTCCAGGGCTGTTTGCTAGATTTGGACCACACAGACTCCTAGGCTCATCACAGACCTGCCACTAAAGTGGTTCCTTTTTATCATGCCTGAGCTATGCACTTGTTTTGAATGTTCATTGTAATAAAATCAACATTGTCTGATGAATGAATCTGACAATTAAAATGCCCACATCAGTAATATTGTCATTTTTAATTTCTTGTCATTAACTTAATGAAATTCCCTCCTGAAGCCAGAAACTGTGTCTGTATCAGCTCAACAAAGCTGACTAAACCATCAGTAGTGTTTTGTAGCTTAGCGCTCAGAGCTTGTGCTTTAAATCAATGTGCCTTAATTTTATTGTTGCTTTCTGTAAATATTCAGAACGAGCTTTAGATTAAGCTGGGACATAAAGCTCAAAACTTGAGCATCTTCACAATATTCCCTCTCATAAACCTATAACTATAGCAGGTTTAAACACATTGTTTGGTCCCATCCATCGTCATAAACACTTCGTTAGAATGACAGAACGATTAGACTTTGCAGCGGTGGCAGTAATCATGGATCAAGGCTGAGCAAATCCAGTCCTTAGGGTTACGGGTTTTTGATCTGCTTCTGCTCCAACACACCTGATTAAAATGGTTAAAGTATCTCCTAAGCTGCTCATCACGTTCTGCTGGTGACAGGGACATAAATCAAGTACCTTAAAGCAAAGAAACATCTGAAAGACGCTTGACCAAGACCCTCTAGGACCAGTAATGCCCACCACCGATGGAGATCCAGCAGCACCTGACATAGACGGAAACTACGTCTGAACCCAGGAGGCCAATAGACTTGATGAACAGAAACAGTGGAACCAACATCCTTTAGATGTTTGTCATTGCTCCAGGATTATTTTAAAACCAGCTGTAAAAATCCATTGATATACTAAAAACAGTGACAGTTTTTTTTCACGCAATCCAAGAAAGCAATAATCAATACCACTCACAGTGGGGAAAGAACCCAGATTTAGTAAAAAATAAATAATAATAAAGTGAGAAAATCTGGGAAACACTAACAGACAAAGACAAGAGGAAAGCCAGGGAGAGACAGAGTGACACATGAAGCCGGAGAGACGGTGTGATGGAGTAATATGGCACACAGCAGAGATGGAGTGTGAAACAGATGCCGCTCAGTGGAGAGCGAGAGGCCAATGGAGCTTGTAGAACGCTTAGAAAGGGCAGAGGCTGAATCGATTCACACACAAACACACACACAGGCGCGCGCACACACACATTAATCTCTACTACATGTGCCTGTGTGTGTTGGCTGTGCGAAGTGGGAGGAACGGGTGCAAGGGAGAGTGAAAAATGGAGGAGAGAGGGCAGTGGAGGAGAGATACGGCAGTGGAGGAATAAAGGAGGAGATGGATCAGGAGAGAGATAGAGGCTGATTATCGCTGAGCATTGACAGAGTAAAAGCCCTGTGGGAGTTTTACAGACACACACACACACACACACACACACACAACTAGCCTTTCAAGTAAACTTACACATTCACCCACAAAGCGATGGAGATGGAGCTGCCAGACTGTAATACAGTTAGATGCCTTTTTCAACCAGCATCATAACCGAACGCCTGCTCCCATCCCGGTTGATCTCCTCCATCTTTCTCCTCCTAAAAGCTTTTCTGCTCTCCACCACCACACCCCACTTTCCATCTGTATTCTTCATCCCCCTGAAGCCACCTTACCTCCTCACACTCCCACCCAAACCTCTCCCTTTTTTCCCCCGCCGTGTCCTGTCCCTCCTTATCCTCCACCTCCTTTGCTTACTTTATTCCTTACACATGAGGGGATGCTCTGGACCCTCGGAGCAGAAAATGGAGCCTAGTGGAGGGAGACTCCGAGAGATAAAGGAGAAAATCACACTGCCAAATGTGTTGCGAACACACACACGTGTACACACAGACACAAACCTCCCAGCTAACCGTGAAAACTGTCACCCATCAGCCGTTAATGTCTGATATCTCCGAGTTTAGCCTAACATTAGCTAATAGCCCTTAGCATCTGATTTAACTGTTCGAGTCAAAGAAAGAGAGAGAGCAGTCACTTTGCAGAATAAGGTAAATTACTGTGAGATTGCACGAATGTATCAGGCGAACATTCCCGAAGAACTTTAAAAAATGTGCAATTAGCCATTAGTAAAAGTTGAATTGTTGAGGTTAAGTTTAGTAACTTAAGTTCTTTGTATATGTGAATCATTTTCTGTGCTTGAAAATAAGAAATCTCAAAATTCTGCACAACTTTACACTGAGAAACATTGAATTTATGTCAACTTTTCTCCTGCTGGCTGGACTATTTCACACTGGATCAAAGAAATCAATGAACTTTTTTTACAGCTATTTTTGGGTTTGATTACTTTCAAACAGATTGCTATGTATTGCAGACATGCAGTGGGGGATTTAAAAAATGTTAGCAGTTAAACGGCAAGGACAAACCAACATCTTTTCATGAGGCTTTTTTTCTGTGTATTACTGCTCATGGAAAAGTGATTAAAAGAGCGGGAAGAGATTACAATCCCGTTTTTAATATCCATTATGATTACAATTACGATCAACTGTCCACCAAGAAATAAGGTTTTTAAAATTGTTGCCCCTTTTTTTTTAATCTTAACTTTGAGAAAAGAAAATATGGAGCTCCAAAATCAAATATGTTTAGATAAAACAGATGCAGAAATTTGCTGAAATAAATACTGGATGTTTCACAGTCTAACAAAGGGACGAGCTGGGGGACAAACAGCGTTTTATCAGAAGAGGAGGATTATGGAAATCAGGATGTGATCTGTGATGCAGTAATCCTTGCAGCAGCAAGCAATCCCATAAAAAAGTGTTAGTGAGATTAACCAGCAGATTAGACACGTAGCAACGCACATATTTAACTGATTAAAATCCTTGAAAATCCAGACTCTTGGGAGGACCTACACTATTTAGGGTCCGTGTTCCCTGTTATCGCTCCCCTGTAGTGTAATTATGGAAAGCGTTGTCTGCTCTGGAGCTAGAAGCTTAAAAAAAGATGCAGGATTAGTATGACCTGGAGGGCGATTAGGCTTTAATTTCCTTTGTGTCCTGACGAGTGATGGGAAAGTTTTCTTGTTCCTTTTTGCAGTCCATTGTCATCTATAAATGTTAGACATAAAACCGAGAGAGTAGAGGAGACCAGGAAAAACAAAGGTGCTGCAAAGAGAAGGTAATCAATCCCGCTGGTCCACAGACCTTCTTCATAACTATCGATCGGATGATCAATACACGATGAGCTTCTAGTCCCTGGGGAAGTGTGGGAGCTGTGGGAGCCAGAAAGGAGCTCTGCAATTTTCAAACCAATACCCCTAAAACTGGTAGAGACGGGAGTCGGTGTTGTGAGCGGTCGTTTTCACAAAACAACAGCTTTGAAAGAGCCCTGAGCTGTTAGACCATCAGGGACTGTGGTGGTTTACGCCATCAGAGTGGCACCAAGCTGCTTACAGCAGAATCTATCAGTTTCTAGGAGGAACTTCTGCAGATCCAACTGAGCACAACCAACAACTGCAGGCTTAGTCAATGCTTCGACTTGTTTGGTGTCTTGATTTTTTGTTTAACTTGCGTAGGGCAATTGCAGCGTGGTCCAGTTTTGATGCTCACTTTTCACTTTCAGTGATGGATGTGGATCTACAATGACACCTCCTTCATACAATGAGCTGCACATATAAGATCACGCCCACCAGGAAGCCCTAGGTTTTGCCACCTGGTAACCTTACAGAAAGGATGCTGCTGTGGAGATGTCGTGGTCCAGATGGCTGCCCAATGCAGTCTGGCCCTTTTTAAAGTAACTCCTTAATTGACTTGTTTCGAGCGTCAGCACATCTTTATAGCTTTACTGCTATAGGCTTAGGCTACTGGAGGACATCAGGATCTAATTTTCTCACTCTATAGAGTTCTACTGTTCTTCAATTATGCATTACGTTTTGTCATTTCTGCTTTAACTTTCTGTTCTCTCTCTTTTATCTTCATAGTAGGTACACCTGGTCTGGCGTTCTGTTAACTGTGAAATCATCCAGTGAAGACGGCTCACCCGTTAATACCATCTAATGTAGAACATTTTACTGGATCAATGTGTGCTTCTGTGGTTTCTTGTCTCTCTTGTTGTGTCTCTGCTCTGTCTTCTGTAACCCCAGTCGGTCGAGGCAGATGACCGTTCATACTGAGCCCGGTTCTGCTGGAGGTTTTTCCTTCCCGTTAATGGGGATTTTTCTTCCCACTGTCGCTTCATGCTTGCTCAGTATGAGGGATTGCAGCAAAGCCATGTACAATGCAGACGACTCTCCCTGTAGCTCTACGCTTCTCCAGGAGTGAATGCTGCTTGTGGGGACTTTGATGCAATCAACTGGTTTCCTTATACAGGAACATTTTTGACCAATCTGTATAATATGATTGAACTTGACTTTGTAAAGTGCCTCGAGATGACAGACATGTTTCATGAATTGGCGCTATATAAATAAAATTGAATTGAATTGAATCTTCATCTGTCCTCCCAAACCATGAAGGTAAAAATGTTTCAAATCATCCGAGCTGGTGTTTTGGATGTGTACACGTATGATGTGATTTACAGGTTTGCAGCGACCCCCAGTCAGTCACTGCAGAGACTCTGAAAATAGCTGGGTTTCTCAGATAAAAAAAAAAAACAACGAAAATTTAATTTGACAGTTTTGCATTGTAAATAGGATTGACACTGGAAGGAAGACACTGTATACATACGTAACTGGATGGGTTTGATTATATTCAACCATCCATTATCTGTACCTGCTTATCCTTGCAGGGTCCAGGGGATCTTCTGCGGTCACTGGGCGGGGCACACCCCGGACATGTCTCCAGTCCTCTCACAGGCCAACAGATGTTATTCAATTCAGTTCAGTTTCGTTTAGTTCTTATCGATTTAGTTTAGCTTTTTTAGGTTTGAATTAATTTGCCTGCATTTGGTTCAGTTCAATTAATTCCAGTTCATTTTCATTGTGCATAGCTTATCCAAATACGCCAAAAACTGAATAAAAGCCATCTTAAGGCTCTTTCCAAGGCAAACAAGATTTGAATCAGGTTGCATTAAACCCTGCTCAAATCAAATACATTTCAAACAATTAATTAATTGCAGCACTACTCAAATCGTAGTTTTTTCACGACAAATCCTTGTAGTATTATAGCTGAATTCCTCTTTTACAAAGAGCACTGACTTCCTGGATGGAAATTTCTAGCTGCATTTGATTCGTCAAACTTTTCTTAAATAACGATGGTCTATTTAAGGTAAGTAATACATAGCTAACATTAGCAAGGCAGCGTCCAACATCTCAACCTTTCCCAACTCTTCACCTGCATGTAGGGAATGCTGCAGATGTATTCCTATTTCCCCAGTGGCTTTAGGCAGTCTCATCTTGGCATCCCTCACTAGTTTTATGATGGAGATTAGCATCTAAATGTGGCAGATAGTTGTTTAGGACTCTGACTTGCCAATCTACTGTTTGTTATTTCTAGTATATACTATATAAGTAGCTAGTTATACAAACTGTTTCTCAGTCAGTGCAGAGTAGGGTTCCATGATACAAGGAAAACTTGTAATATGCGATAATATTGGTGAATGTTTATGAATTGCAATGAATAAACAACTAATCAAAACATGTTAATGTCTTTCTCTTTTGGTTTCATGGCAAACATATACCCCAGACAATAATTTGTCAGCTACTGGAAGAAAAAAAAAACAAAAATCATTCTCTTCATAACAAGAAAAAGATTTTGTTGAGAAACCTCTGCTATTTTCCCACAAAAATCGTAATAACTTGGCCACCTCACCACTTCTTTTCTTTGTAATTTATTTATTTATTTTTGTCAAGTGTCACCATTTATGCTATATGCATAAAGGACCTGAATGCATTGTAATCAGCTGTGTATGGTGATGGGAAAAAAGCACTTGGGGGGGGGGCACACTAAAGGTTGGTGTTTACAGCATAACAGCAAACTTTACTTGAAAATAAATCCATCCACGGTCTCAGGATATTTAAGTCTGGTCAGTCAGGTCTAAAGGTCCTTTTTCCACTTTTTTCCTCAACTCATTTAGTTTCCTCAACTAATTTACATGTAATTTATATTATTTACATTTGAAATGTAAATACATTACATTTCAAATGTTCTTTCCCTGCACCATTGTCTCCTGTCTTGGGCTTATTGTTGTCCGTTTGCATGTGTGTGTTTGAGTGACATTTGCGCGCACACAGCTTAGCTGCCAAGGATGTGACTTTGACTGAGATATATCATGAATTAATCTGACTGGATGAAGAACAGCACAAAAAGGGCTGATTGGCCATGGGTACAGAGAGTAACCCGTTAGAGACCAGCATGAAATCACATGGGCGGCCAAAGGTTACAAACATGCATACACACTCACCTGTACGGCATCCCACGGCATTAAAAATTTTTACTTACACAAAAAAATTACCTAAAAAAAAAAAACAAAATGCTGAAAACTCTAAAGTCAGGTGCATTTTATGAGATCAGATGTGATAGTAACTTTTATTTAGTAATTCATGTTTACTGCGTCTACATTGTCTTCCTGCAATTTTTGATTTAAATAATGAGCTAACACTTATTGCAGTTCGGGCAGTTCTCCGAGATGTGCATGTCACGTGCCCTGATATTGTGATAATAATTTTGCAATACATTGTGCAGCCCTAGGGAAGAGCATCTTTCATATTCTTTCAGATACTCAGCAGCATGTTGCAAGACATGTCGCTTTCCTAGGAAAAACAAAGACAGCTTTCCTCTCACCCTGTCTTCTTTGGACAGACAGGTTAGGCCCAAACACCTTGCATTGCTCACCATGCACCGCAAGTCCACTTTTAATTAGCGCTTCATGGATATTGACATGCTATAAGAAACAATTGCTCTTTGAGCCTATCGACAAATTAAAGGCTGATCTTTAACTGTCTTACACAGTAGTCGGATTGTAAAGCTGCTAAAAACATGAGCTGAAGTTTGCCACTCGGGGAAGGGGGGGGGGGGGGGGGGATGCAAGGCAGAGCTGCGTCGGTGCTCTTTTGATTAAATGAGGCTTGTTCAGGATGTAGCTCTTAATTAAGACGCTCTGTCTCCTCCAGCAGGGAACATCATTTCAGCAGCTGGGGACAGAGTTGTGCTGATAGCTGCTGGCGTACATGCATACGTGAGCGATTTTTTCCCCCCTTTCTTTTCAATTACCCCAACTGACAGCCAGTTTCAGGTGAAGATGCATAGTGAAGAGGGAAAAGCCCCCCCCCCCCACCCACACACACACACACACCTTTATCTCTGTCCTGTTGAATAACTCTCTGATGCTTTCCATATTCCAATGCGAGGGATTATTACAGCTTACCCACAATCCCCAGCAGCTGATTATCCCGTGTGTTGACAGGAAAGAGTTGTGCTATCGGCCCTGTGCAGCGGTGAGCCGTATTTGTGTCTGCGGACAAAAAGAAGGGAAAACACACACCGAATTTAAGACGCGTGCATTTGTAAACTGTGTGTAAGACAGAAATGGGAAAACCTTATTTATATTTGTGAGGGGGGGGGGAGAGAAGGGAATTATTTATTTCTGCTGAATGTGTGCGAGGGAAAGGAAATCACCTTGTGTGTGTGTGTGTGTGTGTGTGTGTGTGTGTGTGTGTGTGTGTGTGTGTGTGTGTGTGTGTGTGTGTGTGTGTGTGTGTGTGTGTGTGTGTGTGTGTGTGTGTGTGTGAGAAAGGGGGAGGGTGCAGGGAGCACATGTGTGTGCAGCGGTGCTCAACCAGGCAGGTGTTTGTGGTTGATACCTGCAGCTCCAGCAGTGTTGATCACCTCAGCATGATACCTCACCTTGGGAGGGAGACAGCTCTAAGCTCATTAGCACGCTCACTTGCTCGCTCACACACACCAACACATGCACAGTGAGCAACCTGAGTAGTGTTGTGTCAAAAAAAGAAAAAAAAAGAAAAAAAGTAGAAGAAAGGTTGGGGAGGGGGGGGGGAAAAAGGTAATAAGCTCAGGGGAAATAGAGAAGTGGAAGGCAGCGTGGATTTCTGAGAGGAGAGAAAATCGGTTTACCACGAAAACACAATGAGAGACTTGTGGAAAGCGCAGAGAAAGGCGCGAGTGAGAGTGGGAAGCAAAGGACCACCAGGGATTAAAAGAAAAAGGAAATGAGATTACATACAAAGGCTTTGGAGGAAGGAAGGGGAGCAGGAGGAGGAAACCTTCAATGAGACAGAGAAGGCAAAGAGAAAGGGAAATAGATGGAGGCAACAGCCTGAAAAGAGCGTAACTGGGTGTAATGGTTTTAAAGGCTTGATTTTATTCACTCTGCCAACAGCTGCGCGCTTGTTACCCTCTGCTCAGGTTTGTGAGGAATCAGTTTGATTTAGGTGTGTCGCAGCTTGTCTTTTTACAGCTGCTCTGCTGTGGATTGCTTTTTTTCTCCCCCAAAGATGGATAAAACTGATAAAACTTCTTGACTGTTTTGTTTCTGCAGAGATATACGGTCATTACATAGCTTATGTTAAAAGAAATGTCCACACATTGAAATGTGATCTGTGATTTAATGACATTTTCACTGCGCCTTGTCTTTCCAGGTGATGTTAGATGTCCAGATTTACTAGAAATTTCATCCCGTCGATAACAAATATACAATCTGATCGTTATTTACAGACATTTTTACGGAAGCAGTTTGAACACAGATTCTCCATTAGCACTGAAACGTACCTTTAAGTGCCAAACCAAAGCATGTCCAATGAGCACAGATTAAAATATCACTTTAAACAAGCTCTCAAATATATAGAAATGAATTTAAACACACTTGCACCCATACTGTAAGTTACACATTAGCTGAGCAGTAGGCAGACAGCACCTTTGTGTGTGTGTGTGTTTGTGTGTGTGTGTGTGTGTGTGTGTGTGTGTGTGTGTGTGTGTGTGTGTGTGTGTGTGTGTGTGTGTGTGTGTGGCGTTGAGATAAATAGGATTAGGGATTTGGGAGATTTAGGCGGAATAATCCATCTGCGTATCGGAGAGAGGCCGCAGCCGTGATGATCAAAAGAGGAGGCTGGGATTCAGAGCTCAGAAATCTCTGGATGGGCCGAGAATCGGAGCGACATTTCTGCCATTTCCTCCCCCCTACCAAGGATCAGTTTTCATTTTGTCAAAGTGTCTGCTGTAATTGCCACATAATCACCTCGTTTTGTACAACAGCGTGTGTGTGTGTGTGTGTGTGCGCATGATGTATCCGTTTGTGTTTTTGTGCGTACGAGCGCCAGGGATAGACAGAATTATATATTCACAGTAATTAATCTGATTTACAGTTTACATGAGGGGAAAGACACTGAGCTAGTCTGTTTGTTGTTGGAGTTAGTATTAAGCAGGGGATTGGATTCACTTATTTAACACACGGTTGATTTGAACAGCTGCTCTGCTTCGCAGCTAACTACACAACACCTCCATAAAAATAAAAAACAACACATCTCCACAGTGCTAACTTCTCTTCTCAGCTGCAAGCTGATGAGCTGAGTAGGCTAACTAAACTTTTCATTTATACAAGCATATTCGATACACAGCGAAGACTTGAGCTGTTTTTAGTGTTTTGGGGCCTGGAGACTCATCTTGAGACCATATTTATAAAGTTTTCCTGTTCAGTGTTCAGTCCAGACTTTCTGCTGCTTTCTGCTGTCTTGGATGTGCTGGACACTGTTTTTTTTCCTCAAGACCAAAGCTGTAACATCCCCCTTTACTGCAACTTGAAACTGCGACTTGCATTTAACGCAACTGATGAAGTCTTTTACTTTGAAGTGCCCCCTACCTGCCGGGGTTGAGAAAACGAGACATTTTGTAGTTCCACCTGTTACCTCCTGTCCCTCTGCCTGCTACTGATTCACAGTCATTATTTGTTAAGCAGGATGTATGGGCTTTTCAGGGTCGGCTATTCAACTTAATACTGCCTTGACAGATTTTTTTTGGACAAGTGGCATGTAGTTGAGAGTCTAGTTTAGATAAAGGTTCGGGTTCGCCTAAATGTTGTGGCAGTGCACCTAAGGTAAAGGTAGGTGCTGCACGCAGCTTTTCTTCTTTTTGCAGCAATGATCTCCCATCGGTTTGGTCTTGGTCGCTCTGCTCTCTTGGTTTTGGACTCTGCCTAACCTGAGATTGAGCAAAGACTAAGTCAGTCTTCTTGACTACAACACTTCCTGTTTTCTAAGGGAAGAATGGGGCGTTCCTTGTTACTAGGTGGAAAAATATAACTATTGAAATCCTCAGGAAGTCCTTTTGAAACCAGAACTCTTTGTTTTGGGATGTTTTCAAACCTATAGTTAATTTACTTTGCTGCGAAACATATGATGGGGTTGTTAATGTGTGACCTTTAAGGTGGTTCGGCCTCTTTTCACAGAGAAAACTGCAAGCGAAGCAAAACATGTCACTACAAACGGCATTAAAAAGGTTTTGTGTGTTTATCAGATGTGAAAAATGCAAATACAGGAAGCAGATGTGTAGCTAGTAGAGAAGTTTTTTTTTCCCACAGTACTATTTCATGCATAATTATCTAAGTACTCAGAATGATTTCAAGATGATGGATTGAATGTTGCATAGGGCTTTATGTTTTATTAAAAAGCAATTGTTTCTTATTTCTTAGTTTGTTTCCTCTACCGTATCCCACAATGCAACATAAACCTGGCTCAGTGAGGGGTTTGGCTGAAGCTGGTAACTGTGTGGGGTCGAGGCCGGATCACATTCACACCATAAATTTTGTTTGGTCCGCACTCTAGTGTGACTGCTGAGTTCATATCGACACAAACAAGCCAGAATTTGCTTTAAACAGCCTAATTCTGAGTTTTGACTCTTGAAAAACCTTTTCAAATACTATCAGAGCACAAATCCTGTGGTTCAATAACAACAAAGGACATGAAACTGAAATACTTGAAAATCATATTGCTCACCAATAGCTCTATTTTTTGTCGAGATTTTGCCATTGATGTCTTTACAAATACACGTATGAATGAAAACAACTGGAAGCACCTAAAACTGAAATCTGAGTCTTCATGCAGTTTAAACAAACATCTAAACAATCAAAAAGCCAATGTTTCCAGAAAGTCCATAAAAAAGTTGAAACTGGAATACAGATTCATTACAGTTATATTTCCCAACTTTTTATTTTTGTTTAATTATGTCTTAAAGCTAAAAAACTAGTTACCTGCGTGCTTCAGTGGCGCAATGGTTAGCGCACACGACCCATGTACGGAGGCCTTAGTCTTCGACGGGCCGACCCTGGTTCGATTCTGACCTGACCTTCGACCTTTGCCGCATGTTTCTCCCTCTCTCTCGTACCCCCTTTCCTGTCAGCCCACTGTACAAAAAAAAAAAAAAAAACGAACAACAAGTGCTGTAAAAAAACTCAAAAACAAAAAAAAACTAGTTACCATTGCAGAAAAGTTTGACTCATGGTGACATCCTAATCCATTGGGTCTTTAAACGGTCTCAGTCTGTCAGAAAGCTACACAATCATGCGAAAAAGACTGCAGACACAGTTAACTAGCAGAGTAAAATACACCTGCACAAGGAGGCTAAGCCATAAAAGGTTAGTGCTAAAGAAGCTGGTTGTTCCCAGACTGCTGTATACAAGCATATTATCAGAAAATTGAGTGGAAGAACAATCAGTGTCTTACCTGGACTAAGGAGGAAAGGAAGCGGACTGTTCTTCCACTGTCAAAAGTCCTGTTTTCAGATGAAGGTAAATGTTGCATCTCATCTGGAAATCAAAGTCCCAGAGGAAAAGTGGAGAGGCACATAATCCATGTTCACTGAGGCCCAGCGTGAAGATTTGGGACCCAGTTCATGTCCTGGGGTTGGCCCACTTGTGTTTTATCATGTCCAAAGCCAGCAGAGCTGTCAACTAAGAAATTATTAGAGCACTTTATGCTTCACCCAGCTGATGAGCTTTATTAAGTTGCTGTTTTAATTTTCCAGCAGGACTCGGCTTCTACTCTCACTGCCTAAAGTACCAATACCTGCAGTGACTGGCCAGAAAAGAAGCCTGACCTAAACCCTCAAGAGGAAAAACGAGACACCGCAGGTGTTTTTTTACACATCAGCAGAACCACGAGGCTGATCACCTCCATGCCACAAATCATTGATGAGGTAATTTATCAAAAAGGAGGCCTGAAAATATCAATAATTATAGAAAGTCTATGGAACAGTGGACCAGATTCGTATCCTCACAGAACGGCTGAGGGTCATGTCATGTCAGAAGGCTTATGACAGTGTCCTGTGAGCCATTTTCTGGACGTTCCCTGGTTTATGGGAGGCTTTTAAGCATCATTTGATCCCTGTCCACATTTTCAGAACAAGCTCAAGCTTTCCTCCAATGCAGGTTGGACTCCGCCAGGGCTTCACCCTGTGAATGATCCTGTTTGATCGGTGCATTAACAGGATCTGAACCATGTGGTTCTGTGGCAGTTTCTTAAGCCCAGACCTGCAGCGAGCGCTGGAGTGGTTAGCAGCCCAGTATGAAGCTCCTCTGAGCCCGAGACCATGGTTCTCTGGAAAAAGGTTAGATGGAACACTCCGGGTCGGGGATCAGTCCTGGTTTCTTGTTCACAAGTGGCAGGATGGAGCGGGAGATGGACACACCGATGGATTAAAACACTGAGGTTGCTTAAGGAGATGTTTCTGATCAACGCACACACTTTCAAATAATTTACACACCAGAAGACAATATATAAATCTCCACTTTTTAAATAAGTATCCTATTTGCAATCCTGGGAAGCTACCTTGAATTATGTGTATTTATAAAAGCTCCTTGTGTTTTTGACTAGATCAGAAAGTTGAATACTCAATACACAGACTCTTTAAAAAAAAACACATTTATTGAGACGAGTCGATCATTTGGCTACTTTTAAGACCATTTAGAGTTATTCCTGATTAAAATGTAAAACATGTACAAAAACAGTTTGTCCTTTCTACAGCATGTCAGGTAGGAAAGAAAAAAAAGGGTATATACATTTTTACAGAAAAAAGAAAGAGCAACAGGTAATGAGTTCTGTGTAAATGACAAATTCCTCCTTGAACTGAAGTATGACTTCAATAATTTAATCTTCTAGTGTTAAAATATGTTTTGCAAAAAGAAAAGAAAAAAAAAAAAAAACAGCACGGTAGTAATTTATCTCAATATGTTAAAATAAGGGACACCATCTGACCGACGCCGCGTCATTTATTTAACTGTCATGGTCCTTTTTTTTTTTTTTATAAACCAGAAATTCCCACTAACACAGAAAGATTAACTCAGTTGACTGAATAATCATAGTCGGTTCCAGTTTCGAAAGCGTAAACTATTCAAACAATAAGACAGAGAGTGTTTCGCAGATGAAGGCAGGATGGGGATTGAACCGAAAAGAACAGACCTGTGGACTCTTCAGCTCAAACGGGAGTAAGGTGTGGGAAATAAAAAGACATCACGGCAAGACGGCTTTCCTCTCCTCTTACCGAAACGCCGCCTTAACCGCAGTAAATATCCTGGAGACATCGGTTTGTATGCAGCCCTGCAGAGTGAACGCGTAGGCTAGAAACGAGCCCATAAAAGGGTAGAAGATGAGAAGGACATTAATGGGATTTGGGAATTAATTAAACCTCTTAAAATCTTATTTCTGGTCTCCACTAATTGTTCTTTCAAAAAATGTTTAGAGGAGAAACCCCCCCCCCCCCCCCCCCCCCAATAATGAACCCCGTCGGGTCCTTTAGTAACAGCGCTGAAAATTCTTCACACGACGGCAAACCTTTTACATTTTATCTACGGCAGAGAGTCGTATGACTTGTGTCGGCGCGGACGCTCGCGGTATCGCTGTGTTAGACCCGCTGTAAGACGGCCCACGTGGGTATTTTTAGCAACAGAAGTACAGTGTGTAGGAGGACAGCTAGCGCTACAGTGCGGTTAGTAATCGCTCGAGTTACTGCTAAGACAAAGAAACGCGTCTTCTAAGACCGAGGGCGCAAAGCGTGAGGTTCAAAAGTCATCAACGTCCGTGCTGAGAGATCGACAGGGCCACGTTTGAAGCACAACACCGAACGGCATTAATTGCACGCGCTGTTAAACGTCCGTCTGTCTGTTGGTTTCCTTCTGGCCGCCTTCTGTCCACCGAGGTCATATTTTCCCCTGGAGTCCGGTTTTAAGCGCGTCTCCCTGTGGCTGTAACAGTGAATTTAGTGGTCATCAGAAGACTTGGATCCGGTCAGAAAGAGTCCCCATATGTCGCCAAACAGCAGCGGGTCCACCGGGGAACATCGACGCGGCTCTGCTTCCTCTTCCTCCACCAGTAACGCACCGCTGCAACAGAACCTGTCCGTCACCACACAGGCAGGCTCACAGGCACAATAAATATCTGCAGATCCAATATCTTCTGTGTCTTTTCAGTGGATGGAAAAATGTGCAAGTCCCTGTCACGAGTCCAGGTGAGCATTTTTAAAAAAAAAAAAAAAACTGGAAATGTTTGCGGGAGTTCTTATACTTTCAGTAGATGACTTCGTAAACAGTGGCCTTCTTGTCTCCTGATCCGGTGACGATGTACTTGTCGTCCACAGATATGTCACAGCTTAGCACCGAGGAGGATTCTTTAGACTGAGGAGACACAAGTAGGAAGAGGGAAGAAGTGAGAAACAGAAGCTTCTAGAAAAACTGCACGTGAAGATGAATTTAGGTTTTATAATAAAATTAAAAAAAGCATAATGTGTGGCTCTCCAATTTATTGTATAAGTAGTTATCATAGCATGCTTGATAAAACTGTGACACTGATGTCATGACACCCTGCGGGACGTTTCCGACCGCTTGATCCTGCAGGAACCAGGGTCACATCACCTTACGTGAATTTCTCCACTGTGAGATCAATAAAGCCTATCTTATCTTATCTTACGGGGGGACGACCGAGCCCAGAAAAGCGCTCTGGCAGGACGGCAACACAAGTCAAACACGGCAGAGGTTCCTGCTGGGAGAGTTTCTTACTGGGTCAATGTTCACAGCACTTTGTAACTGGCGATGCAGGGGCAACAAGGATTTTTCTTAACATTTAAACCAGTGTCATGTATTAAATATTACAGTGCTTTAAAGAGCTAACACTCAAATAAAGTAATTAAAAAAAAAAAATCAACCAACTTTGGTTAAAAAGAATGAAACGCAGTGTGGATTTACACTTTCTGCATCAGTGGAGGCGGAGAAAGCAAACTTTCTCATCAAAGCCATTTTTAAAGATTTAAATCAACGTTGTTAGAATATTTGGTGCATTCTATAAGAATATACACCGAGATTATTATTCTGCTGATTTTTATTACGTTCTGAACTACGCTGGTGCTGTGGACTGTAACGGTTGAGTTTGCCTGTCGCGTAGCAATAACACGGGTCTCCGCTCTAAAACTACTATTTAACTTTTCACCAGAGTTGGTGACTTTATTTCACAGCCAGATTTTATTACATCATCAGAGCAGCGATCCTTCTTCAGTAGTAGTAACCCTCGGCAACCATAATGCACATAAAAGGCACCGTTTAGGGCGCTTAGAGAGAGAAATGCACTCAAATGACACGCGGGTCAAAACATACGGCCGAAACACACCCACTCAGCTGTTTTTGTGGACATCATCCTGACATTTTAGTACCTTGACACTAATCGCCAACACAGAGTCACAGTCGGTGCTGAGGTAGCGGAGCGGCACGACCGAGCCGGTGTGCTAAACTCAGCGTTACGGTTTAATACGGCACACTTCTGATCAGGTACCGTCTTAACTCCTGCTACCAACCTGGAAAATGCTGGCTCCGTATGGTGTTCTCCATGCATTCAGTAAGTTGTCCTTTCCTGTGCTCACAAACCACTTCCCTGTGTGAAACAACCCAGAAACGAAGACACCGTCAACAACACGCAGTCACAAGCAAGACGGGAACGCCTAAATTACCGAACTCTGAGCGCGCGCGAGAGTTTTCTTACCGCAGTAAGCGAACTGCAGGGACAGAACGCAGCTCTCGTGCAGGTGTAGCTGGTATTTGTCGGGCTTGGTGACATGCAGGACCTCCACGTTGCTGCTCTCCATTCCAACGGCGAGCCATTCTCCCGTCGGACAGTAGCCAAGAGAGAAGATCTGCGCGGGGAGGGAGGCAGATTTCATACACAGCATGAGCTCTGAGGTTTTTGGCCAAGTTGGTCCACCTGGGATTTATAACCTGTTGCTTTCTCTAATATATTCTGGGCAACTTTTATTCTCGCTATAAATAGTACCCTGGTGGTTTCCCTATCTGAGTGTGCACCTGAGAAGTAAAGTCGTGCTGCTGCAGCTGCCGCCCCTCCCTGAGATCCCAGGAGCGAACAGTATTATCTAGACCTCCTGTCCACAGCTTGGTGCCATCGTTAGAGATGTCGATGCAGCTGGCTCCATCTGTGTGACCCTGAAACTGCCTGCAGAACACACACACACACACACACACACACACACACACACACACACACACACAGGTTCACGGTTAAATAACAGCCGAGACACAATATCCCCTGAGTGAAATGAGCGGTAGAGGCTGTGAAAAACATAACTATTGCATCTTCTGTGTGCAACGACTTGCGTTTATAAACATTGTTAAGCCAAGACGGGGAGTCGACATTTAAGGAGACATAAAAACAGTTTCGAGGTCGTCTCATAAAACAAGTCCTCTTGTCGGATCGTCAGTTCTAGTCGTGGAATCAACAGGTCTGGTTTCTTACCTAACGAGTGTCTGGTTGTGTAAGTCCCAGACTGCAATGTTGCCGTCGCTACAGCAGGAGAAGCAGACCTTGGAGTCGGGACTGATGGCCAGGGCGTAGCACGCAGGTGCGGACGACGTCAACTCTGCTTTGATCCTGGGAGTGGGCGTGGCCAAGTCCCAGATCGACAGCGTGCTCGCCTCGCCGCCCACGATGAGCGTCCGACCGTCGGGGAGGAGACGACAAGAGCGGATGTAGTTGTCTCGGTTCTAATTAGACCGGAAAAAAACATATTTTTGTTCTAGGAAATACACATTTAACACTTTTTTTATTATTATTTTAAAAGGAAACTGGTTTATTACAAAGGAATGTCCCTGAACAGCGTAGTCACCCATGTTTCAGAAACCTTTGGTCTTCAAAGTGCCCAGAATGCTTCCAACCAGTTGCCTACCGAGCTGCGCATCAGTGAGAGTGTTTGGGTGAATGTGGCTCTAGTGTACAGCGCTTTGAGTGGTCAGTATGACTGGAAAAGCTATACAAGTTCAGTCCATTTACCATTCATTCTTCAATCACCCTGCAGCGATTGGGAAAATAGTTCATTAGTGAGACTCTTGGATCTGGATCTTTCAGTAAAGATTGAGCAAACAATGTCTTTAGTACATCTCAGGCTTTGCAGAACTTTGTTCCAAAGCTGAGGAGTATAGCAATGGGGTACCGCGAGCGAGCTATTTTTAGAAACGTAACGTCACGATGACGTCACATCACGTGGTACGCAGTAGGACAAACTCCCAAACCCGCCGCTGTTTTGCTGTGGAAGAGATGTGCGTTAGCCTAGGTTGTACTCGTTTAAAAGACTGCTTTTTCCGAAATCTAAGACCATGGTTTATAAACATTGTTGCTATGGAACGTGCAACAGCGACTCGAGGTACGCTGATCGGCCGCATATGAAGAATGTTTTCTTCATTACTTTCCCGAAAGTCAAGAGTGCCAAGGAGAAATGTGTGCGCTTGGTCCATCGGTGCGGTCGGCCTACATATGTAGCAAGCATTTTGTCGGAGGAAAGGGCACAACCGAAGAACATCCTGACCCAATTCCAGCGACATCAAGTAGTGAACAGGTAAGATTATTTTGGTGGCCGAGATGTTAATAATGAAGCGCCTGCTACCATGATAGCATATAGGCTATCATGGTAGCAGGCGCTAACATGATACCCTGCTACCAGGATAGCCTACTCAAAAACATTTCAAATGAGACAAACATTAAACATTTACCGATCCGGCCCGTTTCCGGTCTTTTTAAGCCCTCGACACTAAAGCCATCGTTTGAGCTGAAGGTTGGTGTGTTCTTCGACAGTGCGACCAGTAAACCGTGCACCTGGGACATCGTCTTGGGAAAGTTTAATGGCTGCAAAGTCGGTCATATCGCTGGTTCTGTTGCTGGTTGCTACGTGCGTTCTCTATCGGTTTGTCCTACCTAAGCGGCAAAAGGGGCGTTGCTCTTGAGGCGGTGACGTCACGTGCGCGGTACCCCATTAAATGCTGCCTCATCTTGTTAAGTTCTGGTCCTGAGAACACTGGGTAAACGGGTCTCTGCAAACCTGAGGGGTCTAGATTGTTCACAGTTGATAATCAACTCAAAAATGTGTTTCCGCCTAAGACCATTCAGTGTCATATAAAGCAACAGTTAAAACAGCGAGCCAAAAGCAGTGATTCAAGAACGTGTGCAGTCTATTTCCTGGTCTTGGTCAGGTCTCTGGCAGCAGCGTTTTGGGTGAAATGCAATAATCTAACCTACTTAAAAATAGCCAAACGCATCAGCTATTCTGTGTCCTGTTTTGGCAGGAAACAAGTTTATTCTGAAAATGTTTGTAAAATGACTGCAAGCTGATCCCGTCTCAGACGTTATGTGGTAAAAATATGTCTTATGCCCTGTGGTCTTTATTAAGTTGGAGGCTGATATCCTGCAATGTTCATTATCCTTCATTTTTGGGAGCAAAAACGATGACTTGGTCATTTCTGAATTAAGCAGGAGGAGATTCTGACCCATCCACTCGCTGATATTATAAACACACTGACTGAGTGACTGCTGTGGGCGTATGGTGACAATGAGGGATAAAATTGTGTGCCGTCAGCATACATATAGTAGCAGATGTTTTTGCATCTTAAAATTAGACAAAGGTGGAGCACACGTTGAATTAAAGGGTCTAATAATTGTCCCCTTGAGGAACCCCACGATTGATTTTTGTTCATCCAGACTTATAATAACCAAATTACTAAAAGTAGTCGCTTTCTGCTGCCCATCCTACAATAAAACGAAATTAAAAATATCAAAACAACTCCAAACGTTACTCACCAAGCAATCGAGTTGTGAGACGGGACTTTTATTTCCAGGGTGGCTAATGTCCCAAACTTTGACACATCCCTTTCCTCCTGTGTAAACGTGACGGGTGGGGTTACTGATGGTGACGGCGCACACCACCTCGCCATGGTTCAGCGTGTTGATCTGGCGGGCGTGACGAGGGATTCCCGGTCCCACCAACGCGTCGGGGGGAAAAGGGACTGGCTGCATCTGTCCGTCTGCTGCGACGTGAAAGGAGTATGCACTGAATGCGCAGAGAGGAAGGAAGGGAAATTAGAGAAAAGCCATAGCAAAACACAGAAAACAAGTAGGAATAATGATGCGCTTTTTGAAGGGACTTTTTTTCTCTCTCCCTGCACCCGAAGGAGCAGAAATTATACTTACGGCTTTCCGCCTGGAATTCCTGTAAGACTGGGGGCCATTCCAGGTACTCGCATGTGAGGGTGAGGATCAAACCCGACCTTCAAGAGAGGAGACGCATTTTAGAGGCACAGTTCAAGTATATGTCCTTGACAGTTGGCAAAAATGACACGGGTCCATATAGACTAAGAAAGAGGAGCACAAACCCTAAAAATCACAAGACACAGGTTGAAAACTAAGAGCTCTCGATGCTTTTACTGCCCACCTCCCCACACTGACACCCAGACTCACGTAGCTGCTGAGTACACGGCCTGAGACAAGTGTTGGCCAGACACAGGCGTTACTCCTAACCCTATTTAAACTGCATAATGAACACTAAGTAAATACACCCACAAGTGATGAGCTGATTGATCACAAACACTGGAGCAATGGTGCTCTGCATTTGTCAACGTTTTTTACGCAGTTTGAAATTTGCTTTGCTCTCATTTAGTCAATAAAGCCAATAGTATTCTTACCTTCTTGTTGAAATGGCGCTCAACCTCAGAGCAAATTTGTTCAAGTAAATCTACAAATGGAGCCAAAGAAGTAAAGCACACCCTAAAGACTCTAATTGATGACATCCATGTTTGGTTAAGATGTGACAAGTGACTTTATTCTTCATGTCAGTAAAGGACAAATGTTTGAACAACTGTTAAACCTACACTAGGCGTACCAACAAGGTTTTCAGGATCACAAACCTCACAGCTAGCTACCCTGGAAACATAATGAATATTTCCTCAATACGACACTTCACGGTGAAATAAAGCCACAGCTGAAAGGGCTCGTGAGCAAAATTAGAAATTTTAAAACCTTCACTCGGTGCTGAGAGTTTGCAGAGCATCAGAGAAAAATAAGCAAGCATGATGGAATCCAGTGAAGTGTCAGAACTGCAATCCCCATTAAAGAAAACCTTACTTATCCTCACATGAGGAAGATATAAAAACCTTTTACTAATACTGCATTCCTTTGTAATTAAATACATGTGTAAAGGATTTATTTCAATTTTACGCCCTATTCACATTCCTCATGTATTTTTGTAAAACAAAAAAAATAAAAAATAAAAAATCATACATTTTGGGAGGAATGCTGCAACACCATTTCAATCACCCTTTGGCTTAGTTCATTTTTTTCCGTTTGCTAAGATGCTAAATATCGCTTACTGGTTCGATTTAGTCTGGGCTTTTTTCTTTATTTTGGATATTAAAGAAGAAAACTTAACACGTTGTTGAATTTTTGCATCAATCGCTGAATTTTCCACTCACCATAGGTGAACGGCCGTACGCCGCTACAGCGGCTGCGGCGGCAGCACTCATCTGAGGTGACATGTTGTGCAGTCCTGCAGCATAAGCAGCAGCACCAGCAGCTCCAGCTAGCTCTCCGTTCATTCCTGCTGCATGGGGCAGCATCCCAAAGGCACCGGGATACGGGCCTGGTACAGCCAGAGGAGTCCGCAGTCCTGCGGCTGAACAAATACGACCAGGAGTGAGTTCCACAGGCTAGTTAATGCAGCTTAAGTCACCCTCTATTAAAAGTCTGTGTTGGGACAGATTGCAAAGATAAATTAGGGGGGGGGGGGGGGGGGGAATCAAAAACATTAGTTAAAAATCCAGACCAGTGCCTTTTTAAGAGTACATGTGGAAAACACAAAATCAGCAGGAAAATTCAGGTTAATTGAACGAATCCCTTCACTCCATTTAAGAAGGGTAACGTTTCCTGTTTCATCGTCTTCACCTAAAATGGACGTTTATACTGACCCAGTTTTGATTAAAATGTTCTGATTGTGAAAGACCTACTTGGTGGATGGGGTATCTCCATGGAGGAGGGTTTCGATAGGCTTGGTCTGACCCCACTGGTGGAGCTAGGACCAGGGGTAGAGTCGCCTCTAGGTGTGGGAGTGCTCGACTTTAAACCAGGTGTTCCCGCCTTATCTCGCTGCCAGACAGAAAGAGATGCAAGACCATAAAGCCACAATGTTTTCACTCCTTTACTGTGTCTTTCCGGCAATGCGGTGCAACAGAGGGACAACTCTACCATTGCCATCTCTTTGGACTTGAGAGATGAGGAGCTAGCCGACGAAGCAGTAGAGGCTGGGCTACAGGGATCTTTTTTGAGGAGACGTGCCTTATCCAAGCCATTTTCTCTCGGGGAGGGAAGCGGTGTGCCACGAGGGGAGGTTGCATCCTGATGGAAAAACAAACAGAGACGCACCTGAAGACAAGGCTGCAGCACAGCAGTGGAGTAGAGGTTTTCCTGATTATCAGAAAACTAAGCAAAAAGTCGACACACACCTTGTCCAAAAAAAGTAAACAATCCACAACATAAGTCTTGCAAAGTGTGTAATTTCACGTTCAACATTTTCCAAACAGTACAAATATTTTTAACCGTGGAAAGGTAATCAAACCAGTCGCTGTACAACATCTAACTTCAAAGTACCCCTACGTGTAACAGACCAACTCAAGTAGTGCATCATTGCCAAGTAGTAAGGCAAGGCAAGGCAAATTTATTTGTATAGCACATTTCAGTACAAAGACAATGCAAAGTGCTTTACATTATTAAAATATAGGAAAATAAAACAGAATAAAAGCAAGTTGGAAGTAGGAAAATGCTCCTGTGTGAAAAATGTGTGAAGGACTTTTGTTCAGTCCTCTTTAACTCTGAAGCCCCAAAATAAAGTCCAGTGCAACCAACTTCCCCCAGAAGTCACCTAAGTAGTAAACAGAGTCCAGCTGTGTGTGTGATTTAATCTCAGTACATCGGGGAACATGCAGCCTTCCCAGTAGGAAAGTGCCCTGCTCTGACCACTAGACCACCGCTCCCCTTATGACACAGCTTGAAATCTTCCGCCTTTTTAAGTCTACTTCCACCACCAACGTCACCACTGCCAGCCTACGCAGACTCTTAGTAAACGACTGCAGGACTTTCCACCGCAGGGAAATCCTGGATGGAAACGTGCTAGAAACTTGAAAAAAAATTAGAAAACCGTGTTTTCTCTTCTTTCTACGTTACAATTATGAGCAACCTTGTATTGCTCAACCACATAAAAATTCCATTAAAAGAGACTGAAGAAACTTTTGAAGATACTGACCTCATTTGACACATCCACGACCAGGTTGTCATCACTTTTCTCTCCGTCGCTATCCTAATTGAGTTCATCAGATCATCAATTAAAACCAACATCAAAAACCTCATTTCAGACAAAATAGAGACAATTACAATAACTTCTTACATAGTGGCTGGAATCCTTATCCTCCACTTTGCGTTTCTTGGTGTCATTTGGAAAGTCAGGACCGTTGCGCCGCTTATCGGAGTTTCTAAGACTTTCCGGAAGCAGAGAGCTGCTCTGTAGACAGAGGACGGGAAGAGTAGAAAGTTATAAAAAAAAAAGGCAGCATAAACAAAAACAAAATAAAGAGGTGAGGGGGAAAAAAAACAGAGAGCAACCTTTAGTGCGAAAGACAAACGTAATATGTACAGTTATGGTTTTGCTCGGCTGCGTGTGCATTCTGCATGAACCCGCTAAGCTGCCGGATCCATCGGCCGCTAATTACAAGTGCTTCTCAGCCATGTGTAGAGCAGGTTAGAAAAACAGACTCCTGCTCACAAATAGGTTAACGGTTGGCAGAAGCATGAATTAAGCAGCGCTAACACTTTAACAGCAACCTCTTTTCTCACTTGACCAAAGCCAGTCGGAGCCAAATACGAACACATGCCTCTGAAGCTGATGATTACATTAAGTGGCCCTCGAAATCTATCAGTACTCCTACTTCTGACAAACTGCACTGGCTGCAGCGTCTGTGTGTGCGTCTGTGTCTCTGTGTGTGTGTCCTGTGTAATTGCCTGTGAAAGCCTGTGTGCAGAATCAAGTGTGTACCAGGCCGTCAGTGTGTATTAGTTGCATAATATTCTAGTGTCCCAAGACTAAACAGACACACAAAGACTGAGCCGTCTCCCCCTCCCCTGGCCTCCTGACCAACGGATCCCATTGTTAATGGATTAAAGCTTCATGTTGAGTCCATTATAGTCTCAGCCTGTCAATGAAATGTGCATCCAACAAACACAAGCGCATGCACACATCTAGCGAGGGAGCGAGCAGCACTTTGAGAGGGGAAAGGGTAAATGAAGGAGGATCAGGGAAGGGAGATTTGGGGGGGGGGGGGGGGGAGGAAGAAAAAAAACGGGAAGAGGAGATGAGATTAGAGCAGAAGAGATGGGAGGGTGTGCAGGAAAAGAAAGGTTGATGAGGAAAGGAGTGAGGCATGGGGAGGGGTGTATACTGCTGCCAGAGGCCCTCTCCTCCAGCTGCCCCTCCCTCACTCCCCCCCCCCCCCTTTTATTGAAAGGTTTTAGTGAGCTGAGCAGATTCACTGACCCGCAAAACATAAGCAACTCCCCCCACCCCACCGTCTTTTCCCCCTGGTTCGCTTTTAGCACGGTGTCTCTCACTCACACACACAAGCTCAGTGTCATATGACTGCTGCTCCCTCGCTCCCACCCTTTCCCAAGCCCTCCCCTGTCAGCGGCGGTGATATTAAACACAATGAGAGTCTTTAAGGGCGGGATCAGGGGATGCAAGAGGAGGGGAAGGGGGTAATCTGCTCACTGAGGTGTTAAATAGGCACAACAATGCAGGCTAGGAATAAGAAGCGTGCGTGCCTGTGCGTGCGTGTGTGTGCGTGTGCGTGCGTGTGTGTGCGTGTGTGCGACCGTGCTATAAAGCTTATTTGGAGTAGAAACAGTTCTGAGCAGCTCTGGGCCAAAACTTAACAGGCAGACCAATCCTCACACTCATAATCTAAGATTGAAAAGATACAAATGCAGGATGAAAGTCTTTTCGGTGGAAAGCAAACAACGTGGTACTTTCATCCATGATGACTCGATAAGACGAAGTTCATTTTCTGTAAGGTGAAACTGGCTTATCGATAGAGCAGAGAATTAGGGTTCCTACACCTTTTTCGCGTCAAATTCCCATACTTTCACAGAGTCGGCTTTCTCTTGTCCTTTTTATATGTATTTAGGTATAGATACAAAACTTTACTCTGAATTTATGGAATTTATGCTACTGTGGCTTGGCTTTGAACACGAGACCTGCGAAAACTTTACTTAGGACGGACAGACAGATAGATGGATGGAAGAACAGATGGATCACTAGACCAGAAAATATCTGGATGGAAGAACGAATGGATAGACTGATGAACAATGGTAGAGCTAATAAAGTCTGAAATTTTTTTTCTGTACTCCATACTTAACCCCTGAATGTTTAACTTCAAAACTTTATTCCAGACTGCATAGAACCCCTGGCAAAGTCTTAAAAAAAAAACAATCAAAGAATTTATCAATAAAAAGCCAACTATGTATCGTTTTGCTTGAACGCATCTCCAAACCAAAGAATGACTTCAAACTGGTCCATGTGGTGCAAATTCAATTTACTGAGGGAACTGTTTAAACTTGTTTCTGGTCAACGTTCAGCAGAGTTTACTGAACCAAAGGTGCACATCTGCCAAACTGAGACAGGTTAAATTTTACTCTCACAACACCTAACAAGCTCAAATCCCCCAAAACCAAACTATCCCTTAAAGACAAACAGGAGCTGTTAAAACAAAGTGCTGGTGCAGAAACAGGATGTACTTACTGTGCCAGGTTCTCGCTCTGTTGCCGTTGGAATAAGCAAGCAAGTGCATGAGGTCACGGGGTCAGGCGTTCACCGGAGCAGGAAAAAAAAAGAAAAAAGAAAAAAGAGAATATGTTGAACACATCTTTCTAAATACTAATTTAAAGTGTGGGGATATTTAGACATAACATTAGGATCACTGTTAGCTAAAGTGCAAACAGCCACCTTCTTAACTGGTCCCACTGCATCTTCTTACCTCTGAGGTGATCAGATCCTGCCGTGTGAGAGTCCGGTCCACCATGGTGAGGTTTTTTGTCACCGCCTTCCTTTCCTACCAGATGGGGAGGAACAGCACCAAGGGCTCCTGACAGCGCCAGGAGACTTGCCGAGCCGCCCAGCTGAGAGGGATGGAGGCCAGCGGGATGAGGTGTGAGGGGAACTGGGGCACCACCGTGGTTGTGGGATAGATGCTGCTGCTGGGGACAAACGATAAATAAAGAACGATGATGAGCTGAGAGAACAGACCTGGTGCCTTCAAGGATGCTGCAAGACAGAGTTGGAGTTTAGGGGTTGAAGCTGTGTCAATTCTGCAAAGAATCTGGAAACAGCAGCGCTTAGGAAGTCATTTAATTTGAGCCATTTGTCAAACAGAAACGGTGTTTGAATACTTTGTTGCATCTTTAAACAAAACACTAATTATTGACCCAAAAAAAAAAAAATTATTGAAATATATATTTTTTTAGTTTCAGTTGTCAGAAGGGTCAGTTGGGCTCTCAACAGGCATATTCAAATTATGGGTGCAAACAAATAATCAACTTACGATTAATTGTTGATTAATGGTTACTTAAATTAAAGTTTGTTCCATGAGATTAACTGATAACGTCCACTTAGACGGACCTTCTTTCAGTGTTGTAGTGTGGCCACCATCCAGAAGAGGGCGCTGCCAGTTGTTCTGAAGTGAAGCCAGAGCGCAGCAGTTGAGAAAAAGTTATGGCGGAGGCAACAAGAACCGGTCCAAACGGAGTCTGGTGTGGGATCATTTTTGCACTGTTTAATGACGACAAGGATGCAAAATGCTCTTTATGCGGTTCTGTTTTTAAATATAAACACTCCTTAAGTTAAACAGCTCCTTAAGTTGCCCGCTAAATGGCTCCCATTCAGCCAGGCTGCATGGCGGAGCAGTATCAACTTCTTAACCAAAACTCACTGATGTGTTCAGAAGGCAAGGGTGTGATGACTGAAAAGCAGAGGGGATTACACGAGAAAAAAAAAATTGTAATATGATGGAAAAAGACATGATGCCAAAAGCACAGTTGATGGCGACAAATTTTATGGGAATTATTAGTGTTTCATATATTTTATTCTATTCAACTTGTTTTTAGTCACCAAACAGGTTTCTGTTTAGTTATATTTTATAAATGTCCAAGTTTAATATGAAATAATGTGTGAGAAAACTTCAATTTTTTTTAATTCACTCAGTATTTAATACAGGTGGTACAATAAAGTTAAAATATAATGATGTACCTCTTTTAAAATTCAGCATATCGTAAAACAAATTAGCCCCTCATGTTATAGAAAGACTCTCTTGATACAAGAGAAAACTAGGGGTTTTAAAAAAAATGGCCATTTATCAGTTAATCGTAAGTCATTGATAAAATCAATCAACTTTAGATTAACTCAACGGGTAACTAGCATCCCTAATTTATATGATCAGTCCTCAACTCAAATCAACTCTCGATACCTATTGGTTTACCGGCTGTGACGTCTACCACGTCAGAAGTGAGTTGAGCTGCCACAATCTGTGCTCCAAATGTTTCAACATCACATCTTATTTGGTGTCCAGAACTTGCAAAGGTCTATTAAAGACAATGTGCAAGTGTTTTTTTTAAATCTTCACACTGAAAGAGGGATTGTATAAACTGCTGCAACTTCCAGCAGAGCACAGCTGAGACATTGTGTATTCTCAGGGAAAGTGCCAAGTTTAAGAACCAGGAGAACCACGTTGTCTTAGGTTTTGCCCTCGCACGTTTAACTGGAACCAAGTTTACATTTGTTACGAGCTGAATTATCTATAAGTCGCATCAAAACAGAGAGTAAGACCTAATTCATGTATTCTTGTCCTCTCTACCTTCCTTTTGACAGCGACGCCTGGATGGCATGTAATATAGTAATATAGTAATAGTAATATCATCTTTATTGTAATTGAAACATACGTTACAACGGAATTTGTTCTCTGCTTTTAACCCATCACTCTTGGGGAGCATATATCATCATTTGTATCTACCCGCTCCATTTGGATAAACATATCCATCAGTTAGCACAAAGACACAAATAAATGCTTTGATATGAAAAAAAAATTGTTCATTCTTTACATTGTTTAATTCCCTATTGTTCTCTTCTGAACAGAAAAGGTAGAAACCAGTGCATTATCACTCTTTTGAGGCTAAAATAAAAAAGTGCACATCTAAGTGGAGCGCTGCTGTTCAACTCAGCTAAAAATTATGGGAATTAATGTTGCTTGCTTGCCTGTAAGACCCAAGAGGCTATAGTTGATGTATTGGAAAGGTGTGTTAAGACCTTAAACACCACAGCTAGCCTACCGCTTCAGAAAAATGCTCTGCCGGAGACCATCAGCAGGAGAAAGACAAGAATTTACTGTGTCAAGTTAGATCCTAAACGTTATTTGTGAGGGAGACTACACAAACTACATGTATTAATTCCATACTTTTCCAGATACCAAGTTCGGGTTTAATTTTTGTGTTCTTTTAATAAAAACATATTATGAATCAACAGCAGATATTTCAACAGCTGTGAGCAACTGGCATAAGGATGGATCATATGCAGCTCATAATCATCAACAATCACAGGAAATAAAGACTTGAAATATTTCCCTCTACGTGTAATAAATCTACAAGTTTCACTGTCATGAGTGACAAAAACACTGAACTTTTTCACAATATTCTAATTCTTTGAGATGTACTTGTGCTCTTACATGAATCATTCTACATAAATATACACTAGAGACAATAGAATACATCCTTGTTTTTAGGGATACACAATATATTGGCATTAACATCGGTATCGGCCAATGTTAGTCATTTCTTTACATATCGGGATCGGTCCGATAAGTAAAATGGGCCGACATTAACAGCCGATGTTTATTTCCATCTAATTGCCCTTTGTCTGTAGTCCTGGAGGTGGAGAGGATGGGGTTGGTCATGCAGTCTGTTTGGTATTTTTTGGCCAAGAGACAGTGACAGCAATACATTGCAGCCAAGATTGTTTTTTTTTTTGTTTTTTTATGAAGCAGAGATACATTGTCAGCATTGTTGTTGTTCTGTACGTTGTCGAAAGAAGACACACGAAAGGCAGCATGCAAGTCTAAAAATTCAGTTAGCATAGTTTTCATTTAGTAAACAAAATCGTGCAAAATTTGATCATCCCAGAAACGTAAATGCTAAACATTGGTTATCGGGCACAAAAGCAATATTAATAAGGGATATTGATATATTGACATTTTATATCAGTGCATTCCTAATTATTTAACCCCATGGCAAAAAATCGTAACCGATTATGATTAAAATAAAGCACAAATCTTTCAGTTAATTGGCCCTAAAGAGAAACATTTTATATTAAATCAATAACTGTAGTGACACTAAACTTTAGCAGCGAAAGAAGATGCATATTAGTAATTACCACTTAAAACTCACGCTGGAACATATCACTGAACTAGTTTACATTTTTGAAAGTCAGATTGAGCTGAATATGTGAAAAAGTAGTTTCATTTTTTTTTATATTTTTTTTTTTACAATATTTAGGCAAAACAACTCCAGTCAGCTTAGATGGTTCAATTTAAGCATTTAAAACTGAAAGGCCTAACCTCAATTAGGAAGAAACCGCTAACTTATCAACTCCAGAGCTTTAATAGTCACGTGGACAAGCAGAAAACAACAATAGCGTTTGGAAATATGACGTCTAAACCACAACAATGGCATAACGCTGAAAAGTAAATGAGCAACATGGTGCACTGCTTGTTTGCTAAAATACAACTCAACAGCTGCCAAAAATGTGTGAATCATTGACACCTAAAGCCCAAAACCTCAAAAGTCTCCAAAATTGAAATATAGCAACTAATAGGTAAAAAAAAATCAATAGCACTTTGTAACCTAATCAATCAACACTATGGCCCAATTAAAGTGTTCAACAGATGGGATCCTTAGTGTCTGGGGTTTACATCAGCTCAACAAGCTGCAGCTTTCTTCAAGAGGGTGAACACATCATCTCCCCCTACACACTGCCCCCCCCACACACATACACACACCTCCCTCTGAGGTCAAACACTGAACAATACTGACAGCTGGGATCACAGCCCAAAGCCTGAGGATGTGGACGAGGAGAGGAGGGGGAGGGAGACCGGGAGGAAAGGGAGGAATGACGAAAGAGGAGAGGGAGGAGAGTCCCAGCTGCTGCTTTGCACTGTCAGGTCTTGTGAGCGAGCGAGGCTGCTGAGGAGAGGGGAGAGGAGAGAAGGAGACAAGAGGGTCAAAAACAGAAAGGCAGGGCAAGTTTGGCTGGCAGCCCTGCTCTCTCTTTCACACCAAATCAGGCGCTCGTCTGAGCGTGAAATGTCTTTGTGTTCCAAAACATCATTATTGCCTCCTCAGACAGCAGCCGCGGGAATCCAAGCTCGCTGATTTGCCGCGAGGAGGGGAGGAGGAAGACGGGGCGGAGGGTGGTGGGGCACAGGAGGCGACTCAGCAGGGGTGGGAGGAGTGCTGAAGGTCAAACCGACTTTTATCTCACCTAATTGACTAACCCACCCCACCCTCTGAGCTTCCACCTTCTTTTTTCCGCTCCATCCATCTCTGCCTCCACCTCACAATGAGTGAAAGCTAAACTACTAAACATTCTTCTGGCCTCCTTGCCTGCCTGACACACAAGTTTCAGAGCTAGCCTGCAACGCAACACCCCCAACCCCCCACCCCATAAAAAAAAAAGAGAGAGAAACATGTCACACTAGATCACGCAAACACGTCTACAGTCTAAATAAACAAGGCATGCACAAACACCTTCACTCAACCATCCTACTGCTGCCTGTTGTTTTGTGAGGTTAACAGAAATGCACGCTATGCTGCACTAAACACACACAGAAATAGATGCACAAACACTCACACGGATACACAAAAAGCACCCCTGATGGGAGTAAATGGAGGGGAAGTATTGGTGCAGGAGAGGGGAGCCCAGTTTGTCATGGGATGTTAGTGTGAGTGGGTGTGCACAAATATATTTGCCGTGTGTGTGTGTGTGTGTGTGTGTGTGTGTGTGTGTGTGTGTGTGTGTGTAGGGGCAGCATGCTTCATTACACTCATTTAACTCACAAACGGGGTGAATGACAGGCCGGCGTGGGAGACAGGAGATTGTAGAGGGGGGGGGGGGGTGTAAGGACAACGTTGTGACCCCCCCCCTGCTTCCACCCCCTTTACAAACACCAAAATCCCGCAATTAAGACTCAAAAAGCAACTGCCAAATCCACCTCTCACCCCATCACAGAAAAAAACAGAAGCCCCCATCAGTCCACGCCAGCTAACAAGCCCTCCCCACATTTAACCAAACCCAGTGGGATCAGACCCTCTGATCCCCCCCTGCCCACTCTTAGCAAAAACAAAAGCTACATAACACCCCCCTTCTTTCCCACAATTCCCTTAAACTCAGACTCATAATCCTCCCCCTCCCGCCCCTGTGGCTAAAAAGCCTGAGGTTTTTTCTATTTTCCCCTTCAAAATTCCTACTTAAGGATCATCTCATTCTCCAAGCGGAAACTTTGTTTCATCCTAAAGCTTAGCCTTTCTCCAACAGCCATCTCGTCTTAGAGAAACAACTCGTAACCTCCTCTCCACTTACTCATCTTTAAAATGATAATATTTAACAATACACTGCAGACTAAAAAAAATAAAATAACATATTGCACTACTGGTGTCTAGTGAGCGCCCTCAGCCTGATTCAGTTATTAAAGGGAGATTATCTGCTGATACAGTCTGGGTAGTAGGAACAGGTTTGGGTTTTAACCAGTTACACACTGCTGACAAAGGAGATCAAACTTTTGAAAGGTGATAAAGGAAGCTTTATGGGCAGGTTAGCAACTGTGCAACATAATAAAGAAAGGATCTTCTGCTCAAACTGTTCTGTGAATTTATTTAAATAGAGAAAATAACTGAAAGTTGCCTACAACTGCTTTGGTACGGTATGGAGCATGTTAGAAAAACATAAATAATGTTTTTATAGAACTCCCTAAGACTCCACTCTATTACTACAAACATGACACTGGCATTATATTGCTGAATACTGCCATAGCGATACTGATTGTGATTAACTAACTTTCCTCACAACTCTTTCTTTTCCATTGTGACGATGCTCCCACTGCTCTCTATGGGCTCTCTGATCTTGGCCACTAAGATCTATATCAGACGTGGGTATAAAGAGCAGTGAAAGTCGGTCAAATATATTACAGGCAGGCGGAGCTTTAAAGAAGGACACCTGGAGCCCTTCGCCCATTCGAATCTTGCATTCGAGGATTCCTTTGCGACTGTTGTTACTCACTCTGATTATGCGTTGGCGGCTGCTATTCGATAAATCGTGCCGCTCTGGACACCAATCATTTTTATTAAGTGCTAAATGAATGTTGATTTAAACTAAACAAAATGAAAGCTGGGTTTTTTTGTTCCAGAAATTCCTTAATACACCTAGCAGCTCACTGTAAAATGCTAAACTTGGCCGTCATAATAAAAAACTAATGCGGTAGTACCCGACCCGGTATTTAGTTAAAGAAACACTGAAACAGCAAGCGGGTGTGACATTTCTTATCTAAAAGGATCGTCTGTCTCGCAAAAGGACCATCCAGACTCTGTCTTGATCAGCACCAAAGAAGTGCCCTTCCCACTTTCATATAATAGTTTGTGTTGCAGTGCTTTGGACACCCACAGAAATAAATGTTGACCGTGACAGTCGAGGCAAAAGCGTTTTGAAAGCACTGCAAGAAAATAACTCTGATCCCAAAGATAGCGTCCCATTTTTAGCTCAAAACTGAAAGTAGTTGAACTGGTCTGACCAGAATTATTTTATGTTGCTTAGAATCTATAAAAACACTGTTTTGATTCATTTAACCTTGGATCCATTTGTGAGACCCACAGCTTCAGATTTGGGGCTAAACTAAACGGTTATTTCACGGCTTTTCTTTTAATAGATGATCCAGGCTGAATTTGATTCCTGTCCTTCAAAATCTAAAATACTTAGATTGACAAAAGTTGAAATGGGTAAATCCACTAGTATAACACAGTTTTCTGATAAACTTGATGTTTAAATTCTCAATTTAAAAACATAGTTAAAATCTCCCATCTCATTATTGGAAACACCTACCTGCAGATGAATTATCTGTGGCACACAAACAGAGCTACAGCAATTAATAAAGAGGTTGTGTAATACACATGTATACAGATATTATTCGCCCTGTTCTGTTAACGTTGCTTAAACAGGTACTACAAAGAAACAAACTGGGAATTTATGTGACAAATCAAAATTGGAGATTCACCGAACAGGTTTTTTTTCCTGGCCAACACCAAAACTTTCCGTTTTCTTTAAGGTTTGACCTGCAAACTCTAGATTTTGATTTTTTGTTCTAAGGAATATAACAAAGAGAAAAATGTTCTACAGGTCCTCTAGAAGTGTAGAAGTGTTGAACATGAAGGAATTACAGAATTATCCATGTTTATGCATTACACAGTGCCCAACCTTCATTGGATTTGTGTCAAAAGAGCTGCATCAAAGTTGGTCAATGCGTTAGGGGATCGAAAACTGTGGGATCTTTAAGACGTTAATGTATTGAATGCCTCAAAAATTTTGATTTTTTTTTTTTTGTTTTGTTTGTTTTATTTTACATTTGACCAGTTAATACAGATTTAGCTCCAATTGTAATCAGGTAAATAATATGCTTAATCTAAGCGTACATTAATCTAAGTAACATTAAAATCAAATAAATAGCTGTATTTGCATAATGGCTATTTAAAGAGATTTTTACTCAAATAAAGTTGAATGGTTTGTATAGACATCGTTTAATCATCCTAAACACAACACAAGCCATACTGACTATTAACGCCACATAAAGACAAGAGAAAAAAAAAAAACATTTTCCCAACCGCAATCCTCACCATGGTAGGCCTATAGCTTTACCACATCATTACAACAAAACACATAATTTAAAACATAAAACAATCAGGACTGGTGTAAGTGAAGAGAAATTAGAGGAATACACACTGTAGGTGGAAGACCTGGCAGTCCACGTACCCCGATGACGGCATTCAGCTCTCCCATGGTCACCTGTTTGGCCCGCTCCACAGCTTGAACCACCTGCTGCTGGTGCTGTAACACGTTGCAGACAGACAGACAGACATGTTTATGTCTGAGGAGCAGATTTGTATAACCAGAAAAAAAAAAAAAAATCTGTGTATAAATGGCAAAACAAAACACAGTCTGTTGCTGAAAGTCGCACACATACTTACCTCCTGTGAGAGGAAGGGAATGACTTGTGCACAGATGGTGTTTAGTCTCTTGGCAATCTCAGTCTGATGACAGAGGAGGCACACAGAGATAAGAAGAGACTCAATTGTTAATAGCATAATTGCATCCATTTAGAAATGACAGCTGTTCAGTTACACCAATAAAGCTATACAAGTGGCTCACGCACATACAGACACACGCATTTCAGTCGCAAAAGAGAGCCTCGTCTGACTACCACAAAATGAGAAAACAAGACTTTTATCTGCACACAAATTCAGTCTGGGCCTAGCTTTTTGGCACAACACAATAAGACTTTCCTCTAATTACTACCGGGGATCTCAGGTTTCTCTATAGTTTTTTTTTTTTTCTTAATTCATTAGCTCTGTCTCTGTCCCGTGTGTTCTTGTCCTCCCCCCCTTTCCCATCAGCACTTCAACATAATCGAATCACCTTCTAACTTGGTTTTCCTTCCCCCTGTATCCATGCCAACACATCCGCCTGCCCCCTAAACCCCCCGGAGGTGGCTGCACTGGCTGTAACCAGAAACCCCCTCAGTAGCTCCAAATCAGATAAAGTCTCCCGTATTATCCATCATCCAATCAAACAGATACAACAACGTCCTGCGCGAGAAGAGAATCGGAGGAGCCATCGCGTATTACTAGTAATGGCTCAACAGAGAAAACATCCCACCCCACATAAATGGAGACACGGAGGACAATGGCGTACGGAAATATACAGAGAATCACACCGCCTCGCAAAAGTATTCACACGCCTTAAACCTTTTCACGTTTTGTCACGATAAAAAAAAAAAAAAATATCACAACATTTAATCTGTTGTGCCGGGCTTTTGTTTGACAAACAAAGAAGCGGATAATTGTAACGTCGAAGGAAAATTACGCTACTTTCTTTGCAAACGGGAAATCAGAAAAGCGCGGCATCCGACTGTATTCTGCCTCCTTTACTGCCCTGGTATGTTCAGATAGAAATCCCATGCAACGAGCTATGCTTCAGAAGGAGTTTCATTTCATGAGTCCAGCTGTTCTGTGAAGGCCTCGGAGAGTTGTTAAAGACCATCAGTGACAAAGAGCCTCATGAGGCCCGAGGAACACAGCAGACAGGTCAGAGGTAAGGTTGTGGAAAAGTTTAAAAGTCGGGTTAGGTTCTAAAACAACGTCCCACGCTTTGGACATCCCACAGTGCACTTCTCAATCCAACATTCCTAGAGTAAACATCTGCTTTCTCTGGGGAGGTTTAGGACATTGTTAATGGGATGAGAGAAAAGTTCACTTGGTCAGTGTGCGACTGTTTCCGATGCTGCTCTGTTTCGCTTGTGGCTCCACTGTTCACTTGTTTATGCTGAGAATCAGATGCCGTTGTTCTGTAATAGATTTGGTTAGGTCTTTTTTCCCCCCGATTGTGTGGGGTTAGGGGTTAACTTCATGTCAAATCCTCTGCCTAAAAAGAGAGTTTCTTTTCCACGAGACACGTTTTACCCCAATAAACGGTTTAGAAAAAGACATTATCCAGAAAATGAAGAGAATCTGGCAAGCCCAGGAAAGAAAGCAGCTGTTGCAGAGCTCTTTCAGGGACGCACTCCTGCATCCTTGGTGCAATAAACAGCGTTATCGCACATCCTTCCTCCCAGCAGCTGTTGAACTTTATAAGCATCACAGCTCCCAAAAAAAAACAACTAAACTCAATAAGCGTTTATCATTTCTGATGTTATTACAGAGTTTTTTTCCACTATTGTAATTGGTATTTTGTTGTTTTATGCATAAATACACATCCATACATGTACATTTTCTAAATCATGCTAATAAGTTGCACTTTTGTTTAATCTGAGGACACTATTTCTATTTACTGGACAGCATTTTTTTTTCCTTATTTTGAAAATTTTACAGTCTCTTATTTTTTTTTTCTATTGTTTGACCTTTGTGTGTATCAGCATGCTTCCATTTGCTGCTGGTGCACCTGAATCTCCCCACTATTGGACAATAAAGGATATTTCTTTTCTATTCAATTGAGAGATATGGCCAAGAGGCCACGGTAACTCTGGAACGAGTACGAGAGCCACAGCTCAACTGGGAGAACCTATTGAGAAGGCAACTAGTCAAGCACTACAGAAATCTCATAGGTTTGTTAAAATAAACCTGTAACAAGTCTAGTTTGCACTTTGCCACAAGTCATAGAAGTGACACAGCAAAGTGTTCTTATCAGATAACTACGTGAAACTGATGTTTTAAACTTGTTTCAGTCCAATACTTCATGGAAATAATGTTAGGTTATCAAAAAATATAACACTACCCACTATACTGTGTGTCAGTATGAGTTGCTATTCAAGACACGGATTATTTTAGCTCAAACAAAAGTTGCTGAGATATTTTTAACCACACCTACTATTTAAGGGATTCCTTTGAAAGTGAGGAAAAGATTTCCCCTTAAGCTTAAGTATACTTGCTCTGATCAGAAAGCTCCAACACACACACACACTTGGCAGCTCACCAAACTACCGACCCTGCCACAGTTCAGCCAATCATGTCCCAGACTGACCTTAAGCAGGAAGCAGTGCATTCTAAACGAGCCCTAAACCAAGTAACTCCTTAACCAATAAAATATAAATCCCAGATGAATGTAAATAAGGTCAAAGCAAACTGAGTCTTTATAAACAAAGCTAAGTCATTATTTGGGCTACAGAATGTTGTTCCAGTTTAAACGTCCCTATGTCCACAGTTACATAACGACCAATGTCAACAAGGACAATCTAACGTCAACCGTTTAGAATACAACATGAAGCTATGGCTGGATAATGCAAAGAAAAGGGATAAAAAAGGGAAAATTCAGCGACAAAATTAAATAGTAATACAAGTAACATCGGGCGGTCAAGACTGCAATGTTTTCATGGAGATAAAAACACAACTCTGCACCGTTTCCTGCCACTATTATACAACTAGAAAGTGACAAATGTATTAATATACTTGATACTTAAAAAAACTATATAGAGAAAACAAATTGAGAAACCTTCGTTAATTTAAATATGTACATATGTGTGCAGCAGAAGACAACAGAAAATAAAGCTGTCACGACGACAAGTCAGTTCTTCATTGCTTTGAAAAACAAAGGGAACGGAAAAGCAAAAGGAGTGATTCACCAGTGGGATGTTTACTGAGGAACTATGAACAGAAACACAAATCCTTTTCATTCAAGATCATGAATATTAAGAAAATAATTTCATATGTGATCAAATTTATCTCAAATAATTGTGAGTATACGCTGATTGATTTGGACAAAGCCATTTAAAGATCAAAGTCATTATTCAACTCGTCCTGTAAACAGACATGTCATTGGGTTACTTACTCAAGCAAGGTTTTTTTTTTAAAAAAAACAATGGAAAGCTAAGTCAATGTGGAACTGGTCTGACATAAGATCAAAAAGAGTGTGTATTCAAACTATAAATACATTATTTACCCATAGTAAAAGAACAGGAGATCAAAGGTGGTTCTGCTACCTCAGACTGTTTGTTTTTATTACATATTGCATGCATCTTTGGACCTTTTGTGCCCACTGTAGAGTATGTGTTATGCTGCAGGTTTAAAACCACTTTTTGACTGTTCAGTGTTGTGTAACATTAGAGAACGAAACTTTTTGATTCACCTGCACTTAAAACACCCGCTTTGTAAAATCATCCATCTCACAGCACCTGTCTCTTAAAAAGGTTTAATCATTTAACAGTCCCACAATCTTAATTTATACATTTAAACACACAAAAGAACATCCAATTGGATCATGTAGATTTTTAACAACTGTAAACAGTCTTATATTATGCTAAATCCAGATGTAGCATGTTATAAGACGAAAACCGATCTAAGGCCCACTAGATACCCATGCATGAACATGTCGCTGGTAACTTGTGCATCCCTAATGTATCTTTTGCTACGCTCTCCCACAGTAAACTGAAATGTAAGACCATAAAAACAAGGACAGTCAGGTAAACTGTCTCAACTACGTCCCCAAAGAATCAAGGTCATTCCAGCCAGCGATGCTTAAAGAGCTTGAAATAAAGATCTATTTCAGGCAGACTACACGTTCCCCCATTTACAGAATCCCGTCGTAAGCCTATAATTAGCTTTGTAGAAAAGGTTAAGCGATTAGGCAGGTAGACTAGTTTGACCAAAGATGGTATCAGTTCATCCCAACTAATCTAACCCACTAAACAAAACCCCATTCAATGTTTCGCATCAAAAAAAAATTAAGATTTCAGACGAAAACAACCTAAAAAATACAAATGTTAATTTTCAAACAACAAAGTTCTTTATTAAAAGATGAAACCTATCTAAACTAACTAAGTGCTATGCCAACATGTATTTGTCCCTCTTGATTAACCAGAATTGTGATCATTCACATTTCTGGTTCTATTTCACCAGCCAAGACCAAACCTGATATCTGCCAGACCTGCAGCAACGACAAATCACTTAAGCAGAACACGGGTGTAAATTGCAAGTCAATTCATTGTTTGTGGAAACGGGGACTGAATATTCATCACGAGCCATTTAAGCTCAGTCTTTTGTTCAAAGATCTAAATGTTCTTCACTCCTTGTCATCAACTAGAAGGTCCTGACATGGAATGGGGGGGGGTTGAAGTCAACCCACAAATATTAAGCCATTGATCCACCTCAGGAGAGTAACAAACCGTCCATACATCTTACATATTGCTCAGGTGAAAGCCGTAACTTGTAAGCATTGCCCTTTTGGTTCAAAAACCCCAGTTTACGTCTTTAGTCTTATGATCTCAGCGGATCAATTTTTAGACTGACAGCACAAAACGATCCATACGTGCGATATTTACTGGTAAACTAGGGTCAGAAACAGCCCTAAGTTTTATAAAGTTGCTTTCAATGCAGAAGTGTATGACAATTATCCAGACGTGAAATAATCCATCTCAATTAATTGTGAGTACACATTTCTTGATATTGGCAAACCTAAATTTAAAGATTAAAACTATTATTCAACTAGTCCTGTATAGAGACATTTCATTCCGTGACTTATTCAAGCAAGTAAAGTATTTTAAAACGATGCAAAGCTAAATCAATGCGGAACTGCTTCGACATATGAGCAATAAGAGTATGCATTCAAAATATAAATACACTGCTCATCCATAATAAAAGAACAGGAGATCAAAGGTGGTTCTGATACCTCAGACTCTTCGCTTTTATTACATACTGCAGGCATCTTTAGACCGTTGTATGCCCACAGTGTAGAGTATGTGTTATGCTGCAGTTGTAAAATTGTCCTTTTGTCTTTTCTGTGTTGTGTGACATACAGATTATAGAAAGAAACTTCCTGCTTCACCTGCACTTCAAAATCCTCTGTAGAGCGATTCATCTCACATCATGTGTGTCTTAAAAAGGTTCAATCCTTTGAAAGTCCCAGAATCTTCATTTAAACACACAAAAGTTCAGTCCACGTTCCTGTTGACGGTTTTTAAATAAACCGGACAGAAACGTCAACTTTCTGCAGTGCCCTGCTATTTTTAAATCAGAAAATGCTGTTGTCTAGATGTAGCATATTAGACTGTTTAGAGATGAAAACCGACCTTAGGCCGACTAGACACCCCTGTCTCAGCTCGTCACTGGTAACTTTTGATCTTAAAAACAAAGACACTCATCAGTCAGGCAAACTGTCTCACCTACGTCCCCAAAGAATCGACGTCATTCCAGCCAGCGATGCTTAAAGAGCTTAGAAAAAAAAGATCTATTTCAGGCAGACTACACGTCCCTCCATTTACAGAATCCCGTTGTAAGCCTATAATTAGCTTTGTAGAAAAGGTTAAGCGGTTAGGAAGGTAGAATAGTTTCACCAAAGCTGGTATCGGTTTATCCCAACTAATCTAACCCAATAAACAAAACTCTTAATCAAAATCGTAGCACACGTTTGTGGCTTCATCATCAAACAAAATAGCACAGAAAACTTACGGATATTGAGCAGCAACTAGATCAGGGGTCAGCGAGCTTTACAACCCGCAGAGCCATTTTTGCCTCTCGGTCCAGCTGAACAAATTTTGCTTAGAGCCACAAAAGTTACACATCTCTTTGAAACAAGAGCTTGTTTTAATAGTATACTATGGGAAATTTGTTTACATTTTTTTTAAAATAAAAGATCAACAGTTAATATTTAAACCGACAGTATTTTTATATTTAGGTTTAATGCGTTTTCTTCAATTGGACATTTGATTTTTATAGCAAATGGCATCAAAATGATGAAAAAGCAACCTATTGACAAAAAGATACTTCATTTTCATCGGTCTAAGTTTTTAAGAGCCAAAGCTGAAGATGTAAAGAGCCACATGCTGCTCTGGAGCCACAGGTTGCAGACCCCTGCTCTAGATGCTGGGAAAAAGCTTTTATTCCCTTTTAGATTTATTTGGTTCTGCTCTCCGTCACACTGGCAGACATTGTGGTGGCAGTATGATGGCGAGGGGATGCTTTGCTTCTTTCGGACCACGAGGGCCTGCCATAACTAATGCAACCATGACTTCTACCCTCTGCATGGACGCCTCAGTGGCCTTCAGGTTGTGATCTTCGACTCAAGCAACAGGACGACGGGCCAAAGGCCACCAGGGCCAACGCCGCCTTCTCTGGCGGCTCACATTCTTCCACGGCAATGAAAACTCAGTTTGAGATTTGCTCGGGTCATCGTTGATATTAAAACTCGCTCGATCTGAAACATGTTAAGTGGGACAAAGCAGCGACAACAGAAGGCATCAGTAAGCGGGCGATTGCTTTTTTTTTTCTTTCTTTTTTTTTTGTACAGGCAATGCCACGTTTTAAGAAACTACACGACGGCCTTCAATTTCAGATAGCGGGTTTAACTGTTGAGGACAGACAAAAAGTTTAGCGGTTTCCCACGTGCACGCAGAACGTCTTCAAAAAGAACAGGCTTTTCATTACAAGCATAATTGGAGCATTACTGCCACACAACCACCACCACCACCCCTGTACATCCCCAGCAGGAGGTGGGTTGTTAGTCTGTATCCCCGTACCACCCGCCCACAGAAGCCTGTTGCTCTGACAACTGCAGCCCCAAGCTAATGACCTCCCCTGGAGTTTGTGTGTGTGTGTGTGTGTGTGTGTGTTTAACGTGTGTGCGTGAACAATAGGAAGAGATGCATCTCCCTCACAAAGAGCGAACGGCAGCTTCACATGGATGTAAAACGAAAAAGGAGCAGAGTTTAAAAAAAAAAAAAAAGACGAGCGGGGGGGACAAGGAGGATGCAAATGGTGGGGGTCCGGGTGAAAGAAGAACGAGATCCCATAACAGTGTTTTTGGGGGGGAGAGTAAGGAAGTGATGAGAAAAGGAGAGAGGTTCTTAAAAAGAAGAGCAACAGAGGAGACGGGGCGAAAAAGAAAACGAGAAAGAGCGCTAAAGAAGCAGGAAAGAATTCCCTATTTTCAGTGAAGCACCCAAGCCAATCCACCTCCAATTTCCTCTGGTGTGACTGGTCGATAGCTGAGGTAATTACTGGTAAACGCTCTCAGCTCTGCAACGCTCCACTGGGAAATGTTGGGCTGGGTGTAGAAAGGGGCGAGAGGGTTCCCACGTCCACCGGAGTTCTTGTGTTATACGCCGGAAACGCAAGAACGTCTGTGTGAACGCTTCCATAACCATGTCCGGCCGCCTGCTCTCGTGCTTAATTTTCTAAATCACATTTAATTGTTCATGATTTCATTCGCATTCGTTATACACAGTTGAGAGACAAGTACCCTCTCCAGTCAGTACCCATGCTTATATTTCCGCAGATAAAATTGTATTTATTTATTTATTGCTATTTGTATTCAAGGTTTTCACCGACTTTAACCTCCCAGCTCTTCCCAAAAAAAAAAATAAAAAAATAAACAAACACAAAAAACCGAGAGCAAGCAACACTGTATCTCCTCGGTTGGCCTCACGTTGATCGATTCCTCTGCCCTCCCCAGCCCTGCCCGTCTAATGTAATAAAGCAGGCCGCTCCCCTAGACAGCACCAATCAATCTACAGAGCCATTCATTCTGCCTTCGGGCTCAGCCGGCCGGCCCTAACTGGGGAAATGGAGACAGAGCCCCATCGATCACAAATAAACACGCATCCACACATGCGGCAGGGATACAGTGTAACGCACATGAACACGAGGCATTAACGCACAAACGCATCTGGGGCCCGCACACACAAGGACACGTCAATAGGCCCACACACTAAATACATCAAAACCCCGCCACAAGGAAGTGGGAGAGAAAGAGGGGAAGCAGACGCAAACAAGCAGACGGACAGGCGGCCATACCTGTTTGTGCATCTCGATGTTGAGGCCGTACGACATCTCATAGTACTGGGGAGGACAGAGAGTCAGAGGGTTAGCTTCGGCTCCAACAACACCACGACACCAATGCGTAGACGACTTTTTCGGATGGGACGGGTGCTGAACGCTGTAGAACCTCATCGACTAACCGGCTCACCTGGTCTTTTTGTTCCAGTTGCTTTACATAAAAACCGCTTAAAGGGTTTGAGTCAACAGTTGAAAAGTGGTTGTGATTTACCCTCAAAGGTAAGGGTTTGACGACCGCTGTGTTTCCGTACGTCTCAACGCGTCTCCGCGTTCCAACACTTGATTTCGTAAACAACTTACAAACGGACAAGAACAAGTCTGAATTTAGTTGTGAAGCCTTCTAAACTATGCAAACTTATTCTTTTAAAATGTGAACGGTCGGCACTGCCTGGTCATTTAGCCTCTAAGCTAGCACCCAAATCCTGCCTTGTTCCTGGTGTAAAAATATCAAGCGCAGACCATAAATTTGTATATTGGAGATTACTGATTGCATGGTTAGGTGCTGCCAGAGTTACAAATAAAATGGCATCATGAGATACTTTGAAAATGAATAAGTGAAAAGGCAGAATTTTTTTTTTTTATCTAGCATCAAGTAATAAACGCGATTCATATGACTTCAAAAAGTAATCTAAAGCGTCCCTGAAGGGCAATATAAAACTAAGTGCATTGCAAACAGCGACACCTATTGTCTAAGAAAGGCTACCAGTTGTTTTTTTTAAAAGGTCACAGTTTGCTGCTGTAATATTGAAATGCGTGTACGCTTTCTTTAAAGTTGATGCTTTTATTTTGCCGTTGTGTTCTTGGGTATTGTTGCAGAGTCTATTCGTTTTCAGGTGATGCAAATCCAATCTAACACTCTACGGGCATTCCCGAGTGAGGAGAAGACAGACATTTATACGCAATTAAAACTAAACTTACGTCAGGTTGCTGTGCTTTAAAAAAAAAAAGCTCTCTCCATTTGGGTAACAAAGTATCCACATTAGTCACTTCCCTTTCCTTGCAAAGATTAAGGTTCACTTTTACATCTGGTCAGGGAACAACACGATCTACCCCAAGGACACTTCTGTGAGCCCCGCTGCAGTTTGTCATGTAGAACACTGCAGGGCCGATAAATCCAAAGCCAGGGTCTTACCATGACGTAGTGCCTCTGCATCTCGGTTTTTTCGCTGGCCAGCTTCTCACACTCCAGTTTAAGGCTGCAAAAGGAACGACAGACAGACATGACTTTTACATTCGCACATCCGGGGCCAAAAACAACCAGTCTCTACCCGAGCCTCCGTCTAGTCGCAAAAGCAAACACGCGCCGCCGCTTGTCAGATGTTGAAAATCAAAGTGTCGTGATGTGGGAGGTTCGCCTCGGTCCCGCTTTATCAAGACGTGAAGTTGAAAAACACAATGCGGTTCAGCAGCCAACCCACACCAAAAGCACAAACAAATGCCTGCGTATATGTACAGGCAGCACAAGGGAGGATGACTGCACACATGCAGCCCTGGACCAGCGCACAACTACTACTACCACACACACACACACGCACGCACGCATGGAGGTGGGCGAAAAAAAAAAAAAAAAGGAAAATCAGGGGTGATTTATGAAACTCTGCGCCCACAGGCCACCCTTTGGCTCTCGCCCATCACTAAGGCTTAGACCTACCGCAGTCTAAGCACGGACAGCGATGCGTGCTGCGAAATGTGCGCGCTTTCACGTTCATGTATGTGAACCTAATCCAGGTTTATGGGTAGGGGCTGAGACCAGATTTGGTGTTTTCTTTGTGGTGAAGGGGGAAATGGCTGTGGGCAGGGTGAGGTTTATAGTTAAAAACGTAAACTAGAAAGACGGAGGGGAGGGGTGGGGGTTTCCCCCGTGAAGGCAGCCCGGCTCTGCGCTTGTCTGCTTTTAGGCCTGGGCGGAAAACTTTCATTCGGGATAAAGCTCAGCGTTAGACAGGCGGAGGGTGAATCCAGAGCCGTCGCCGCTGCTACAGGCTTGGGCTGCTGGGGACGCACTGACCGCTCTTCTTCCCTCTGCTGTTTTCTGACATAACTCTACACATTTTTTGTATTGTTTGAAATAGTTGCTGGATTCTGTTTTGTCTTTCAGTGAAATGACATCAGCTATCTCTTCTGTGAAAATACCCAGCTGGCTCCTGCTGTTGACACCGGTCTTTCGTGTCTACTGTCACCGCATGCTTTTGCCGAGGACGAATGGGTCAGCTGCAAATTCGAAGACCCGCTGCAACTTCTTGCGACCCTTTTTTTTTTTTTTAACGAACGGGCATCACGTGAGCACCCGAATTTGGCTCTTTTGCGTCGTGATCAGGATGGGATTGTCCCGCGCGCAGTTCTACCGGAGCGGACGTTAACCTGCTTGACCGGCAAGGTGACCAGAGATGGCATTTGTTGTGAAACGCCACGGTACAAACGAAGCGAATCCAAATGCGTTATCCACCTGTGGTATTGTGCTTGGAGAAACTGGAACTCCTCCTTTATCCGGTCCAGCGACTCTGGAATGGTGAACTTGAAGGGCTGGCCTGGAGCCTGATGGGGCGTCTAGTGCAAAAAAAAAAAAAAAAGACAAAATTCAGAACCATCAACAACATCATTACATCACCTAGGGCGTCTCTCTGGTCTTCATGGGACAGCGGGGTCACCACACCTGGGGGAGACGGTGGGATAAAGGAGGCCATGGCCAGTGAATCCTATATGAATGATATTTCTCTGCATAAATCTGAAGAAAGGACCAAGGTTTGATGACTGGCAACGTTTATTTATAGGCTTTGTTGTTCATAGGACCTGTCACCCACTGCTGGTGACACCGGAATCACATATTTAGGTCAGAAATGAGGAGACGCGCCACATTTTAAAACATCAAAGATCTTGAATCTTTCAGGGACTAAAACAAACGTGTTCCGACACAGAACCAGACATTTTATGGCCCACAGGCCACATCTGGGCCTCCAGATGTTCCGGACAGGTCGTGTCGACAGAAAATTGTTCTTTTTTTATCTCGCAAGAAAATCCAGATGCCATGTTGACGCTTTTGGAAAAGAAAGAAAATACCTAGATTTTAACGCCAACTGTGTTTTTTTAACAATACGTTGTCCTCTAAGGGCCGTACAGATATTACAAAGACTCTTTTAAGAATGCAATGTAGCTGATGGTTATTTCTCATCGCTTTTAGCAATATCGTGATATGACAGCTGATGCGATCGCTGATTGTTGTTTCCAGTTACTCAAGAGCGATAAGACACGCAGAGTGCTGGATGGAGTCTCACTAGCGGTGGATGTCCACAGCTCGCACGGACACTAAAGGTCAAACAGCGTGTGAAGCAATAAGGACTCCATTTCCGCAGTAACGCACTCCTACTCTTGAAGTATTTATTGAAATAAGTCGAAGTAAAGTGGCTCCGTTTGTGGAGGACAGGCTGGCGTCCTCAGGGATTTTCTACTTGAACTCCATTAGCAGAATAAACATAGATTCAAACACGACAACCGTATTTGTTATTTATTTTGATAAATGTTTTTCTTAAACTTAATCATTAAGAGTAAAGGCGGTATAATGTTTTCGGCAGAGAGCACGATATTAGGAGAACGAATAACTGCGATAGGGTAGGATTGCAATAGACTACATTGATTAGGATTGAGCAACGTTTTCCAGACTGTTTTCTTTCTTTTCCTTCCCAGCAGTGTCTCCACCGCTCTTCCTAAGCTTCAGCATCTCACCCACTTAAAAACATCAAGCGCGGACACCAAGGGCAGTGCAAGTCTATCCAACAGTATCTATCCATAAATCCTCCCAAATATTGCATCCAAGCCACCCTTGGTTACACTCGCATAATGCATTTTATTATTCATTTGCAATGCCCGAATAATAAAAATCTCTCTTTTTCAGCAACTGATCGTTAACAACAATCACTGACCTTTGTAGCCCGTTGGGGAAATTAACAGCCCACACTTGTTCCAACCTCACACATCAGCGGACAGTGGTCACGTGAACTTTAACAGCAAAAAACAAACCTAAATACCAAGTACTACCGTCGCAGCGTTCCTAAATAAACTCCCCATATTCTGCTATGCGGTTGGTTTTGTTGTGGCACAGAGAGATGGGCAAAAGCATCGTATCGATTCTCGTCATTAGGAAGCACACATACAGCAATTGTGATTTATCGTGACAAAGAACAGCTGTAGTCGATGATGATGCAAACCCTACAAAAATAATGTAGTCGGGAGAGACACTTTAAGAACTTTAGCTATTTTTTGTCACTGCGCGTTCAATAAGATATTAAATTTGTGATTGGCTTTGACACGTCTGGCAGTAGTTAATGATGGAAATTGATAGTTTCTTTTGAAAATTGTTTATGCTGGCTGGCACTTTCATCCTTTTCACTGTAAATATAAAAAAATGCAAATGCAATTCACATCAGAATTAATGTCTGCATTCTTGACAAGTTGATGCAATTTCATATATATATATATATATATATATATATATATATATATATACATACATACATACATACATACATACATATATATATATATATATATATATATAGATAGATAGATAGATTGATTGCAAGTATAAATGTGCAAAAAAACCTAGATATAAATAAATAAAGCTAAAGATATATGTTGAATGTTTCATTTTTAGCACACTGCTTGCTTTAGGATATCCTTTTATCTGAACTGTAATAAATACCAGAAAACATGATCAAATTGGGCGTTAATCGGCCAACCTTTAAGCCCCCCCCCCCCCCCAAACCTCTCTGCAGACGCCCCTGTCAACGGAGGGCATCTTTAACTTTTAAGTTATTTGCCGTCTATCCACTCTTCTCTGAGCGAATATGGGACGATCTAAGCACAGGAAATGCTAACAACGAGATGAGAGGAGAGGCGTAAACACTCGTTCTCTCTGCCAGGTGAAGCATCGCTGGAGGGGAAGTAACTTACCGGGTGTCGCCCCTGGGGAAACATCTTCTCTCTTCGGGGGGGGAGAGGGGAGGGGAGGGGTGCTTCAAACCCCGCTAACGAGGAATCAAACCAACAACGGTGCGTGTGTGTGCGTACAAAGCTCCCGATCAAGGAAACAAATCCATCCGCCTTGCTTATGGTGGCCAACTATCGCCGACACCGAAACACCCCCCTGCTTGTTGCTCTGGGTGGGTTTACAGACCGCTTCCTCGCCGTCTGCAGATCCTTGTTTCTCGGTGCGCTCCAGCGACCGTAAATCAACCGCGAAGGCACGGCGGATGTCTCGTTAGCCAGGAGGGGAGGGGAGGTAAGGGAGGGGGGAGAAAGGTAAGAGCCAGGTGAGAAAGAAAGGGGAACCACCGAATCCGCCTCTTGTCGCCCCGGCGTTTTTGTCGTCGGGGTAATTCAGAGCATCCCAGGTACAGAGAGCCCACCGAGCGGTCAAATCAAAAAAAGAAGAACAAGCCGCGGAGCCGCAGACCGTCGGTTCTCGGTCAGAGCATCAGAAACATATCCACACAAGTTAATTGCTGTGAAGAGTTCCCACTTGACTCGCCGAGGTCGCTACTTGGCGGTTAAACAGTCAAAACAACTGGAATATGTATTTCCTCGTCGGGTTTCCTTGGAAAAATAGAGCCCATCTGGATCTTACGGGGGGAAAAAAGAAGGGCATATGTCGTTGGTTTTGATAGCGAAAATCCCGACAGCGACGCAAACGCTCCTATATCAAACCTCCGCTTTACCTCAATGGCAACTTTCTCACGCGGTTTCACGCTCCAAGTCTAACCGAAATTACAGCCCGGCCTCCAAAATGGCTCCCGACCAATCACAGGCGGCGCTCCACGTGGGTCCGAGGACCTGGTTTCAAGAATCAGCCAATAGCCGTAGCGCCAACCTCCTCGGGTCCGTTGACCTCGCGGAGCTACGCGGGCGCCGGCCAATCAGCGCGCAGAGAGAAGGTGCCACTTCAGGAGGCGGCGGGGCGGGTTCGTGCGGCGGTTTGGAGGCAAGTCTCGGCTGTCAGTCAAAGTAACGTGGGGGGCTCAGCAGGAGGAGAGGAAACGTACACATGCACGTAAAACACGCATCGGCAAATCATCCCAGACACAAACAAAAACCACAAATATTGTTTTTTAGCGAGTGTAAACCTTACCAAGTGTTGTGGCAGTTTATCAGAAGTCTCCCTCTCTCTTGTCTGACTGCCATGGACGGTAATAATTATCCTACTAGTTAATTTTGGGTCAGAAATAACCTTTGTACAACAAAAGCAAATAACCATAAAATTAAGTTCAATAGCAAATAGATGAACTATTGACCACATGTTGTAGGCAGAAAGACAAGGTGATAAAACCTGCAAAGTTAACTGACAATAATACACTGCCTATTTTTTTAAATTACTTTGTAATCAAGATTGTCCGTCAAGTAGTTGCCTTGACCTTGTGTTTTTCCTCTTGGTTCTTTCTGAGATTCTATCATTTTATACAACTTCTATTTACAGTTTGAAATGAGATTAGGTGCATAATCAGTGCGGTATTGGATTCATATTCTGAAGCATCCATTTTTGGAAATATTTTTTTAAAAGTTGGACAATTGCAATTTCAGCCATTTAAAAGTCCCACGGGGTTTTTTTTCTACTGTAAAGTGAATTAGGATTAGTTTTTGATGTACTGCACCATACCTTCACATAATGCGGCATGAAAGTCTTGCAAACATCTTTGCTTTTGCTTTTTTTTGTGACACCTGGGAGTTTGAAAATATTTTAAAAAAATTCAACAAAATGATCTGAGTAAATATAAATATAAAATTATGATTTTATTTATACAGGGAAAAGAGCTATCCAAAGCAATTTGGTCACGTGAGAAAAAGTAATTGCAAGCTATACCTAATTACTGGTGGCTCCACTGGTGGCAAAGGACAGCCATCAAGACGTTGTGATAACTTACCATCACTGTACAGTATCTTTGGCTTACTGTACTTTGCAGAATTGTTTTAAATTTAGCCAAATGGGAAGGTTTTCGAGCAATTTATTTATTATCCTGTAAGTAAAACTTTATTTATATAGCACCACTCAAGATAAAAACCACAAAGTGCTTTACCACATAAGATAAAGAATGCACAAGACAAACCTAAACATAAGCAGATTGAAAAAGATACGTGTTTAGCTGGCCTTTAAAAGAAACCACTGAGTCTGCTGATCTCAGAGTCCGAGGAATTGAGTTCCAGAGTCTTTGGAGCCACAGAAGAGAAAGCTCTGTCTCTTTTACTTTTCAATTTTGTTTGTGGGACAATCGGTAGATCTTGATCACTGGACCTCAGAACCCTAATAGGGCTAATAATCTTGAAATAAACCAGGAGCCAATGAAGTTAATAAGCAGTGGAGTCACATGACACGTTTTTTTTTAGCTTGCCTCATCTTGTTAAAAAGGCTTTATCAAAGTGTTTAATCAATTCTATAGGCAAGGGAGTAACCAGACCTAATATTTTCTGCTCCATGAAACCCATGTTGATGCTTAATATTGCACCTATAAGGTGTTATATTAAGATAAATGGCGTTACCCAAACAGAATGATTTTGATTGGCGTTATGCTTCACGAGGAGTGAATGCTGCTTGTCAAGACCTGATGCATCTGCTGGGTTTCCTTTGATAGGAAATATTTGACTAATCTGTCTGGATGATTTGATTGGATTTGACTTTGTAAAGTGCCTTGAGACGACATGTATTGTGAATTGTCGCTATATAAATAAAATTTAACTGAATTTAATTGATTGTGGTTGCACCAAGTTGTTTGCCAAACTCCCCAACAAAAACTTAAAAAGAACATTGCATATTTAGGATTATTTGTAATTTTCCTTTTTATTTTCACTTTGTGATTAACCGCTAGGATCAACCATTCATTTTGACAACACTTTCTACTGTATACAGACATCCATACAAGGGTAATTGGTATAACAGGGTAATGCACTCATTTTCATGTCCAGTTTTGTTATCTTACATCTGTTGCCATAATCAATTCTTGGATGTTCATTTACATTCCAATAATTTACATTCCAATAATAACAAGTAAAGCGTTGTTGATAATATGTATCTGAAGTTTGACTTTTTGCACCAATACTTATAGGCAACCAGACATCATATTTTCTTTTGACACCTCTGACTACTGCCATAATTTTGCATTTCTGTTGTCCACAGCTGGGAGAAAAATGTCCAATAATATCTGATCCTACGACTGTTTTGTTTTAATGTCTGGTGTGATTTTCATGTCTCTCACTTTCACTAGTAATACAAAGCAGATGAATTTTCTGGGGTCTGGAGCACAGTGGACCCATAAGATCTATCTTATATAAACAAATATGAAAGATGGATTCACAGTTTTCCAAATGTATCTTATCTGAGCCACAAACACATATACGCTGATCACTGCTGCATTCAAAATTCTTTTTAATGTGGGAGATCTGACAAATCCTACCGGCTTCATAAATACGTGTCGGACGAACAACAGACGTGATAAAGCGACTGCGAGGGGGCTGGCTGGAACTGGATCCTGCAGGCCCAGAGTTTTCTCTGCTCCACTTATCCCATCTAAGCACCCCTCGCTTCACAGGGAAAGCCCCCCATGAGCCCCATGCTGACCTCTGATTGGCTTAAAGAGCTCAACCCCTGACCCTGTAACCTCTGACACCTGCGACCGCTGATCCAGTCCATATGAGAGACTCCTGACTGTGACCAACCGTCATCTTTTTTCCAGTCATGCATGACCTTGCAGGTGCTGTTGAGTGGGTTGCGTTGATGTGTGTGTGTGTGTTTGTGTCGGGGGGTCTTTAATGTGAAATGTACATTTGTTTGTGCATTATGGTCACGTTTTATCATGGACAAAACTTTAAACTTTACAGGGTCCTTGTCACATACTATGACTTTACACATTTCTGCACCAGTAGCTCTCTATGGTTGCATACAAAGGTTTTCCTTTGAATGCTGTCTGAGCTTAGCTGTTGGACTGGGAGGACGTACAAACTCCATGCAGATAGACCCAAGGACGGGATTTGAACCCAGGGCCTTCTTGCTGCAAGGCAACAGCGCTACCCAGTGCAAACCCAATGCACGCCATGAATATCATACAGTCCCTTTTATTTGGCAAATCTCTGATGTATTTCATTTGATAATTCTTTTTGAAAACTGTGAGAAATAACAGTTACATTGTTGTGACATCCCGCTGGTGAATCAACTTTTCTGTAACTCATTTTGACCAAGGGTCACTCCCAAAGGAATTATAAAAAGTGTAACTGCCCTATACCAATGTGTGTACAGAAACGTGATTTGATAGCTTCAGTTTGGAAAGAACTTTAACTTTCAGATCTTCAGCAACTTCAACTTCGAGCACATGAAAGGCCGGCAGACAGCTGTCATTAATTATGTCTGCAAAGATTTTGACAATATATGACATGGATCACTTACTGCAATCTTGGATTAATTTGATTGTTTTCTTGCCATAAGCAGTCTCTACTAGGTGGATTTAAAAAGTCCACAGACCCCTGGCAGGTTTTTGAGAAGTCAAAAAAAATATGAGCCCAAGATGAATTGTTGCAGACCGTTTTGCACCTTTAATGTCAAATGTGCTTGCAGTATTGAACTGTAAAATTAACAAATGAAAATAGGATTCCAGGATTGAGTCTACTTAGGTAGAGACCCGCCACCATTTATGGACAATCTGGCCATTCTTGATATTTGCTGTTTTGCATCCTTCAGCCAAACATTACGTTTTCAGGGTGGTTGCAAAGGGTCAAAATGATCTAACTGTGGAAAGGTATCAGTCAGGAGGAGGAGGCATTAAACACATATGTTCTGTCATGTCACAGCGAGCACAGTCGTCAGAAAATATGGAAACACAGTGACGTTGCTCAAACTTAATGTTTTTGGTTAGAAAGGACTGCAATTGGTAAGGAAGGCCGCCAATAGCCAAACAATAACAAAAAGGTAGCTCTGGGAATTTCAGGGTGGTGACGGTTGTGTTCTTAATGTGCCAACAGCATTCTCCGTATGCCTGGATCAGTAGGATTCAAAGACATAAGCCTCCTTGGGTCCAAATAAAATACCTTCAAAACTTGAAGAACAACAAGTTACGGTGTGAATGATGAAACTAAACATGAACATTTGGCCATATTTCTAAAGCGGTAGTGAAACATGGTGGTGGAAGCCTCGTGCTCTGGGGTTACTTCAGATGGAACTAGTTTTTATTAAGGTGGGTGAAGTCATAAAACAGTTTCCACCTGTAACAGCTCAGTACATTACAGAAATGTCGTCCAGGAGATTTAGTTAAACATGGTATATGATCCACGCAGAGTACCGTATATGTTTATAGATCCACAAAGTCAAACTTTTCTGTGTTTTTTAAACTTGCTGAACAACCTCAGCCATACTTTCTGCGCTTTGCTCCAGTGATCGGCGAGGCAGGCCACATGAGCTCACTGACCTCCTGATTTCCTTAACAAATGTCGAACCCTTTATTCACTTTACCCCCCCGCCCCCCTCCCCAAATCCCCCACCCCCCCTCTCTCTCCTAGTCATTTGTTTAGAGTGGCCAGCCACACAATTAGCCTCTGCCAGGGATGGGGGTACAAGAACCTGCCATACGAGCCTCATTTGGTTTGCAAATGCCCAATTTCTTTCTGATTTTAGAGGCTAAAACAAATGGCTGTGCTTTGTTTATAGAGGGAGAGGGGGAGATGGGGGTGGGAGGGGGAGAAGAGGCTATTTTAGCTGTGACCTGGTCATCTCGTCTGTAGAGGAGAGAAGAGGCTCTTCCAGATAATGACTGAACAAGCAGCTTTGTGTGGGACGGCAAATAGAGTGATCCCACTCTCGTTCTACTTAACACAAGAAGAGCTTTTCGGCTGCTCTCTGTGTGTGTGATCCTATATGCAAACGTGCAGTTTGTTGGGTTGTGTGCTATTTGAATGCGTGTGTGTGCAGTTTGGTTAGTTTGTTTTGTATCCGATTGTGTGTGGTTGTGCTTATTGTGCGTCAGGAGATGGTGTTAAAGAGTGCGTTCATGGTCAGGAGGTGGTCTGTGTGTCAACAGCCGATGATTTGCGTGAGGGTTTTTGGCAAACTTGTCCCGCGGAGCTCTTTTGTTGTTTTTTTTCACATGTTCTGTTTTTAATGGACAGCCGAGGACGTTGTTTGAATACCACTGACCCTGTCCGGGGTGTCACTTTCTTAGTATCTTACCTGAAAGAGAAAGGAATCTCTCTTTTATTAGATAAGCAATTTGAAATCTGGAAGAAGGACCAAGATGTTTTTTGAGAAAATAGAAGTCAGAGGACCAGACAAGAGGGAGCTCCACTACCACTTCGATATTTGTCCCGACCAACTGAAAGATGAAAACCACACAAGTGACAAAGTCTGTCATCTAAGTTCCCAACTTAAACTGGGAGCAAAGAAGACTTATGAGGCAAACAGTTAGAGGTTTACTCACTTTGTTAGCTCTCTTTATTCAACTTTACTGGGTTCCTTTACGGGAATAAGTAGATAAAGCACACAAATTATTTGTTTTGTCCTTTTGGTGTACTCAAGATTGCTCAGATATCTGTGAAACACACCGTATTTGCCATTTAATCCAAGGTATGTATGTGCAAACATGGCATGTGATGTAGCAACTTGTTGGAAAAAGCACGAGTCTATTTTACGCCTGATTGATCAGAAAACTCAAAACCACAAGCTGGTTAATAGTTTGATTTTATTTTAATTGCTGTTCTTCTGATAGAAGACACTTGTTTAATGTCAAAAATGAACTTTTTGTATTTTGTCATGTTACAGTGAGGAACTTCGATGTGTTTTACTCAGGGCTTTGAACTGGTTCAAGAAACAGAAACGAAACCGGAAACGTTATTATTTTTTATGTTCTGGAACTGGAACACTTATTTGAAAATAATGGTAACCGGTTAATACCGGTTTTATTTCGTTCCTCAAAGTTTTCGTTGCCTAATTAACTAAAAAAAAAAAAGTAATTATTTTCCTGCGCACATTACCATGACGGCTGAGGTTCACTTCCTGTGTGACATCACATCACACATTCGCTGACTGAATGGAGAGAGAGCGGTGTCTCCACTAGAGCTACACATCTTCAATAAGAGGTAAATTACAATCCATCGTTAAAGGGGAAGTCCGGTCAACAAGGAAAAATCAGGGTATCATTAGCTATAACTAAAACTAATACATTTGTGGTTATTTAATGAACTTATCTTTAATCAATAAGAAAATAAAAACATAAATTGTCGTCTGAATCACTGTGTATGGGGGCTGACATGACTGCCCAAATATGGGCAGTAAGGGGCGTTTGACATCACATCCTGCGACGTGGAAGAGCGGAAGCGGCGACAGCATTTCTCTCCGCTTTCCATGCAAAGTCAATAGGAGCCGTTCTACACAGCTGCGATCATCAATAATTATTTCGGATTTCCAGAGGACTTCACCGCTGACATTCCCAAGAGCTATTGCTGAAGCAACAATGCCCACGTGCATGGCCATCGGATGTTCCAACACAACTGGTAAAAGTGGAAAAAACATAGCTTATTTCAACACAGTCACTTCAGCGATCTCTCCTCCGCTGTGTGTGTGTGTGTGTGTGTGTGTGTGTGTGTGTGTGCGCGCTCAGCTGCAGCGCCGGTGCAAAGCCGTGCTCAGCCCAGCATGTGCTGGAATGCTCTTATATTTTAATACTTATACTATAATAATCAGCTAACTTAAGTCACTTCAGCGATCTCTCCTCCGCTGTGTGTCTTTGTGTGTGTGCGCGCGCTCTGCTGCAAACTGAAACTGAAACCCGGTCTGTAAGATGCAAAGCCGTGCTGCGCGGAGCGCGCACACACACACACACACACGCACACGCGTGTATAGATATATACTGTAGGACCCGACTGAGTTTGATCTTGGAAAATAGTGCGCCGTGACAAACAGAGCGTTGAAACTTGCTCAACAGCGGGTCCGCCGAGTGACGTCAAAAAATGGGAGGTGACAGTACTATTCTTGACCAACATGGATTCCTCCACATAAACATGATTAAATGAGAATTATTATTAATTAAAAAAACTTATAATTTTTTGCACAGTATGTAGTAGTTTTATATTTAAAGTACTTTCAGCAGTTTGAATTCTGATTTTGACCGGACTTCTCCTTTAAGTAAAACGCTGAGAAAGATGTGACATAATTCTATAGCATTAAACAGCTGACAGGAACGAAATTAACCGTTCCGGGAACAGTATTTTTTTGTTGTAACCAGTTCGGGAACGTCAATTTATTGGTGGAACTCATAACCGGAAACGTTATAATTCCGTTTCTGTTCGGAACGAACCGATTGGGAAAAAAAATCGGTTAAAAGCCCTGGTTATAATCAGATTGTGTGTGATAAACCAACACAAAGAGCATAATATGGCGATAAAACAGAAATGCCTCATGCCTCTTTCAACACATTTTAGTTTGGTCAACATGGTCTCTTCTGTATTGGAAGTAATGTTTTGGAGTTACCCAATCCATTCATCCATCCATGTCTTTGCAGTGGCATGCGATAAAGAGGACTTCTGCAGTACTTACAGCAATGCTGATCTTCTTGCCGCTCTTCAAAGGCCAGATTTGTGGCGTGGACAACCAGAAGTTGCAATGTTGAAATATTCTCCCACTTGAATATAACACATCAAACTTCTGTTCAACACATTCTAAATCTAAGAGATTTAAAGGTGCATTGCTATTGCATTGCATGTACTATTCCAATTGTTGTTCAACTGTTACTTTGTTGAGAGTCTTGCAGCCATTGAGGCATTGTTAGCGAGAGTCGAGAGAACACCGGGACTGTTTTAGAAGATGGACCACAAAAGACCAGCAACAAGCGCATCTCAGACCAATCACAGACTCCACACGAACATAAAAAAGCTAGCTAACAAGACCAGAGTAAATATCAGTTTTTTAAGCAATGTAGGTAGCTCCGTTCTGCCCTGCTCTGACTCCTTATTGCATCCCTTTTCGCCAGCTCCATGCCAACAGGAGCTCTTGCAGCACTACAGCTGCTCACTGAATTGACACTGCTTTCCGTCTGTGAGACTGACGACAGAAGTGGAAGGGAAATTATGGCTCCCTCAAACAAATGGTTCTTTGAAGTGAAGTCGCTAATAACACAGAAAAAGGACGAAAAGTTGCTTTTTTTAAATTGAATAAATCGGTGGCAAAAGTCGCTGGCAACAGCACTGCTGTGACAAAGAGCGTAAGCATTGTCAGAAAATGAAAGGTGGGATTGTGTCTGTCTTTTCCCTCTCGCAACTGCAATATGTGGGAGTTTCAGTCTGGGAGATAGCCAAGTGATCCCGGCTGCATGAATTTGCTTTTGTTATCAATAGGGACCCAAACCTAAAAGGGTAGTTATGTTTTTCCCCTAAATGAATTATTGACTCAATATAAAATAATTCACTTCAAAATAAACTATTATTTCTATATAATAACAAAATAATATTTCTAATTTTCTTACCTCATAAGGAAAGGCAAGTTTATTTATACAGCACTTTTCAGTAACAAGACGATTCAAAGTGCAGAAGACATCATGCTTCTAAAAAGAAAAAAAGACCAGTGAATTCATAACAGCTAGCATTTTTCCTCTTTTCCCATGCACGTGCATGACACTGGTGCCATTTCAACTTGTCGCCAGAGGGGGCAGACATCAGCAAAAAATCCTGGGACTTGTGCAATGCACCTTTAATTTCTGGATGATAACACTTTGAAAAACTAAACCAACGAATAAAACGTAATTCGCAACAGTCATAGATTAAAGCATTGTTAGATAATGGTTTTAGTTCTTCTGTAAATAAAAAATTATATACATATTTTTGTAGAGAAATAAGTTCATGCATTTGATTCGTCGATTGTGACTTTCAGGACTTGCTTTCCAGTCGCTGAGAATCCTCTTCCTCCGTAGCTCAATGGTGTCCCAGATTGAAGCGATGCGAAACAGGTTTTTGGCAACATGAACCTGCTGTATGGTGTTCACCCCCAGTGTGCTGAGATCCTGTATAATTTACAACTGTGCCTTAAACAGCCCAGCACCAGGCAGCCTATCGTGTAAACAGATAGGGACTTTTACAGGCCTCTTGCCGGCTGTTTAAACAGACTAAAGGAAAAGGGGAGAAGGAGGGGAAATTAAAAACCTAAATGGAAAACATGTGAGACAGAGTGTGCAGATGTGAGTTCTTCTGCGTGTGTGTGTGTGGGTTGATGAGGGGGGGGGGGGGGGGGCAGGTCCTATACACACATAGAACCTGCAAACACGTGAAAAGACATACAGTTTCAGATAATCATGCGTGCACGCAGACACACAGCAAAACAGAATTGCAGCAAAAACCTCCAGCTTGATTCAGCCCAGCTGTGAGAAGAGTCGAATCTCAGGCAGAGAGAGGAGCTGCGTTGCTGCCTGGGCAGATCAAACCCAGATGGGTTTCAGTCTGTCAGACAGACCTGTTTCTCCTGTTTTATCTGGCTTTAGTACCCAATATGTTGCTGAGACTTCTAAACGGGTCTTTAATCCTCCGCTCGGCCCTTGTTTTTATGGTTTTAATTTATTAGTGAAATTAGATAGGAACAACAGGGGAGACACAAACGTTACAACAAAAGCAATGAGCCGGTTCAAACCCAGCGTGTGATGTGTACCTTGGCTTCAGGCCACCAGGACGTCCGTCTGCGTCTCTGATCACAAGGACAACAAAGTTAGCAGAAGTAGATAGAGTCAGGGGGAAACAAAGAGTCAACAAGTGTGTGGATGCTTCTTTGAAATGTTTCTGGGGTTTCTTTGACCTGACGTGTGTAGAGCCAGTCAGAGCACTGATCTACATCAGACGGCTTTGCAAAAAAAAAAAAAAAAAATGTACTCAGGCTCAACATGCTCAGAAGTTCAAAGAGTTACGTAGCGGTCATAAAGAAAAATGTGCATTATGGTTTTTGTATAACAATAGAAAAAACATAAATATTCCCTTTAGTACAGATTGTCGAAGTAAATCATGCCGCCTCACAAGAACTACCACAAACCACATCTGTTAGTCCTTGACAAATCACTTTAAAAAAACTGCAGAAGACACATGAAGGCTTATTAACACACAGAGCTTGTAATTATGCAGGTCGTGACAACCAAATAACGCTGAACAGAATGTTCCCAATTTTTAATGATGATTTAATAATGTTCACATGTTGAGCATGTATCGCTGCTTACCTAAATCTACAGGGTTGTCCTGCCAAAAAGTGCGTCTTAAGGGTGCCATGGTGTATCACGCATCACACATTACTAACAAACCTTGCTAAGTATGCGTTTTTCTGCATGAACAATTGACAGTCCACATTAGGCGATCCAGTAGGCAGAAGATATGGTTTTAAGTCAGTTAGGATTACCAAAATTACTTACATTTGCTATATGCCAGAATAATGAGAGAGAAGTTTGTGTGAATCAACCTCAGAGCAAAAACAAAAGACTTTTTGAAGATGCTGGTTGAAGCTGGTTAATGAGTGCCATGGGAAACAAGTCCTGAACAGCCCAAACATGGGCTGAAAGGACGCTCACAGAGGAAGGAGCATTTACACTGAAAAGGTCCGATTACAGATTGTATATGTGCTCAGTGACAAAGCCTTCAATTCTTGGAAACATGCCCTGTGGTCTGATGAAACTAATGTTAAAGCGTTTGATCATAATTGCCAACTTTAAAGAAAAGATGGGAAAGCTTGCAAGCATGAGCGCACCATCGCCAGCTGTGACGTACGGAGATGGCAGCATAATGTTGTGTTGATGTTTTGCTTCAGAAGGGACTAGGGCACTTACAAAATAGATGGCATCATCAGGAGGGAACATCATGTAGAAATATTGAGGCAACATCTGAAGACACCAGCCGAAAAGTTAAAGGCTTGACACGAATGGGTGTTTGAAATGCACGATTACCATAAGAGTACAGACAGATTAGTAACAAAGTGACTTAAGGACAAAAAAGTCAGTCTTTTGGAGGGGCCATCTCAAAGTCCTGACCTCAGTCCCACAGAAAATGCTTTGTTAAAGTAAGGCCACCTATAAACACCAGGTCTGTCAGGATGAATGGACCAAAATGACTGAAAACTATTCCTGTGAGCTTCTCGTGTTTAACTGTACATGAGGAGCTTGTGTAAGGATAGCACAAAGTTTGACCCAATCATACAGTTTAAAAGACAAATCTGTCACATATTTAGGAAATGCATGTAAACTTTTCAATTTAAAGACAGCAAAAACAAAGAAATTCTCTCACATTATTCTGGCATTTACCATAATGCCTAATCACAACGACCTAAAACCGAAAATCAATTGTCCGGTTTAATATCAGAACATGAGGAAACAATGTTATATATTTTCTTCTTAAACAGTGAATGTAAATATCAACCTTTAAATGCAAAAAAATACATGGCTTTATCTTTGAAAACCTTGGCAATCAGAGACCTTCTATGTTTAATTCTCTGGTTATTGAGTCTCACAAGTGAAATCTGCACATTAGTTATTGTTTTAAAGGGGACGCGTCATACAAAGTCCACTTTTTATCCCTTAATACATTCTGTTGTGTACTTGAAGTTTTCTAGGAGTGCATCAAATTTTAATTTAGTCTCCCCAGGTACAATGTAGACATATTTATGTTCTGTTTGTGTCATATTTATGAAGTCGTTCAGTTTTATCTGTTCTCTATTACATTACATCACAATATTTGCTGCAGCGCTGCTAAACATGGTCATGGACTTCCAGCTTACCAATTTCATGAATCCGCCATTTTTCATCTCGATTTTGTAGTCCAAGCTAAAGGATGCCGAAGCTACAAGTGGATAAGTCGGACCCACACAATTCATTACACCATCCCCCATCATACTACAAAAATGGCTGAACGGAGTGGAGTGCTCTGCAACCTGGAGGGGGCGGGGTGTGAAGTGCCTCATTTGCATTTAAGGAGACGGCACCAAAACAAGTTGCTCTCAGACGCTCCTCAGAACAGGGGCAAAAGAGGGGCTGTGGGGCAACAACAACGAGTAATTCAGACCAAAGCATTGTAGATCCACTTTATATAGACTACAACTAAATGATTTAAATGTGAGAAGGAAGGCACTAAAATGCATGATATGTCCCCTTTAAATGCTCATATTAAAAGCCTCCACCTGATGCTCTCCTGTGTATAAGAGTAGAGAACGCTCTGTCTTCATATCTTGAAGTGCTCTGTGGCTACTTTGAATGGTTTTGCACATCTATGTTCACCTAATGATATTCCATATGATTTTACAGCATCTACAAATGTTCAAAGTCTGAAGGAGATAGTCAAACTTTACTCCAGTGGGGTGTTTTTCGATCAGTCTTTTTGATCCGCGTGTTTTGATCTATCTATTCCTTTTGAACTCCTCTGCTTCAGTTTTTTTTTCTCCTCACTTTAACAAGGATAAAACAGAGAGCAGAATTGTAGACGCCACAAAATCTTCTTTTATGTTGAGCGCATGCATGAGAGATGAAGGCGATCCACTTCTGCAGTCTCTGACTTTGCAGACAATTTCACCAGTTTAAATGCATTCTCTTTGTTGCTGAGTGCCTGCACTGGCCTGTTCATGCACTTGTGCATATGTTTTATTCATAACCTCTGTGGCTGTTGTCCGCAGAATTTGTTTATTTTGCTTGCTGGGCTACACTTGAGGGTGTGTGTGGCAGGAAGGAGGTGACAGGAGAGCATTCATTGTCATCGTATGTGGGTTTTATTTTATGGGGAGAAGCGCTAACAGCCAATAATCGCTCCGTGCGAGCTTTTCATGGGACCTTTGTTTGAAAAAAAAAAAAGGGAACAAAGATCCATCTCTGGATGCACCAAAACCCAGTTTGGTTAACAGCCATGCAAACAGGCTTGGGGAAAGCACCCCCCCCCCACGAGTGATAATCAAAGGCTTGTTATGGTCGCGGGAATGCAAATAGCAATGTGTGTATATGTGTGTCGTAGCGTTGAAGGAAGGTGTGTCGAGACCAGTGTTTCTGTGGAATAGTTTATTGTTAAAAATGTTCCTGTTTCAATCATTTGCACACTGTTTGAATGATAATAATCTCTATGTGTGACTAAATGCAAATGGTGTGTGTGTGTGTGTGTGTGTGTGTGTGTGTGTGTGTGTGTGTGTGTGTGTGTGTGTGTGTGTGTGTGTGTGTGTGTGTGTCCGATCGCCATGTGCACGCTCTCCTTGACTGTTGAGCTAATCCGAGAGGCAGGCTTAGACACTGAAACTCCTACGACCCTTTAAGCAAGCGCTAATACTGTTAAACCACAACTGAGCTCTTACACACACTGAGACAGCAGATAAAGATAGAAGACATGTTTGAGCTCTCTAACACACACAAACAAACACACACACACACGCACACACATAAAACACAAACCTTAAATCCACCCCCTGCATATTCAACAAACTGTGCCACTGAGTTGTGGCAGGAACAATGTCGGACATGTTTGGCCGATGTTAAAGACGTCAGGGCGGGTCAGGTGGAGCACAAAATAAGGTTTTAAAATTCATGACTGCAGGTCTTCTTATGTGTCCTTGAGCAAGACAGGAAATCCCTGCAAGTTACACAAGAGCAGACACAGGCCAGTTGCTGAAACCAGTACACTGAGGTTTTAGAAAGTTTCAAAACTGCTAAAATGTTCCGTTACTCCCTTCCTACGGTTTAAACTCCTTTTAATGAGAACCCACAGATAGCTACTCGGGTTTTGTATGGAGCACAGAGTAGGTGTTGCTGCGTGGTGCCACTCAAGGCAGCTTTTACGTGTCACCCTGTGTCACCAGAGTGACTGTTTGGTAGAATTTCCAGGCACAAAATGCACACAGTCATGGTGTGGAAACCAAACAAGCACCACCCATCACTCTTGTTCAAGTTTTCAGCAGCAAAATGTCAAGCTAGTAAGTCAGGGGTGCTGATGTGAAGTTCTAGAGTGGTGCTGTCCTGCAAGTTGAAGATACACCCCTGGTCCAGCACACCTCTGCAGAGATTAACGACATACCGAGAAGTGAATACGGCCATTTGATTCAGGAGTGATGGAAAAGAGATGCATCTAAAAGTTGCCAGATAGTAGCTCTCCAGGACTTGACTTGGGCACCCCTGCAGTAAGTTAATGATGTAGCTATTAAACAATGCAGTTAAGTTCAGTTTATTATTCAAATTGGAGAACACGCTGACTATCTACGGAAACCCAGCAGATGGCATCGCGTCACTGCTTTGCAGCATTCACTCCTCCTGGATAGCCACAGTGGACAGTCGCTTGCATTGTGTTGTTGAATTGGCCGCACTCTCTCAAACTAAGCATGCATGTAGTGACAGTGGAGAGGAATAGTCCCCTTTAAAGCCTGGTTCATGCATCCGCGAGGTCCGCGCGGCCATATTACATCATTTTGGCTTTCACGCCCCTCCGGGTGGCCAAAGGTTTCCGCACTGCACACCTGGGAAAATTTCTAAGTAGGCGGACCATCCCACGCGGAAAAACATGGTGGATGAGCAAGCACTCCTTCTGGCGGAGATTAGTAAATCTAAACATCTTTATGATTGGGCCCAAAAAGATCGCCGTTAACAAGTTATTAATAATTCCCGGACAGAAATCAAATGATCATACAGACTGACTGATCATCTATTATCGCACTATTAATTAACAGGTTGTCATGATTGTGTCACTCTATAAAGACCAGAACATCATGATGGTAAAATGGCAAAAACTGTTTCTAAAGTTATCCAAAACAAGATAAAAAAATAAACATCATAGATGGGATAATTAGTAATTTGATATTCAACATGAAACATTTTTAGCACTTTTTTTTTGGTTTAATACAGTTTTGGTTTATGTTTGTGTAAATACTGTAAAACGATGGCATTTTAGTCAAAGTCTTACTCCAAATTTTCATAGGATAAGAATGCGATGATGGTCCACATAATTTCTGTTGTCACATATAAACCACTAAATGTCTTCCCAGAGAAAATCCCACAAAAAAAAACATCTTCTGCTCTACGAAAATGCCAATTTGAAGTGGCATGTCTTTACTTTAATATCCATTAATCCCCTTCAGTGGACTCATGCTAAGTTAAAACCAGAATCCTCTCATCCACAACATAATCTCTGGCCTGTGAGATTCAGATAATTAAAATGAATCCCTTTGTGCTATTCCAGCATGGGCTTTATTTCCCCCCAATGCTGAAAAATAAGCTCAAAATTGAGATGGTGAATAGTTGCAAGGCGTACCGGAAAAAAGAGGCGGAGGATAATGATGAGAGGATAAAGCTGTGGAAATTGAGGGATGGTGGCTGTAAACCAGAGTGATGGGAGACTATGAAGATTTACTGTAACTGAGTTACTGTATTCAGCAATGATGTTAAAGAGGCTTATGATGCCAGTATTTCTGTCAGCCACACACACACACACACACACACACACAAATACATGAGAAACACTGTCTGTCATCATCTGACTTTACTCATTTTAGATGATCAAACCTTTGTGTGAGTCTCTCTCATTGCCCTAGACACATGAAATTAAGTCCAGGGGCCAGTTCTGAGTTCAGTCTGATTCGCACTGATCCTATTAAGGCTAAGCCAGGAGGTAACACACATACAAATGCACACATGTGTACACACACGCACGCACATTCGCACACACACACACACACACACACGCGCGCGCGACACACACGCGCGCGCGCTTCTTGACTTAAACATCTAAGTAGTTCACATTTTTCACAAACAGGCTTTTGCTTGTTTAAAGCCAGGCCACTAAGCCAGAACGGTCTGTATGCGTATTTCACAGTAAAACGAACTTTGACCAAAAATGCCACAGCTAAAAAAGCAGGCCAGAAAATCAATCAAACTCATGTAACATATAGTTCCCTCTCTTTAAAACAAAATGTCACAGTCTCTTTATCAATTTGTTTTGCTATTTTGCTGTAAATCTTGACTCTGAGACGTCCTTGCAGGAGTTAGTAGATGGAGCGGAGTATTGCGGCTAATGCCCCCAAAGTACGACCAGTGCTTTTCTCATTAATTCATGTATTTCTGCAGAAAGGTTTACTTTTATTCAGTGTGGCTGCAGCGGGGAAAAAAAGCCCTTCCAGATAATTCAGAAACAAAAATGCATAAATCATAAAAGGTCTTTATTCCAGTGGATTTATGTCTTCTGTATGGCTGCTGTGGTGATATGTTACATAATAGGAGTAAAAGAAGAATTGGTCATTTATGACTTTGGAATGTGTGTCAATCAATTAAATGATAAAAAGGGAAATGTCACTATTTCATAACTGTTTAAGTTGTGCAGACAATCATTATCCTCGCCGTTGCTTGTTTCAACCTTAGCATCCATGTTAGCATCCATCATTTGCAGCGGGATAACTCCCACTGTCTGAGTTGTACTCCTCAGGGATACGTTTCCTCAGACTGGATGAAAATCCCATTGGAATCTTTACAAATAATTTTTTAAAACAAACAAAAAAATCTGCTTGAAATATTCTGTGTGAGCCTCCATTTTCACAATCATTCTGACCATCTGTGTGTCCTTACAACCCTCTGTGCTGTTAGGTGACTCAGATGTTAGGTGACTCTAATTTATAAAAAAGGATCAAGCAGGTTTTATTTAAAAGGTCATTCTTATTGGTGCAAAACAAAGTCACTTAAAATCAATCCTTTCACCGTGGCCTTTTTATTGCCAAATGGACTCTGCTCTCATGTCGCCTCCAATTATCCGCTGTATTTTATATGTGTAGGTAAAATAAACCTTTATTCTTGACATAATGCAGCATCTTCATGTTGATTTTCTTTGAAAATCCAAGACATTGTTATATCATTATTTTTATATAAAGCCAACTGGACCTACATTGCACTCTCTTATCGGAGAAAAAAACGTGTTCATGAAGTTTAACCATTATAGTTCCTTTTAAATTAAATACTCCTTAATTAAGATTATTTTAGTATTTTAATGGTGAATGCTTCCTGTGTCAACGTTTTTAATGTGAAGCAGCTTTTATCCTGTGGAATTATTACACCCAGTAACTTCCCTTCATTGTGCAAACTGTTAGCAATGCTTTAGGTGTTTTTTTTACTAAAACAATGCTTTAGTTAAAAGGAAACATTTTTCCAGAAGTGACATCAGTTGTCAAAGTGAAAGAACTCTGATTGGCTGATCTCACATACCCCTCAAACGATTGGTTAGAGATAATATGACATATTTGCTGATTGGCTGAATCCCCACATATGTCCGTTTTCACATAACAAAGCTTTCTGAGCTTCAGTTTTAAACCTCAGAGCCGAGCTTTGCACCCAACCAAACAACGGACCCATCAGCATCGTCCACACCTGATCAGTCTTCAGAGCTATGGCTGTCATGATTTAGGTTTTTGTTTGGACAATCTGGACTGATTTATTCCACTTTATGCTCCACTCCTCTCAGCCACCAGCCACCTCTCACCATCCAATCAGCTCAGTCCCCTCCCTGCCACCACTCAGCACCAGATCAACTCCACCTGCTGCAACTAATCAGTGCCAACTCTGTCACTCTCTGCCTACTTACACTTGCCTCACTCATGCGCTTCCTGCCAGGACTTCTCGTCTTGTTTTCTCACCCGCATGTGTCGTTTGCTCCAGTGACATCCCATCGTTTTTCCTGCGTTATCCCTGGGACCGGTCCTCGCCAGTCTGCTTGGTAGTGTTTGTGTGCACCGCCTGGAAGAAGGATTCCAGTTGGATTCTGTGTGTCGCTCCGTTCACGCTGGAAACACGTCGGCGGCTTCCAGTCAGTTTCTGCCTACAACGTCTGGTCACGTCTGATGTTGCCTCCTGTACAGTTCTGATTCTACCTGCAGCTTCGTATCAAGTCTGGTTTAAATGTGTTGTTTTAAGCTTATACCATATCGTCATTAGTGACAGCAGCAGTTAAGCAACAGAGGTTATTAAGATTGTCATGTCTTCAGTTATACATCCAAAAATTGTCTGAAAGGAGCCAGCAAACAGCTGGCCATGAAAGCTAACGCTTACTGACACAAAGTTGTTTTTTGAAAGATGTGTATAATTGGTGAGCATCATCAAACCTGATTGATGTTGGACAAAGGCTGGCTGGAATTTTGTTTACTTCATTGAATGTACTTTCACATTTTCTCATGCAATTTTGATGTTTCCGAAAAACCTGAAGCCATTCTGTAAGGATTAACAGCGGGTGGGTCGCCGCAGTTGTTGTGGCAGCACCAGCATTTTCTGTCAATAAAGCGCTACAAAATGACCACATTTGAAGTAGCATTGCCAAAAAAATGCTGTGTTTTAGAATTAGCATGCCGTGGCACTGTTTGGAAAAACATACAGAGTTATATGAGCAGGGGTGACACATAAACAGATGGGAACTGAGCCTAACTGGGCTAAAAAATAAAAAGCTGAGAGGAAACAAATAAAAATATTAGATCCAAAAAAAAGGAAAAGGAACAAGATTTTGCTGGAGAAACAAAAAAAAGAATTTTTTTACTGAAAGCGCATGTTTCAAGAAGCGTCCTTCATTCCTTACTGTGTGCTTGACCTTTTATGAACTTCCCTGACTGCTTTACAGCTTCACAGATCGATGCTTAATCTAGTAGAGGAGATTAGCATTAAGGCAATTTGTAATGGCTATCCCTGTGTCAGCGGGGGATCCCAGGTGTAAATACAGACTGCAGCTAATGCCAGTGTTGGCTTTAGCCCAACTATGACCAGAGTTGAAAGCCACTCTTAAAGCCAGAGTAGCTTTAAGGTCAAGACTTGGAGGGCGATTGTGCGGCTCGGACAAGGTCGCGTTACAAAACCAGCGAGAGCAGATGTGAGACGACTGAAACCAGCTGGGCTGCGAACATCACATGAAGGTTGGAGGTCAAGTGCCTTTGTAATATGTTTTTGTGAAATGTATGTTTAAGCTTGGTTTCTGACTGATGACACACTAATGTGATTTGGCTCTCACAGGACAGGATATTGAGACGTCAAGCTTTCAGACTTAAAAGCAGGAATCGCATCTTTTTTGAATTAGCGCTCTTTAATGTGGATTATTTGGAGATGGAAGCGGATGAGAGGAACGAAGGGGAGAGCACCGAAAGAAGAGGAGACTTTGTGGGTTTAAATGCAAAACAATGGGCCACATTTTCTTTAGCTAGGAAACTGACGACACATTTGTGGCTGATAACTTTTTGGGGAGGTGACATTGGATTTTTAATGAGTTTGCCTGTAGTGTTTTTATTGTGGGAGTAGTTTTGCAACCCAAATATGGGAAACTTGTTTTTCTGAGCTTTAAGCGTTTCTGTCAGGTTTCGGTTTGTGACTTGTGATCCGGAGTGCAGGCAAGAGTCTTGGAGAAGCATGGTGGATTAAGGTGATGTAATGAAAGAATAGAAATAACAGGGTTTACAGGCAGAAACCAGGAACACGACACAATGGAGACCAGGGGTCCGTTCTTCGTACATTGCCTAAAACATCCAAGATCAAATGAGACATCCAAGATGACTTCATCCAGCTAATCATGATCCGGCTAATTGGGTTCTTCGAACACACCTGTTGTTTATGATTAGTATAGCTGGATTGAGTTATCTGAGATAACTGCGCGTTCATGCGTCGCTTTAAAAGGGGAAATGTGTCGATAGTAGAAACAATGATCAGCAACGCTGCTATTGGCTGTTCAGCATGGCCAAAGAAGGCCCACAGTTTTTCTCCCAAGCAGAACACGAGCTTTTAATGGAAGGTTATGCTGAATTTGAGTCATTAATTAAAATGACAGGGAACACCTCAAAGTCTGCTAAAGCCAGGAGAGAGGGCTGGCAAAAAGCAGCAGACAAATTAAACGCATAAGTGCTGTCCATGTTAGATGTTTCTATCGTTTTCTACAGTATGTATTTTTGCTTTTTAATAATTTCATATTTACTTTGTTCTTTTATGTCAGAGCCTCCACCGGACCCACTAGAACATGGGGAAAAAAGTGAAGTGAAAATATTCTACAAAATGGTAGCCTTTAATTATTATATTACGCTTCTCCAGGAGTGAATGCTGCTTGTCGGGACTTTGATGCAATCAACTGGTTTTCTTATATAGGAACATTTTTGACCAATCTGTATAATCTGACCCAATCTGTATAATATGATTGAACTTAACTTTGTAAAGTGCCTTGAGATGACATGTTTCATGAATTGGCGCTATATAAATAAAATTGAATTGAATTGAATTGAATATTATATTTTAAAAAGCAACTTCTTCCTCTTTTTTTAAAAGCCACTGTTAAATGATGAGTTTGTCTGTTTATAACAGCCACCAAGAAAAAGGCTGAAAAAAACCAGGTTATTTTTACTTTTGTTGCATGAGGCATGTTTCACCCTTTCTTTTTCTTTGACAAAATGACACATAGTGCCATCCGTTCCCTATATAAACGGCATCTTCAACAAAAAAAATTGTATTTTGACCTGAAAAAACACAAATTAAGAGGAGAAATTGAACTCCACAACTTGAAAAAGAGAAAAATTGCACTAGAGATCGAGTTGCTTCAAAAGGACCTTCAGAGTAAGTTCTAATACACCATTTGACAGTAGTATTGCTGACTTTACATAACTATCTTATTGCAGGCAAAAGATGACTTGCTGTCTTTTCCTTATAAAGAATTATTTAAATAAAAAGACAGGAACTAAGCATTATTGGTTTCGTCTTTTATTAAACATTAAAAAATGGTGTTCCACAATTCTGTCCCGTCCTCTGCCACTAGGTGGTCCAAGTGCACTGGCTGGACAGACTTCCCTATCTCCTTCGTTTATAAAGCTGCGATCTAATCTTGTTTACATGAAATAAGCCTGCGAGCGAGCAGGCTTAAGTTTGCGCACATGTTGCTATGACAGCAAGTCCAGGATGAGTTTCAAAGAATCAAACGATCCAAGATCATGCCAAATCGTCAACAATCAAACTGAGTTAGCGATGTACGAAGAACGGACCCCAGAACCTGGAGGAGCATAACAGAGGATGTGGCAACTGAATATGGCTAAACTGCTGAATATATAGTGGAGTAGACAGAAGTTAAGATAGGTGAAACATGTAGAGGTAATTAGGAAGAGGGAGAGAGAGAGAGAGAGAGAGCATTGATATGGCAGAGATGGGAGGGGAAGAGAACCTAACAGAAATGCATGAAGAATGACCAAAAAAGGAAGAATAATCTGACTAAACTGAGAACAGGCAGGCAGGAAAACAGGAATGAAACAGAACCACGAATTAACCACTAGGGTAAATAACTTAACTAATGACAGAAACAATATTCTAAAGATAATAACCAATACTTAAAGAAGTGCAAAACACAAACAGACTGCAGGATCCCCAGGCAGCTAAAACAAGTAATCAAACCCCTGGGAATCCTGACAGTTTCACTTTTGTTGTCTTTGTCATTTACATTTTTTAATTGTCTTCCCAAAGATTTTCTAAAACAATGACTTACATTCCTTTGCAACTGCCATAGAAAGAATAACCAGAATAACACTGACGTTTTCTAAAAACAAACTTCTTTTACACTCTCCTCTACATGCAAATAGGGTTTCTGGTAATAAAATTTAAGATTTATCCAAACACTTGTCACAAGATATTTAAATCTTCTAATCATTTCCATGTGTGTATATAAAAAAATATGAAGCTGTGGAAGGAAAATGAGGATCTTGCAGCCTCTACATCTCCACCAACAATGCTTAGACATACTACAGATGGTGCAAAGTGCTGGACATTTAACAAAAAAAACAAGAAAAGAGAGAACATAATACTACAATCTCTTAACTGGCTATCACTTCATTTTAGAATTGATTATACTGATGCCTTTTTAGGCCCTGGTAAACATAATGTGCTCTGGGCCAAAAGCTCTCCTAGTCATACTACAGTGTATCTTATGGCGTATGACATTCTGGGGAAATAATCTCTCCGATAATAACAGATGAGCAAATTCCCTTGTAAAAACACATTTTGTAAGCAGATGCTTTTTCCTTCTCTCCAGAGATTTATTATTTTGTGGTTAATATTTTTTTTATTTTTGTTTAAGATTTCCTTGTGTAGTAGTTTAACATTATTATAATTTTTTGCTCACCTAATTTAGTGATAAAAATGGGGGAGTGGTAGACTAGAGGTTAGAGCAGGGCACTCCTGGAAAGACTTTGAATCCCCATTTCGAATCCCTCAGGGTGCCCCTGAGCAAGACCCCGAGCGCCACAATGCTCCTCGGGCGCCGCACGGTGACAGTTCACTGATCCCTTAAAGGGGTGGGTTGAATGGCGAGGACAGATTTCATTGGAATATATGTTTCAATATAGAAAAATAAAGATAGTTGTTATATTATACAATTTTGTCTTTCATTATTTACTATAAGTATTGTCTGAAATAATGCTGTTTTTTACATTTTTTTCTAAATCGTTTATTTTGAGAAACACTGCAATTTCTATTTTGAAAGGTGCTAAATAAATGAAGTTCATTATTAACAGCAGCAGTAAAAATAGTATCAGTAGTTGTTGAAGCAGTAGTAACAGAAGCAACAGTAGAAGTAATAGTAATATGTAATAGTAGTATAACAGTAGCACTAGTTGTTGTAGTATTGTTTTGTGTAGAGGGGCATATGTACACAACCACAGTAACTATGGCCCTTTTTGACAGTGGACCCTGATCCTGAATCCCCCCCCTTCATACTTTTTGAATCACAAAATAAATAAAAATTGATGAAAGTAAAACCCATAAACACATGTCTAAAATATCTGTGTTTAGATAAATATTTGAAAAAAAAAAAAAAAAAGCTATTTAAAACAGAAACTTTTCATTAAATTCAGGCCTTCCCAGCAGGGATCTTGAAATATTCACCACTGTTATATATAGCACATGACATGCCAAAGTTGGGTACTCTCAGCCAAAATTTTGGTTTGGTGTTGAATGTTGTTTGTTTATTTATTTATTATTATCCTGATATTCTATCATAATTAGTGTGGAGCTGAGCCACAGTGAGTCTACAAGAAAGGGTGTTAGCTACTAGCATAGTTAGATTAGATAAGATTAACAGAGTCAAGGTCGGAGGTTGTTTAAGAGTCAGTCAAAAACAAAAGGCCTGTGTTGTCTTGATTTATAGTTGCAGCTGCAGATAAAATATCTTTCTATCTAAAATACAAGTTAAGCAGGAAAAGACAGAGCACACGTTTGGTTGTCTAATGCTCTATGCAGCACACTCCACAATATGATGTTGCATTCCATTTGCCTCGGACAATAAAAATAGGAACTGGGAATGGGGTAAACCCGAGTAAAAAGCATTACAGTTAATATAGCCGGAGAAGTCGGGATTCCAAATTAAAAACAAAAAAACAAAGGGTTAGGATTCCAATATGGCGATGGCCAGGAAAGCTGTTTGTTGTGCCTCTTATCAACGTATTTTAAAGCTGTGCTTTTGATTCAGTTCAATTCAATTTTATTTATATAGCGTCAATTCAAAATACATGTCATCTCAAGGAACTTTACAAAGTCAAATTTAGTCAAATCATACAGATTGGTCAAAAGGTTTCCTATCTAAGGAAACCCAGCAGAGTGCATCAAGTCTTGACAAGCAGCATTGACTGAAAGAGTGTAGAGTGTAGAGCCACAGTGGACAATCATCTGCATTGTCGATGGTTTTGCAGCAATCTCTCATACTTAGCATGCATGAAGCGACAGTGGAGAGGAAAACTCCCCTTTAACAGGGAGGAAAACCTCCGGCAGAACCAAGGCAAGGCAAATTTATTTGTATAGCACATTTCAGTACAAAGACAGTGCAAAGTGCTTTACATGATTAGCAAAGTGCAAACCAGGCTCAGTGTGAGTGTTAGAGAAGACAGAGCAGAGACACAAAAGCACAGAAGCACACATTGATCCAGGAATACTTTCTGTTATATGGTAATGGCAGATGATCTGACTCCCATGGGTGGTGTCACAGCTAACAGAACTGCAGGCCAGGTGTACCTGCTATGAAGAAGAAAATGACAGAAAACAAAAAGTTAAAAGTTGAAATAACAAACAATGCAAGTTGGAGAACAGTAGGGTAGCTCAGCAGAGTGAGAAAAATATACCCTGATGTCCTCCAGTAGCCTAAGCCTATAGCAGCATAACTACAGAGATGGCGCAGGGTTTCCTAAACCACTCTAATATAAGCTTAGTCAAAAAGGAAAGTTTTAAGCCTAGTCTTAAAAGTAGACAGGGTGTCTGTCATGGTGCAGTTTTGGCCTACCTGTCTCTGGAACCTTCCAGCACCTTCCTCCTCCTGCCCAGCTCCACTCTGCCTAGTCATCCACACCTGTTCAGCCTTCAATCATCCTGGACTCATTCCACCTGCAAGCCTCCCTATATAAACTCTCTCCAGTCAGCTCCTCACCGCCGGTCCGTCTTCAATGCTCTCAGTCAGAGATTCTCCCACGTCTGGCTGAAGTGTCAACCCTCCTTGTCTAGCAACCAGAGATTTTCCCACGTCTGGTTGCCAGAGCTTCCCGCGTCTGTCTGCACCTCCAAGGGTTCTCCCTGCTGTGCTACCGGTTCTCCTGCTACTCCAGCATTCCAGTGGCCCGAGCTACCGTGTTGAAAGGACTCACTCTCTGCTGCGTTCCTGGTCCTTCTGCAGCCACCTGTGTTCCTAGAACTCTCTCTGCTGAGCTGCTGATTCTCGGCGCTGCACTCCAGCTCTCTCCAGCCCTTCAGCACCTCCAGTCCTCCGGCTCCTGCATCCACCTTCCACCTGCTCCATTCTGGTATAGACTCTGGTTCTCCTCCCTCAACAACCCATCTTTCTAGCAATAAACTCTCAGAACTAAGCTCCGTGTGTGTGGTGTGTGTTCGTTTCATCTGGACAAATCATGACAGTGTCTGCCTCACACACTAAATCTGGGAGTTGGTTCCACAGGAGAGGAGCCTGATAGCTAAAGGATCTGCCTCCCATTCTACTTTTAGAGACTCTAGGAACCACCAGCAGACCTGCAGTCTGAGAGCGAAGTGCTCTGTTAGGAATATACAGGGTAATCAGAGCTCTGATATATGATGGAAGGAGAATTTTAAATTCTATTCTTGATTTAACAGGAAGCCAGTGAATGGAAGCTAAAATAGGAGAAATATGATCCCTCTTGTTGTTTTTCCTCAGAACTCTTGCTGCATCATTTTAGATCAGCTTAAGGCTTCAAATTGCATTTTGTGGACTTCCTGATAGTAAAGAATTACAATAGTCCAGCCTTGAAGTAACAAATGCATGGACTAGTTTTTCAGCGTCTCTCCTGGACAAAATATTTCTAATTTTGGCGATATGAAAATAGGAAACTCTGGAAACCTGTTTAATATGGGATTTAAATGGCACGTCCTGGTCAAAAATGACATCAAGGTTTTTTACTTTATTACCAGAGGCCAATTTAACACCATCCAGATTAAGTGATTGATTAAGTTTATTTTTGAGGACTCTCATCCAAAGATTACAACTTCTTGATTGGATTAATCAGGATTTATGGATAGATATAGCTGAGTGTCATCAGCATAACAGTGGAAATTAATCCCATGCTGTGTGTGTGTGTGTGTGTGTGTGTGTGTGTGTGTGTGTGTGTGTGTGTGTGTGTGTGTGTGTGTGTGTGTGTGTGTGTGTGTGTGGTAAAAACAACTGGCCCAAGGACTGAACCCTGTGGTACTCCACAAGTGACCCTAAAATTTGAAGAATATGTATTATTAACATGGACAAACTAGAATCTGTCAGACAGATAAGATTTAAACCAGCCTAATGCTTTTCTCTTAATCACAACAGTATATTCAAGTCTTTCTAGGAGAATATTGAGATCAACTGTATCAAATACAGCACTGAGATCTAACAGGACAAGTACAGACACGAGTCCACTATCTGAGGCCATGAGACTATAATTAGTTACCATCACCAGAGCTGTTTTGGTGCTATGATGAGCTCTGAAGCCTGACTGAAACTCTTCAAATAGGTCATAACTTTGTAAATGTCCAAATACTTGATTAGCAACTACTTTCTCAAGAATTTTAGATAGAAAAAGAAGATTAGATATAGGTCTGTAATTTATTAAGTCATCTCAATCAAGAGAGGGTTTCTTAAGTAAAGGTTTAATAACAGCCAGTTTAAAAGCCTGTGGTACATATCAATTTACTGAGGATAAATTAGTCATGTCTAAAATGGGGGGCATCAATCAAAGGGAATACTTAAATAACTTGGTTGGGATTGGGTCTAACACACAAGTTGAAAGTTTAGATGAAGCTAAAATTTTAGATAACTCAGAAAGTTCTACTGTGTCTAAACAGTTCAATCAGGTTCTTAAGATTCCTCAAACATCGTTGCCTCACTTACTGTGGACGAGGTATAAAAACACCACTTTTAATTTGTTCGGTTCAGAGTTGCAGCCGCTACATGTAACAGTGATTTTAGATACACTCTTACAACTGTGTCTTGTAAAATAAACAAGTTTCATCACAGCTTTCTGTTGCTGATGCGAGGAGCTGCAATATTGGATCCAGTTGGTTTTCCCAATCGGAAGCCGGGATTTCCGAGTCGTGACTGCAAATGGAATGCAATATGAGTGTCTGAGCCTGGTGAGCTGCCTGGCTGTTCAGCAAAGGTGGGTAGAGCAGCCAAAAACTGTACTTAAGTAAGAATAGCATCATTTCAATATAATTTAACTTAAGTAGAAGTAAAAAGTAGTTATCCAAAAAAAAAAAATTCACAACTAAAAAGGTTTTTGGGAAAACGGCCACAAAGTGAGTGACTGTTCAATCATAACATCAGATTTAATTTGTGAAAGTGATGTAATGAATGAGAAAAATGTAAAGCTTTGAGAAAATTATGTTATTTATGTGTAGCACGAGTGGCCTTTATTTGACAGTTAACTGACAGGAAATGGAGTTAAGAGAGGGGTGGAAGACATGTGGCAAAGAGCCAGGACTCAACTCCGGACGGACTGAGGCCTCCGTATATGGATTGCATGCTCTGCGTCACCCCTCAACCCAAATTCTGGTATTTGAAAGGATTTTTTAAAAAGTATAAATAAGTAAGAAATTCAGGCAGAAACAAGCATTTCCAAACCTTTTTGTTTCACAACATGAAGCTTTAAAACATTATTTAAAGAGCCCTTTTCATATGTTAGAACAGTGCAAAGTACTTCCCGTGACGATACCGTTTACTGTACATTTACTTGACCTCCAATTGCACAGCCGGCTCTGCTGATAGAAAATTACTTTTGAACAATGAAGTTTGTGTTGAAACCAGAAGTCTAACCTACAAACATAAAGTGCGTGTCTGGTGCATGTGCTGGCTTTTTGTTTATTTTAAGTAGAGATGGAAAGAGTGTCCAAAAATTGTACTCGAGTAAGAGTAGTTTTACTTCAAAATAAAATTGCTCAAGTAAAAGCAGAAAGCATGGGGTAGTATAACTACTCCTAGAAGTACATTGTTTTTCAAGTTACTTAAATAAATATAATTATTACATTTAAATTTAGCTAGTTACTACCTACCTCTGCTGTTCAGCACTTGGACCGGAAGACCATAAAAGAAGAAAATAATTTTTTCAGGGACACGAGTGAACATTGGAAACTTGCAAACATCCCTAACCTTCTTAAGTACAACCTTAAAAAAAAGCGTCTCAGCACCATTTAGAGCAAGTAATTTTGCCGATTACTCAATCAACCCATGTGTAAAAAACATTTCCTTGCTCAGCTTTGCAGTGAAGCATAAATAATTCTTATTCTAGCTATAGATTAGAGTTTTGTTCGGGGTGAGTATCAAGCAACTAGACTTGTTTTTGCTCTTCATTTGCCCGAACATTTCATAGTTCTTAAAATTGCAGTGTCCTGCATGGCAAACAATCAGGGTAATAGCGATGCACCATAACCTGGCCATGGCTAAAAAGAAGTCAAACAACACTTTGCTACAAAAGCCTGCACTGCTAAGGGAAAGTCTCATTAGATAATCATAGAGGATGCAGAGCTACTTCAACAAACATAAGTAAATTACAAGTGTTGATTATTGGGAAACACTGACATTTATAAGTCTTAAAATATGAAAGAAATTGCCAAGATTTTCTTAATTCCCTCATTCAGACTACAGCTGAGAGATGTAATCAAGAGCTTGATTGTGGAAGGGGCTTGTGCTTTACTGTTTTGTATCCTACCATCAGAGAGATGGATGTTTGAGAGACAAAGACCTTTCAATCTTTATACTTGCTGGGAAAATGTTCACTTCTTGTTTAATTTCAGGGCTGCACAGTCGGTAGCACTGTAGCCTTGCAGCAAGAAGACCCTGTATTCTGTAAGGTGAACTTTGACTCTTCTAGTTCAAAGGTCAGTACCGGTAGCCCTTGGTATGACACAACACCAATGAAGTAGCTCTCAGTTTCAAAAAGGTTGGTGGCCCGTGGTTTAGAGTGTGCTCCTTAACAACATTATAGCCCCATATCAGAGAAGGACTTAAGAAAAGTTAAAATGTTCACTATGCTTATCTGGCAAATTTGAAACACACAGGTATCCACGGCAATATTTTGTGAGGCCATGAGTCTGAATTAAAATTCAAACATTCAAACTCCAATATTTGAGAGACTCTTCTTAGGAAACAAATAAAGACATCTCCTGTCTAAGTGATATGTAAAGGTGTCCTCAGTCTGCTCTGACTCCATTTGATGTTTTGGGCCTCCCTGCTATATCCATGGTACATTGTATATCACCTTAATTGCTGTGACATTCAGCAATAACATTCATGTCTTCCTCGGGATACAGTCTAACCTTTTCAGCTCCATCATCAGGTGAAAATGACAATTTGTTCAGCACTAAATAAAATGCGAAACTAATGACATTCCCATGAGTTGGCAAATGTTAATGTGCTGTCACACTGACGACTGAGGGGGGGACTTTAGGATAAAGGTCACCTGCTCGTCCAACATCCTAATAGTGTATTTTAACATGTGACGCTGGCACAGCATCACAGGTTTGCACAACACAACCTACGCATATTAGTTGGATTCATGTAACGTACAATTATTTGTGTTTTTCCTTCATATTTGTTCTTCAGTGGTTTTTATTTATAACTGCAGCAAATGCTAAGAGCCAAATGTGGCAGAACTGCATAGGTTTTAAGATATCCGGGAAACAAAAACGTATGGAAGAGGACACCAGTGGAGTGGAATTAACAATTTAGATTTTCAAAACTGCATTGCTATCTGCCACAACTACCAAGAATGATCACCGAGCAGGAAGACCGAGCAAGGGACCAGCTGAACCGGTTCACCCCACCATGCCGGCACATAAATACGACCCAAGGTACGTCGTTGGGTACAACATAAAGAGCTAGGTGCAATATAGTGAACACAGCCCCTGACTCAGTTCTGCTGAAATGAAGTCCCCCGTTCTGTCAATGCACTTTGTAGATTGCATGATGAATATTATTTTGGATTGATACGGTGTTTGTATCGCTGCTGTGATTCCATGTCAGACACAGCAGAAGCACGACCAGCAGAATAACAGGTTGTGTACATGCACAGAAATAAATGCAAAACCTGATAAACAAATTTATACCAGTTGAAGTTGGTTAAAGTTGGGTGACCACATTTTGATTTTTAATTAAAGAAACGGGAAAGTCATGAAAGACTTTAATGAGTCACTGTTTACTTAAACAAGACTTATAATTTAAACTTGTTAAAATTATACATTCTTTGTGTGGTTATAAGGAATAGTTAAATGAAAAGGATAGGCTTTCAATTAAATGTTTTTTTAAGAGAAAAATCCCAGGAATGAAATAACATTGATATAATGTCAATGCTGTGTAACAAAATCAACCTGTAACAAAATGCTGGCCCTCCTTTCAAGTTTTACTGGAGAATTAAATAAAGAAAAAAATGAAATAATATTCTAAGTAAATACAAATTTTTTCCCTTTCCAATGTAATAATAAAAAACAACAGCAGCCAATTGAATATATTTATTTAACCAACAAATATCTGTATACTCCAGCATTTAGTTTTCTTCTCCATCCTCCTTGTCTGTCCATCCCTATTTTGCTGTAGAGCCGATCTTTCTCAGCATTTCACAGCAAACGCCAGAAATGCGCTGAACTGGCGTTGCGCATCATCACCACAGAACTGGTCGCAGTCCATCTCTGCACTTGTGTGTCAGTAGTCCCTTAAGTGTAAGGGACACGGGGTTGTTTCTCTTGTGTTTCTCTTGTGTTCAAGAAGAATGCTGTGGATACTGTTAAAAATCTTCTTCACCGTCCTAAAGGAAATGTTTTGTTTTTCCATTTGTTAAATGTGGGTGTTAAACACAAAGAGGTGTCAATGCATGTGCCAGAGGTAGATCTCACAAAAACAAACAAAAAAACTTATTGAACACTGGGTGTGTTTTGGTGTGAGAGAGTGAATGTCTTTGAAGCTGAAAACATCTGTCCCATCCTCTCTATGCCTGGAAACAGTGACAGCCACCTTGTCTTGCTGTGAAAAATCATCCTTCTGTATTCAGTCTCAACAAAGCTACAGTACTCCTCAGGTTTTTGGTGCACACGTTTTAAATGTCGAACTACTGGTGGATCTTGAACGTGATGTTGTCAAGGTTAATAGCTATTGCAAAAGATGCGCTGAGCGACCTACACAAATCAGAGCCTTGTTCCGGATCAACCTCATCAAACACATTCTTTCCCCCTTCGTCTCTTCAGATTCCTCCAGTAATGGCAACTATTTTTCCAGGCAGGTTGTTTTTACCCTGCGTTGCAGTAAGATATTGTGAAATGGTTTCTGTTGTCCCACTGCGTGTGTTTCTAACCTCAGTGAATTTTGTTGGCATGCCGTCTTTCTTCCAGTCATAGTACTGGATTATGATTAGGAATGTTTTCTCTGCTGCATGTTTACTCCTGTCTGTAGTATCCCCACAGTATTGGATTTCTTTAAGAGCTTCACCAACGGGACGCTATCCCGCCGTTGACAATAGCTTCAGTCTTGGTGCGAGCACAACTAAACTTTTTAGTGGTGTCAGAGTCTGGAAATGCCCATTTCAGCACCACACTAAGTGGAATCCATGAACCTGTAGCTTTCGTGGTGCTTCACAGTATTAAATGACATTGCCTCTTCTGCTGCATTTACAGCACCTTGCTTGTTTTTCTGTGTCCATGTGAGCAATAAGACCGCCGACACCTTTGTTAGACACAGAAACATGCACTGTGTGCCAGCATCACACAAGTTGCATGCCAACTTGCACCCATTTGTCCCAAGTGGGACGATAAGAGGGACATTTCTTTTGCTGAACACTGTTCTGTATGTGGGCGGAGAATAACCATTCACAAGGCAGCAGCCTGGGGATGGCATCACACGCGTGAAAGGCTTTTGTACTCCCTGCATCGTACCATTCAGTTTAAGCACATGTCCACTGGTCCCATGAAAACAAGATGAAAACCGGAGAATTTCATCAATCTAATAATCCCCCCTGACCCCTCAGACACAATGTAAAAAGTGGACATGTCCGGGCAAAAAAAGAGTTTGGTCACCCTTGTTAATGCTTATTGAAAACTGCTGCTTGCAGTTTCTAATAGTGAGGAAATAAAAGAGATTTCAAGACCCGTCATGCCTTTGAAGTATATGTGTTGCTTTTGATGTGCTCCTGTTCCGTGCTCCTGGTGCGTTCACATTGGGATCAAGTGTGTCGAATTCACCGTTTTGCTGCATCAACATGCAGTACATCACCTTCTCGTTTCTATGGGTTTTCTTGTTCATATTTAAGGATCAACTGAAATAAAATCTCAATGCTCTCTTTGGTCAGATAATTGTTAGCCATATTAATCAGAGAGTACTTTCAATTATCCAGCATGCTGTGTTGAGGCAAGTGTCTGGGCATGAGCTTAAGTAATATTATCAAGTAATTGCTAAAAACAATTACAATTTAATAGCATATAAGAGACGTGAGGGAATGTCCAAAGAACCTGCTGCAGGCTGGCCTATCTAGTAATGAAATAGCTTGGTGCTGTCAAATAAGCCCGTTTTCCTCTATGCTTCCTACAGCACTGAAAGAAAAGGTAGATACACAATAGTATAACAGACTTCAGAAGTGATTATCATCCATGTCACCATACCATACATTATGGCTTGTGGATCATCTGTGTCAGGAACCTGGGCAGGCAGGGAACCCAAAATTCAAGCCAGACATGGTGTTGCATTTCAGAAGGTTTATTAAAGTAAACCTGGAGACAGAGCTCCTCTGCAGAGGCAGGCAGGAACCTGGTGATGTTGAGGGCTGGCTGCTCACAGCAGAGGTGACAGCAGGATGGCTGAGGCTTGGTCTAAGTCTGGGGAACAGGCTTGGGTCAAGCACAGATGATCAGAAAGGAGATAGGCAGACAGATCCAAGGGGCCAGGGAGGGCCAGTAGTTGTAGGAACAATCCAGACTGAGGTCCAGAAATCAGAAGCTTAGTAGATGTCCGATAAGGGCAAAGCAAGGCAGAGAAATACAAAAAAACATGAACAATGTCTGTGACCTGCTAATCAGGCATCAAATCCTGGACATCTCCAAACAAATAGGTGTTCAATAACCTGGTGCTGTCTATCTGTAGCAGGCTTAAGAAGGGCAGGAAACAGGTGTGTGAGATGAGCTTGACTGCAGTAGCATGGAGAGGCAGCCTTCAAAGGTGCGGTGACCGATACTTGATTAGAACAGAGCAGGGGCGAGGAGGCAGACAGGCCAGAATCATAACAATCCAAGCCAGTTTATGGCTCAAACACATGACGCAACACAACAGTCAGAATACACATAACTCTGTGTGAACTTAAGTGGCTGGGATGTTTTTTTGTTTTGTTTTTACGTACGTTTTATCAAATCCTGCAATGGAAATCCCTGCACTTTTTATCCTGCTGCTGCTTCTTTATCACAACTGCAGTTATTGAAAAGGCCATTTAATTTGATGCTGCTGTGCATTCAGATTGCAGCTTACCATCTGCACTTACATGCAGCATAACCAGAGAGATAAAGACTTGTTCAAATGTAAGGGTTGAAATACTTAAATAGTCCTTCTATATGCATAAATTACATTTTTCATGTATTGTAAAACTCCATGAAGCATGAGGTTACCAGACCAAATTTGTAAAGCTGTGACACCAGATAGTGACTGGCTGAAGCAGTCAGCTCAGGCTTACTATTACGCGAGTCATTGAGTGTGACCAAACTTTGCTGGATACACCAATTTGGCCGATCAGATGCGTTAAGGACTGCAGAAATCTATTTCAGGACCATGAAATTCAGAAACAGCGTTGTACACATTCACAATTCTCAAAAACAAGCTCAAAGTTCACGTCAATGAAAACTGCATTTATTCATGTTGATGGTTAAAGACTAACAGGGTCTGAGCTAAGTTCATGTTCCCAGAATAAAGTATATTACATTCATTTGGTCAAACTGAATTCACACTGTATTCCTTTTTTATTGTTCTTCTTCTGAAATTATGACAGACACAGGCCAGTGAGGCCATTAACACCATTTTCTCTCTAAAATCACGCTGCAAACACTGCAAGACTCATGCTCTACTTTAATGAGCTGTTGAGTTTTCTTCAGTATCATGTCAAGATCCCATGGTCTGTGATTATTTTGTTTGAGTTTGGTATTCTGGGTTTTGTCCTTTGAATTATTTCTGCATTTTCATTATAATCAATGCTGCTTACTTAGTATTTGTTCTTTGAGGTATTCTGTTTCTGATCCACTGGGGTTATGTTTTGATTTTCATCTGTGTTTTCATTTTGATAATCAAGTTATTGCTTGCCTTATTTAGTTCTGTTCTATGTTCATTGTTAAGTATGGTGTTGCCTTATCTGTTCTTTGCGCTTTTAGATTATTTCTGTCAGATACAGCTCTCAGTTTCTTTCTGCGTCACTCTGCCAGCTGCCCCTCATCTCCCCTGATTGCTTTGCCTTCTCTCTGCCTCAGCAGCACCTCGTACCCGGGAAGAGTAATGAGGATGCGGAACATTTCCAAATAAGAGGGGAGGTTGTTAATGGATCCTAGATGCATCCAGTGTTGATTGCCACACAGCACATTTTTGGGATGAATGACCTGGAATGTAGTCATCATGAAGCCGGCTTTAGCCTTACTCCCCAATCCAGAGGTCATTTGTTTTTTTTATTTTACTAACCTGGTTTCCATATCATAGCCATGCCTCCCCAGTGGTTAAGCTCACTGATTGTATTGTTTCTTGCTGGATTCTACTGTTTTCGTCCTGGTTCCTGTGTCCTACATTTCCCCTGTATGGTTTTCTCCCCAGTTATTAAACCCTTCACTTCTACACTCCATCAAGTGTCTGCGATGTCCTTTTTTGCAAAAGGGGGTTTCTCATCAATAACCCCCAAACATGAGTCGTCATCTGGCAAAACCTTCACTCAGAAAAAAACTAAATCCCTTTGTTCTTAATTTGGTTCTACTATTGTCTACAAAGGTGAGAGAGAGAGATAAAAAAATAGAGTTTCTTCTAGACATTTTTATTCCAGCTGTGCATGTAAATATCTGGATGGGGTCTCTGCTTTTATCACAACATCTGGACTTCATCTCTGCAGACATAACTCAACAGGAGCTTACAGGAGCAAATTTCTTTATTTTAGATAGAATTAAAAAATTGTTTTGTGAAGAACTAAAGGGATCTTTTTAGATGGATTATGGTTAAACATCACACACCATCTCCTTGTGTTGTTCTCGAATCTCTTGTTTACGTCGCCGGGCCGGCCGCACGTACACACGGGAACAGCTGCCACTCAGGGCTTTAACACTCCCTGCCCATAAAATGCCACCACCAGGCACAAAATGACGGAGAGCACACTTATTGCTGCTGTAAACTTAAAGGGAGAATCTACATTTTACAACATACATATTCTGGGTCTTCACAAAGGTGGATTTATTAAACAGTCTGATGTCATACAGTCCTTTTAAGTAGGGAAAAATATATATAGTTTTTGGATAAACTTTGATAGCAGTGTGTCCTTTTAAAACTGCAACCAAATTGTCTTGGTTAAGCCATTACAACACAATTGCTGATGGTTTTATTTCTTCTTTTTTTGCCTATTAAGTGTTTATAATTTAGTTTCCATGGTCATAGAAGAAGAAAAGCATCAGATGCTAGTTTTTGAGTGGCAACAAATATGGTAATTTTTCTCTGAAGTTGGATGCAAAAAGCAGTTTAGTGTTTTGTTGGAGAACTATGAGGATCTCTTCCCTGAATTCAGTTTTTATCCAGAGTAACACTTCATTTGTTAACAGGCAGCTGGACACCATCCAGCAGCCCATCCTCTTCACTGTGTGTAATGGGAAGAGGAATTTGGGGTGCTCATCCACTCTTTTTAGTCAAAATTCCAAAAGTGCATTTATTGCTTTGACTGTACACGCTTAGCCAATTAGCTATTTTACTGTTGCCATTTTTGGACTTATAAAGATTAAAGCTTTAGTTGGTTATCCTGTTCATAAACACTTTTATGTTATACTGGGTAAAGTTGCCCTTCCATCCTGAAAGTAGTCAATACATTATGCAATCTCTGTGACAGCTGCAGGCCTGTAAAATGAGGTGCCCAAAATTCTCTGATGAAAATCGGGGATGTTTCTGATGCTGGTTAGTCGGGATGAGGCACGGCGACGCCAAAGAGTCTCTGTCCAGGGGTTGGTTTGTTTTGCCTGATCTGCAACGCCGGGTAAATACCTCTTGTTGCGCTAAACTTTTTTACTCCATCACGATACACTGAAATCGGGGACATTTCTGGGGACAGCTTTTGCCAGGGACAGGTCATCCAAAACAGGGACTGTCCCAGGAAATCGGGGACTTTCCCTGGAAATCGGGGATGTGTGGTCACCTAATTTAAAAAGTCTAATCAATTTTTGTCAGAGTTTTGGTCCTGCTCTCACTCCCCTCTCTCCCTCAAGTTATGGGGGTATCACCTTATTTATTGGTTGTCCCACATGCCAATCATTCTGACGCGCTCACGTAACGCCAGTGTGCGTGTACGCTCCATATTAGTTTCCGCTTGCTGGCTGCGCATGCGCACTTCTTAGTGTTTATGCATCGGGTTAGCTTAGCGGTTTGCTTCAGTGTTAGCCATTGATTGTTGCTCCGCTCCTCTCACTGTATACTTTGAACATGGCTGAGAGTTGCAAGAAGCAAACAGCGTACAAGTTTATGAGAAGAAAAGGAAGGCCTCAGTAGAAAGAAAAAGACCAGAGTGGTTTGGGAGTTTGAGCAGGTAAGATGATCTTGCGCATGCACGGTTATCCAAAAAGGGGCTTGGGGAAACTTCCAGAAAAATCGCTGAGTCTACCTTTAACACAAATCTCCTCTACTCATGTTCTTATGTCTTTTCCATTTTGAACTGAAACTCAGAGAAATAGGCCTCTGGGTGTAGTGATGGACTCAGACCTGAACCTCCAAAAGCATCTAAAGACAATTACAAGGTCAGTTTTCTATCACCTGAAGAACATTTCCAGGATTAAAGGACTAATGTCTCAGCAGGATCTGGAAAAATTAATCCATGTATTTACTTTTAGTCCAATTAATTACTGCAACGGTGTTTTCACAGGTCTGCCTAAAAAGTGGATCAGACAGCTGCAGCTGATCCAGAACGCTGCTGCCCTCGTCCTCACTAAGCCCAAGAAAGTAAAGCCCATCACCCCAGTTCTAAAGTCATTACACTGGCTCCCTGTATCTCAGAGAATAGACTTTAAAATCCTTCTGTTAGTCTATAAATCCCTGAATGGCTTAGCACCTAAATACATCACAGGTTTGTTATCAGTGTATCAACCATCCAGACCACTAAGGTCTTCTGGCTCCAGCCTACTCTGCATACCAAGAACCAGAACTAAACACGGAGAAGCAGCATTTAGTTCCTATGCTCCACTTATCTGGAACAAACTTCCAGAAAACTATAAAAGTGCTTAAAGCCTGAGTTCCTTTAAATCAAGATTAAAAACACATTTGTTTAGGATTGCCTTTGACTGTTCTAGTTAAACTGTTTTACTGAAACATCATTAGTTCAACTTTGTAGTCCAACTGTTTTTAATGTTTGCTTTTAGTTTCTATTTTTCCATGTTCTATTTTGTTTCTACATTTTATTTCTACTTGCTTTTATTCTGTTTTTTTTCCTGTATTTTAATCATGTAAAGCACTTTGCATTGTCTCTGTACTGAAACGTGCTATATAAATAAATTTGCCTTGCCTTGCCTTCTGTGTCACAGAGAAATTACTAAGTCAAATCTTCTTGACAGCGCTATATGCAGAAAAAAATAAAGTGTTTATTTAAAAAACTTGATTATTCATAAGTAAGCATAACATGGTATTTTACCTCCGCTCATTAAATGCACTCAAATTTGCTTGTGTGTGAACATAATGAAGAAGGTCAGTTTAGACATGCATAGTCACTTGCATTAAGCCTCACAAAATATTCTCAAAGTAACAAAACTTATTCTGTCTTAACCACTTTCACAATGTGACACTTTTTATGTGTGCGCCTGTAACAGTTCACCGGTGTCTCTCAGGCTGTCTGTGGCAGATAAAATGCAGTCTAGAGTTTTGTGTCCCAGATAGTCCAATAATCATCAAAACTTGCTTATATCACACTTTAGAGACATGAGACCAAGATGAACTCGGAGTAACAAACTAATATGTAATTTATGCTCTCCAGAATACTGCCAAGGAACTTCAGCATCCAAACCGAACCAAATGTGAACTGTTGTTAGGAGACATTGTTAAAACGAAAAGCTTTGAACATTTTACCAAAGTGTTTAATTCTGTTGGCCAAGGAGAAAAATGTTGTCCTTGATTAGCATATCATATTATTTGCACTATTCAACATTATATATAAAAAAGTTAACTTATTTTTACTTTTATAATTCAGTCACTCAGTAAGTTGAAGCAAGATGTGTACATGCGCTGTATAATATGTCCTTTTTTTGTCTATGTCTCTCATTATATCAGTCTAAAGCTGGGCTCAGTAACCTTGCTAATCCCAAGAGCCATTTTTGCCCTCACTTCATCTCATTGAAACTCGTTTAGAGCCGCAGATGTTACATCAGCTTTTAAAAAGAGATAACTTGTGACTTTTGATAAATATCTCATACAGGAAATGTGTTGCTCTTTTAAAGAACCATTTTTATTTTGTCATGTCATTTTCTATTTTTTTGTAATTTAGGTTTTAAAAAACTGATATTTGTGGAAAATTGTATAAAAAACAAAATCAAATATTTTCCAACCAAATGCCAAGAACTATAGATCTAAAAAAAATTATATTGGTACATTGAGTACAATTCTGTTCAGGAAATTAAATGCCAATGTTCCATAAAAACTGCAATAACCTGTGTTTCTTAAATCTGACAACAGTTAAGACATTAGCAGGATTTTCATGACCAACTAATGTGCAGTTCATGTTATTAAGAGCCGTTGTTGAAGGTCCAAAGAGCCACTTGCGGCTAAGGAGCCACAGTTTGAAGACCCTTGGTCTAAATCAGGGGTCACCAACACGGTGCCCACGGGGACCAAGTAGCCCACGAGCCTATTCTGAAAAAAGGATAATCCACCACTGAGCTGCATCTAAAACATACCTTTTTATCTTTCTATGTATTTATCTATTTATCTCTCTCTCTCTCTCTCTCTCTCTCTCTCTCTCTCTCTCTCTCTATATATATATATATATATATATATATATATATATATATATATATATATATATATATATATATATATATATATATATATATATATATCGGTTTGCAAACCGACCTATGATGGTCCATGTGTACAGCCAGTGAGCAAACATAAGCAAACTGACAAAAATTATTCAGCCGATCTCATTTCTGGTGCTGCTTTTATGTGTGAGTGTAAATGTGTGTGTGAAATAAAATGAATGGAAAAAACGCTCAAGTGGTTAATTAAAAGCAGGTTTTACATGTTGGGAAAACAAAGCAGAACAGTAGCTCCGAGGATGGCATTAAACTTTGCTGATACACCAAAGGAACCCATAAAATCCATGAGAGTACCGTCCCAAGTCTCTGGGCTAGCTAAGCAATATGTGCTAACGGATGTTTTTTTTTGTTTTCACACATTCATTGACTTATGTGAGTGCAGACCCTACAGACAAGACTGGAAAGAAAGCTTCAAGACTTGTTTTAAGCTAAAAGATGGAAAAAGTGGGTCAAGGTTAATGATTATGCATGTGACAACAGCAGTGATTAGTTTAAACTATGCATTAGTGAAATACAAATTTATGAGAATATGTTTAGTTACTGTGCATAACTTATCATTTTGAACCTGAATTTTTAAAACACAAAAAATACAACCTGTCGTAGAGTTTTCAAGGGTATGGTTTCTATCAAAAGTATTCAAACAATACATAATTTTCCAATTCTTTTCCAAACAAAAATCCAAAAACACTGGCATTTATTTCTATTCTTTCACTGTAGTTATAGCTGCTAGTCATTGGGGGCATGTCCCTACCAACTCTGGGCATCTAGAAGGTTTTGCCCATTTGTCTTTAAAAATAATTCAAGCTCAGTCAACATTGATTGAGAGTGACTAGCTTAATTTTCAAGCTTTGCTACTGACTTTGACTATATCTTCACAAAAGAAAAGCCGCCCCACAGCATAATTCTGCCACCACCATGTTTGGTAGTGTGATGATATGTTAAGGGTAATGTTCATTTTCAGCTTGATTTAAAATCATTTAAATACCACAGTATTTAGATTTCAATTGGTAAAATATTTTTAAAACTGTGAATCACTTCACAGTTTGTGTTGTTCTACCTATATAAAATCCTTAGAAATTACATTAAAGCTTGTGATGGTAATATAACAAAATCAAGAAAGTCCAAAAAGTATGAAGACTTTTGCATGACACTGATTGTTCTTTTGTTTCTTTCTATTTCTGGTTAATTGTAATAAAGATGGGTTTCACATGGTGAGGAGTTCATGTGTATCCAACAAAGAAGCTGCAAATGAGAAAGATTCAAACTGAGATCCAATCACTGGTATAAAACTAACAATATACATTTTTTAAAGCATATTCAGATGTGTGTGTGTCTATGTGTGTCTGTTTCCTGATTGTGGGTGGGCCCATTAGCCTACAACCTTTCATAGCTTACGGGTCAGTGGTTTGGGAAAATAAAAAAAAGGTTCCAAATCACATCCATGTACAGACACACTAACCACAACGCACACCACCACACAATCTTAACAAACCACATACACAAAAACACACACATGAATAGAAAAACAGACCCTGAAAGTGTGACACACATCATAATAAACGTTATTCCCATAAACCAAACACCCCAAGGTGGTGAGAGTCTGCGATCATGTGAGTGTTTGTGTGCGTTGCACGAGTCTTTCCTTATTGAAGTTTTATGAGGAAACACGAAGCCTGTACCTAATTCAGACCATATGACAACACCAGCGTTTGATCTCTGCGAGCTTTCTGAGACTCAGACGGACTCACGGTGTGTGTGGTCACACATTCACTTCCCACATGACGGGTTAACGGTCACCAATGCACAGGAGAGGGCGGAAAACAAGGGGCCAGTGTAAAGTGAAGACGCATGTTCGAGCTAAGTACTACCAGTCCAGTTACAGTTAGCCTGCAGCTTTGTTGGTCACATAAAAACACAGATGGACTCAAATTAAAGCTCTATTTTGGTTTTTGGTATATTTTAACTCATACCAAAATGGCCAAACTGTATTTCTTCCCTCCATTTTGACCAGATTAAAGGGGACATATGCAAAATCCTTTTTTAATACATTTCTAGGGTTGCAGAAAATTTGGAATGTAGTCTGTCCAGATGCTGTGTAGATGTCCTTATATTCTATTTGGGTCATATTTTCTAATCTATTTGGTTTTCTGTATTTCCTATTCCGTTTTTTTTATTTGTTTGTTTGTTTGCTTTTGGGGTTTTTTAACAATTAAGTCGCAGTATTTGCTGCGGAGCTGCTAAACAAAGTCATGGACAAACCAATTTGCAAATTTGTAATTTTTATTTCTCGGAGAAATTTTGTAATCCAACTTTAAGGATGCTGAAGCTACAAGTGGATAAATCAAAATGATTGGTGAGTTTATTAATCCACACTTTTCATTATACCGTCACCCAGCATACTACAAAAATGGCCGAATGAGGTGGAGTGGAAGGCTCTGCAACATGGTAGGGGGCAGGGTGTGAAGGGACTGTGAGGCAACAATAGTGAGTAATTCAGATCATAGCATTGCAGTTCCACTTTATATAGACCACAAGTGAATGATTTAGATGTGAAAAAGAAGGCATTAAAAAGCATGATGTGTCCCCTTTAACGTGGAGAATTGGCTGCCAAAACAGTTTTAACTTAAACAAAAGTACAACCTATATGATAGAGTATCTTTATACAGTGCATTTTATGTTTCATAGCATGCCCTATAAATATGTAAAATGCCTTCACTTAATTTCATGCTTTTCTAACATAGTCTCACAGTGGTATTTTTTTGTCATCTAACCTTTATTGGAAATATCTTAGAGCTGTGGGTCACACTTTTTAGCACCTCTAACGATGTCTATATCAAATGTAAATGATAGCTTTTTTTATTTATACTTTACCTTTTTAAACTGATTTGAGATTAAAGGAACTTCTAACTAGTAATCCACAACTATTTTATGTTTTCCCCCCTAAATGACTTCAGTGTTTTTGATTGACTTGCACAGGTTACAGGTCACATTAATGGGGGAAGAACTTAGAAAAAAAATGTTGGGTGTCTTTTTATCACAAAAAGTTAGCAGTGTACCAGGGTGTGCTGACTTTTAGAATTTACATCAACCTTTTCTCATTTGTTTAAATCTATCCTCGGTTAATTGAATCTCCTTGTCTTCTTCTAGTTTTCCTCTCTCGTACAAGCTGCTTGGCTTGCTCCTTGTTGTTACCATTTTTCCCCCTTCCTATCTGTCTCCTGAGACATTGCTCAGTCCTGGTCTCTCTTTCACCCCTTCTTGGTTCTTATGGTGCTTCTCTTGTGCTGATAGCCATTTCTCGAGGGGAATCTCCTGAGGGAGCAGCACAAAGCTGCACACCTCCCACGGCTCTGTCTGTTTCCTATCACAGGCGTCCAGTATTTACTGTACAATGAATGGACACACTAAAAAGCCATGCAAACAAGCAGTCATTTAAATGCAACACACACTTTAATGCACATTTGTAAAGGACAAAAAAAAAAAAACAAGCTCAGCTCGCAATTTGCATTTATTTGAAAGTGATTCTCTTCAGGGCTGTAATGATGCTGCCATGTCCCCATGGGACAAATAAGCATAGTAATACAGACATTCACCGTATTCAGGTTTACACAGACAAGCCAATTCATATACACAAACCAATACAAGTAGTCCCCGCTGAGTCCCTCTTTCTAGCCCCCATCCCACCTTACTAATGAGAATGCAGAAATTAACTCTAGGGTTGGAAAAAATGCAACTAAGTTCCCCTGTAAAGCACGTCTCCCTCTTCTCAACAGAAACACAAGGGGGTGCCAACTCCTCATTGACGGCAAATGGGTAACAGTAATAGAAAATTGTTCAGGGCACAACTGATGGATATTAAGTTGTCTCTGGTGCTCATCCACCCCTCTTTCTGTTAGTGCCCTGGGCAATTGCCCATACATTTTTGTACACACCTTTGGTTAGCTTTTATGTTGCTGTTATAGCATATATTGTATGGTATGACATGGCACGGTATGGTATAGTATGTATGATATGTTGTGGTACGGCATGGCATGGCATGACATCATATGACATGATATGATATGATATTTCATTTGTTATGGATTAAAAAAGATCCAATCAATCTGGCCTCATGTAAAAAAGTAATTGCACCCTTGTTAGATCTTGACACCAATTTCTTTGGTTCAATAGCACAGGCCTGGTAATGGTCAGACTATGAAATAACTTACAGTAAATAATACATGTTTTAAAATGCGAAGCAGGGTAAAGACAACGTATTGTCAAAAGACAACGCATTCTGCCCTAAAACAACCTAAGAAATTAAATAGTTGACATCTCTCAGTGTGGAAAGGGCATTTTGTCCAATTTTCAAAGCAAATGTTTAATGCGTTATACAAATTTTGTCACACTGTCATGATTTAGGTTTTTGTCTGTTTTGCTTTGAAGTTTTCCTATGAGCCTGTCGTCTCTCAGCCACCAGTCATCATCCAATTAGCTCAGTCTCCCTCCAGCCACCACCCTACTCCAGATCAGCTCCACCTGTTGCCACTAATTAGTCAACTCACCTGTCTACTTATACCTACGTCAGCCAACTCATCCTTGCCAGAACGTCTCTTCCCTTTATTTCTCTTCTCGCCCAGTTTGTTGTGTCCTGCCTCTGCCAGATCCTGTGTGCTCAGCCAGCTGGACTCTTCTGATAAAGGTCGCCTGTGTCTGCGTGCTGCAGTTCTGCCTGTTTTCCCCGTGAGTTCCAGCCGCTTGCTCTGCCCGTTCTGGTGGTTTCCCTGGTCCACATCGCCTGTTTGGATCTGTCGCTGCCTGCATCTTCTGGTCTCCTGCTCATCCCTGCCTGCCTGCACCTTCAGCCATAACTCATCTGTTTAAGTCTGGTTCTGCTTCTGCTGTCACTAGTCATCCCTTACAATAAACCTTTTTAAAGATGCGTAACTCTGTCCGGCAGAATATCGGGTTCATCAGCGCCATCCATAACACACACAGCTGTATATTTCGATTCAGGTTTATCATACTAAGGGAACCCAAGGCTGCGTCTGTTGGCTCCTGTATTTAATGTATGTCATCTGCTATTTGTCATTATTATTTAAATTCCATTCATTATTTTTAGCACCAGTTCAGGTGCTCCCCTATTCAGGGGTCACCACGGCAAGTCAGTACAACTTGCACACAGACTTGGCAAAGTTTTAACACCAGATGCCTTTCCTTCCGAAACCGGGATTTGAACTCGAATCCCCCGTATATCAGTACACCGCGAAGGGACTTTTAGCGCCAGTTCATCATGCAAGTGTCTAAACTATTGTAAACACATATATCCATCGCATTTCCTACCAGAGTTGTAAATATTGTGGGCATGGTCGAGTTTGAATGTGTGCAGTTTGTGTATGTAGCCATGGGCTGATGAGGGGAGGCATGTGGTGGTCATTTAGAAGGATTAGAGCTGTCAGAGACATCAAGCGGGACTAATCATTCTGTTAGCACACTACGCTGCAGGGATCCAAAGTGTGTGCGTCTGGGTTGCTGCGTTGTGTATTTCTGTGTGTTAGCACAGAGAGGGCTTGTCGAGGAAAAGACTGAGGGCGAGTAAAGCTGGAAAAGAGAGATTTTAGAGGAATGGATGGCAGATGGAAATGAAGCGAGCCAGAAAGAGTGCAGAACTAAGAGCTGCTGTTATTATCTGGAGAGAAAATGTTCTCTGTGTGAAAGATGGGTAGGAATGGAGGTAAGGGCAGGTTTGGAGGTGTAGAAGAAATAAAATCCATAGAGGTAAAAAATAAATAAAGGCGGAAAGATAAAGAGGAGGATTTAAGGGAGGAAAAGTTGAAAGGACGTGAAGGATGAGAGAGACGGAGCGAAAAGAGGTGACCTACCTCATGCCTTCATGGGTAACTGCGTTTGTATCCCAACATCCCAACATGCACCGCTCTGCCACTCGGGGCGAAATTGGCCTGCAGCGCCCAATCAGCCGTGGCCTTTTACCACTTTGCCGTGGGGCAGAGTGTGCTCGAGTGAGTAAGTGTGCGTGTTTGTGTTTGCACTTGTGTGAGTTCAAGCGTGATCGCAAAACACACATCTGTTTGTACGTGCGTTCATGAACATATACCCCCCTCAGCGCGCTGCCTCTCTGATTTATCTCCAAACCGACAGCTCACTCATCTCCGCTCCCGCACCGTCCTGTTTTCCATCTCTTCCCTTGTCTGTCTCGCTCGTGTTCACCAGCAATCCATCCATCTTCTAAACACCTTCCACCTCTCAGGCCAGCCTTGCCTGCCTCCCATTTTTATCTCTCCATTTACATCAATTCATCCCTCCATCTGCATCCACTTCCCGCGGGGAGGACAATTTCCTGAATACCAGCAGGGTGGAAAGATATCAGATTTAATCCATCATCCATTTATGTGATGTGTTCAGGATTCAAAGGAAGGAGTGGGGAGTGTAAAGGTGGCGAGGGAATGAGGAGAAGCAGAAAGCGTGGGCACCATTTTAGGATGAATAGGTGGGCGGATTGAAAACACGATTCAGTCGCCAGAGTAGACCACCGCTGTTTTATATTTTTAGAAACCGCGCATTCATTTATCAGCATTTCTCATCAAGCACTGCAGCAGAATTTAAAGCAGGTGCACACCCTGCAAGTATGCAAGTGCATGCACCGTGTTAACCTGTGAAGCATTAGAAGGAGGACATCTGGATGGTCAGTGAACTTAAAAGATACCTGCTGCAAAACCTCCGTCTACTCCCTCTAACCAGCCTTAGAGACGTGTAGCACTTTGTCAGTCAGTTACAATAGCTTGGACATTCACATACGGTCACGTTTGAATTATGTTCCACATTACCCTGCATTGCAAAAAATAGTCACACCCTTGAAGTTTTTCATATTTTAACTATAACGCTGTATTTAATTTGGTTTGTAAAGCTGTATTTTAGTTTGCGCGATAAAGAAAAACTCTTTGAAGGAAACTTTAACATCCAAAGATTTGTTTTGGCCATTCTTCTTTGCAAAACAGCTCAAGCTCAGCCTGGTTGGGTGAAAAGCGTCTCTGAACATCGATTTTCAAGTCTTGCAATCATTTCTCAGCTAAATTTGCGTCTAGACCATTCTAGCATTCAAATTTAATCTAAACTGTACCACTGCTGCTCGTCCTGATGGAAGGTGACCCTTTGCCCTAGTCTCAAGTCCTCCGCAGCCTCTAACAAGTTTTCTTCCAGTATTCCTGTCATCTCCCATCAACTCGCCACAGTTTCCTGTCCCTGCTTGAGAAAAACTTCCCACTTCCTGAAGTTGCCACCATCACTTTTAGTTGTGGGCATGATGTGTTGGCTGTATTTCAGACCACACATAGGGTGTTTCTTGTCGGCAAAAAAAGCTTAAACTTACCAAAAGACCGTCTTGCGGACGTTTGCTGTACACTGTGTGCCCAATTATTAGGCAACTCTTATTTTTGAGAATTATTTTTATTCATCACCAACTACAGTGCTCTCTGTTAATCTAAAATGTTAATGAACAGGAATGTTTAAAAAAAAAAAGGTAAAAGTATTGGGCAACTACTATAGTGCAGAATTATTACACAACTAAATGTAATTAAAAAAATTCCATTTCACTTTTTTCAAAAAGTTTAAATAACCTAAAATGTTGCAATAAACATTTCTGACATAGCAAAAAAAAAACAACAACTCAGGGACCAGAAAAGCCACTCTACTTTTCAGTAACAGTGATAAGCTTTCCATTCATGGAGTCTGTCAGCTTCTTGATCTGTTGACAATCAACAGCGACCAAAGCCTCCCAGACAGCGTCCAGAGAGGCGTACTGTTAAATCTTCCATTTAAGAATGACCCCAAGTTCTTAGCTGGGTTCAGGTCAGGTGAGGAGGAAGAGGGCCGTGTCATAAGGTTTTCATTCTTAACGCCTTTACTGCCTTGCTACGCAGAGCAGTACTTAGATCCATGTGATGGAGCGTTGCCCGGCATAAACATCCTTGTCCTTTTGAAAGATGCAGACTGCCGCCTGCCCTGCTGCTTGAAGAAAGTGTCTTCTAAAAACGAACAGTTTTTGAGCCCATCTTCCACCTGTAAAGGTCCAACCAGCTCATCTTTAATAATACCATCGATGCCAAGGATGTCACAGATGTGGCATACATAAACAAATGGACAGTCACCTCGGAGCAGCATGTACATGTGAATAAACCCTGGGGCCGATGCTATTTCACAGTCTAGCAGGGACATGTCTCCCACAGACAACATAGGAGGGATGGACCACTCCTGCAGGGGAGTGTCCTTGCTGATCCATATAAGCTGATGTATCCGAGAGTTTGGTGCTCTCACTTCCTGATTTTACCCTTTCCTGCATCAGGATTTCTATGAGAGTCCAGCACTGAAGCTTTACCATTCCTCTGGCTTGTTTCGATTGGCTTCTTTAGATGGACCCTTTGGAGTTCCCCAAAGGATCGATCTTGGGTCCCATCCCATTCAATATCTACATGCTCCCTCTAGCTCAGATCATAAAAAACAACATCATTTACTATAACTATGCAGACGACACACAGCTCTACATCACCATGTCACCAGGTGACTATGAACCAGTTCAAGCACTCAGTAAATGCTTAGAAAAAATAAATGCATGGATGTGCCAAAATGTTATTCAGCTGAATAAAAACAAAACTGAGAAATAATTTTCGGACAAATAGAGGAAAGATCAAAAGTTAGCACACAGGTTCAGTTGCTTCAGGTAAAAACCACTAATCAGGCCCGAAATCTGGGAGTAGTGATGGACTCAGACCTGAACCTCTAAAAACATCTAAAGACAATTACCAGTTCGGCTTTCTATCACCTGAAGAACATTTCCAGGATTAAATAACTAATGTCTCAGCAGGATCTGGAAAAACTAATCCATGCGTTTATTTTTAGTCGAATTGATTACTGCAACGGTGTTTTCACAGGTCTGCCTAAAAAGTGGATCAGACAGCTGCAGCTGATCCAGAACGCTGCTGCCCGCGTCCTCACTAAGACTAAGAAAGTAGAGCACATCACCCCAGTTCTAAAGTCCTTACACTGGCTCCCTGTATCTCAGAGAATAGACTTTAAAATACTTCTGTTAGTCTATAAATCCCTGAATGGCTTAGCACCTAAATACATCACAGATTTGTTATCAGTGTATCAACCATCCAGACCACTAAGGTCTTCTGGCTCCAGCCTTCTCTGCATACCTAGAACCAGAACTAAACACAGAGAAGCAGCATTTAGTTCCTACGCTCCACTTATCTGGAACAAACTTCCTGAAAACTGTAAAAGTGCAGAAAGCCTGAGTTCTTTTAAATCAAGATTAAAAACACATTTGTTTAGGATTGCCTTTGACTGTTCTAGTTAAACTGTTTTACTGAAACATCATTAGTTCAAGTTTGAACTCCAACTGTTTTTAAAATCATTAATATTTGCGTTTAATTTCCATTGTCCTATCTTTTATTTTGTTTCAATTTTCCTACATTTCATTCCAACTGTTGCTTTTACTTGCTTTTATTCTGTTCTTATTGTCCCTATGTTTTAATCATGTAAAGCACTTTGTGTTGTCCTTGTATAGTTTCTGCCTTGAGAGTAATTTACTACTTAAGAAGTCAACAGTAAAAGCAAGAGCGCTTCTCCAGGGTAAAGAACTGGGAGGACCGCAACAGGAGGCGGTTAATTCTTTACAAGCCCATACCAGTCCCCACCTCCACCTTGCTGGTGTCTGACTCGAGGCGGAGCTCTGTCCCATTACTGATCCAGCTCCGGTCCCATTCATCTGGTCCCACAAGAGTCACTCTCATTTCATCAGCCGTAAAACAGAGGTGGGGAATGCAACTTCATATATAAACCCTGGTTTTCCTTCATCCTGTTCACTTAACTGTGGTTTTAGTCTATGCTGTGCAGCTGGAAATGCAAATGGTTGGAGCTAACCTCTGGAGCGGCTTTTAACTTTCTGAACATGGATTCTCCACCTGTGCCGTAAAACATTAAAGAAACCTGCCTTCCGATATTTCTAGGTCCGGTCTAGATGCTTCAGCTCATGTGTGTTGTTTGGTGATGGACGGGTTTCAGCTACCTGGGCCACGTCTTAGGGCACTGAACATCTTGTAGATACTCAAGGTAGGTTGCAGTTACGGAACATGACAGAACTGGAAGATAATGGGTTCCTGGTAGTTTTACACTTGATTCTTCTCTAATATTTGGTGTTTCTTGCGACCCCGTCCGTGATCATGGCCCAATATCTTAGCAATTTCAAGAGTGCTGCATCCCTCTAAGCCTTTTGGTAATTACTTTTCAGTGTCAGTTCAATCACTTTTTTGACAGATCCCCCCCCCCCACACACACACACACACACGAATAAAAGAAGCTGCCTTATAATTATGCACACCTTGACGTAGTGTGTTGACCTCTTTAGGCCACAACATCCTTCAGTACACAGATACACATCAACTGCTATGCTTAAATCAATTAATCATTCAAGTTCATCCAGCTTGGAATTAGAAAACATGCCTAAAAGTCATGATATGGTCAAAATACTTGGATAATAACTGTGCACACAGTGTATACACAACACTGATTGTGGTGAAGTGGAAACAGTACTACTTAGGGTATGGCTTCTTTTCAACAATATCTAGAGTGTACAGGAGGGACCGGATAGAACTCTGACACTTTTTGCTTCAGTCCGTCTAACACACTGATTACTAGAGCTACCCACATGTGTTTATAACAAGTAATACCAATTTAAAACCCCGCAAGAATGTCACAGACCACATATGTTGATGTTAAATACATGGGTTGTAGTAACACACCCTGGGGAGGGTTGCAACAATCAGACAAAAGAAGCACAAAAAAAGCCCTTACCATGCGCCAGAATTAGGTATTTTGCAAGAAAAGAATAAACCAGAATTACGACCATCTGTCTTTTCTGTCAGTGTGTGAATGAATCTACTGGCAAAGTAATTCAGAACTGATAGGACACATTAAGAACCTTTTAGTACAATCCACATCCATCCATCAAAAAAATAAAGAAAACACTGCCAGCACTGCCAACGTGCCCATGTTTGTGTGGCTGTGTGTCGTGTTTTGAATCGCAATGTTGAAAGATAAATGTTAATATGCCTTGGTGTGACATTTAACCCACATTTCTTATCTAACTAACCTTCCCCTCTTTGAGACCTCACAATGTTTTATTATATTTCATTACTTTTTTGTTTCACCAGCAGGCACACCTCAGTGACTTTGTATTCCTCTTTCCAGTCAGGAAGTATACTTAGGAGATGGTCATAACACTTATTAAATAAAATAGATGTTTATCAATACTGCCAGTCCTAGCTCGGTTAGTGAACTGTACCAGCATTATGCTTCAAATTTAACAGGGGGAACAACATCATATTTTGGCCATTAAACTATAACGTGATTCAGTGTAAATCACATGATTTTATCAGCTATCCTGTTAATGTCAAACAAAATATAATGTTGGTCAAAAAGATTACCTTCCGACCTCAAAATCTGTGTTCTTCTCTAGATTATCTGCATGCATCCATTTCCAGCCTTGACATCCACCATGTGAGAACAAGGATAAAACAGGTGAATGCTGAAATAACAACAGGGGCCTCTCTCATCACTGATTAATGGAATAGCAGGAGTACAAAATCTCACCATGTTGAAACCATACAAAGTCTCCCCTGCAACTAACAGCAGTGGTCAACACCCGAGCCGCAAATATCTGCTGCTCCTCCAGAGTAACAGTGGGTCCCCGTGTTGCTTCTCTGGCTAATGACCGACCTGTCAGTTCATTCGGTGGGCCATTCGGTGGGAAAGTTTACGGTTGGGCTATATAGTATCCATTTTCAGATAATAGAGTAAATGGTGCCGCGTGAGATCCTCAAACCTTAGGAATCTATGATATCTTAATCTTGGGCATGGCAGAATGTAGTTGCATCAGGTCACAACATATCAAGTTTAAAATATGTCCTAATTTGAAGAAAATAAAATCATTGAGATTTATTTAATAAGAATACGTCAAAAAAAAATAAACCAATGTTCTAACAAATTTACATTAAATACATAAACAATATTTCTAAAGTGCTGCTCAGCTCTTCTAAGTCTAAGACCATGGCTCTCAGTCTGAAAAAGGGGAACTGTTTGTGCTGGTCTCCGTAGTAAGTCATTGCCTCAGGCCGGCGAGTTCAAATGTCTTGAAGGAAAAGCTGGGCGAAAAGGAAAAGCTCTCGAAGAAAAAAGGGGGATCCTGAATGTAAGCGGCTGAATTGAGCTGAAGAGCCTCTCGTCATCCGGGGGAACTCGAAGGGAGGATTCAGGCGTCTGATCAGGATGCCCCCTGGGCAGCCATGTTTGGAGGATTTCTGAGCACATCCCATCAGGAGGAACCACAGAGTAAGATCTCCCTGCTTTCTCTCCGATCTGAGAACTTCTTGGCTGCCCCAGTTTCAACTGGAGTGTAACTTGGGAGAGGTAGGGCTGTGTTTCCCTCCTGGACGTGTTACATCCATGACTGGATAAGTAGAAAACAATCAGTGGTTAAATACTAGTTTTCTAAAATAACTGTCTGGTTTAAATAGGCCATATTTTTGTTTTAAGGGCGATATGACCATGCTCACTGTAGATGTCTTAATTTCTAAATAAATCGTTTATCGATCTATTTAGCAGGACGAGAAAAGCAAAAATAAAAGAGATATCTAAAAGGGCAAATACTTTTTCACATGACTGTAGCTTGACGTGTGCGTCAACAGTCAGAAAAGCTAATCGTATTTAAGGTTGAACCGTTCACATGTATGAATAGAAAAGTGTTAAGTTCACCGACTCGCTTTTTTTTATGGATGTCATTAATGAAAATTAATGTTGTACTTTTGGGATAAAATTAGTAAAATTGTTTGAAGAAATTTCTGTAGAAAAGAAGCAGATCCTTCTATTTAATTATCTTGCTGTGTGAGCTCTTTATTTTTTAGAGTAAGTCAAATTGGTTTAAAGGGAACTAGTTTTAAAATAGACCTTTTTTTGTTTGAGAGCATAGGTATCTTAACACATTGGTAATGCAGAAACATTGAATAAATCCAACCCTCTTACTTCACCTGGGGCCGCATTGTTCGGCGAATATCTTTCGGGGAGTTCTTCTCTTCCTTCAAACAGAAAACACTTTGCTGATGTCAGATTTTACTCCCATCTCTCTGTATTTTGTATCATATACTGAAGTGAGAGTCAGCCGGTTCAATGCAAGCTCTTTGAGCCTAGTTCTTGCTGCTCTCTGGTGGTCAGTATGGAAATCTCTCCATCATTCTCCTTTCACCTCACATTTTACATTTCATTAAACTGTATTTTCTTGGTATTTAAATGTATCAAATTTGACATACTGAAATATTATTTCTCTTTAAGATTTTCAGGTCAAGTTCTGCCTGTAATTTTTTGTCAACATCTAATGGTCCAAAGCTATGTGAAACGAAACAAAAAGAGCAAAGCCTCGGAGAGGACGTCAATAGGGTTAATAAGGACAGGGGAAAGGTATGCAGTTAGAATAGAATAGAATAGAATAGAGAAATTATGGTGTACCTGCAGCAGGGGCAAACTGAAGTATGCAGAAACCCACAAACGTAGATAAAAAAAGAATATATATATCTCTCTCTCTCTCTATATATATATATATATATATATATATATATATATATATATATATATATATATATAAACAATACATTAAAATAAGACACTGTACCGTGAGGGCATATTTACACCATAAGAAACAAATACTGTACGGTTCTTAAAAATAGAATACTCAGATTAGATGCAATGTGCAGCTATGTAGGGGGATTTAAAACAGTTTACAAAATGTGCATATGATTTCATGCATAAAAAACACAAAAGACTATGTGAAAGAAAGTAAAATAATTAAAAAAAAACTGCAGATATCATAGTCACTCACTGAATGTTGGGAGCAGTGATGGTTATAAAGTCTAACAGCTGCCAGGAGAAAGGATCTGCGATAACGCTCCTTTCTCCACCTAGGATGCCGCCGTCTGTCACTGAAGGAGCTTTTACTTTCATTTCATTTATTCATTTATATAGCCCTTTACAACCGTCAGCCGGAGAGCCAGAGTACTTTTCAATACAAAATGATTCAAAAACAGAAAAAACAACAATAATAAGATAAAATATTAAAAGAATAAATAAAAGTTATAAATCTGGAATAAAACGTCACAGTGTGCTGGTTCCAGAGTGTTGATGCCTTTACTGAGACCGCCCAGTCACCCATAAATGTATATTTAGTTCTTGGAACCTTCAAGGAGAACTGACACAATGACCTCAGGGATCTACCACACAGAAACTCTTTAGGGTCACTTTAGGGTCACAAGGGGTGCTGGTGCCTATCTCCAGCTGTCAATGGGCGAGAGGCGGGGTACACCCTGGACAGGTCACCAGACTAACGCAGGGCAGGGGCTCAGGCCATTAAGAGCAAACAATTAAAATGTATTCTAAAAGGAACGGGCAGCTTGTGAAGAGAGGACATAATGGGGGTGATGTGCTCACCTGCTGTCAGTTCAAAGACATGCAGCCACATTTTGGAGCTCTCCAGCTCTGCAACAGCTTTGTGCATGGGGTGGGAGACAGAGATGTTCTTTTTGCCGGAGTCCTGTCTCTAACCACATGCACTGGGTCAAAGGGTGGTCCTGGAACGTCGCAGGCCTTCCTGATGAGCCTATCCAACCACTTCCTCTCAGCTGTAGATAAGCTCCTGCTCCAACAAACCATCCCGTAGAAAATTGCACTCCATAAAACCTCCGTCTCCACAGCAGGTAGAGTCTGCTGATTCAAGTAATCTGTCTTTGGTCTTTTTATATTCCTCACTGATGGGTAATTATTATAAAAAGAACCAACAATAGTGAGCTGAAAGAGGGAAAGATGGGAAATAGAAACAAAGACAAAAATTACGGACAATTAAAGTCAAATTAAGGGGGCACGGCATCAATATGAGCTGCTGAAGCTGATAATAAATCATCACTCTGCGCCTTGTCAGTGGGTAATCGGCACATCTGTAATTGGTACAAATTGGTAACCAGTGGGGCATTTAAAGTTCAGTACGAGTGTGTGTGTGTGTGTGTGTGTGTGTGTGTGTGTGTGTGTGTGTGTGTGTGTGTGTGTGTGTGTGTGTGTGTGTGTGTGTGTGTGTGTGTGTGTGTGCTTAGACAGGCTTCTAGTGTTCTCATTAATGTGGAGAGGATAAATTAAAGGATAAACACATGCCTCCTTTTCTTCCAAAGCAAACATTGCAGCATCTGATTTGAACTCTGTAATTAGCGCCTCATTATCCACTGAGGGGAAATAATCTGTGAAATTAGCATCCGTGCCGGAGCAGCTTTAATGAAACTGTCATGTTCCGCCACGTCGAACCTGCAGGAGGAATTCACATGAAACGTTTTCCACTGGATGCGTAATTTTGGAATTCAAACTTGATCTGAAACCTTGAAAATCCCCCTTTTACTCTGGCACCACCAAATAAACTAAGACTTAAAAAAAATGTCCACCTGTGGGTGATTTAAGCATAGTATAAATACAGCAAGGAACACAGCAGAGAGGACAGGAATGACGTTGTGGAGAAGTTCAAACCACGGTTGGGTTATAAAATAATACCCCAACCTCTGGATGTTTCACAGAGCTCTGCTGAGTCCAGAACACGACACAACTCCAAATATACCAATTAAACTGTCTGCTGAATTAAGAGAACACTAATAATCTGTGAAATACTGCAGAGATCCAAAGCTCGGGTGGGATAATCTGTCAACAGTGCATTTATTCATGCTCCCCACAAACCTAGCCTTTGTGGAAGAAAGGCGAGAGAAGGCTATAAGAAGTCCTCTTTACAGTTTGTCACAAGCTAATTAATAGGGGACACATGGAAGAAGGTGCACTGGTCAGATGAGACCAAGATCATTTGCGTGTTTTATTTTTATCTCGCCTCTTTTCATTTCCACCCCTTAATGTCTGCAGCCAATTAACTATACGATGTCATATGACAATAATTACTTTTTTACTGAACTTCCTGAACTGAAGGAAAACAAGCTCGACCTGTCCCCAGAGGAAAGTGTTCAGTGAGGAAAAAGAAAATGAATCCAACACTAGACACCGTTCCTTTGATACAATATGAACTGTTCTAAAACAGATCAAACAGAATCTGTAGCCTACACGCCTGCTTTGGAAGTCTTCTCCCATCTTGATATTTTTATTTTTGGGGGGGGTTTGGGGGGATGGTGAGGGGGGGGGGGAGGTAATATTAGCCAGATTAATAAACTTGATTAATTTTATTTAATTCTATTAATCAGGTGCATTGACCAAAACAATGTTTTTTTTTTTACATATCAAACAAGCTGTAACATGAATGCATTAAAAAATACTAAGTCTTGTCTCATTTGTATATAGTATTGGTGTTAATTTAGGCAATTTTGTATAGTTTACATAATAATTAAATAAAAATACAACGATAAGGGGATAAAGGCTTTACAACAAATAAAAGTCAAATAATTATTTCTGAGCTGAAAGAGCCGGCTCTTACTGGGCAAGTCAACCAAAAGATCCGGATCCCAGAACGGACCAGTCTCTACCATCGCTCTCCTGAACTGCTTCACAAACCTGTGGCTCGTTTCACGCATGCGCAACGCGCCCTCTAAGGCAACGATACGAGAATTGAAGTGGGAGTTAACAACAAATCTGAGATTTGATCGTCTCTCTCTCTCTCTGAGTGTGTCGCGGGATGCTGAGATAAAACTTGCTCGAAATGGAGTCCCCCCTCCTGTTTGTGTAAGGTGTCCGAGGAATTTAGGGGGATAATCCAGGGGTGTGCGCAGGACTGGCGTAGTTTCACCGCTGGGAGGGCAACTTGGGACAGAGGCAGTTTTCACCTGCTAGCCACCGCACCAGCGAGATCCAGGTACCAGAATCTGTTTATTTGTTGTCCATTAATCAAAAGGCTTTGCCGTCAATGTGGATGATAGTTGCAGCAAAGTATCTAGCCGCTGGCTGTCGTAACAAGTAGTTAGTTTGCGAAGAAAGGGCCACATGAGCGGGACTGATTCATAAAACAACATGTCTGCTAACCCTTAGCTAGTCAGCTACCAACAATCAGATGTGCTAGCTGATGTTTTCGTAGCAGGTAGTTGCGTTGGTAAGTTGTAGTTTTAATGCTGAGCTTCTTCCTGTTAGTGCCTTTCAAAATAAAACGACATTAACGTTAGAATGGGCTAATAATGATTATTATTACAACAATACAATGGACATTAATAGTTCATTTTGATTATAATTGCTTACATTGATACTTTTATCTACTTAATATTACTCTAACCGAATGATATTCTAACAAATGCATTATTTTAGCTTACATTTTGAAACATATTCATCTGCTTGTGACTTTATCATTTAAATAATCTTTACAAAATGTCACACAAAGCTTAAAAGTAATGCAAACCTTGTAATATTAGAATTTATATTGATTTAGTGTTTTCTTTTTTGCCTTGTAAACAGACATTATGCAAATGTAACATTACCCTGCCTCATAGTGTACCTTCCACTTTAATAACAAAAAAGTATAACATGCTGATCAAGTTTGTGTATGCTTATTTTATTAAACTTAACCCCCCCCCCCCCCCCAGGAGATGCCCCATGCACAACCAAAAGCACTTCCTCTGGCATTTGTTATTCATCTTATCAAGAAAAGTAGCAACTGAAAATATTTCACTTTTAATACAATATGCTGTTAGATAAAAATATTTTAACAGCTTGGATATAGATTGCAACTAAATTTTGATTGAAGAATTAGAAAAAAAAAGATCATTCATCCCCCATTGGACTTCCCCGTGGGTGTCCTTTAGTCCCCTAGCACCCTGGGCAGAAAGCCGTATTACCCATATCAATAAGTGCCACTGAAGTCTGCCTTACAAAGAAGTTTAAATGTGATCTATTATGCAAAATTCACTTTTTGCATGTTTTTGTTCTTCCATTTGGGTCTCTATTGCTTCTAGAAACAGTCCAAGCCAAAAAAACAACAACACTAACAATAGGCTAATAATAGCCCTGCGTTCATTTAGAAACTTACCATTAAGAAACATCTTGCTGCAGTCTTGCTGGCTGCGTAAGGCTCCACTTCTCTGGATGGATTTGTGCAGTGGAGCGTTGTGTGGTGCAGCTCGAAGGGGGCTGTTCGTCAAGCTAATAACAGCTAGCGTTAGCTTATGTTGTCTCCTTTGAGCTACATTTCTCTTTAATGGCACAAAAACACCAAGGCTGCGTCCAAGAATGTCTTTTGTGTAAGGAATCTTCAGCCAAAGCGTATCAGTGGTCGCCATAAGTGCTGTCCGAATAGTGCAGTGAGTAGAGAAGGAGGTAGGAAAAGGAGCCTGTATGCTTCCTCTCATAGCTCCTTTAGCATAGGAACCACGGGACGTCCCTTACAGGCTCCCTTCACAACCCTTGACATGATGTATAAGCGCAGTCCACCTCACAGAAAGCTGTAGGCCCAGAATTAACTTGAATCATCCATGTGCGTTTCCATCGCATAATCAGCACAGCAGTCTGAAGCTCCTTTTCTACCCACGATAAAAGTTTTTACTGTGAGGACGTCACAAAAAGTCAAGGAATTAGAATAAGTAGAATATTTTGGGTGCAGCCCACTTCATTTCACTAACACTTTAAATTTAAAGGCAGAATGAAGCGGCACAGACAAACACAAAAATCAACACGCATAAAAAAATAAAAAACACGTAAAAAGCACAGCACAGCGGACCTATGAGTTTCCACTTTTATTTTGAAGGGGACATGTTCCTGCTTCCGGTCCGGAGTTTGTCGTCTGCGGTGACTTTTTGCTCCTCCCCCCCCGAACAAACGCCAGCCAGACTGGCGCCGCTAGGCAGCAGCGGACGAGCACGACAGCCTAAACTTTTGGTTTAGCGAGGTAAAAAAGTCCAGCATTATGGGTTTTAAACACGCGCCATTGCCTGCAGATTTCCCCCGCCGTCCTCATCTATCAAACAACGAGCCAGCGTTGCTCTAAATGTGAATGCAGTTGTTAGAGGAAAGCGCTGCACGCTTGCTTGGACTCCGCACAAGTCTGTTATTTGTTTGTTTCATCGTTATTATATTCTGCTGTGTTCGACTATTGTGTCCATTTGATAGCATTAGCGTTGAATCTGACCTAAGACAACATTTTAAACCCTAATTAAAGCGCTTCCATGATCAAATGAAGTGTTTTAAATTGAAACCCGGTTTGCTCCACAGCCTGCAAAGGCATTTCCCCCAAATCTGGAGAAGTGTGGAAAAGCATACTTTAGGTGTGTTCCGTTTTATAAATTCGGATTTTATAAACATATATAATTGGCTCTAAGAAAAAAAAAATAGGCTGATAACATGGTAGGATAGGATGATGTTCAAATAAGACCTTATTTCTCCTTAGGGTTGGCAAGTCAGTGTGTCAGCACTGGGGCACACCTGGGCATAACATATTAAACTTAGAAAAATAATTACGTGAACGAAAAAAAATAAAGCAATAACGTGTTCAGTGGTGCCATTAATGGAAAATGTATCCTTCATTATACAGTAAATAGTAAATTGTGCCTGTTTTGTTTGAACAGTGTTTATACAGTTGGACAAACAAGACTAAGTAAAAGAATACAACAACGAAAACTGACTGAGCACAACCATGTCCTACAAATATGAGGACCTACAGCGTAAAAGAAATCCATCTGAAATGACTATATTTGGTTTCAAAATCTCCTCTTCTTATAGATCTTGTCTCATCTGTCGACGCAAGGCCCAATCTCTCCTCTTTTTTTTTTTTTTTTTCTTCCTCAGGAAGCGTGGCAGAAACACCAGCTGAAAATGTCCATCGCCAACACACCCACCAGCAACGATGCCTGCCTGAGCATCGTGCACAGCCTGATGTGCCACCGGCAGGGTGGCGAGAGCGAGACGTTCGCCAAGCGCGCCATCGAGAGCCTGGTGAAGAAGCTGAAGGAGAAGAAAGACGAGCTGGACTCCCTCATCACGGCGATCACCACCAACGGAGCCCACCCCAGCAAGTGTGTGACCATTCAGAGGACTCTGGATGGGCGGCTGCAGGTAGCAGACCCGTGCTCTCCAAACGTTTTTAAGGTGAAGTCGTCAGCTACGAGCTCATCCAAACTCCTCCGATGGCATGTTTGTTCTGCTGTCCTGGTTCCAGGTTGCGGGGCGTAAAGGGTTCCCCCATGTGATCTACGCCCGGCTGTGGCGATGGCCGGACCTGCACAAGAATGAGCTGAAGCATGTGAAGTACTGCCAGTTTGCCTTTGACCTGAAGTGCGACAGCGTGTGCGTCAATCCCTACCACTACGAACGAGTGGTGTCCCCCGGCATAGGTGAGCGCCTCTGCCTCAAACCCAAAAGTCAGGGAGTGGAAAGCGTGAAAGGGAACACCTGCCCTACAACGCGTGTGCCTTCTGGAGAAAGGCCTTGTGGTCCGATGAGACAACGATCGAGCGATTTGGCCACAGTGACCAGACTTGAGTTTAGGTGAGGCCTCTGGACCCAAGACGTCTGAAGCAACCTTCAAGCATGGTGGTGGTAGCGTCGTGCTGAGGGTTCTGTTTTTAGGTTACTTCACCTCGGCTCTACAAAGCGGGACGTTCCAGCTGGACGGTTCTTCCAGGAAATCCCACCGTTTAAAGGAGCTTGACCCATTCAGAGGTTTCAGATAGTCGTTCCAAGATTCAGGGAGATCTGATATTAGGCGGGCGTATGGATATATTTGGGCCTAATGCGAGGTTTAGAGAAGATTCGCCGTAAATTCAAACTAGTGGCGCCCAGGTCTGGTTTTTAGAAGTCAATAAAAAGTTGTTTGACTCATTATTCTACCCGGCAAAAGGAACAGTTCAAGTAAATATAAAAAAAAAAAAAGCTCTAAATTAATGACAATCATGTTAGCAAAAGGTTAACTTCTGATTCAGACTAAACTTGTTTTCTCCCTGTGTCCTGCTCATCCTGGACGTTTCGTAACATTTGCTGTAGTCCGAGGGCCAAACAGACATTTCCTATCAGGTGACCCATGTTTCCGTCTGTTGCTCTTCGCCCCCCCCCCCCCCCACCTCCGTAGACCTTTCGGGACTCACCCTGACCGGCTCTGGACCCAGCTCCTCGCTGATCGTAAAAGATGAGTACGATTTTGACGGGCCTCCGAATCTCCCCACTGTCGATGGTGGACACTCTCTCCAGACCATCCAGCACCCCCCGTCCGGCAGCCGCGCCCCGCAGACGGACCCCTATCCCAACCCGAGCCTCCTCCCGCCCGCCGAGGCGTCCACGTCTGCCTCAACGCAGTCCTTCCCGGCGATCCCCGCAGGATCAGGCAGTAAGACTAGAAGCTAAATGCTGTGTCCCCCCCCCCCCCCCCCCCCGGGTCTGCTTGTAAATCTAGGTTTTTAATTGTCACATCTTCCCCCTCAGGTGCCAGCTCCAGCTGGTCCAGGAACAGTGGTTTCCCCCCCAGCATACCTCACCACACCAACGGTCATCTGCAGCACCACCCTCCCATGCCACATCCAACACACTACTGTGAGTTTGAGCGGGAGCTGTGCCCTGATTGGCCGACGGGCGCGCTGATGCGCCTTTACTGTTTAGGAGAGGGCCTGACTGGACTGTTGTTTTTGGTTTTCCTTCCAGGGCCGGTACACAACGAGCTCGCCTTTCAGCCGCCTATATCCAATCATCCAGGTACAAATAAAAAAAAAAACAGAGGGTCCCTTGTTGGGACAAATCTAGTAAAAACATGTCCTGTCGTGTTTTTTAAGTCTTTTGTCGGGCTTTACCGGCCTACTTGGTTTTCGTTTGATACATTAATATTGGAGCAAAGAGGATTTAAAGTCATCAAACATGCTCTGTCCGCTCTCCCCCAGCTCCCGACTACTGGTGTTCCATTGCTTATTTCGAGATGGACGTTCAAGTCGGGGAGACGTTCAAAGTGCCGTCCTCTTGCCCCGTCGTGACGGTGGACGGCTACGTCGACCCCTCGGGTGGGGACCGGTTCTGCCTGGGCCAGCTCAGCAACGTCCACCGCACTGAGGCCATTGAGCGAGCGAGGTGCGTCACGCCGTCAGGGATGATCCGAGCTGTCATTGGATCTCAGTCTTTTCCAGGTCGTTAGAAGTATAAGTGGTGTCCCTCCATCCCGGTTTTCTTCCCTCCTTTCTTTCTCGCTTCTGGATAATTCAGGAACATTAAAAAAAAACAGCTTCTCTCCCAAAGCTGTGAGGGCCATCGCCCCCTGCTGACAATCACAGCCCAGTTCATAGTCTGCTACACTCCTGGTTCCTCAGGTTCTCCGTCCGATGAGAATTATTTACAGTCTGGCACACGCTAATGTAGCGTTCGTGTGATATGCTGACACGACTGCACAGTGATCTATATAGTGTGTAAAGGGACTGCTGTCTGTCTTTTTGACTCAGAAATGAGTTTTATTAGATGCTAAAGACTATTTGCACGCTTTAAGCTTCTCAGGAAGTTTTGTTGGTCAGTGCAATTATCTGATTTTAAAAAGATTGTCTTGTTGTGTAATCTGTGCCGGTGTCTCTCATCAAAAATGTCATTATGGTAACATAATGATTAAATATTCTTGATTCCTTCCATATTTACTCCTTTCTTGTGTCCTCCTTTCCTTCTTCCCTCAGTCCCTCTTGTCTCTGCCCATCATTCCTCATGTCCTACCTTCCAGTCCTTCCTTCGTTAATTGTGTGTCCTACCCTCCTTTGTTCCTGGCATCCTTCCTTCCTCATGCCCTTCCTTCAGTGTGTCTGTCCTTCCTTCATTAATTGTGTCCTACCTTCCTTACATCCTGCCTTCCTCGTGCCCTTCCTTTCTGTCCTTTTAGTGTCTCTGTCCTACTTTCTTTGTGTCCTGCCTTCCTTCTTCATGTCCATTCTTAATTTCATTCCCTCAGCAAATCTGTCCTTTTTTCCTTTAATTGTGTCCTACCTTCCTTCATTCATTGCATCCTTCCTTCCTTTCCTTCAATGTGTCTGTCCTCCCTTCTTTAATTGGGTCCTTCCTTCCTCGTGCCCTCCCTTTTCCTTCATCCTGTCTGTAATTTTGTCCTTCCCTGTATCTTACCCCCCCCCTCCTTATTCTCCACACAGGCTGCACATTAGTTAATTAATTAATTAATTAATTAACTTTTCTGTGTGGATTTTTATATATGAATATTTGGTAGGACGCTCCTAGCACCATGCTGCCGTCGTTCCTGCTTACTTGTATTTCTCCTTCGTTTTGTTTCTCGCCAGGCTTCACATCGGTAAAGGAGTCCAGCTGGAGTGTAAAGGCGAGGGAGACGTGTGGGTGCGATGCCTCAGTGACCACGCCGTGTTTGTTCAGAGTTACTACCTGGACCGAGAAGCGGGCCGAGCCCCGGGAGACGCCGTCCACAAAATCTACCCCAGCGCCTACATCAAGGTGAGCTCCCGGGCTTCTCGTCCCGTCCCGTCTCGCTCTTTGAACCCGTGAAGCGAGTACCCAGAGCGTCGCCTTTCCCCCCCCCAGGTGTTCGACCTGCGCCAGTGCCACAGACAGATGCAGCAGCAGGCCGCCACCGCGCAGGCAGCCGCGGCCGCCCAAGCTGCCGCCGTGGCGGGGAACATACCCGGTCCCGGATCGGTCGGAGGAATAGCTCCAGCTATCAGTAAGATGCAGCAGCTGCAAATTTCCGTGTCCGTCGGCTCACTGTTGGGAGGCTTCCAGCCGAGCGTGGAGGTCGAGGTTCATCACAGGGCTATGATTAATTCATTCATTGCAATGCTTCAGTCCAAAATGGGAGACCTGTTATGTTCTATAGGTTCATAACACACCAAGCATACATCTAAAGCTTAGTTTATCAGAACATTTTAATATAAGTCCAATAGTTTTTAAAACGAGTTTTTAATACAGCGGTGTGTTGAGGAAGCTCAGGTAGCTGTAATAGAGTTGGTTCTGGTGGGTCTCCTCCTCTTCATGCTGCGTTCTGAGCATCAAGGGCGTCGGGTTTACAGGCGGGCTCTATGGTGGACGTGCCTCGGCGGGCCTTCGAGGGGTCCTGCTGCGCGTTTCGTGCTGCAAATTTGGCCGACATAAGAGTTGGAATATCTGAACTTTTGCAGCTGGAGCGTCAGCCAATCAGAGACATCCCACTATGTGACGTAGTGGGGGATTTTCCGACAGGAAAAATGTTTTAACTTTGGACGCCCACTAACCTGAGGCAGATGCTCCGCAGCTGAATCGGGGCGCCTGTAGTTGGCCTGGCGGGAAATGCCGGTCAGCAGGTCGTCAAACTGGGTGAGATGTAAATGGTGCTGAACGCGAGCCTGCAGCAGGTGGTGAGACTCACTAAACACAACGCCTCATTATTATTTGGTAATTCAGACACGGCGCAGATTATATTATTGAGTAAATAGAGCCACTGTAGAGCGTCGAGGCCCCAGACAGCGCGTTGGACGTCTTTTTGACGCTGAAAGGGCGTTTGGTCCGGACGCAGCACAACAAAACTTCATTGATTCTCTGTGATGAACAAAGCTCTGGAGGGGAAAACAAAACGTTTAGGAAGCCAAAGTGAAAATGTGCAGAATGACCGACTTATCCCTGAATGAGACGTACCTGTAAAAGGAAACGGTTTTCAACTGCATGTAACCGACAGCGGCCATAACGGAGCGCGCCAGCTGCAGGTTGCCTGACGGCGGCGCGGGGGCTGTCTGGTGCATCAGCAGATCCGCGCGCTCCATCCCTGACCCTGCCCTCCTCTCCTCTCAGGTCTCTCTGCAGCTGCTGGCATCGGGGTGGATGACCTGCGGCGGCTGTGCATTCTCAGGATGAGTTTTGTCAAAGGCTGGGGGCCCGACTACCCGCGGCAGAGCATCAAGGAGACGCCCTGCTGGATCGAAATCCACCTGCACAGAGCTCTCCAGCTGCTGGACGAGGTCCTTCACACTATGCCCATAGCAGACCCCCAGCCGCTGGACTGAGAGCCTCCTGCCTGCGCTTTCTCACCCGAACACGCGGGAAGTCTTCCTCGGTGGACTCCAGACTGTAAAAACAAAAGTAAATGTTTTCAGGTGTATTTGAGACATCTTTGTGCACTGTGGCTCCAGCTGTTGCTCGTGGCACCGACGGGAGCAAAAGCCATCTACTAAAACTCTTTTTACATGTTCAGTGCACGGCTTTAATTTTAGGACTGTGTAGAAAAGAGGTCACAGAGAAGTAAACCTATATATCGACGTGCACATAAAGGAGCAGATTGTTTTAAACTGGAACACCAGCTACTGACCGCCGGTAACCTCACTGAACTACGGAGGAGCTCCCCCCGGGTTTCCTCTGGCGTGGCTTTTACTGGGGGTGGCTTCAAAGCTGCAGGTCCTGCCGGCCTCCCGCTCCCAGAAAGAGGCGGGGCCACTGGGACAGGGCGGGGTAGTCGGAGAAACCCACCGTAGCCGACGCAGAGTGCCGAGACGTGTCTGGACATGTCCGGGTCAGCTGCTGTCAGGCTGTTGGTAAAGATAACATTCAGGTCTGCGCTGGGAAGACGGACGGCGTGGGTTTCCGTCTTCTGAACTCCTGCTCTGAGTCTTTTAATAGTCGTGGGGAATTTTGATGCACACAAAAAAAATGAGTTTCTTGCAAAAGTATTCATACTTGGTCTTTTTTTTTTTTTTTTTTACATTTTATCTGTATTTTACACTTAAGACAGGATACCGGGGTTTCCTACGTTGATTTATTTTTAGGGAAAAATTTGTATTCAGCTCCCCTCAGCAAATGCTTTGACTAGGCCATTTTAAATCATGGCTATGCTTTGATTCCCGTCAACCTCCCCGCTGAAGAAAAGCCTCCGCCCTGCGGGACGCAGCCCCCACCGTGCTTCCCAGCGGGGACGTCACGCTGCGGGCGGCGAGGTGAGGTTCCCACCACACCGCCTTTAGCACGTTGGCCCCGTTCAGTTTGGGTCTCACCTGAGCAGAGCAACTTCTTTCACATCCTTGCTGTGTCCCCAACATGGCTCGCTGCAAACAGCAACAAAAAGGACTTCTCGTGGCATTTTTCGGGTTTTCTTCTCGGCACTCTTCCATTAAGGCCAGATTTCTGCAGAGATTAAACGCCCGAGCTTTGGCTCTCTGAAGCCGAGCCAAATCAAATACCACGAGCTGAATACAAATGCGCTCTCCAGATTGTTTTTTATTTTCTTTTTTTATGTATAAAACCATTATTCACTTCGTTGTGTTGGTCTATCAGATATAATTCCAGTTCACTACATTAAAGTTTATGGTTGCGACGTGAGAAAAACACGGAGAGGTCCAGGGGGGTGTAAATACTTTTGCGAGGCGCAGTAATTTTACAGCAGTCAGACCGTGTCCTTGCTGATTTAACCGTATCAAGTGCCCTCAAAAGAATTTCTGATCATGTTTTAGTCACGGATAGGCATTTTTAAAAAGCGCTTCGGTTTACTTTAGTGTTAAAAAAAACCTTTTTCCAAAGTAGAGAATCTTTTTTTTCCTGTTCAGTCGAAGTGACGCAATCAAGCAGAAAAGAGGCTGATGTTAATCGCTCAGTGCAAAGATCAAGGTTCGCCTGTGGTTTTGGTAACCAGAGGTGATGGTTTCTAAGAAAAAAAAGTCCTGGGTAAACAGGAAAGAGAGGAAAGTCCAGTAGGTTCTCATTTTAATTGTTCTGTTTCCTGAAAAAAAGCGCTAGCCGTGCTCCACCTTTCTACGTTCTCCAGGGTTATCCTGTAAAGTCTGATGGCAAAACGAGAAGAGAGTTTAGAACTTGTCCCCGCTAATCAGTGACATATCTTCTTGTTTTTATTTCTTTTTTTTTACTTTTTTCTGATTGATTTGTTTATTTGTAGCACTTTAGCTTCAACTAAAGGAGCGAGGATGTTAGGTCAGAGCAAACTGAAGATTACAAACCGAGGGGACATTGCATTCAGGTCGTACAATATGTAACACTAAGACACCTTTTATTTTCTTTACCCTCTTCACCTTAAGCATTCATACTACTTTTTCAATTTCCATAGATTTTTACAGATTTTTATTTTCTTGTCTTCCTCATAAATCCATGTAAATACCTTTTTTTTCTTTTTTTTTTGAAACGCAGGCAGATGTTTGTATGAATCCGTCAGAAACCGGCTGTGTAGCGCCGACGCTGTGCTCATGAGCAAGGCAGCGTAGGCGCGCGGAGCGGCATTCAGACCTTTTTCGGTTTCTCTGAATTAAAACTGAACATTAAAGCAGCGCTGCTTAACACCCAACCTGCAATGTTGGGGTCTAGCTTTTAATTGAGTAATTTGAAAACAAGTAGAATGTTGTTTTTTCTTGACTATGACAAATGATTTGATTTAAACACCTTTTCACCCATTTTTATTTTTTTGCACATAGTAGTCTACAAGTTAACACTCAAAAAATTGGTTTATTCTCCTTTATCAAGGGCCAAAAATGCTGCAAAAATTATGTAAATATTTATGTGATCATCTAATGTAAAAATAACTGCATAAAAATATCTAAACCGTTCAATTATTTAATACAAACACAAATATGGAAATAAAACTTAAGTATAAATACTTTTTAAATGTGTATATGTTCAAAGAATATATCAATTTCTACATCTCTTGAATTTGAGTTTTAAATGTTTGATTATAATTTGAATATTTAAGTTTGATGGAAATGATCAAACAATTGGACAGTAGCATGTTTGGTCCTCGGTGTTTTCCACCATTTGCTGTGTTCTTCTGAGGTTTTTGTTTTTTTTACTTTTGTTTTTACAGTTTGTTGAATAGAAACGGAGCTCGCTCTGTCCGCCGTCTCAGCTGGGATGAGAAAGGTCCGTCTCAGTGCAGTTTTAAGTCCCGATCGTTTATCCGGTGGAGGAAGCAGGAAGCGTCCGCCTTGAATTCAAAACTGTGCTTTTAAGGCGGAAATAAAATGTTTCAGATTTACTTTCTATTTTTTAACGACTTGCAGTTATTGTAGCAGCCGAAAGACGGCTCGGGTGAGTAAATGTTGACTACTGTAACAGATCTAAGTTTACCTGTATTTCTCATGTGACACTCTGCGATTAAATATGGACTGCTATTCTCCAAAACGGTGTCCCCTTTGTTTTTCAGAACAAATTCTTCCACCACATGTGGGTTTTTACTGTAAAGCTCCAGCTGAAGTGACACCTTTCTAAAATAATGTACAGTTCTGCTCACCATTATTGGCACCCCTCCATGTTTTGCATAGCTGAGTGAATATCTTCAGAAATAAATGGAAATGTTCAAAACTTATATCGGCAGGATCTTTCAATTTGAGGTCCAAAATAATTGAACAAAGAAAGTTACCATTTCAACACAAATATTTTAATTCCAAAGGACAAAACAGAAAACCAGCATGCGCACTAATATTGACACCCCTCCCTAATATTTGGTTGCACAGCCTTTGGCAGCAACGACAGCCTCCAAACGGTTCTTATACTCATCTATAAGCTTCTTGTACTTCTCGGGTGGCATTTTCTCCCACTCTTCTTTTGCAATCTGCTCTAGCTCTTGTACACTTGCAGGGTTCCTTTCTCCAATGGCAGATTTTAGCTCTTGAGATCAGGACTCATTGCTAGCCATTTTAAAACGGTCCATTTTTTTCCCTTTCAACCATGCCTGCGTGCTTTTGGAAGTGTGCTTTGGGTCATTATCTTGCTGGAAGACCCAGGATCTTCGCCTCAAACCAAGTTTTCTTACACTTGGCAAGATATTTCGCTCTAGAATTTCTTGATAATGTTCTGATTTCATGATGCCTGTGATACGGTCAAGGCCTCCAGTACCAGATGCCGCAACTTCTTAATAACATGACGCACCGTTGAAACAGGGATACCAAGGTCTTTGGAGATGGCTTTATACCCTTTGGAGGTCTTGTGCTTACAAATAATAGCATTTCTGGTGTCCTCAGACAGCTCCTTTGTCACATGTGAAGATGGACTAACAGGTGCCTTTTAAAGCACCAACATGATCATTCATTGGTTAATTCATGTCACATGTGTGGAGGCAGTTCATCACAAGTGATCTTTATTTGTGATTTGCAACAGGTGAGCTGAATTTCTTTGTTTTCCTCATGATTATCTTTTGAAATGTTTTTTTTTTTTTTATCATTTGCTGTTTGACATCAAAGACAAGCTATCAGCAGTAAAATGTTGTTTCACTTTATGAATTTCCTTCAGGAAATATTCCATTATATGTACTTAAACTTCAGGGGTGCCAATAATGGTGAGCAGGACTGTATGTCGCAGCGTCCCACTGAGCGAGCATCACAGTGTTCTGTGTGTTTGCTAATGTCCCTCAGATAATTATATGAAAAGGAGGGGAAGGGGGGGGGGTTGCTTTTGCTATGGCAACCGTAGGAGAAATGTCACTAAAAGCATCACGTCCAGACAAACACTCGTAGGAAAAAAGCTCAGACTGAAATCCCCTTCAACGTGTGTTCGCTCTGCAGAGTCGATCAGTCCCCGTTTTCAAAATGCCTCTGCAGATTTTAAAAACACATATTCCTGATATAAAGGCACTCTTGTTTAGGAGGGGGGAAATCGCACTTATTAATGGACTTTGGACATCCTCGAGGTCTGTTTGGCTGCGGAGATGCAGCCCGGACTGGTGGGGTAGGGATTTTAAGAACTTCACAGAGACCTAGTTAATTCATTACTTTAGAAAGTGGAGGGCAACTTTTGATAATATCAGCGCCTCTCATCTCGACTCCAAAAGCAGGACACTTGTCACAATCATTTCTATCACTTTGCAACGGGGGCAGATTCCGAAGCACTGTCCCCGTTGAAATGCAATACAATAGATGCCCACAAGTGAAAGCCTCTTTGACGATGCAAAGTTCTCCGTGTGCAGGTTTGGACACAAACGCCCGTGCGTTACGTCTCTTATTCAAACGGTACGAGCCATCTTGGGTTTTCCTGAGGTTTAAAATCTCGCTGTCTCTCCACTGAGCAGAGCCACTGCTGTCTATTTGGCTAACGCTAACTGCTGTCACCTCCAGCTGCTGCTGGCACAAAGTTGTGACACGTGTCGATTGAAAGTGACATCAAAGACGCATTAAATCCACATTGTTGGTTCCCACTGGAGTCACATTCAAAAAGATCAGATATGAATCGGATTCAGGACCACAAATGGAATGTGACTTGAAAATATCAGATTTGGGCCTGATGTGAGCATAGTCACTGGTTCTAAAACGTCTGACCGGGTCACTTGGTTTGCAAAAAATCTGACGTGGGCCACATTTGCCTGCAGTGGGAATGGGGCCGTAGTATGAAATGGAGACACATTGTAGATATGCGTTAGTGCTGTAAGGGAATTACATGTCAAGAATGGAACCGATTTTGTCCTGTTTAGCCCCAGTTTCACCGACACTACGCGGTTTGGCCCACCTAGTTCGGCTCCTCCCCGCTTGGTTTAACTCACTGAGAAACAGTATGTTCACTCAAAACTCTGCTCGAGTCCACTCGGTTTAACCCTGCTCCTGAAACGCAAGCGGGCGGAGCAGAGAGGTGCACGGCCAAACTGAGGTGGGGCTTTTGTGATCATGATGGATTGGAGCTTCTCTGTGTTACAGGAGTTTAGAGTGCTCACAACACATAGAAAAGAAAACACCTACTTTTACAGACTTTTTCCCTTTACAATATTCATACATTTATAGTAAGCATAAAGTATTTTGGCCTTCATTTACTAGTTTTTATGGCCTGGGTTAAACTACAGAAAAAAGGAGAATTTAGCTCCCAAAATAACAACCGTAAATGACAGTTGTTCATGTCAAAGTCTTGTCTCGTCAGAAGCAGTGTGTGATAAACTGACCACGTTGCATAACTGTGTAATACCAAACCTCACTGTAGAATTATAATGATTATGAACCAAGAATTGCTTCTCTAGAATCATTGCTCATGTCTTCCCTCATCTCTATAACCCACAGCCGAATGATCCAGACACACTTACAGCCGTAGGTTTCACAGAACACTGGTTCTTGATCATTTACTCAAAGCGTGGTCAAATCCTGACTGATAATTACCACCCTAACCCCAATGAAACCGATGTGTGTGCTTACAGGAGCGTGTCTATTTTCAAACCAAGGCAAACTTCAAGCACAGTCCATCTGACAAAGTTATTTATTACATAAAAAGTTACATGATGGGCTTTGGTGAGCATAGCTGTATGTCCATTAACCACAAGACTGTAACAGAGGGAAAAAGATGTGTTTCTGAGTTTCCTGCTCCTCTGTGCCGCGTTCTTCCGCTCTTCAGCACTGCATCACCTGCCGGCAAGATGAAGTTTGAGAACGTGCTTGTAGAGGTTAATGGCTTCGGGAGATTTCAGATAAGGATGATTCTCTTGCTGGTCATTCCTCGCGTGACTTTGCCATTTCACTTCCTGCTTAATAATTTCATCACGGTCATTCCCTCTCACCACTGCGACATCAGTTCTTTAGACGATGGAGAAAGGTTTAGGAATCTATCTCTGGAAGACAAGCTTGTCGTTGGCGTTCCCTCACAGAGCGATGGGAGCCCGAGCTTGTGCCAGATGTTTCCGGAGCCCCAGTATCATCTGCTCTATAACTCTACCAACGCCACTGATTTACCTACGATTCCATGCCAGAACGGGTGGGTTTATGACAACAGCACCTTCAAATCCACCTTGGCTACTGAGGTAAGCTCTGTCAGGACATTTTTTACATTATTATGAATTATTTTTTTAATGCTCTCTGCTCTGTTGTCTGTATTTCCTTTTAGTGGGATTTGGTTTGTGATAAGAAAAGCGTGAACAGAGCCACAGCCACCATCTTCTTCATGGGGGTGATGGTTGGAGCAGCAGCGTTTGGCTATCATAGTGACAGGTTATTGTTTTTTTTATTGCTGTTGAATTCCACAGTCAAATGTTTCCAATTACTGGATCTATAGCTGTATTAAAAACCTCTTCATAGTTTTAGAATGAGGACAAAACTAGAAACTCTAAATTATATTGCTAAAGTTAAATAACTTTAATTTGTATAAGCATCTGTTCTGGCATAGAGTGTCAGATGTCTTTAATGTCTGTTTGTTCAACTAAAAGCTTTTGTAGGAACAGAAATCATTGAAATTAATTTCGTGTCATTGAAATTGCGGCAAGGTTTTCCTATAGATGTGTGGGTTCTCTTTAGGCACCCCAGGTTCCTCCCACTGTGCACAAATGGACGTGTTAATTAAGCTCAAAAATATTAAGACTAATTACAACTTATTACTTTGCAAGCAGAGCACTAGACAGCTGATTGCTCTAAATTTACCACAACCAAAAGAGATCACATTAATAATACTTAGCTTTATATTAAATAGTAACACAAGTGTACAGCAAAGTGTACCTAAGCAAAAACAGTTTTAACAACAGTTCAAGTTCTATATTCATAAGATTGTATATTTTGATAACTTTTTTTTTAACATTTTTAAATATTGATATTTATTCGTTGATTATGTCTTTTCACAGGTTTGGCCGTAAAAAAAACACTTCTGGTGTCCTACATAATAACCACCATCTTTGGTTTTGCAAGTGCCTTCTCTTACAATTTTGCCATGTTTGCTGCCATGAGATTTTTCACTGGATTCGGGATTTCTGGAATCAGTATTGTCTCCATTGTCCTTTGTAAGTTTTCTGTCAACACTTCTACAGATTTGGTTGATTTAACTATTTGAATGGATGACATTGACTTGGTCTTGGTGATTGACTCTTTTTATTTTGAACCATTAAAGACCATTCAAAGACAAGGATTAATGGCCACAAACAAACTTGTACAGCTGTTAATAAAACAAAAAGGTTAGGTTGAGTCGACCAAATTATCATAGAACTGAAAAGTTTCAGTTTCAGTAATTCGATCCAAAATGCAAAAAAAGTACCGCATGAAGGCGAGTACATCCCTCACATTTTTGTACCTCGTATCTTTTCATGGGAAAACACTGATATGGCATTGTGATAGGATGTAAAGTAGTCACTATACAGCTTGTATAACTGCAGGTTTGCTGTCCCCTCCAAATATCACACCCCTAAGTGAAAATGTCCAAATTGTGCCCAATTAGCCATTTTCCCTCCCTGGTGTCATAGTGTTGCATGGACTCTGGTGTGTTGCGTTTAGTGTCACCTCTCTCATATACTGGTCACTGGAAGTTCAACATGGCACCTCGCGGCAAAGAACTCGCTTAGGATCTGAAAAATAAATACGACTAGTGCGCTACATGAAGATGGCCGAGACTAGAAGGTTGTGAAGCGGCCTGAAGCTGAGCTGCGGCGCGGTAGTTTAATAGGACAGACTCCAGTCAGAGCAGGCCTCGCCGGGGGGGGGGGAAGGGGGGGGGGGGGTGCATGTGCTCAGCTTCCGATCCAGAGGTTGTCTTTGAGTACAGATGCACTGCAAAAAGGGAACTAAAAGTAAAATTTTCTTGAAATGTGTGTATTTTTCCTTGATTTGAGCAGGTAAATAGGATTATCTGCCAGTGGAAGGAGTATGCTGACCCCTAAAATAAGATAATTAGACATACTGCACTTGAAATAAGATGAGTTGTACATTTTTTAAGGGCAAAAACCTTATTCCATTGGCAGATCATTTGAACTTGCCTGCTCAAATCAAGGACAAATACACTAATTTCAAGAAAATCTTACATATAGTTCCCTTTTTCCAGTGAATGCAGCAGAGGATGACGGGCCTCTATTTATATAGAGGTCATGCTTGAAATATGAAACCTGCAAGAAAAGAGAAAAGGTTGCGAGACAGAAATGAACTGATAAACGGACGGATGGACCGAGGATGTGTGAAAAGCCCGATGGATTAAGGGACATGATGAAATAAGGATGGACGGAGGGATCGACGTTTGTTAACGTAAAACATTCATTAAAAATTTTGGATTATCATGGCAACGATAAAGTCCAATTAATTATTAGAAAACTGCCAGTGTTGTCAGGATTTTTTTTATTTTCCTCCACTTTTGGTTCCACAAAAGCATCAATAAATATCAATAAATTTAAAAATATGATTAAATGCAGTTACTGTGTGCATCTTAGTGACAAGAATTACACCTCTTTATGTAACAGGTGGCCTGATCGAGCCTGTTTAGATTTTATTAGAGCAGTGTGTGTGTTTAAGGGGCAATAATTGCTGTGACATAGATCCCATGCTACCTAAAAAAAAAAAAACTGAAAAGAAGTTGTAGTCTTCTATCACCACCACAAAATAGCATGATCATTTTTAACTCCTTATTGCCCAGCCCTAGACCAATGGGCAGATGGAAAAGGATAAAGGCTGATGATTGGATGGACGGATAACTCATAAACCTGGATTAATAGAAAGGAAAAAGGAGACCAGGATACAAAGTGCCCTGATTGGGGCTCAGATATAGAAAGTCTGTAAACATTTAGTAGACAGTTTCAGAGCCGAGGAAACCTGCAGCGTCTAGGTGGAGCCCAAAGACGAGGATCTGCTCAACGTTAGAGCTCAGAACTCAAAGATAACCATACAAATAAATAAAAAATAAAAAAAAGTAGTAAAAAAACGACAGAAATCAAAAGTGGCTTAAAATGAAACCGTCTTTATTACGTAACTTTAATATCAGAAAAATAAAACTCTTAAAATTCTCTTTACAGCAAATATATAATATCAGTGCTTTGGCCGCAATAACTTAAAAGGCCATTATAAAATATAGTCTGCTTTAAACTCCTGACTTAATTTGAAGAATTTATATGCCTTAAGACTCCTCCTACACATATACAAAACAAAAGTGTAGTAAAATTAGCAAATACTTTGAACCGTTGGTACAGCTTTGAACAATATGTATTTAGAGATAGATAATCGAAGATACATCTGAAGAGTATACCGTTCTTAATTTTGGTGGTGTACAGACATGACAGGCAGCTTGAATCCTTGGCCTTTTTACAGTTGCAGTGAAGTTCCACAATGGCGGTAAATGATGAAGACATGCTCGTGATGCACATTCCACTTTCAACTAGGTTTAACGGCAGCTATCAATACTATTAATCATCATCATCAATACTGTAAACTACTAACTAGACTACAAGCAGATAGCACTGAGACGCTTCTCCTCTGCAACGTTTTCTGGATTTCCAGCTCTTCATTCGCTTAGATCGCTCAAAAAAGAAAGTAAAAATAGAAACAAATTTAAAATATTATTGTAAACATTTTCATATAGATATATTTATGTATATACGAAATGTAACAAAATAAAAAGTTCTGTATATTTCTCAGTCATTAACAGTAATTTCTTTATAATACATACACACACACAAAAAAAAAAAAAATAAAGTCAATGGGTTGATGCGGATAATCCGAGGGCCGGTCGTGTATTGCATTCCCTCGTACGGAAAGAGAAAAAAATAATACCATCAATCCTTTGTAGAGATGAGAGGATGAAAATAACCGGGACGGATAGAAGAGAGGAGACGTACGCAGATGAGGCGGGGATAAATCCGGAGTTTATTCTCTCTCTTTTTTTTTTTTTTTTTTTGCACGTTTGGGTCTCGTTCAGTTCCGTCTTCTAAACGAAAGCTCACCGACCCGCGGAGGAGGCTGATCCGGAGGAAAGAGAGAGTTTAGGTTGAAGCGATGGGTCCGAAATACTGTTCAGAGCTGGAATGCTGGAGGGACTGCAGTCCAGTGTCCACAAAAAGAGAGCGAGCTACAGGCTTGACCTTATGTAGTGAAATCGTTCCAGCTGCTGCTGCCCCCCCATCTTCACGTCTGAGCTGATTCAGTCCTACAGGAGTCTGCAGACACTGGTGTATAAAGCTAATACTTGAGATGATTTCCACATGAGTGTACCTTTTTGAGAATGATGGACAAATAAATTGAAAAAAAAAAAAAAAAAAAAAAAAAAAGAATCCATGCATGGAAGAAGCGAGTGCGTTTGTCCTAACTGCTCAATAGTGTGACGTCTGTGCTTGATGGCGCACAAAACTGTAAGATTAGAGTTAACCTCACCCGAAATCAAGCAGAAAACACACTTAGTGCCTTGCAAAGGTTTTAATAACTGTTAAAAGTTTTTGAAATTTGGTCGCATTAAACCCACAACCTGTTTTCATTGGGATTTTCAGGGACAGACCAACAGAAAGTCGGGGTGGAAGTGTGAAATGGAACGACGCGGATGCCATCTGTTCTGAAACATTAAGGTAGCCGTCCACCAAAACCGATTTAACCAACAAGCTGCGCAAGGAGAAGCAAGCGAGCGGTCTGTGGCAACTCTGGAGGAGCTGCAGAGAAAACCAACAACTGCTCGCTGCGTGAATCTGGCCTTCTAGCAAGACAATGAGCCCAAACAATCAGCTAGAGCTCCATTTGAAAGGCAGAGATCATGTGATCTTTGAGTTAGAATGGCCAAGTCCTAAATCCAACTAAGAATCTGTAGTAACAGCTGATAAGAGACTGGGCTTGAGCTATTTTTGCAAACAAAGAGCTGATGTGTGAAGACTGGCAGCTGGATTTGCTATGAAGCAGAATAAAACGCTACACCTGGTAAAAACGATCATCTTCGTGTTGGTCAATCAAAGAAATCCCAATGAGCTAAACAGAAATTGTGGCTGTTGTGAAAAAACGTGAAAAAGGTCAAAGGTTATGAATGCTTTTGCACGGCAACCGTATTCCTGCACTTAAACTGTTCTCTATAGAGTTTTATCTACCCATTTCTTCGTAGACTGGCTGAAATACTGAGATGATCTTAGAATAGGCCGGGCAGGCGAGGTGCCGAAATAAAAATAGAAAAGAAAAAGCAATGGATGGCCTTCATCTCCGTTTCACGTCATAATGGAATAAACTGGAGCGCCGCGGGATGGAGCTGTCAAAGATCCACATTCAAGTTAAACAGACGATTCTCAAGATGGCTAAAAAAAAAAAAAAAACGTTCAACAAAAGCAGCCAGCTTTTATTTCACCGAGATTTGTTCAAGATCACAGCTGGAAACATCTGCCAGTTTTGCTCCCGAGTTATAAAGAATGACGAGCCTCGCTTACATGTAAAAAAAAAAAAAACAGAAAAAAGTGCCGACGATACCGAGGAGGAGGAATGTTGAAAAAGACGTGCCTAGCCTTCTGGGGTTTCCCCCGTATGAAGATGTAAACAATCTATACCGAGAAAAAAAAAAAAAAGTATAAAACAAGTGACTCAACCTTTGCTTTGTCGAGATGCAGCCAGGAAACGCGAAACAAGCAGGTTCCTGCTTCCGCCTGTCAGCTTGTGTTCGCACTAGATCAGGGTTTGTTTGTCGGTAGTGTTGTGACGGTTATTAGAGGCTTTTCCCCCCCAAGAAAAACAAAAAGGCCACAAGTTCGTTTGAAAACAAAGCAACACCGCGTCAGCTAAGACCGCTCGACTTCGTCCTTTACGCTCGGGAATTAGGCACGAGTTTACCGTAAACGGGTTGAAGTGTAGTCGGCGATGCTGGAGAAGCCTAACATCCTGGTGGTCTGAGAAGAAAAAAAAAACAATAAAAAGATTGCTCATGGAGTGTTAAAACTTTCCAGTTACAGGTTCGACCCACTTGGACTTAGAAACCCTCCTTGGGAGTGTTTTCATACAGACTAAAAAAAAATCTGATTCTTAATGTGGACGACGTAAACCGTATCTCCTTTTAAAGGAGCGGGAAACCAGAGAAACTTGCCAGGGTGCCTCCCTTCATCCTCGCGCTGCGTTACACACCGTCAGCCGCTATGAAGTCTAACCGCGGGGAAAACGTCTGAGATGTTTAACATGAAATAAAACATTTTACGTGTTGACCCTAAAGCCTAATATATTTCTAATATACTTTAATGTAAAAAAATAAAATTATAACAAGAAAATTGTTTTTAAGATAAAAAAAAAAAAAGATTTAGGATGAGAAACGAAAGAATAATAATTAAAAAGAAAGTCCCAACCCTCCCAATGCTACATAGAGGGCTTCCAACCCTCCTGTTATTCAATCAAGAAGACTTCACAATAGCAGGCACAGGAACGGGCTCTGCACCCTCAACCATGCCCTAAACAAAAAAAAAGGAAAAGAAAAACACCGTAACCCATCCCACTTCCCCTTCTCTCTGCACCTTTGTCAAATTAAAACCAGCCGGGAAAAGGCTGGGACGCTGATTTGGGGTCTTGGTTTGTAAGTCCCACACATAACGCTGCGAACCACAGGTGTCGGGGGGGGGGGGGGGGGGGGGAGACGACCCCTGAATCAGCCATCAAGAAAAAAACGGATTGAAAACAAATCAGATATTGCGCAGCTGAATGGCCTGCGTGGCTGGGGACAGGCACACAGGGCACACGGCCTCTGGGCCCTGGCAGATTTGTGTGGCACAATCGAGACAGAACAGGTTATGGCCGCAGGGAACCAAGGCAGCGATCACCTGGTTGTCCATACACTGGATGCATATCTCCTGACCCCTCCCGGACGACCCCAGCCCCGGTCGGTAGGAGAAGGAGGACTCGGGAGGCGAGGAGGAGGTGGTGCTTTCGCCGGAGGAGGAGAAGGCCGAGCTGTAGGAGGGGATCCTGTGGACGTCGAGGGCTCCGGCTGACCCGAAAGGCCTTCGGTGAACACGCTGGGCCTGAGGGTGCTCCAAGGCTTCGGTCCCGGAGAGGGTCGGGGAGAGGCGGGGGGTGCCGGGTTGGCTGGTCTGCAGAAATCAATAGCAGCAGTCTGTAGACAACCACAACTACCAAGCTAACTGGGGTTGAAGTCTTGTTCGACGTCTGCAGCGGCACTTACCTGGGACTGCAGAGAGTCAAAGGCCTGAAGTGACTGCTGGTCCACAAAGGGGCTCCAGATGTGCGGTGGGGCAGCGGGCTGCGAGGTATGGGCAGTGGAAATGGTTAATGGCTCAAACCCTGAGGAGGAGGAGCCTCCGCCTCCCAGGCTGAGGAGCTCTTCGGAGCCCACGCCGAGAAGGCTGTCGCCGAACCAGAAACTTGTGCTGCTGCTCGTACTGTTGTTGTTGTTGTTAGCGTTGGCGTTGAAGGGGAAGGTCGGGCTGAAGTCGGCCATCCGGTTCCCGTTCCCACCGCCGTAGAAGGAGTCGGCCGAGCTGGAGCCGCTGCCCAGAGAGCTGGAGCTGTCGTTGCGGTAGGTGGAAGACATCCGGGCGGCGCTGCTGATATTGCTATTGGCCCGCTGAGTACCATTGATGCTGACCGGCAACAAGCTTCCTCCCCCCGGCGACGACGCGCCTGCGTGGAGCCACCCGGCCTCGCCCAGGCCCACGGGGTTCGCCGACGTCTCAAAGCTGACGTCCGTGCCGTTGAACTGGAAATCGCTGTTGTCCACGCCCGGCGCTTCGACGCCCCCGCAGCTGCCGGTGCGGAGGGCGATGTGCGCCTCTATCTCCTCCCTCGCCCGGTCCACGTTCTCTGGCATCCCCGTGACCTCAAACACCGGCTCTTTGTCCCGACTTGGAGTCACGATGTAGGTATGGGTCTGCTGCTGGATGCGTTTGATGGTAGCTCCTGCAGGGCAAGAGAGGACAGAACGGAAAAAAAAAGTCACTTTGGGTTTAGAAATGTCTTACCTCAGTGAAAAGGTAATGAAATTAGTGAAATGTTAATCATTTTGTCTGACAGATGCAAATTTCTATCAAAGTCACGCATTTGTGTCCTAACCTCTAAATCGTCCCCGCCTCTTTATCGGCTACACCTAGCTACTGCCGGGTTGGGCTTCATTTAGCCCGAAGCAGCAGCCCTGAGCCTTAATTCACATTTCCTTAATTCTTTATGGTATAGATTCAACGAGGCATTGAAACACTCTTGGCAGATTATGGTTCAGTGGCATGATGGCATCTCCCAGCTGCAGCAGATTTGTCAGCTCAACATCCATGCTGTGAATCTCCTGTTTCACCAAATTCTAAAGGTTTCCCCATCACAGTGAGATCTGACGACGGCGGGGGCCACTGGAGTGCTCAGTCTGTGTTTAAACAACGCTCATTTGGTATCAGGGGCCCCAACTGAGCCAAGAACATATCTCCATTAATTACATTAATAATGTTCCTTTTCCATCACCTTTCTGCTCTGCTCTCTAAGGCTGCAGCTATCGAATACTTTACAAATCCATTAATCTATTAATCTAAAAAGAGATACTCTTGGTAAATTAACATACCTCAATAAAGCGTTTAGATAAAAACATTACTGATTTGAAATGCATTATAAATGGCAAAACCCTAAAAAAAAAAAAAAACTCAATTCAACGCTCACAACATGGCAATTATAAAGATACGTTCCCGTTTGGCAAAACAGTAGAAACTATAGCTAAGGTTGGAACAAAACAATTTAGCTAATTGATTAATCTGCTGACTATTTTTGTGATTAACCGTTTAACGATCTGATCGAAAATGGTGCTTAATAGGATTTCTCTTTTCACAGAATTTGAACCAGGTGAAACTAAAACTTTCGCCACTGCAGGTGTCCTCGACAGAAAATATTTAAAAACCAAAGGCTAAAACACACCAAACCGTCCGGTCCGTGCCACCGGACGGACGTTCGGATCCGTAGAGATTTTATTCCTCACCTACTGGCTGCGTAGTGGCTTCCTCTACGCAGCCCTGAACTCGTCGGGTCGGGTATTCAGGCGAGAGTACGTACCACAAATTCCCTCAACACAAACAAGCCGGGCAGTAGAGGTAAAGCTGCAGCTTCTGCCCGAACAAGCTCAAAGAAGATCGCCGTTTCATTTTCTCATCTGTCTGCTGTACTTCTGAGCTCCTACCATGGGTACGTACGCAGTTTATGGAAATGTTTAAATGATTGACGTTATTGAGCTGCGGGTTTCCCGGGACGGACCTTCAGGCTACCTTGCGGTTTGGAGATTTTATTTTGTATTTTCCTCAAAGCGGACATGTTTTACTTTGCCAAAGTGTCTCTCTTCCTGTCTGACCCATGGATCTCCCTTTGGTGTGTTTTGGCCTTTAGAAGGTATTTCATCTTAAATGCAGAATGTAAGTGTTTTTGTACACTTTTGACTTAATTACTGCTCTTTGTGGGTTGTTCTTTCAGCCAATGGCACGTTCTTAGAATCGATTAAGCCGATTGTTTCAGCCCTATTCCCTTCTGACAACAATGAATTTACATTCTGCTACTCAATGGATATTATCTTTTGCAGACCATTCTCTGTAAATCAGAGAGATGCTTGAAAATTTCAGCTCATCAGCAGTGTCTTTAAAAAAAAATAAAATTAGCCCAACCTATCGGGCACCAACAACCATACTGTGCTCCAAATCATTTACATCCTTGTTTTTGAACATCAGCACTCCTAATTGAACCTAGTGAATGCCGTGCCATCGGATGGTTCGCCATTTGTATTAACAAGTAATTAAAATGGGTAAAAGCAATAAGGTAGCTGATGAGTCTATATCCCAAATTAGAAAATTAGTTTTTCAAGGAGCAGAATGGAAGTTTGGTTTATCCATTTACCAATGAAGGTACCATTAACAAAATTAAGATTACCATATTTTTCGGACTAGAAGTCACTCCAGAATATAAATTGCATCAGTCAAAAAATGCGCCATGAAGAGGAAAAAAACCATAATGCGCATCTGACAACAAGTCGCAGGATCAGCCAAATTATGAAAAAAGTGCAACTTATAGTCCGAAAAATACGCTACATAAAAAGGGGGAAAAGTGTTTTAAAACAAAAGGTAAAATAAGTTACATTTCTTCATTTCCAATAGAATTTTAAAAATCAGCACAAAAAGGAACAAAAGGTCTAAAGTACTAATGACGAAGGGAAGTCTGGCTGAAAAACAGACCTGTCACAAACTGCAGCTGGAGAAGCTGACAAAACCACAAGCAAAACTCCACACAAGGCCCTATACATCAATAATTACACTCCTTCAGATGGTGGTGACGATTATAATAAACCTTGGCTTTAAAGAAACTCAGCAGGGCAATAATTACAGCTTTTAACTGTAGGCTGCTCTGATGACTCACCTGGATATAGCGTGAAACACTAAAATCCAGCATGAGGAAAGAAACCTTTAAAAGGCCAACACTAAGAAGAAAATTAATGGATGTCTTGAAATGGAGACAGAACCTCTATGTGTATTCACCAAATTAAAATATCCTAAAAAATAAGCAACATTTTTGATTTCTTGCTGCCCTCATCTGATGAATGTAGTTTCCTGAGAGTTGTTTATAAATGATTTTTACCGATGAGCTCCAGAGCTTTTGAGCAGACCAAGACGAGTGAGGAAACCAAAGAGCTTTTACAGCTATGGGCATGAGAACACGTCACTGCTTTTGTTAACCCTTGGAAACGCTAAATGTGAAAAAATAATCACAAGACTGCTCGTCTCATGCCGTTTCATAGCACAAATAAAAGGGTTATTTTCAGGAAAAAGGGAAGTGAGACAAGCTGTAAAAAAAAAAAAAAAAAAACTTTAAAGTGGTTATTCTTAAAGTCTCCAGCAAAACAAGTATCAAAACGAACGCAGCTGATTATGCTTTTATTTCTTTTACAACGTGAGCTCAAGTAAATCGAGCACACAAACATCCACAGGAGCAACTATCAACTAAGTGCTCACCTTTGGGGCCCACGACCAGTCCGACGACGCGATATGGGACCCGCACCTGATGGGACAAACAAACATTACCACCTCTTCAATGCCACAATACGAACGTCTAACGAGACGGTGGCGGAGAACAGGGGCGTGGATGATGACCTGAATGGTTGTCTGCCCAGGTAGAGTGGGGGCCCCTAAACCAGTCGCAGCAGACAGAGGGCCCGCCTTGTTCCGAGAGGCTCTGATCAGGGAGAAGTGCTCGGCCGCGGACAGGATCTCCCTCTTAGCCATGGCCACGTCTTCTTTGCGCCCCGTCACCACGAAGACGGGCTGCTCTCCCCTCACCGGCGTCTTTATGTAGGTGTTTGTCTTGGCTCGAAGCGCCTTGATCTTACAGCCTGGGGGAGCACCATGAGAGCAAAAGGATACAAGATCTCATTTGGTCTGAAAACAAAACGCAACGGCGAAGCAAAATACTGTTTATTCTCCCGTAGGAAGTAGCACCCAAGCAGTTGTCTGAACAGTGTATCTTTACACGAAAACAGCAATGTTTTTAATTAATGCAGGAACAACTTAATGCAGCTATGGACAAGTAAAGCGTCAAACCACCCAACGTGGTTAATCCTGGGCGCCTCTTTTATACATATACAATGATTCTAAACTAAAACTGACATCAGATCAGCTCTCACCTAAAAAGAAAATCAGACTGGAAATGTTTTAAGGGATGAAAGAGAAGAACTGTAAATTGATGTGTGGCATGGATAGTTCCCATGAAACGGGATGGATGGATGAAAAACAAAAGACAAGACACAAGGAACAGAGGAGAAAAGTAAAGAAACAATGACGGAAAGTGATGGGGAAGGAAAAAAATAAGGACACAAGGAAGGAAGCAAGGACAAGAAATAAAGTATAAAGAATGAGGGGAAAGAAATTACATGAGGAACAGGGGATGGACAAATGGACATCACCAAAGAAAGACAAGAAGAAGGAAAAAATAAGGACATATCGAAGGAAAGGACACGAGGAATATAATGAGGAAGGAATGATAAAGGGAATAAGAAACGCAATAAGGTATTTATATTTATGGAAAACCATTTAAAATCCAAAGTTTCTCAGGCTGCGTAGGAGTTTTGGGGCCACAAAGAAAAGTATTTGTGAAAGGTAAACCGTCTCAGGCTGAACTCTGTTCCAGCACGGTGTCCTTTCCAGCCATTATCTCCACTTCCAAGTAGCTGGGCTTATGAATTAAATATTCCTTTTAGCAGCAGTGGTTGAGAGTCCAGCATTATCACCAGAGCCATTTCCTGTTGTTGTCAACAAGCATGCGCCCTCCCCCACCTGGTCTGAAACACTACATAACAACACTGACCCAGCCAGCTCAATCTATGCCAAGCTTATGTAAAGTCCTACGTAAAAGGGGGAGGCAGTTTTTATATTAAAATAGATATATTTTTGTTTTATTATCTTGAAATAGACGTAAATCGTCAACGGCATCCAAGGAGCAAGCTAAATCTATTACAGCTGATGTGGCACAGCAATGGTGACCAGCTCTCTTTTCTTTTCTTCGAGACAAAGCAAAGCCGGTTGGAGCACGACAGGATTCGGCTAAGGCTCGTTTTTTATCGCCCACAAAACACACAAAAGCGTTCACTATATGACAGAATTCAGGAGAGGGTTTTATCAAACTGGTGTGAGCACGAAGTTAATATGTAAACTTTTTTAGGGTGTTGGGTGAGGGTGGTGCTGACCCAGTTAGCAGGGACAGCTAGCTAAGCTAGCACAAGCTAACCCTTAGCGCTGTAGCTGAACAACACTGAAGTTGGCGTGTGGTTTATCACTTCCGGTTTGACTCTGACTAAAGGGCCATTCCGCTTTATTCAAGTCATAATCCACTCTAGTTCCAGTACAAAAATAACTAAATAAATAACTAAAATACTTGTTTAAAACAATAAAACTGCTAAAATGAGCAGATAAAGTGTAACTTTTAATGTTTTTTTTGGCTTGTAAGGAACGAAACGAAACTCAATACTAGACTATATAAAAAAGTTCATGAATTTTTTGTCCCATCTGAAAAAACTCTAAAATGCGTATGTTTAGTTGCATAACGCAACCTTAAAAGTAACTATTTTTTACAAACTTAACAGAAATGTTTCACAAATAAGAAACAGCATTTTTAGAACTTTATTTTCATATTGGACCATTCTAAAAGCTGTATATTTCCATAAAGAACACTTGTGAAGGTAAAGCAGGCATATTAAACGAAAAAGCCTAAAAACTGTGCTATTGTGAGTTTTTAGACGTTAAATAAACGGCTCCCTAATCCCCAAATCCCGCCTAAAATAATATATTTTTTAAAATTAGTAAAACCCAATTTAACATGTATAGTTTTAGATTTTTTTCTAGAGTGGATGAAAAATGAGGATCTGGAGTCTCCATTAGATGCAGTGAAATGGCCCTTTATCCAAGCGGAGTCTCGGGGGAGGCACCGAATCAGAGGCTAACTTCAGCGTCGTTTTAGCTCAGAGTGCTAAACAATACGTCATTCTATTAACTTATTTTAAACCTCCAAATCTTTTATCTCACCTAAACAAATAGTCATTTTGAAGAAACCCCATTATGAGTCTAATGTCAGCCCATAAACAAACCAAACACTGCGGGAGAGACCTTACCCTGCCTGCCCACAATCTCGGCGACATGCTCGGAGCTCGGCACCGCCACACACTCGGTCGTGTTGACGCTCTTTCTCCGGCTCAGGAGCGAGTGCTCGGTCTCGTAGCCCGAGTCCCCGAACACGCCGGGTGGGAGCATTACCATGCTGCCGCCCGGAGGCAGAGAGCCGCTGCCGAGCCCGCCATCATCCCGCTCGTCTCCGTTGTACAACAATACCGTTTCGACATGCGGCGGCTCCATCGCCGTGCCGCTCTGCCCCGGTGGGAGGTGTTGGTGGCGGTGGGCCTTTGCTAGCAACGAGCCCGAAGAACCGGCCGCTATGGCTTCTAGCTCTTCGTCCTCTGCCGTTTTGTTCGCTTCATCCCCCGAGGGCGGCCGATGCAGCGGGAGAGGCTTCAAGTCAAGGACCGTACCGAGGATACTGAAATGGGACACTGCGGGGAGCTGATGGTTAAAGGAAACGCTCTCATCTGACGGTTCGGGAGCCCGGCTCTGACTGCCGTGGTGCTCGAGGCCCATACCGGCGAAAGCGTGCACCAGCGGCGGCGGGACCTCGGACTCTCCCTCCTCGGCCTCCAACAACAAAGACGTGCTGCTTGGCATCCTGCAAAACCTACTGGATAGTGCCGCTAAGTTGAAGGGGGTACGAGACACGAATGAAATCGGCTTTTTTGGTTGATAAAAAAATAAAATTAAATTAAAAAAGCGACCAGCGCCTGTTAGCTGAAATGTGGGGCTTTTGTTTTGTCTTTTCAGCTTTCCATGCAGCCCTCCCTTCGCGATATCTCGCACTAGATATCGCGAGACTTCGTTCTAGCGTCAACTTTGTCGGTGTTGGCAGCGAGGCTGTATGAAACATGGAGGGGTGGTGTGTTATTATTAGGTTATATCACTTTATAATTTACATGTAGCCTACATTACTGCGATAGTTACGTAATTCAACTATCTACTACGACACGTCCTGTAAATGCACCGCTATCATTGTTTTTAAATATCAATGTCTTTACAATAAGTTACACAAGTTATAAGCTGTCTGTAAAAGTATTCAAACCCCTCCAAGTTTTTCATAGTTACATTAATTACCAACTCAAACTTCAATGCGCTAACAACATAATGTAAGGTGGCAACACAAAGTAACATTGTTGGGAAATAATACATTTTTTTTGTATTTTTTTCTATTTTATTTTTTCACAAATAAAAGCTGATTATATTGGAGTGTAAATGAACATCAACTTTCAAGTCTTACCATGGATCTGTCTATTGGTCTATCCTTCTAAAAAATGAATAAATAAAGGACATTTTTTCATTTTATTTCATAATATCAGGTCAGTTAAACTAAGTTAAAATAATATTGATCTGGTCAGTTCAGTAGTACAGGGGGTTGTTAATCAGTGTCCGGTTTGGTGTTAATGCAATTAACAACAATGGAAAAAGACAACAATGGGTTGACCCGAAAAACAGGAATGGTTTTGCAGACTGAGGCCCTCCTCAATTTTTTTTTATTTTATTTGTTATTTTTTTACTGCTTTTCTTTATTTATGCATGTGTCCAGCATCCGTGTCATGCAGTTAGAGATATAGACTGTAGGAGAGCTGGACAGGGCCGTCGGAGGGCCTTGACCCGTCAGCAGAACTGGTATCTCAATCTTTGTGCAAGGGGGAACAAAATGAGGACTGCCAGAGCTATAAAGTGATTACCAGTGGACTACTGTTCTGAATATCTCTGACTAAACTATTAGAAGCAAAATTCATGAGGGTGGCCTGAGGGCCTGACATCCTCTAGTAAGCCCTGCGCTCACTGTCCTGCACCAAGGAGCTCGACTGGGATTTGGTATTCAGGATAAACAATGGAACCCTGACTGCCATTAGGTATCAGGATAAAATCCTCTATTGTTAGATCCTTCTCTAGTGAAGTGAGCCCTGGATTCCTTTTGGTGCATGATAATGCCTGGCCTCATGTGGCTATGGTATGAAGGCTGCTCCTAGGAGCTCAGTGATGCCCTGGTCAGGATCTTGAAGGAGATACACCAAGACACCACCCGTCATCTCAAAAGAAGCATGCTCGAAGTCGTCAGGGCATGCATAAAAGCACATGGGGGTACATGCTACTGAGGACCATTTTAAGTTGCTGCAATGACATTTCAGCAAAATGGGGTATCCTGCAGCATCACTTTTTCAGTTTCACTTTCTGTATTCAGATTCAGCCTTCGGTGGGTATTTTTTTTTTTTTTCATCAAACGATGTGACATCCTTTTGTGCCTAATTCATTACCCATTTTACATCATTTTGGATATCCTCTGCATCAGAGGCAAATCATGCGTAACCTGCTTTCTGTCCATGTTTGAAAGAAATTTTATTCTTATATCATTCTGAACATATTTATGCACAGAAATGCCATTGAATAATAATAATAATAATAATAATAATAATAATAATAATAATAATAATAATAATAATAATAATAATAAGAGTTATATGTACTGGTCAGAGTACTTCAGGTTTTCTATTCTAGACTTCACTGAGGAGAAACACAGATGCTGAGAGCTATCTTTACCACTGGGAGAATATCTGAAATCAGTTTTGCATCTCTAGCTTCGGTGTTTTGTTAGGTTTAAGAGAATACAATGTCTGTTCTGCTACAAATTAGAATCAGATTGTTTCCATCAATTTTATCATAGTAGAGAAAAAAACATAAAAACAAGGTGTAATCCCTTTGAAATTAACATTTTAACAATGAAAAATCTGTTGAAATAATAAATTTACATACCAGGATTTTTTTAATATGTAGGGAAATTGTTGCTGCACAGCAAACGTATTCATACTATTATTTTTTTGTGGTCACAAATCATTAAAAGCATTTAATAGCTTATGCTGGAGTCTGAAGTAGAGATCATGTACACAAGATGTGTTGTCTACATTTGCTACGTATTTATTTACCCTCTTGATTTCCTGGACAATTTTAAATAAAAAAATATATATACATTTCCTTTCAGAACATACATATCTAATTACAGCAGCATATAGTAAAGACTATCCAGAGTATACGCCACCTCTCGTCCAATGACCGCTGGATCAGCCCCAACCTCCCACAGGACGGATAAGACGGTATAAAAGGACAATGGTTTTAATGTAATTAAAACAAAACTAAAACAAACAAAAAAGCAAGATCAAATTTCAATAAAACAACACAGTTGAGATTACAGTATGTACACAACTAATTTAAAAGTTGTTTTCTGTTTTTTAACTATCCAAACTTTTTTTTAACACAACGTGAGGAAATGGAGTAACAACCGTCAACTCAGTTAGAGCCACGTTGGAGTGTGTCGCGAAAGAAGACGCTTTCCGCTTGCCCGTCAGTGGATGTGGCCCTCGTGGCGTCACCGACACGCCCTTTCTTCTCATTTTGACCAATGAGAGCGATGCAGAGGCGGGCATTTTCCGAAGGACAGCCAATCTCGTCTCACGTTTGTAATACGTTTTCGTCGCACATCCGGGTGAAGACTTTAGGTGAGTCGGTAATTCAGGCTGAGATAAAACACTGAATTGATTTAATGTGGCTACGAAGTTTAACTTTACTCAATGTATACGTATATGTGTGAAAATACGAATTTAGCAGCCAGAGAACGGCCTTGAAAATGGCTAACTTCCCCGTGCCTCTAAAATACCTAGCTCAGATAGTCGGCTAGTTAGCTTTAAGCTAACCGCTTGTCGCTAATATCAACGTCCCGGACTGTTTTAATCGCTGTTAACGTACATTATCTCCTGCCGCTTGCACGGGTTTTGGTTTCATATTTGCGACTGGTTGTTTCTTAGGTGTTTACGTGGTAGCTGCTGGCCGTCGGTGTTCAGGATGTTCAGGTCGCTTCGGGTGCTGCTGCAGGTGCTATGGGCCCAGCTGCTCTGTGGGTGGGTTCTGGGCTCCGAGCTAACCTTCGAGCTGCCTGACAATGCCAAACAGTGTTTCTACGAGGACATCATCATCGGCACCAAGTGTACGCTGGAGTTTCAGGTATTCTTTCAGATTTTATACTGTTGATTATTGAGTAGCTTTATAATGCATTTCACCTGAAAGTTGTTTTTTTCTTGGCGATACTAGCATGTAGACGAAATGTTTAACCGAATGTGTAGAGTGTCGGTGTTTTGTTTTTCTTCCTCTATGATTTATTTAATTGTATTCAATTCAAAACAAATCTCTCCCCAAGGAAATGTCTTTGCCACGTTTCCAATTAGTACATTTTCTATATATAGCAGCATGGAGACGTTGACTTTGCAGTGATCTCTCAAACTGAGCATGAATTTGGTGACAGTGGAAAGGAATGCTTTTTTTATCTCTTATCTGGAAGATACTCGAACGACCGGTTGTTCGAGAAGACAGAGCACATGAACTAAAAACACAGATGCATTGGTCCAGGAATACTTTTTGCTACAGGAAAGGCAAATAAGTTAAGTTAATGGCAGCAATAGCTCTTTTTGTTGTCTCATCTAGGATGAAAATACAGTGGCTGAAATGCAGAGGTGAGCCTGTAAAAAGATAAGATGAGAAATTATTTTACTTTCCCACAATGGGGAAATTTGGGTGTGACGGTGAGTTACACACAATAGTAATGACAAAAGAACAAGCTAGTCTTATCTAAAGTTAGCTCAGAAGAGAAAAGCGAAGGATAAAAAGTACATACCATAGTAAATATTGCACAATTATTGCCAATAGTGCAATGTAATACGGGATATGGGATAGAAAACAGAGTACATATAAATAGTGGCAGCAGTTTCTCCTTCAATGGCTTTCTCCTGGAGGGAGATGAGGTGAAAGACATGACAAAGTGTATGATCTACAGAGAAGAAGCTATTTTCTCTAGTTACTCAGCCAACGGCCTCATCCAGGAAGCTAAATATTATGTGATATTTCTATTTTTTTTATTCCAAAGGGACAATGTTCAAAGTTTTCTAAAAAAAATTGTACATTGTTTAGTTAATATAAACATAACAACAATTGACAAGAACAAATGATTAAGATAAAAATCCCGCAAACAAAATTAAAGCAAATGATAAAATTGTGAATTTCTAAACTTGAAAAGACACACTGCTCCCTCAGTTGGGGGTCAGTCTTTTTCTCAAATGGAAACTGTTATATCATGCAAAATCAACTTTTTTGAGCTTGTTCTATGTTATGATGCTGTTTCTTCATCAAAATCATACCCATAGTGGTATTCTGCTCAATTCATAAATTGTCTGTGTAATCCTTGTGAACTCTGCTCTCTGAGCAGCAGCCCCTCCCTGTCCTGGAAAACGAGTGGTTCACTTCTGGTGTACATAGAACATTGATTACCCGCTCCCTCCAGGAAGTACATACCTTGACCGCACTGCACCTGTCCAGTAAACAACATGTCCAGTAGTGGTGACGTGAGGCAGAGCACTGTCATTTCTGCTCGTAGGTGTGACAAAATGGCTCTTTTAGCACCTATTCTACACAGTGACAGCAGCTGGTCTTTTTAATACCATGCTGCAGCGGCTCTAGGGCGACCCCCTCCCCCCCATGGAGAGAAGCGTTTTTCTTCCGGGTTGTAAAATAGCACCAGAAAAAAACAACTAATATTTCGTAACAAAGGAGACTCTGTAGTGCCACAGTCAATATTTCTTCATACCTATAGTTGACTTTGGAAGGCTTAGAAAAGGCATGATATACAAACTTCAAATATCTCAGCTTTTGTTCAAGGGTGACGGTAGGATGTAGCGTGAGACGAATAGAGGGATTGTGGCCTGTTGTGTAGTATTTCTGGCAGTGGTCTGATCTGTCATGGTAAAGTAATAGCTGTATCAAAAAAAGATTTTTTGATCCACTGGTTTGTCTCTTCTAACTCTCCCCTGAGTGAGATCCCAGATAGATGTGGCTGAAATGCAGAGGTGGGTCAAGTAGCCATATTAAACTCAAGTAAAGGTAGCACTACTTGCATATGCAAATATCAAGAAATTAAGAAAGTAACAAGTATTATGTATAAGAAGGCTGCTCAGATACTGGGTTACTAATCATAACATCTGCTTTAATGGATAAACTGTATGTCAGAACAATGTAAAGTACTTAGTTTCTATCCGCTGAGCTCATTGACAGTAGATATTATCATTCTAACATTAAAACAACAAAGCTTGTGTAAAAGCAAGAAGTCTCACTTTAACATAAATGTAGGTGTTTCTTTCTGGTGCATTTTTGGTTAAAACAAGTCTGATCTTTACTTAATGAAGTTAGTCATGGTGGGTGGGGTAGCCAGAAAGTTTTTTCTCAACTAAGAGCACTGATACTTCTCAATATTACTTCTCAAGTAAAGGTAAAAAGTACAGTGCAGTAAAACTCAAGTAAACGTGAGCGAGTAAATACTTTAGTCACTACCCCCCTCTGCTGAAATGAGCTTCCTCTGTAGGGTTGCTGGGCTCTGCTTTAGAGCGACGGTGTCATCTGGGGGTAATTCAGTAAACAGACTGCTTCTCCACATTACATAGTGGGAGTTGAAGTGGTTCTGGTATCTGGCCGTCTCGTGGAAGCTTTTCCAGGCAGGTCCCACTGGGAGGAGACCCCACAGCACACCCAGAATATGCCAGGGGAATGAGCCCGAAGGTGTTGCTTGGGAAAACAACTTCTAAGTCTCCTTTCTGGACCTGTAGCAGGAGGCAGCGGATAGATGAAAATACATTTTGCGTTCACAGCGGTTCATATAGATTACGGTAAAAACCTGAAAGCTTCTATAAATCTAAGGGATTTGTGTCAGACCATCAACTAGTCCGTGGCGTTAATCTGTTTACTCCGGCTGTATAGTACCTAATGAGATGGCTAATCAAATCACTGGAATGTTGTCTTTGCATAAATTAGGTAATGGCCCTCTTTCTTTTGTTCTCCAAGGTGGTAACGGGCGGCCACTATGATGTAGACTGCCGCCTGGAGGACCCAGACGGCACTACGCTCTACAAGGAGATGAAAAAGCAATATGACAGTTTTACCTTCACGGCAGGCAAGAACGGCACCTACAAGTTCTGCTTCAGCAACGAGTTCTCCACGTTCACACACAAGACCGTTTACTTCGATTTCCAAGTCGGCGATGACCCTCCCCTCTTCCCCAATGAGAACAGAGTCACCGCTCTCACTCAGGTGAGTGTCTGCTTTCAATCAAGAAGCTTTATAGTCATTATGTGTTACTATAATGAAACTTTTGGTGAGGCAGACACCGGCTCGGAATGCACATAGTTACACGTAAGACGCAGACACAACAAGACATGAGCTACACTGCACTGACCAACCACATCACTCCCTGGGGGGCTCAGGGTTTGTATGTTGTGTGGATAACACTCCTGTACTTTTTACCATGCAAAATCATTTTGTCAACGTTAAAGTTGAAGGGACTGGTAATAGCCTCTCCTGCTCTGGAATAATCAGCAGCTGTCATCAGAACAATCAGGAAAGTTTTTTTATACACCATCCTAGGCTAATTCTAACCTTGGTCCTCATAACAGCGATACCAACATGTAAATGTGTTTGGATAACAAGGTAGAGCTGAATGGAGCAGATTGTTTGTTAGCCACTATTGTTTTCTAGTAGTTTACATTTTATGATTTGTTAATGTTAATGCTCTCTGTTAAAGAGGGAATAACTTCTCGTCTACCACCTAGTCATCACTTCTCACAGGACCGCTGAGGAATGAGCCCTTTGTTACACCCAGACTTCTGTCTAAACATACAGATTCACTTGATTCAGCCACACAGAGGCTGTGTGTACTGCTCTAAAAATGAACTAATTTATTTCTTGCTTATATTTTTTGTGATATAAGTCGGTAGTTCAGCTGGTAGTACTGTTGCCTTGCAGCACGAAGGTCCTGGGTTCAAATCCCAGCCTGCGGTCCGTCTTTATGGAGTTTCAAGTTCTCCCTGTGGATGTATGGGTTCCCGCTGGGTGCTCCGGCTTCCTCCAACAGTCTGAAAACAGGACTGTAATTGGTCTCTCTAAATTGCCTTTAGCTCTCTGTGTGTGTGTGTGTGTGTGTGTATGGAGGGAAAAAAAGAAAATATTTTTTTATTATAATGATGCATTTGAAAAATATCATAAAAAATAGCAATTTTTGTGTTCTTTTTTTGGTTGCTTGGGGGTTGTTTGGAACCCCAGCTCAAACTTGGTGCTGTGTGGTTTATATTCAGGACCTTCCACCTTGCTGTTGCTGCTGCAAGGTGAAAACTTCAACACTTGTTTGGATAGTTGGGGGACAAGAAGGTCTTTTCATCTCATCAGATCTTTGACTCTCTTCATGCACCTTGGAAGTTGGTGAAGTTGTGCCACAAACTTTTGGATCTCTGTTGCTGTGGCTAAGCCCAATGAAAATGATCAACTATTAGGTGCATATCAAAAAAATCTGCCCTTTTACATTATTTCTTTGAACTGGGTTTGACTTATTTATCTTTTTTGTCTGAATTTTCCTAAAATACTTCTGTTTGTTGCAATTAAATCCGTGAGTCATATGAAAAGATAAAGAGCTGAAAATGCTGGACCTGTGACCTCATTGACAGTTTTTGCTATAATAGTGGCTGGAATTACCCTGACAAGCAGCCGTGCCAGAATTTAAGTAGTTTTCTGCTTTATTCTTAGTTTATTTTGAATATTGCAAAGCATTTCTGTCCAAATTTAAGCTGTTATATCCATCCGTCTTCTACTTGCCCACTCATTCCAGATGGAATCAGCCTGCGTGTCAATCCATGAGGCCCTGAAGTCCGTCATAGACTACCAGACGCACTTCCGCCTCCGCGAGGCGCAGGGACGCAGTCGGGCGGAGGACCTGAACACCCGTGTTGCCTTCTGGTCTATCGGAGAGGCGATCATCCTGCTTGTGGTCAGCATCAGCCAGGTGGTCCTGCTTCGAAGTTTCTTCTCCGACAAGAAGACCACCATGACACGAGTTGGATCGTAACGGCCTTTGAGCTGCAGGATCTGGTTGGGTTGATCACTTTTTGTTTGTACCTGGGCGGGTGTGCGTAGCATAGAGCGAGTAAGAACAGCAGTGGCGAGGTGAAGGTTTGATCATATCATTAAGAAATTTCCTCCTCGGTTCACGCTGTTGTTCTTACAAATTTTATGCGGCTATGTCTTTTGGGGGGGTGGGGGTGGGGTGAGGGGTCAAGGGAAGGACATGAGGGCTTGATGGTCTGGTTATTTAAAACAGGTCAAGGTGGTCCTGTGGTTTAAAACAAACCTTAAGTTATGTTCTTGTTGTATTTGTGTGTTTTTTGGATAGTCCTCCATCTTTTACACTTCCCTGTCTGCTGCATTTTCAGAGTGCAATTTGTAGAAAACCAAATGATGGACGTTGGGACAAAATGTACTCATAATGTTAGGATTTTATGGATATTTCTGCATCTCTGAAATCACACTCAATCCAAAGGGTTCTTTCCACAAAGATTTAATATGGTCAAAGAAAAATCTCTTGGAATTCGACAAACATTTGTTGCATTAAATGAGATTTGATTGTTGGTTTAAGTTATTTGAGTAGACTGTGCCATAGAGAGACCATCGTTTCATACTAATTTGACACTATTGTACAAAACTGTGGTTTGGATATTTGTCACGCCTAACTAACCAAATATCTCTTAAAGGAGTCATTGGTACATCTGTTTCATTTTCATTTCAATTTATTCCATATTCCATCAAGAAAGTAACTGCTTGATTTATCACCAAGGTAAAGTTAAAGAGTTATTTTATTTGAATTGTGCATTTTGTGTGTAGAGGTGGTGAAGTAAACTATTTTAAGTCCACAAGCTTCTGCAATATTTCTTTTTTTTTTCTTTAGTGGTTTATGTAGTACTGCCTTTCCTGTTTTAAAGCTTAATAGCATATTTATCCTGTAGCCCGGTGGTGTCTTTTTTTTTAGTTTTATCCAACGCTGTTGTAAATTTATGTTTAAAAGGTATAATTTCAACAAAAATATTTTCATTATTGCTGGGTTAAAATTGTATTTTGACTCTTTGTTGTGCTGGCTAATTGGATTGTTTACAAAATAAACAGTAAGAAATGGACACAATCATTAAAAATTTCCAGTTTCCTTTTTGATTTTGACTCCAAAGTAATTAAACATGTCGCTCCAGGTTAAAATGCCTTTGTTTGGTTTTCTGATATCCTATATATTCACACTAATGAGACTCAAAATTCAGGTGAATCAATGTTCCCCTGCAGAATACAATATATAATAGGCATAAATGTGAGGTCAGCTATAAGATCTGTTAAAAGTTGTCATACATTTGTTTGACAATTTACCAACAGAGTTTTCCTATTTTTATTTTGCAACTAATTTGTGTTGATTGGCTAGAAAAAATGATTAACATGGGATTGGTTTGTATATATGTGTGAGAGAGATTTTTGCGTGTTTTACAGTTGTAAATATTGATGTGTGGTGCAATGTTGGTATTCCTCTAAACTTTGTGCACTGATGGATCACTATCTTTGGCGCCTTTTGGGTGTTAAGTTGTCCAGATGCTTAAATAAATTTCTGATTAAAATGCCTGTTTATTTTATATATATATTTTATCATTTTATAAATGAAAACGTTCCATTTCTGTGCGCATCTCCTGGTTATGCCCCTTTCAGCCTGTAGGGGGCGGAACTACCAAGGCCGTAGAAAAAGCCAGTTTGACAGTTGTCCAAACTTTGAGCAATGTTGCTAGACAGTAGATGATGAAAACATTTACACTTACATTGAAGTTAGATTGTCTTCTAAGTAAATAAAACTACATGACAAACAGTGAGGCAAGAATTATGTAAGAAATAAAACTACAATCAATGCATCTGAATGTGTTAAACCTTTAATTGGTATAGTTTGTACAAAAGTCATCCTGTTTGCAAATTTCTTTGGGCTAGATAAATAAAAATTATCTATCTATCTATATATATATATATATATATATATATATATATATATATATATATATATATATATATATATATTCTGTCTATTATCAGTATTTGCAACAGGACTTGGGTCACTATTGAACAAACATTAGCAAATTGATTAAAAGCAGTTTAGAGTGCACCAAAATCTGCTTTTGATTAAATCACCAGATGAGTTCCTATTAACTGTGAAATTAACGTATGGGGGGGGGGGAAGCAGCTATTAAAGGCAAATACGTTGTGTTCTACCTAATCATTTCCATTGTAAGATTTTATTGGTTGGTAATAATGTTGCCCTTTGCAGGTTCACAGACTTCAAATCATTCTTGACCTGCAGTCAGGGGCCACAAAAAAATATAATTAAATAAATAAACCACTCCAAGGGCCCCATTTTGGACACCCTAATCAGTCAAATGGAACCGGGATTGCTCAACTATTCCAAATGATAGCGACTTTTAGTGCCCCCATTGTAAAATAGTTCACACAGTGTAAAATGTAAACAGATATTTTTTTTAAATGTCCATCACCACCTGCATTTTACGCTTGTCACTATGCACATGCATGCTTTGATCTAATTTAGCCTTTACATTTCTAACAAACAAATTATGTCCTTTTGCTTCCTCTTTTAAAGTTGCATTATATTTCATCATGTTTATTTCTGCTGCTGCACTGATTGCGCTGAAGTGTGATTATAAACTTCTCCTTATATTAACTTCAGAGTATTTGGTGCACAGGTGAAGAAAGAGGATGCCATTACAGTCCAAATGAACTTTGGTCATTAAGTATTTTACAGACAAACTGTAATGTGCTTTTTTGGGGGGATTTTTTAGCAGCCAATATAAGGATATGACATAATTATGAAGTGGAAAGAATAAAATAAAGTCTTTGATTTTTATGTTTTTACAAAGTACGGTATGCATCTGTTGTCACTTGTATTTCTATCCAGCCTCCCTGGATAGATGGGTTGTCTTTTGTAGCCTTTAACAGGTTGTCCTACATGTTTGTCCTGTGTTTTGCTCATTACATCCTCTAATGAACCCTGACCAGCAGCTTCTTTCTCACTGCAGAAGAAAAGCATCTCCACAGCATGGTGCCATCAGCGTGTTTCACCATGGGGATGGTGTGCTCAGGAAAACGTGCGCTGTAGGTTTTCCATCTAGCAATGCAATATCCATGTCGGCCAATTCTTTTTTTTTTTTTGTACCATCTGTGATAAGAAAAATGAATAAAATAAAAAATGTGTAATTTTCCTTTCACTCTTTTGTGTCGGGCTAAATGATCCCAGTGTCATACATTGCAGTCTGTGGTTGTAACGTGACAAATTGGGAAATTCAATTAGTATTTTCGCAAGGCACTAAAAATCAACAGGACTTTCCTTTTGTGTTGTGGAAGGAGAGCCCAGCATTTATTAAATATTTTCTAATCCATCCCATTTGTAAATTTAAGATGACATTGCATCTTTCTACTCCTTTTTTTTGGGTCCCTTTAATACTCATGTCTTTTCACGAGCCTCTGTTTTCCCAAGCGAGTTCCATAAGTCTACTTTTGGTCCTGCCCAGGAATCCTCCCAACTTTAGTTTCCTACTATTGGCTACGTAACACGCTCCCCGGTCTGTGATTGGCCAGCAAGCCGTCAATCATTCGCCCTCGAGGAGAGAAAAGACTGCGCTGAGCTTGTGATTTGATAGAAACCGAGTCGTGATCATCCGGTGTGCTCGTGGGCGGTTAGGCGCCCTGATTTACCTTTTACCTCTTTGGGAAATACACCACCGTGTCAGTTCGCTGAGTGGTTGGCTTCACCGGACGATTGTTACCCCCCGTTTTTCGGGGTAGAAGTCGTTTTCTTTGGACTTTTTTTTTCTTCCGTCGACGCGCGTGAGAGGAAACACTCCGCTCTGACACTGGGGGATATCCCCAGTCCGTTCGGTCCGACGTCGTTTTTCCAGGCTAGGCTAACGAGCCGCAGCGGTAGATCGGCTTTACGGGTGGGGGGTGGATTTCTTCTCATCGGCCCTGGCAAGGGGAACATAAACACCGTGAAATGCCGTGGGACTATGACGAGCGAAGGGAACAGAGCTGACGAAGGAGAGGGAGATATTCTCAGACGGTCAGTGAAGAGGTAAAAAGTAGAGCAGTTTTCGAGCCCCTCATCGATCAAGGAAGTTGTTTAGCTAGCTCGTTAGCTCGGCGTCAAATGCCTCGCCTGGTCGTCAAGGGTCGTTTGAAGCGACTCGGTTATTAATAGACGTTAAGTTTCACATAACGGACTATACCGATGCCAACGTGTTAGCGATGATCTCCTAGACCTGGGCGCCTTTATAACAAAACGGAAGCTAACTAGCCTAGCGTTAGCTTGCGGGGTGGAGGGTTGTAAACAAAGGGTTCCCGGCTTCAAGTGACCGTTGCCCCCACCCCCTTGTTTTACCGACACCTTTACCCTTTGAATCCGAACACCGAGGCTCGCCGTCAGACATGGATTTAAAGACGGCGGTGTACAACGCGGCCAGGGATGGCAAGCTGCGTTTGCTTCAGAAACTGTTGGAGAACAAAGATGGACACGAAGTGACAAAGCTGATGGGCGAGAAGACGAACGGGGCCACCCCGTTGCTGATGGCCGCCCGGTACGGCCACCTGGACCTGGTGGAGTACCTGCTGGAGTGCTGCTGCGCTCCGGTCGAGGTCGGGGGCTCGGTGAACTTCGACGGGGAGACGATAGAAGGGGCACCCCCTCTGTGGGCTGCCTCGGCGGCGGGCCACCTGAAGGTGGTCCAGTCCCTGCTGGGGCACGGAGCTTCCGTCAACAGCACGACCCTCACCAACTCTACGCCCCTGAGGGCGGCCTGCTTTGACGGGCACCTGGAGATCGTGAAGTACCTGGTGGAGCACAAAGCTGACCTGGAGGTGGCCAACAGACACGGCCACACGTGTCTCATGATTTCTTGTTACAAGGGCCACAAGGAGATAGCCCAGTACCTGCTGCAGAAAGGCGCGGATGTCAACAGGAAAAGCGTAAAAGGTTAGTCCAAGAGCACCTCGGTTGTTCCACCCTTTTAATTAGGCTTACTTTTAAGTGTTTGACAAAAAATGCTCGTTTTCATTAATATAGCACCAGTTCCAACACATAATAAATCGCTTTATAAGAGGAGCAGTTTCATTTCATATAGAGAAATGTGTATCATCAGTGCGAACCAATTAAATCTATTAGGATACTATGTGTACTTGGTGTACTTTCTAATTTGATCCACCTTCTAACAACTCAGCCAAGTTCAGCTTATGATAGCAATTAGTAAAAAGTTATGTCAAGTAGGGGGACAAGGTGCACAATTTTCACAGTCTCGTGAAAACTCGTGAGGACCATTTTACGGGTGGATGACAATACCGGTTGATGGCAGCGGTGCATCAATTGGTTATTCGTCAACTGCTGATAAAGCCAGGAGGAAGAAGTAAACTCTACATAGATGGTGTCCTGCGTGCTTTGAAGGATGCAAGCCCTGGAATTTGGACTGAGCAAACATAGTTCCCATGTGACGTCACATACCGTAGTACTCTGTCGGTAACCGCCACGTTGGTAGGTAGACTCACTTTAGAAATGGCTGAGTGTGTTTGACTACCGAGGAGTGTTTATTTAATTTATTTTTTTTAAAGCTTGTAGTGGTTATTTCCTATTTGGTGAAATGAAATTCAAATCGGGCAGACTGTTCGGCAAATGTTTTTGCTACATACCAAAAAAAAATCACAAATAGAGAAGCTGAATGCAGGCAGACGTCTTGTCCGTCACTTTTATTCCGATAACTATTCTGTTCATAATTTAGTACGTAGTTATCGTGGCTACGCTATGCTAAACCTCTACATGGTAAACACTCGCTCTTCCTGCGTTGTCCCCTACGGTATATTACTCAGTAAAGTTTTATAGTGCCAATTCACAGTACATGTCATCTCAAGGCACTTTACAAAGTCAAATTCAGTCAAATCATACAGACAGATTGGTCAAAAGGTTTCCTATCTAAGGAAACCCAGCAGATTGCTTTGAGTCTTGCATTCAGTCCCTCTGAAAGAGCGTAGAGCCACAGTGGACAGTCGTCTGCATTGTCTATGGCTTTTCAGCAATCCCTCATACTGGGCATGCACGAAGCAACAGTGGAGAGAAAAACTCCCCTTTAACAGGGAGGACAACTTCCAGCAGAACCAGACTCGGTGTGATTGGTAATCTGCCTCAACCAACTGGAGGTTAGAGAAGTCGGCGTAGACGCAACACAGCAGAGACACAAAAGCACAGAAGCACCCAGGGACACTTTCTGTGTTCTGGTAATGGCAGATGATCTGCCCCCCTGCATGGTGTCACAGCTAACAGAACGCCAGACCAGGTATACCTACTGTGAAGAATAAAAAGAGAGAGAGAGAGAGCGCAAGTTGTTGGAGAATGGTAGGGTAGCTTGGCTGAGAGAGAGAAATAGATCTGATGTCCTCCAGCAGCCTAAGCCTATAGCAGCATAACAATAGAGATAGCTCAGGATAACCTAAGCCACTCTGACTATAAGCTTTGTCAAAAAGGAAAGTTTTAAGATTAGTCTTAAAAGTAGACAGAGTGTCTGCCTCACGGACCAAAACTGGGAGTTGGTTCCACAGGAGAGGAGCCTGATAGCTAAAGGATCTGCCTCCCATTCTACTTTTAGAGACTCTAGGAACCACCAGTTGACCTGCAGTCTGAGTCCCTGTTAAGAACATATGGGGTTATCAGAACTCTGATATATGATGGAGCTTGCTTATTGAGGATTTTATATGTAAGGAGAGTATTAGCTTAATTTGAGATATATGAAATGATTGCTCAGGTCAAACGTACTATCAGTGCTCCATATGGGCTGCCCTCTTCTCAAACTCGTTCCTGCTGCCTTTCATAATCAGAGGATTGAATTTGTTGTCTGCTCCATTCCATGGCTCCGGGAGCTCCCCCTGCCTCGTCCTCTCCCTCCTTCAATGGGAGACTCTGAGGATAATCTAGGGAGGGTTGAATATGATCTTGTCTTTACAAGTAACTCCATGACTTCTCCATCTGCTGTGGTCTATCAGATTCCAAAACACGAAGGGATCCTGTCTGATTTTGCAACAGTGCAGTGTCGCCAGCTGCCTTCATGGGCACTAAACCCGGAAGTTACAATTCTAGCGCCCCTAGTGGCTAAAAGTTACAATGCTGCTTTAAAACCGTTATTGTATGTGTCCATTGGATCTCAGGCCGCGAAGCCCCTCCATCGTGTAAGACATTTCTCCTTTTCCGACCTCATATGGGTTTATTCCGATGGCAGTGACTCTTGTGGTTGTATCGTTCTGTTGCGTATTGGTCAAGAGTATCAATATACGTTGTTTTTGTTTGTCTGGAAGCCACGTTGATCGTGGTTGCCTAGTGTTGCCTGGCGCTGCACTTGCCTACCAACATGGCCGTTTAGGGGCGTAGATCACTTCTTTTTGTATTTTTTTTGGTATTCTTTTTGATCCATTGTATATGTGAAGATTCACTGTATATAACTGAATGCACATCCCCTACTCTGCACCTTCTTGTATGAGCCGATGTGACGCGTGAATTTCTCCATTGTGAGATCAATAAAGACAATCTTATCTTATCTTCAGACGTGTGGCAACTATGCATCAATTTTCCCCTCAGTCAGTCACAGCGGGGTGTGTGTATTCCTGGCTGACATGACTCAGCATACCAACACGATCTTCTGGTTTCACGGTGGAAAGCGGCTGGCTGGCTACGTCAGCGTAGTGTGAGTCTGGGTGTGTCTATATAAAAAATAACAATAATAATAAATCAAACCTAGATTCCCCCTTTTCTTAGATGGAGCTTCAGAAACACTGGCAAACAAGAGCCCCTTTGTTGGTAGATACTGTCCTACTTTTTGATGACAAACTACATCATGACACGAAGATACCACATTTTATATGTGCTACAGCTTCAAATGGGTTTGTGCACCAAAAGACCGGCCAGTGTGGCTCGGTGAAGAGCTGACGGCGTGAGCTCTGGTCTTAAAATGCGTCCGCAGCGCGCAATCGACATGGAACTCCTGCATAACACTGACTTGCAAGCAGCCACATGTATTCTGTTGGCATGCACTAGCTCCCACCTCCTGCAGTTCATTGATTTTTTTTTTTTTTTTTTTTTTTTTTAACCGCACTTCTTCTACATCTTATCTATTGACCCGCAGTGTCTGGATAATGAGACGTTCATCCTGTTTAGTTATTACCAGGAGCTGTACGCTCCTGACCTGCACAGATACATGTTTAATCTTTTTTTTTTTCCTACATATGAATACATTTGAGACAGCTCAGCAATGGTTAATGCAAGCTGGCTAATCAAAAAAATAGAAATGACCTTGCAAGCAAACATCTGATTTGATGTCATCAAAATGGCCGCCATCTTTCATATGATTCAGTTTTTCCACAAGCTGTTAGTTTCGTAATAATCCAGCAGCGTTAAAAGGGTTCTGAAGTTTTGATTGTGAAATTTGGAGAGTTGCTTCTCATCCCATGTTTTTAATTTTTTTTATTTTAAATTTATAGATTCTGTGTAGACTGTGGCGGCTGCATGCTTGGAGGAACGTTCCAAGAGAGGCAAAAGCGTTTCGGTATTCCTTTCGAATGCGTTATCCTTAATACATGAAATGTGTTAAAACGTTAGTTTTGCAATCATGTTATGAAACGCGTCTGTTAAACACGTTTCCCTACTATAGCCTGGTCAGTTTTAAGCTGCTTTCAAAGTTTCTGTCAAGAGCTTGTTGTTTTTGTTTAAGATCAAATGGAGAATCTTGGGTTTAGTTTAGCCATAATGTAATTGAGCAAAATAATGGTTGGACCTCTGAACCACGCGTATTTGTTTTTGTTTGCACGGAAATTGAATAGTGGATGTATAAAAATAAGAGGTAAAAAAAAAAAAATCTGGGTTCTTAAGGTTTATTTAAAATGGAAGGAAGTGAAGTTGAACACAACCTATTATGTAAGCAATTTGTGGCCTGGTGGACAGTGGTGCCTCGACTTGCGGGCTTAATTCGTTCTGTGACGGTTCTGGTAATTCAGATTCCTCGTATGTCAAGGCAGCCTCCCTCACTGAAATGTATTTAAACACTGTTAATTCGTTCTGGACACCCCCAAAAAACAGCAACTTTTTTTGTTGTTGCATGGTTTTGAATAAGAAAAATGTGCTTAGAAATTACGCACAGATGGCATTGTAAAAAAAAAATTTGAATAAACTATAATTAAATATACAGCATAAGCCTTGGAGATCAGACAGCGTGAAGATGCTAAAACTAAATCTTGTAGATTTTGATATTTAATGCCACACTTAACTCAACTTTTATCTGCAGGGATTTTTAATAACCTGTCCAGTGAAAAATGTTTCACTCCCCCTTTCAGAAAGTGTCTGACAGCTGGCCAGTTGTCGTTATCCAGCACCGTCGCATTCTCAGTTGGAACTATTTCTATTGAATAACGTCTAAAAGTTTCTCCTCCATCTCACTAGTAGGGGTAACCTCCACCTCCGCGTCACCTTTTTCAGGCAAAGCCTTCCGTGTGCTGCTGCATCTGTAGCTGCTTCGTTGCGGTATCCGCTGTGGCGCCCACTAGTGGCGGGATGTCTAAAGCCGGCTCATAAGCCACATTTTTGCTCCCAAGTTGCAGTGGAAAAATCAACTCGTATGTCAAAAGCCACGTCAGTCGGGACACTTGTAAATCGAGGTAGAGATGTGTAAGGTTTACACCGATTGAAGGTAGGGGGATGTCTCGCTGCTTCCGTCTGAATTCACAGGCTGGGCTGTTCCTCAAGCTAATGGCAGCTAGCGGTAGCTTATGTTGTCTGGGAGTTTGACACCTCAGAGCTTTACTGGCCTTTCTGTGTTGCTCTCAAACATCCATGTCGTACTGTTAGCTTAGCACGTAGCAGCGCAGCCGTCTAATTTCAGCGTAATTCTGACAACTGAAGTGCGCCGGCCAGAAACCTGGTTCATACTGTAAACGGTAGGATCTTTGGGACATCTGCCCTTTGCAGCGGGAGAATTTCTTTACCTTAAAGCCTCACAATAGGCTTGCAGGTCCCAGTTGGACAGGAATGCATGCTGCAAGGTAGCTCCTAAAGCTTGTTGTCAACGAATTGGTGGACAATGGGAGAATCAGCACAGCTGATGAGATCTTTGTCAAGAACTTTTCTGTTTTACTTATTTTCATGTGGATTTTTATCACAAAAGTTTTAGCTTTTTTGACATAACAGTGGTCTATTCCTACAGGTTTATGGGTTGTTCGTTTTTTTTTTTTTATTGCGCTTGAATAATTTGTGGGTTAGTAAAGAAAACGCATTGGTCTGATCTTAAAGAGAAGGAACTGAACCACACATGGGCCATCACTCCAAAACTGTGTTCTTCAGATGATTTGAAGTATTCATACCCTTTAAATGTTTTTTTTTTCTCATTTTTAATTGCGTGTGAAGTAAAATGGGTGTTGTAGGGATTTTATGTGGCATCATTCATTGATATTTTGGTTTGTTTGTTTGTTTGTTTGTTTTGTGGTGACATGCAATGGGGGGTTTTCAGCTGACGTCACGCTCACGTGACTACTCTGCGCGTCCGCCATATTGGGTGTCAGTCGTTTCGCACCGTTGACCCGCATTGTATTACGCCTTAGGCAGTATTGGAAGTGAACAATGGTGAAAACGTGTTTAATGGTTGGTTGCACGGCCCGTGGAGGTGGAGATCAACGCTCTTTCTATCGCCTACCAGCCGTGATAGTGAATCAGTGTGAAAAAACAAAACAGCTCTCTGAACAACGCCGTCACCTATGGCTGACACGGATATCCAGGTCCGATTTGGACGGTGTTAAGCTGGAATACGCCAGAGTCTGCGGTGCTCACTTTGTCACAGGTAATTAACTGTTAAGTATTTAAAACATGTAAACCGTTGCTGTATTGTGGGCTGTAACAGCGCAACACATGATCGCCATGGGAAAAACATAGAAACGGGTTAATTTTCCACCGCTTTCCTGCCTGGAGGCGCAACCACGGAGAACAAGTGTCAGAGATAACAAAGAGTCGTCGGCTCGCTTGGATCGCGGCTGTAAGACGACCTAACATAACTTTCCACAGTATCCCGATGTCAATGAGAGTGTGTTCTAAACCTTTGAAACACATAGCAGCTAGTTAAAAGTACATTACATGCGTGAGTGGTTGTTAGCACTAACAGTTAGCAGCTACTAACAGTTAGCATGTGCCAGAGCCCGTCTGAGCACAGCTTACCTTTGAACGAATTACTGTGTTCCCAATGTTTGCTGGCTTTAAGATCTGCCGCTCCTGAACCCATCCATTAGTGAACTGCACATGAGACTCCAAGGACTTGTAGCTTCAGAACTGTTCTGAAGTATAGGCGCTCACACCACAAACAAGGTAGCCGAACACGTCCGATATGGAAAGTGACGTCCGCGCTACTTCCGGGTTACGCCGGTAGGCTTTTGCCGGCGTAAATACGGTAAATACAACTTAATTTTGCACTGGTCATTGTTCTGCTTAAATAATTAAAGCCGCGAGCGGCGTCGAGCGGCCCTGCAGCCAAGCGCCTTCGCGCACCGCCGGCAGTCAGCCACCGCAGAAGCATGCGACACATTTGCGTCGGATTGTTTACATTTTTACCATCTTATTAAAACTCACCCATCCACGTATGATGGCGATTTCCTTGATGTACATAACTTCGACATCTCGTACCCAACCAGGTGTGAACTGGTTGTGAGCCTCTAGACCCTTGTAAGCTCTCATTTCCTCAAGAGTGTGCAGAGGGTTTTCACTGAACACCAGGTAATGCACTATGTCGCCGTGCTCTACATTTGGCCAATCATCTGGATTACGGCTAAACAAGGCACCGTGGAGGGCATAGGGGTCCATATGGTCGATCACGGAACATTTCCTCAGATATACGTCCTTATCTGGTCGCTCTAGCGTGCTGGCGTACTTATCCATTCTCGATACGAAAATACGTGTAGGACAACTAGAGATAAGGAAGTGTGACACCCAATATGGCGGACCGGAAGTTGGCCAGTGACGTCAGTGAAAACCCCCTATTAGTTTCCTTTTTTTTTTTTTTTTTTGCATAGAGGCCTTCATCTACATGTTCTTCCACTAAAGGGGACATATGCACTTTAATGCAGCATTTTCACATTGAAATCATTCTGTTGTGGTCTATATAGCCAATGCTTTGCTCTGAATTGCTCGCTTTTGTTTGCCCCTGCTCTGAGGTTTGTCTGAGATCAACTGGTTTTGGTGCGACCTCTTTAAATGCAAACGAGGCACTTCACAGCAAAATGTGTTTATGGGCTAAAAAAAAAAGTGGGATTTGCATGATATGTCCCCTTTAAGGCTGCTGCTGTGGTTCTCTGCAGCTCCTCCAGAGTCACTCTGCCTGCTTCTGATCAGAGCTCTCCTTGTTTAGACCCTAAATGTGCCGTTCTGTCATCCCCTTTCTAAATTGAGGATGAATGTTGAACATCTCACAGTTGACCTTTTTATTAATATACAATATTTTAAAACCTAAACCTTCTTGAAACCTCTCCAAAGCTTTCTCCCCGACTTTTCTGACTGTGTTCTTGATGAAGCATCTACGGCTTTCACAGACGGGCTGGATTGATACTCTGATTAAATTCCACATGGTTAGCCTAATTGGGGGACTTTCGACAGGAGTGGGTTGCACTGGGCTTTATTAGAGCCGCACAAATTATCGAATCACAGTCATCATCCTATTATCTACTTTTTGTTGGTGAATCATCTAAAATCCTGATAAATAAGTTTGTTTCATGACAGACTGCACAGTTTAGGGTTAAGTTGTAGGTAAATACATCTTACAGATTGGAGACTAAGGACTTTATTTTTTCAATTCCTACAGAATGGAAATTAAAAAAGACGTGCACAGACTAGGCCCGATAACGTCGCCCCGATTTCCTGCCCGGCTACAGTGACGCAGCGTCGGTCGTTATTTGTGCTCGGCTATAAATAACATCCTGCGCCGTGGCTTTAAGGCATGTGTCGTCTCTGCTCTCAGGCAACACGGCGCTCCACGACTGCGCCGAGTCGGGCAGCCTGGAGATCATGCGGATGCTGCTGCAGTACGGCGCGACCATGGAGCGCGACGGCTACGGCATGACCCCTCTCCTCTCCGCCAGCGTTACCGGCCACACCAACATCGTGGACTACCTGACGACGCACCAGCAGGTGGGTCTGACCCTTCAACAGGGGGGCTCGTCGGCACGGAGGCTTGGGCGTTTTGTGTTGGGAGTCAATCACTGAAGAGCCGTGTTGTTTCGTCTGCAGACGAGTCACACGGAGCGCATCGATGCCCTGGAGCTTTTGGGAGCAACTTTTGTCGACAAGAAGCGAGATCTGCTCGGTGCTTTAAAGTATTGGAAGAGAGCCATGGACCTCAGGTACACGGACGGCAACAACGTTGTCCACAAGCCGGAGCCCAAGCAGCTGATCATGGCTTACGACTACGCTAAAGAGGTGAGCGTTTAGCTCTTAAAGTGTTTTTTACTGTCGCCGACAGCCAGGCTCTGAAGGGGAAGCGAATAAAAGGGAATGCTGTCGACGTATCGCCCCTTCAACAATAATTATATCAAGTTTCTAAATTATGGCTTAAGAGCTTCAGGCCCCGTCACTTACGAGCAGCAGAAATCGACACGTGGCCGGGTGCTGAGGGGAAATGCAAGACGGGTGTTGGTTAGTTTGTACATGTGACGGCTGAGGACAGGGAGATGCAGACGTTGCCCCACCCCCCGTACCGTAGGTCTAGGCGATACTCCAATGCTTTAAATCTTCCCTTCAGGTCACCAACGGGGAGGAGCTGGACGGGTTGATATCCGACCCGGATGAGATGCGCATGCAGGCTCTGCTCATCCGCGAGAGGATCCTCGGGCCGCAGCACCCGGACACCTCCTACTACATCCGCTACCGAGGCGCCGTCTACGCCGACTCGGGGAACTTCGAGCGCTGCATCAACCTGTGGAAGTACGCGCTGGAAATGCAGCAGAGCAACCTGGACCCGCTGAGCCCCATGACCACCTCCAGCCTGCTGTCCTTCGCCGAGCTCTTCTCCTTCATGCTGCAGGACCGGGCCAAGGGGCTCCTGGGGACGTCGGTGTCCTTCGAGGACTTGATGGGGATATTGTCCAAGAGCGTGCTGGAGATCGAGCGAGCGGTGAAGCAGACGGGGCCGGTGCCGCCCGACCCGGCTCAGCTCAGCAAGGCGCTGTCTATTATCCTCCACCTCATTTGCCTTCTGGAGAAGGTGCCGTGTGCTGCCGAGCAGGACCATTCCAAGAAGGAAACCATCTATAGGTACGTAGCAAAAGACGGTAGACATTTGTCTTTTGAGTGACGTTCTCTGACTCGCTTTCTTTAGCCTCTAGATCGCCTTCATGCGACCGACTCGTGGCCATTTTTGCCTTTCTTGACTCCGTGTTTCACATTTGTCGCCCTACTAGGTTCCTGAAACTCCAGCCGTGCGGAAAGAAAGGTTTCAGCCCCTTACACCTGGCAGTCGACCGCAACACCACCTGCGTGGGCCGCTACCCGGTGTGCAAGTTCCCCTCCCTGACGGTGGCATCCATCCTCCTGGAGTGCGGGGCAGACGTCAGCAGCCGGGACGAGGACGACAACAGGTCAGCTTTTTCCTCCAACCCCACAGGTCCTCCCATTTTAGCAATGTCCCAAGGCAGAGCCTTGCAGACGTATTCGGGCCTCTTGATGATCTCCGTTACAGTACAGCCACAGTTTCTGTTTATGTTGCTGGAGCTATAAGTGCTAGACGGAAAAACTAAGGAGTGCATAATTGTGAAGTGGAAGGGAAGTGATATTTGGGTTTTCAAGGCTTTTGTACTTTTAGCTCCATTTGTTTTTTGTTTTTTAAACTCTTCTGAGTATTAACCAGAGCCACTGCGTTGGCGCTCCCAATGCAGTCTGATATAACCGGAGCTATTTTGCAAATGGGGGGGAAAAAAGCAAAAAACGTCTGATTGTGCAAAGCTGTTAGGAATAAAGGGCCTAAAAAGAGACTTTTAACATTTTATTTAAAAGAGCAAAATGTTGAGTCGTGTATATTTTACCCGTAACCCAATAGTTGTGCACTACTTGGTGTGGCCTTCACACGAAACGCTTTGACGTTCGACGCGTCGGGCGACAGAAAGCGAAACTTTTCAGCAGTCCAGATACTTCTCCGGGGCACTTTGAGTCGCATTTGTGGCAGAGCCTAACCCTCTTCTTGTCTCTTTCCCTCCAGCCCCCTCCACATAGCTGCGTCCAACGGTCACCCAGACATCATGAACCTGCTGATTTCCTGCGGCGCTCACTTCGACAGCACCAACGCCTTCCAACAAACCGCCTGCGACCTCCTGGACGAGAAGGAGCTGGCCAGGAACGTCATCCAGCCCATCAACCACACCACGCTGCAGTGCCTCGCTGCCAGGTCCATCATCAAGCACAGCCTCGACTACCGGGGCAACATCCCCGAGAAGCTGGAGGCCTTCGTCTTGCTCCACAGATAATGACCGCACAGCAGTGGGCTCCGACGGACAAAAAAAAAAAAAAAAGGGAGCGCGACCGCCATCGAGTCGACCCGAACCACAACGGGGAGATTTCCAGACGCTTTCACCCACAGGGTGGTTTATACAACACAAGACTGTTATCTGGCTTTGGTTGCAAGACGAAACTCGCACTAAACGGCCAATTAATGCAGGATGGACTGAATTTACCGACAGAGCGGCGACTCCGGCCGCCGTTGGGATGTATTAGAAACACGTTGCAACATGGATTATAAACCTTTGTTTCTTTTAATGAACCAAACAGATGAATTTGCATATTTTTTTGCTTGATGAGTTTTTTTTTTTTGTTTTTAATATTCCACAATACTATTTATTGAATGAAACTTGAGAGATTTTTTCTCCATGCTTGCTCTAACCCAGTCTCGCCATCACCCGCTTCTCTGCTCTCCAGTCTCAAGGCCTCTCTGCAACAAAAAAAAAAACGCCGGGACTTCAGGTTACTATTACCGTTTTTTGTTTTTTTTTTTGTTTTTGCTTTCCCCACTTTCTGTTGCCAACTGACCTGGACTCTTCCTCGGCCGCCGTCTGTTTTTTTTTTTTTTGTACTTTGAACGCCTCACGCGGAGCTTTTGTCCTTCTTCTCTTAGAGACCGGGACGCTTTTGCGGTCGTTTTTGTCTTTCCCGCTTCGACTTGTTAACAAAGCTTTACGGGAGGGGCAGGCGGGGGTCTAGAGTGTGCAAACACCGTAAGTGCTTTATTTTTTTTCCTATGCACAGGCTGGGCTGTTGGAACGAGACTGTTGTATTCTGCGCCGGCGCACGTCTGTGCAATATCCCCATGAGTTTTGTTTCCGTTTACGTCGCCGCTTCCCTTCGTCGCCAGCTCGTGTGGAGGTGAAACCCACGATGCTGACTTTTGTGAGGAGAGCGAGCGATATTTGAGCGACCGGCGCACAAAGTGTGTGTTTTTGTTTTAGTTTTTTTTTTTTTTTTTGCCGCGCGTTGTGTTCCCTGTACGCAGCGTTTCGATGAGCTCACACAAACTGAGAACGGGAGAGTCGGCGTGGAGGCGACTCCACGTTGCACCCGACTGCCACCGCAGAGGCCGAACTACGCGGCTCGTACACATAAGTGACCTCGCCATTTTTCTTTACTTTTCCTTTTTTCTTTTTTTTAATTGAACCCAATCACAAAGGCAGAAAAGCACGGGTAGCTCGGTACCGTTCCCCCCCCTCCCCCCCGTGCATGTGCAGCAGCGTTCTCGGCTCGTCGCTGCAGGAGACCTCGCATGACGACTCCCAGCAGACTTCAGGCTGCAGCTGGATCATCTTGTTCAAGCACTAGAAAAGCAAGGGAGCGAAGAAGAAACCTCGATACGTGGAATTGTAAAGCTTTGATCATCATGTTTGCACATTTAGCTCTAGATGTGTGGGTTGAGGAAGGAAAAAAAAAGGGCTTTTCATAATTTGTAGGATTTCATACTGCAGTTCAAAACACGAAAGAAAATGTACTAGGGCACCCAGGGCAACTTGATTTGATCTGCACTTTACTACAGCGGAGATTAAGATTTGATATGGCATTAATCAAGTTCATGTCTTAATTACCAGTTTGACAATAAAGTCATGTTGCATTTGTCTTCTTGACCCAATCTCTTTATTTCCTGGCGTCTGCCGTCCTGGAGGAGTTTCAGAAAGGGTTGAGGAAAGATTATTTGTTTCTTTAGTTTCTGTTTCCAATATTAATTGATCCTCACCATGCATAATTTGCATTTAGAAAACCGAGAAGTGTCACTTTACAGGGATTCAAACATTCAAACGCTCGTTGTTTGGCTAAAAGCTGGCCAGGAGACATACTTCTACAGGGCGTCTGTGGTTCGCTTGGTTCACATTGCTGCTGCTTTTGCTCCAGTCAAAGACAGATGAGTTCATTGTCAAAAAACAAAAAGCACATCTAATTATTGGCCCAAAGGGGAAAAAGTCAAACAATCCGTTCTTTAAGGCAGTACAAAGCCGCTTTTGCTTTGTGGAGAGGGCTCACAAGCAAATATCTGAAAACACCCAGATCTGTAAAAAAAAAAAAAAAAAAACAACAACAGATTGTTGGTTGAAAAACCCTGGTTGAGTCAGCAAAATGGAGCCCACAGCTTTTGATACAGTTTAGAAATCTATTCACATGAAGATATTTTTTAACATCTTCTCTCTGCTGGCTGCCACTATGAGTTTGGCTCACACAGAACCGCGAACATCAGGCAGTGGCGTTTAAATCTAGCCAAGGACCCGACTACTGTCTGGTCTTCATCAGGACCCTGATCCAATATTTGGGATCAGTTTGGGACATTCATTGCTCTTTTTTTTTCTGGTTTTAAGTACTTTTTCGTTTTAAGTTACCTGAACAGGTAACTTAAAACGTCTTCTTACATCTCTCTTCACCTGCAAAGAGAGATGTAAGAAGAACAGCACAACCAGCCGATAAAGTATTATAGATACAATCAACCAAAGCCTTGATACCATCACTGAAGAATATAGAGTATTGATCAATACATGTATAAAGTGACAGGAGAAGATAATAATAGGGGTTTTCTGTATGGAAGTGAGTCTAAGTACCTGAATCCAAGCACCTGTGGGTGTTTGTGAGAGTGCGCTTGTGTATGAAAGGTTTGTCCATGAGAAAAATGCTCAACAGTGATTGTAAGGAGCCAAAGACCCGCCCCCCAGAGCACCGAGGCAGACGTCAGGGGAACCAAAACCCCAGATGCCCCAAGAGATCCCCGCAGCAAAGGTGCCCAAGAGGGGCCAACACAGGAAATCTGCCTTCCCCACCCAAGGGAAGAGGAGAGACAGTCCCAAGGAATCCCACCAACAGCCACAATGCCGAAGCCCCGGGGAGCCAGGATCTCTTAACAAAGAGGAGAGTGGGGTCTTTAGGCTCTCTCCACCAACAGGGTTCGGAGCCCATTCTGGTTCCAGCAACTGTTTTCCAACCGCAGTCGTGTGTTTCCACTGAAAAAAAAGGTGCCGCACCACGACAAGTGGTTCAACTCGGGAACCACAAAATAGATGGTTCTTCATCAGAACACAAATACAGTATTAAAAACATGAGGAAAGTGCTAAATGCATAGTAAGTGAATTACTCAACTTATTTCTTGCCCTATTTAATATATACCAGTAACTTTTATTTATGTAGAAACACAGGAAAACAGGCTGTATATTTATTAAAATATCTTTTCAACACAAACTCTCCTAAAATTTCTTTTTTTTTCTGGTTAGCCAGTATGGATTTATATTAGTTTTAATTATTTTTAATCAATAAAGCCTAATTATTTATAAACATAATCTTAACCATTTTTCTTCTTTGTAAGGCCCAAGCTGCAGTCATTTCTTTTTAGCAGACACCTCCATCTACCCTTATCCTTCCCAAAGAGCAGCAGTCCTTCGCTTTCTCGTGATATTTAACAGTGCCTATAATGTTAAAATAAAAAATAATAATTAGACATTAAGACAGATGTATAGCGTTTGTATGCTTGGTGCCCATAGATGGTGAAAATGGGTGTCAGCTCCCGACAAAGCACTAAAGTTCTAGGGAAGCCGAACCGAACTGGTTCGAGAACGAGAGTTCTGGCGATGGGAAAGTCTTTAAGTCACGATGTCACCATGGCAGCCTGTGTGTGTGTGTGTGAGTGTGTGCTGCTGAGCCAGAGCTGGTTTGGGCAGATATTTCAGATGCTGCACACCTTTTGTTTTCTTTCATCTGGTTTTTGCACTTCTTTAAGAGGCCTTTTGACTCCTCGGTTTTAAACTTGGACCATTTTGGTTGCCCTGATGAAATCAGACAGCTGGAGGAGGAGAAGGGTAGAAGGTGTAAACGGGACGCTTTGGCTGCATGTTAAAAGTGCAAGTCATTTAGGGGTGGGGCTGCTCCACAGTCACATATGGCGCTAAACCAGTGACTTTTCATAGTCTCATTTTTCAATGCCAAAATTCCTTTTCGATATTCATTGCAGGTGATTTTTCAATGTTTCATTTTGCAATGTTTGATTTTACAACGCCAAATCTCTTTTCGATATCACTGCAAGCTGTCACTGCTTTAGCGCCATACATGCGCTTCATCCTGATCCTCCAGAAGCTGCACCTCCAGCTGAGCCGAGGCCGCAGCCGACCCACATCTCTCCCAGCAGGAATGCGCCGTAAATATCCCCGTTTGATGGTGATTGTGAAGTACGCGGCGTGCGTGTTTGCCGGGAACACGTCGAGCCTTGTCGCAGCGACGTGCCAGTGTTCCTGCGGCCCTGCCCCACTTTCTATATAGGTGGAGATTTATAGCGCCGTCACCGCCGCGTCCCTCAAGATGTAAAAACAACCGTAGGAGGGGACAGCGTGGGGGCTGCAGAGGAAGTAGGGAGCACAGCTGAAATGAGCAAGACTGAGCAGGCAGAAGAGGCAGATTTTCTAGAAAATCACTTGTCAGCTCAGCAGAGAGTGGGTGTAGTGAGTCACAGGGTTGCCCATGAAGTCCCGGGAATGAAGCAGATGGGAAACTTCCATCCTGTGAGGCGCTTTTAGGAGGGTACAGCAGCAAACACTGAGGGTATTCTTCTTTGCAGGGTTCCTATTCAGTCAAGCTTCTTTTTTTTATTATACCACAGTAATATTTATATAATCAGCACTTTAAGTCAAACATGCATCTTTAAAAGTGAACATCTGCCGTATAATGACTTGGGGGCGTTAAGCATTGTGAAAAGAAAGCAAAATTGAAACCACAATGATTTTAAAGTTGCTCTCAAAATATCTCATGTTATGAATCTGCATTGATTATGTAACTCAATAATATTTATAGGTAAAAACTGTATCACTTCACCTAATGTTGATTATATGTAAATTGAGTTATTGCAGAAAAATGGATATAAAGCTGAGAGTAACAGCAGGAAAAGGATATAACTTAAAAAAAAAACATTTTCTTTTCACAATCACAAATCTTAAAAGGGTTGTTGCATCCATACATATTCAATCCCATTCACTGTCAAACCTCTGCAGAGCTGCCTGCAGAGTTCACCTGATTAGTGCGTGGATTCCTCTTGTTTACTTTAATCTAGGCGTAAATGAGCTGGGTTTGTCATTAATGACCCATAACGAAGATCCCATCATGAAGAACGAGAGGACATACCAAACGGGTCAGGGGTAACGCTTTTGGAGATTTCTAATTCAGGGTAAGGTTATCAGACTATTTTTCCAAGATCTCGTGCAGCTTAGACTTAGACTTAGACTTTCTTTATTGTCATTTTGTATGCACAGAGTGCATACAGAACGAAATTTCGTTTTCACACAGCTCAGAAAGATTGCAGTAACTCTACAGGATACCTTGCAGTGAATTACAGTACAGGATAAAAAGTGCAGTGATAAATCGCAGTCACTTACAGGATAAGTTTCAATAGATTTCCGGATAAAGTGCAGCAGTGAACAGTAGGCAGTTGAAATATAACCAATGTAAAACAAATATAAACAAATATGCAGTAAGGTGCATCAGTGATTTACCAGTAGACAGTTGTGCAGCGAGGTGCAGCAGTGATTTAAAAGTAGGCAGTTGCATTGTAAACAGTTTTGCAGTACGTTTCCGTAAGGTGAAGCAGCGATTTTGCAGGATACGATACAAATGTGCAAATGTGCAAATCAGCGAGTCGAGTGTGGTACACAGTCCGTTTTTATACTTCAGCAGTTCAGCAGTTCAACAGTCTGATGGCAGCTGGGAAAAAGCTTTTGCAGAACCTAGTGGACCTGCAGCGGATGCTGCGGAACCTCTTTCCAGAGGGCAGCAGGGAGAATAGTCTATGGTGGGGGTGTGAGGGGTCCCTGATGATGTTACGGGCTCGAGACACACAGCGCTGCGATGAAGTGTCTTTAATGGAGGGAAGAGGAGCCCCGATGATCCCTTCTGCTGTCCTCACCACTCTCCTCACGTTCTTCCAGTCGGAGGCACTGCAGCCTCCACACCACACAGAGAGACAGCTGGTCAGAATACTCTCTATGGTGCTTCTGTAGAAGGTCGTGAGGATGGGCGGGGGCAGGCGGGCTCTCCTCATCCTCCGCAGAAAGTACAGTCGCTTCTGTGCCCTCTTCACCAGTGACATGGTGTTCACAGTCCAGGTGAGGTTGTCCGTGATGTGCACCCCCAGGAACTTGGTGCTGCTGACCACCTCCACCGCTGAGTTGTTGATGAGCAGTGGAGCATGGTGAGGCAGGTATTTCCTGAAGTCGACGATGATCTCCTTCGTCTTCTCCACGTTCAGGATCAGGCTGTTGTCTCTGCACCAGCCCACCAGCTGCTCCACCTCCTCTCTGTAGTCCTGGTCGTTGTCGTCTCTGATCAGGCCCACCACCGTTGTGTCGTCTGCAAACTTCACGATGTGATTGGTGGTGAACCTGGGGACGCAGTCGTGTGTCATCAGGGTGAACAGCAGGGGGCTCAGGACGCAGCCCTGAGGGGAGCCCGTGCTGAGGGTGATGACATCAGAGGTGTTCTGTCCGACCCGGACTGACTGAGGTCTGTTGGTGAGGAAGTCTAGCAGCCAGTTGCGAAGGGGTGTGTTGAAGCCCAGATGCTCCAGTTTTCCCACCAGATGTTGTGGGATGATGGTGTTGAACGCTGAACAGAAGTCCAGGAACAGCATCCGCACGTGCATGTTTTTCTCCTCCAGGTGTGCCAGGCTCAGTTGAAGAGCAGAGGAGATGGCGTCCTCAGTGGAGCGGTTCCGTCGGTAGGCAAACTGGAACGGGTCGAGTGTAGATGGGAGACTGGAGACGATGTGTTCCTTTACCAGCCTTTCAAAGCACTTCATCATGATGGGAGTCAGTGCAACAGGCCGGTAGTCGTTGAAACAGGTGACTTGAGGTTTCTTTGGCACCGGAATGATGGAGGCAGACTTGAAGCATGCTGGCACTATGGCTTGGTCCAGCGAGGTGTTAAAAATGTCTGTGAGGACACCAGCCAGCTGACCTGCACACTCCTTGAGCACCCTCCCAGGTATGTTGTCGGGGCCTGGGGCCTTCCGCGGGTTGACTCTCCTCAGAGTCTTCCACACGTCGGCGGTGTCAAGGCAGAGGACCTCCTCTTCCTGATGGGGAACAGCTTTCACTGCTGGAGCGCTGTTTAGTGCCTCAAACCTCCCAAAGAAGTTATTTAGTCCATTGAGGAAGTCAGCATTAACTTCACCCACCGGGGGGGAGGGTGTGTTGTATTCAGTGATCGCCCGGATGCCTTTCCACATGCTGTGTTGAATCCATCGTGCAGCACAACATGTAACCTACCAAGACACAGCTGTGCAGAGAGAGCATTACTCAAAGAAGCATCGCCCTCCACAAATCTGACATTTATTTTATTAATGACATGGAAAAAAAATCTCAATTTGCCATGCGGGGGGAGCAGTTGTGCACAAAGGTGTTCTGGTTAAATGGGACCAGCATTAAAATCGTTGGCCACAATGAAGACCTGCATGGTATAAAACACTATATCACCCTGAATGCAGCATGCCTGTGATGAAAGGTGCCGGTTGCAACAACATGCTTTGGGAATGTTTTTCTTCAGCGGGGACAAGACAGCTCAGAGATGATGGGAAGATGGATGGAGCTAAATACAAGGCAAGGGGAAAAAAAGTCGGTCAGTGGCTGCAAAAATCCTGACACTGAGTCGCTGGTTTAGGAACCGTGAATGTAGCCAGAGCTAAAATAGCTGAATATAGCATGTCAATGTGTCAGAATGGCCTAGTCAAGGTCCAGTACTAAATCCAGTTTATAATCTGTGGAGAGGCTTGAAACGTGATCCTCACAGACACTTTCCAGCTAAACTGACTGAGCTTTAGTTTTCAGAAAAGAATGGCCAGCGATTTCTGTCTCTAGACGTCCAAAGCTCATAAAGACAACCCCCAGAAGATGTGCAGCTTTAGTTGCTGCAAAGGGAGGCTCTACAAAGTTCAAATAAAAATAATTTCATCTAAATAAATGTGAAAATATTGCATCCCTTTTCTTCTATTTCACAGTTCTACACTATGCCCTGCTGGTCCGCCACATAAAATAGCAATAAAATGCATTCAAGTTTGTTTCTGTAGCATGAAAAAATGTGAAGTACTTCACTGGTAAGGATACGTTTGCAAGGCTGTAAAAGTGCTATTTAAAAAATAAAATAAAAAAAAAACGTTTAAACTAGGAGTACGATGTTACAAAATTACATCTTTTCTCTTTGTGACCTCTCGTGTTTTGCATTGCCAATCCTTTGAAGTGGTCTTTCTTAAGGCAGGGAATGCCTTTTATTGACTGTTTCAGCAGTAAAATGATTAATCTCATCCCATGCATGAAATAGATTATTTCAAGGTGCTGAAATTTATAAAGGCAAAAACAGACCTGAATATTTGAATGGGCGTAAAGAACTGAGCATGCCGTGTTGTCAAAACATAGAATAAGTATGTCAAACCTGACTCCCTGCTCCACGTGTGAAAGACCTCGATTCACAGCTTCTTTTTAAGGCCTTTTGGCAAAACTATCAGCTTAGCCTACTTCTGTCCTCCCGTCTATATTTATGTCTGAATAAAGCCCAGTTGGAAATCTGTCCTACATAAAGTCTCTCTCCGTTCCTGCAGGTGAACGTGCCTCAAACACCAGACACACTTTTTGATTTCCCCGTGTCGCAGTCTGTCCTCACGTGTCGCCTGGTCGGCCTTAGCTGCTGAGTGCGCTCACTGACAGAAACAGAGCAATACATGACGAAAGGCAGCAGAGGTGAGTGTGATCTGATCGGACCTGCCGTTATTCGAGTGAGCCTTCTTTCATTTCTGCCTCTCTAACTGTGATTGTCGAGGGCAACATATGTCACTGACCCTCTGACGTTTTCCATTGGATTAATTTACACCCCATGACTTAAAAGGATCTCTAACGTCTTTGTTGACGTTAGAGATCCAGCGCCGGCTCTGAGTGACCGGGGGGTGGGGGGCTCCTTCTGTATCCTGAAAATATAGATCTGTTTAACTTTGAGCTGAAAAGAATATAAAATATAATTTGAAACTGAGATATCTATATGATATCCAGACTCCGAAGAAAACACAACGGCTTAGCATCTTGACTGTACTGAGCCGGCCGCAGTGAACGGCCATTTTAGCCTACAGTTCTTAGAGAAAGTACACTGTGTACAGCAAGGGGGAAGCCTGTTTACTGAGCAAAGTAAAAAGGCAAAAGTCTTTTGGGACAAAGCTGGCAGGTAGCTATACATTTTTATTCTGGGTGAGTGGTTGTGCCTTCCCCTAGGCAATGCCGCCCTGGGTGGGGAGCCATATTAATCATATGAAAACAGGCACCCCTTAAAACAGATGTGTATATAATGGAAACCTTTTGCAGAAATGTTTGTCATGTAATGTCAGATAGCACAGCTATAGGCTCCTTTAGGTTGCTTCTCAGCTGTCTAAAATAATTACCCAATTAAAGAGCAGGGAATGTCCATATGACGATAATACACATAATTTCATGTTAACCTTCTGCAGTTAAGGATTTAAGAAGTGACTCCTGACCACTAGAACACTTATTGAGAGAACTGCTTTAAGTGTTTTAATTCAAGCTCTTGGAGAGGATTCTGCAGGTTTCTGGAGTGGTGGTGCTTCATCGTAAACTCCCCTCCACAAGGTCCACGCAAGAAAATAAGCGATCCTGTTAAACGGAGTTCTGTTTCGTGCATTAGCAACGGAACTGCGAAGTAAGCAAGATGCCTTGAGCAGATAAAGCTTGTAGATTCATAAAGTCATAATAACAAGTAGTGGAGTGTGTTAGCCCGCGCATTTTGTATGGGGGACAGGAAGGACATCAGGCGTACAAGCGCGCTACGTCTGTGAGCAAGTTATTTTTGGGTAAAAGAAAAAAATTATTACTTCTCCTTTTTGGTGGATTTTCAATGTGAAGACAATTGACACAAAATTGAGAAAATGACACCAAAGTAAAAACAATCATTTTTAACCTCATACCTTCTAGAAATCATGTCATTTACTGTAATTTTTCTATCAGAAGTATAAATATCAATAAGCACATCAGGAGCTTTGAGATGTAGGACTTGTGAATGTAACAAATGATTTTTTTTTTTTGTGTGGATTTTGTGTGGAAAGTGACTCAGTTGTTCTGCAGAAGTGTGATGAACTATTTCACACAGTCCTTTCAGTTTGTTGATAAACCAAAATGTCCCCAGCAAGAATATATTTCCCAGCACTTACATTCAGTAGGGCTCAGTTTTCTGCTGCTACAGTCGCACTTCTGCATTTCTACGCCGTAGGAGACTTTTCACATAACACCTCTGTAATTTTATGGTATCATTAACTAGTAAGCTAAAATATATGTATTATCATAGTGGTTATTGTAATTCTTAATGTAATGAAACACAAGTTTGTTTCATCTATTGAAATGGACTTTTCTCATAAAAAAAAAAAAATCCAAGGTAAAAACGTTTAATTCAGTTTTATGGTACGCCACTGTACGATACAAATGTAGCCGATCGTGCCGAACAAAGTAAGAAACGCAAGTTAAAAGTATCACACGAAATTCTTCACACTAGAACAAGGTAAAGATGCGCACTGGTTAAAACAAAACTTTCAGATGAATAAAAACAAATGAACATGCTGCCAATGTGTGACACCATGGAACAAGGGTTAAACTGATGCTGTTTAAAGAGATGGATCAAATCAAATGTTAAGCTCCAGTAGACTACTATTATTTTACATGTTCAAACCCAACCGCAGCCAATTGAAATTAGCTGTAAATTCAAATTGGACTTTTGAATTCAGGCATTAAAATTGAGTCGAAAATTTGCCAAAAAAATAAACAAATTTGGAATTTCTGGAAAAGTGTTGAACTTTTAAAAAAAATGTGCAGAAACCCCGTATAGTGAAATATCCTCTCTCTTATTACTGAAATTGGGTCCTTTTATAATTTCGACTGTACAACGTTCATCTTTTAAATGTGGAAGCTCGTCTGTTCGAACGCGTTGCAGCACGTCAGCTCAGTGTGAACAGACGCTGAACGCAGCCTGCCGCTCCCTGCCTCTCTTTAAGCTTTGGGGCCTAGAGACGCTGCACGTCTTTCATCGCTGCCCCTTTGACACTAAGTGTAACGAAGACAGATTACGTCCTGAGCGCTGCTGCACTTTGCGTTCTTATTTACTTTGATGCCCTGACAACACTTCACTTTGGACTTGATGATAAAACAAAAAAAGGTGGTGACAGTGAAAGGGGTCCTGAGAAAGAAAGAAAAAAAAAAAGACTCTCTGATTACATAAGGCTCCCTGCAGCTAAAAGAGAAAGCCTGGGTATTAACACAGGGATCACTGGTCTGAACCTGATGCTGGTCTGCGCTGGACACACTCCTCTCCGCCTCAGTGTGTCTATCTCAGTCTCTCACACACACCGACTGGACCCAGAGGCTGTGTTAATTGTGTCTGTGCAGGACAGCAAAAGATTATCCAGCGTGGCCGATGTGTGGTCTCCGCTCTCCAAGCACAAGACTTTCCACTTCCAGTCAGCTGTTTAAGCAACTCTCATATAAATAGAGGGAGCATTAGCTGCCGTCGCAGTGACTATAACAACAAATACACAAATTCAGCACGCATGGGAGCAACACACGCACTCAGATCCACTGTTGACAGAGGCTTCAGCGGCAGCTGGAGCTAATTACTGCGCAGCGATGAGCCTGAGAAGATATTATTATACCCTTGAGGAATCGTCTTAAGAAGTCGCTCGCATACAAACAGTCGACAAAACACAAACTGGCTCCGCGTTGAAGTCCTCCTGGCAACCTTTCATTTACGACGCAGAAAAAAAAAAAAAGAGATGCAGGCCAGCAGGTAGCTGCTGCAATTCAAAAGTCAAAGACTTCAGCTTCCAGCAACCCCATTTTGAGGGTGAATTTTTACAGTTGTTCTTCAGTGGGAGTGTCATTAATCCAAGAGAAGATGAAAAAGTCGCCATCCGAAGCGTGGTATCTGATGATAGGACAGTTACCGTTATCAAGGTAAGCGAGGGTTTTAGGAGCCGTCTACAATTTTCTTACTGGTACCGGTATACAGGAGTGGCGGTTCTCGCATGAAGGGGGCCCTGCAAAAGCACCTTCATTCCAGACCCCACAGCATTAGTAAATCATTTTTAAAAAAGTCACTCCATCTTTGACCAGCCTACATATTGCAGTTTTGATGCTCAGCTAGACTGCCTTAATTAATTGAAAATTAACTTGATAAAAGGTTTCATGAACCTGAAACAGAGTTTTAAAGAAACTATTTTCAGTGTAGGATGGCTTAACCGTCCTAGATAGCCCAGATGTTTAACTAGAAATAGTCAAACGAGTCCAGATTTTCGTAAAGCATGGGACACTTCTTTTGTACCGCATCATTAGCTAGTTACGACGTGAAGCTATATTTCCTGTATGCCCCCCTCCTCATGATATGCCACCCTGGGTTGTGTGCCATACTGCTCACACCAAAAACTAAGACGTATATGGAGCAACACAGCACGGAGCACTTTTTCTTTGCTTACAACATGGACAACTTCGGAAATATTTATGGTCAAGAAAAACAGGAAATGTCAGCAGGCAGCAACCCAAGCAGCACCCTTCACTCCAATTAAAGGATTTCTCCCACCTATTTTTTTTTTTTTACCAGGACACAAATAGAAAGCAACAGGATCAAATAGAATTACAACAGATCAAAACTGAAATGAGTTTGCATATAGATATGCATATTGCATTTTAAACCAGATGGTGAAAAAGCTCATCGCTGCGATAAATGTCGTGATTTTTTATTTATTTATTTTGTTTGTGTGGAAAGGATCCAAACGCAGAGAGGCAACAGTGAAAGTTCAGGCAGTTTTGAGTAATAAGTGGATATTTAACCCACTCAACGGGATGCAGCTGAGTGGAGATCTGAACTCAGGAGCCAATGCTCCTGGATGAAAAGTGATGTGTGTGTGTGTGTGTGTGTGTGTGTGTGTTTGTGTGTTTGGGGGGGGGGGGGGCACTGTACACTAGAGCCACATTCACCCAATCGCACTCACTAGCGCGCACACATTTATACACCGGTACGCAGCTCAGTAGGCAACTTGGGGTTAAGTGCCTTGCCCAAGGGCACATCAACATGTGACAAGGTAAAGCTGAAATCGGACCCACAACCTTCCAATTATTCAACCCATCAAGCCACAGTCGCCCATTTTTCTCGGTACAGTCGCCAGTTTCCTGTTTTTCTCCAAGGCGCGTTCCAAGTCAGATGCAAATCAACGAGCCACCCGTCACTCTCCTGGGCCGTTGGAGCGCAAAGGATTTACAGACATATAGTCTCCTCATGATTCAGCTAACCAAGTACGCAACCAACACCAGACAACAGACTCCAACAACCCAAGAGAGTGATGGGTGGGTTGTTGACTCTGCCAATGTTGCTTTGAAAGACAAAGGGACAGTCCTGGATCGCATCCCCCACCTCCAGCACGGCGGACCCAACACAGCCAGCTCAGCAGGAGCCACAGCTCCTTCACAGCTACAAATCTCAATGCAATCCTCCGAGTAGGGCCTCTCAACAGACTCTTCAAGGAGCAGAACCCCCACAAAGCAGCTAGGCTTGACTCTGTCTCTCCACCCACCCTGATGCTCCGCGGTCATCAGACGCTGTGCCAGCCAGCGTCAAGGCCTCCACCATCATCCCTGTCCCATAGATGCCGAGGACCACAGGACTACGGGCCCGTGTCCCTGTGGTGATGAATTCCTTTAAGGACTGCACTTCATCCTGGGACAGGACCTGGCCAGATCCTGCACCAGGACATCAGCTCTGCCTTCAATACCATCATCCCAGCTTTTCTACAGGAAAAAAAACCCCACTTGCTTTCTCTCTGACACTGGAGGTGTGGGTCATTGACCTCAGGGGACCCTACTGTATTATTATTAGTAGTATGATGCATCGACCAACTCCATGTGAACGTGGAACTCATAAAGCATGAACAGACCTGCAGAAGCTTTTTACCTGAGAGGTGAAAGGGCTTCAAAAACCAAGAGGTTCTCGCTAAGCAGCATTTAGGATGACTGGATACATCTACAGCGACAAACAAGTACACTGAGTTAGACTTCTAACATGTCTGTTCACCACCCAACTAAAACACCCCTTTGGTGATGATCACTCATTCGAACCGCTTTAGACCTAATCCTGCAGCTCCTGAGCTGCCGGCACACATTTCCTAACAGTGTATAGTTAGCTGAAGATGAAATGCAAAGGGCCTCAGAGCAGAAAGCTTCAGGAAGCATGAGCTGCGCTGTTCACTCGTTATTTGATCAAAAGTAAAAGGAGCTCGTTCTTTAATAGTCACTTTAACATGCTGTTTGTTTGCTGTTTATGGGCTGGATAACAGCTCAGAATCAGGACACGACATATTGGGCCAGACTAAAAGCTCTTTGCTTTTGCTTTTATCTCTTGCAAGTTGAAACCATTTGTGTGGGAGTCATTTTTCTTTTTTTTTTTTTTATCATTGTCTCTCTTTGTTTATCATGTTTTTTAAATCTCAAAACACAAAGTTGTTCTAGTTCCACTTAAGCTTTGAAGTCGCACTGCAGAAACCCATTTTACTCACTTTCATTCTTCAAGTGTAAAACGCAGCTTTGTGTGGCAACAATTCCTCTTTGATTGGCCTAAATGCTCGGCTGTGCCCACATTTGTTGCCAAACCATCTGCCACAAAGCCGCGGTGACTCATCGGGCCAGCCCACGCTCCTTTGGAGGATCCATCATTTCCACAAGGTGCCTCCTTCTCTGTCTAATCGCCGTGTACTGTACCTTCTCCAGTGTTTTCAGCGTGGCTCTCCGCGCGGTGAATCTGGATGTGTGGGCGCCATGTGCTCCAGATAAAAGAGCTGCCATTATCACAACCTCAGCTGTGAATACACAGGTTTTGCTCTGTGTGTGTGTGTGTTTGTGTGTGTATGTTTTTCGTTGTCTATTCTTGTCGGGACACACAATACTTGCATGTGTGAAAAGGCAGCGAGACACAGACACACTCTCTGTGTCCTGGCACCTATCAGAAGGTGATAACTGACACAAAGAGTGACAACAGTGTTTGTTCTGGAGCAGGCAGGGACAGATCCAGTGTCCAAGACGGTCAACTGGACTCTCCAGTCTCCTGGTGTCACGTGATCACGCGTCACACTGATACGCCGCTGCACCTTTACGTCTGATGTCGTATTATCACTTTGCCCTTAATGTCTGCTTCATTTTAACAACTACTGTGCAAGTAGAGAGCGATACGTTGGTCTTAATTCATATTTCTTCCGGTTTTCTGGCAGATGTTTTGCTTGTTTTCGGACTACTTTCTAATAGTTTCTGTTTTTGTTATAAGAAAACAAAAATAGTTATCTATTTTGTGCCACACAAAATAGATAACTAAGCAAAGATGTTGGAGCTTTTCCTATTGCTGCCTGTCATAGACAAACATTTTTCCACAGCTGTTAGTTCTTTGCTAGATTTCTTTCCCTTTTGCAAAGACAGGATTTTTCAGATAATGTAGATCTTATATAGACAGATTTTCAGCGCTGACAATTTTTTTCTTTGACTTCAACTTTTGCCCATTCTGGTTTTTGCCGTGCGTTTAAAAACGATTTACACCTCTTGAGTTTCTTCACATTTTGTTATGTCACAACCACGAACTTCAATGTGTTTTGTTGGGATTTTATTTCATATGCCAACATAGGCCACCTCATAAAGGACTTGCATTTGAGCACCCTGAGTCAAGACTGGTAGAGTTAAGACTTGAAAAAAGGCCATTCTAACGCAGGGATGTGCTTCATGGTAAATGATTTCATTACAACTTTTTATTACAACTATGGCGAATATTTAGGAGAGGCTAGCAAGTTTATTTGTAAAGCACGTTTCAGTAACAAGACGATTCAAAGTGCTGTACATGACAAAAAAAAATAAAACATTACAGAGGAAAGAAAAAAACCTTACGGAGACAGAGGGGAAAAGTTACAGAGTAAAGTACACTGCAGTGGAATAGTAGCAGCAGGCCAAGATATAGGAGAAGTTTGACTACTACAAACTTCAACATTAACATTTAAAGGCAACTCTAAACAAATAGGTTTTCAACCTTGATTTAAAGGAATTCAGAGTTTCAGATAAGTGGAGCATAAGAACTAAATGCTGCTTCTCAGTGTTTGGTTCTGGGTCTGCAGAGTAGATTTGAGCCAGAAGACCTGAGTGCTCTGGAGGGTTGATACATTTAGGGTCCTAATGGAGGCTACAAATGTACCCGTCTCAACTCTTGCAGCCTCCTACATGTTTTCTTCCAGAAATGCTCCATATTTTCCTCCATTCAGCTGCCAACACTGTGTCTGCCCCACAGCATGATGTTGCCACCACCATGTATCACAGTGCTGTTGGTGTGTTTACAGTGATGCACGGTTTTAATCCCCCCACCACCACCACCACAACCACCACCCAACACACACACACACACACACACACACACACACACACACACACACACACACACACACACACACACACACACACACACACACACACACACACACACACACACACACAGGATGTTACATTTATGGCAAAAGGTCAACATTTGGTGTCATCTGACCACTTACTTCCACCTGTTTCCTGTGTCCCCCCCTTCACAGGATCTTTTAAACATGAAAGTGTACTTAAATTCAATTTGGTTTATTGATATGGTGCAAATTCACAACCCATATTGTGAATCAAGGAGTGGTGACCAAGTGGTTCGAGCAGAGCACTCGCGTCCTTGGAAGGCAGCAAGTTCCTTGGTTCGAATCCCACAGACTGGCCCTCTGTGTCCCTGTGTCATGATGATCTCACACAACCTTACAAGAAGTCAGTTCTATTTAATTATACAGTCTGGTACATTCCAGTCAATCCTAGTTATTAAAGCATCATAAAAACAAAGCAAGCTCGTTCCACAGCTGAGCGGCAAAACTCTGAAAGCGAGATCACCTTAAGTTTTTTTTGTCCCGACGCTTTCTATTGAACTGGACTGGTATGGATGCATTTGACAAGCAGGAATAGACAAATGTTTCAGTCTATGGATCCGTGAAGCTGGTATGAGATACCCCCGTAAGAATGTGCAGGTGTAACAGCAGCAAAACGTGGTTCTACAAAGTTTTGATTTAGGGAAAATGAGCTGATTAGACACACGCACCGCACTTTTCAGATTTTTATTTGTAACAAAAAAAAACCTTGGTAACCATGTACCGCTCCACTTCACAATCATGCACCACATTAAAGTATTCTGCAGCAATGTGACGAGATAAAAATAAAAACACCTTCAAGAGAAACCTAGGGCTGTGAATAAAGCTTCTGTTCCACCTCTCAGCAGCTCCACGTCACGGTTTCTGTGTCATCCTGTGCCTTTTGGCATGGCAGCCAGGGCGTGTCTGAGAAGTTATCTGCGAGCCTTCATGGTGATTAAGGCTGGGGCTGAACTGAGCTGCACCTCTGACGAGCACTTCTCAGAATGCACGACAACTCTGATCGTGTTTGTTTTCCGCCGCGTCCTCGTTAGGCGTGGACAAGAGAGTCTGAAAGTCAGTGCGTGGCAAGGGGCAGGACGAGCAAGCTTTGGCAATTTAAAATGCAATAATCAGTTCAACTGCATTACTGTGCAGTAAAGTCCCTGTTGAATCTGTTTTGTGTGAAAACTTTATATGTCTAAAGGACCTTTGTGTCTTCTGGGAAAAAAAATAATAATCAAGAAACAAAAGAATCAAGAATCCTTTATTGTCACCATGTGTTACCATAGTGAAATTGCTATTGAGGAAGACACCAGCTTAGGATGTACAGAGAAAAAATAACAACTAACATGACATGCAAGCACAACAGACTTATTATTTACAGGGTTTTCTCCCCACGTATTAGAGCATGCAAAAGATAAAAAAAGGGTTAAGGATCAAAATCAAAACTTGAAAAATGATGTTTTGTTCCTTCATGTGATTGATTGCTCTTTAGGTAGTGATCTCTTTCTTCTAAGAAAAGCCCTTGACCTGACTGAACCTTCGGAAAGTGGGTGGGGTGGGGGGGGGGGGGTGGCACCAGCAGCCTTGGACTTTAAAACCCCTGGACTGCTCATTAACACACACACACACACACACACACACACACACACACACACACACACACACACACACACACACACACACACACACACACACACACACACACACACACACACAGAGGGAAACAATACAAACAGCACAGGTTTAACTGCATTGTGAAACAGCCTTCAGGCTCCACGTGAACTTTCATTCACCGGTTAACTTGTGGGAAACCCACAGACGACAGCAAGGCGGACCGGCTACTGCTAGTTGTTCAACAGCGGCCTGTTGTGCACCATGGCTGGCTGTACTCATCAGTGAGGACAACGTTGATCACATGGCGTTGCCTTGCTCTCTGATTTTTGTTCTGTCTATTGGGGCTGCCAGGGAAAGTGGGATGAATAAGCTTCGACAGAGCCTACAAAAATGAAATTAATGATATATGAAAGAAATAGTAGTCTGCCTTTCACTGCAGCCCGATATGGGTTAATTATGAAGCTGCAGAGGTGTCGGACGAGATATTTCCTTACCTTCGTACGCGGTCAGGCTGGTTTTCATCCCATGTTGGTGCTCATCATGCTCAGCTCAGTCAGCCATCTATATCTAAAAGCAAAGGGCCGTCCTATCACAGTGCAGAGGTAGTCAGGCTGAATTTGTTTGTTTATCCACCCATTATCTGCATGGGACAGTAGCTCCAGACAGCAGGATTACTGAGAATATGTGATCTGAAAGTGTAACTAGCAGCGTTTGGTCCCCTCGTCACCTGCTAGTTTTTATGGGGTCAACAGGTTTTTGAATTTCTGCGCAAGAAGCTGCTGGTAATACAACGGTGTGTATCCTATGACTGCGGTTAAACATTTTAGAGACTTATCTTCTTATTCAGAGCTGAAGCAGGAACAGTCTTCTGATGGGAGGGCAGGCCCACTTATTTATTTTTCCATGTTTTCTTTTGTTTTTGGTTTTTACAGTTGTGGGACACCGTCAAATTCAAGTCATGAGGGTTTTTATTAAACACAAAAAGTTAATATAGATTTTAGAGGCATGCTATTTAAAAAAAGACTAACATTCCGTACGGACACCTCAGATTTAATGTACTAATGTGCTATCGCCATAAAAGTCTTCACCCTCTTTGAATGGTTCATCCTTTTTAGGGCTTTTGTAAGTAGAACCATTTTTTTACAAGAATAAATAAAAATACTTTAAAGTCAAATTCGAAGCATTTTTTTATAAAGTTACAATTAATTTGCTTTATTTTCATTATTTTGTGAATTTTGTTTTGCTAAACTGGGAACCTTTGTCCATAAGGCTTAAGAGTCGATTCCTGGGAAACTTCAACCTTCTATATTCGTGAAGTGATGTTGGACAAGTGGGTCAAGACTTTGTACAGGCCAGCCAAGCTCTTCCCAGCCAACTAGTCTTTATTGACCACGTTTTGCGCAATGATGTGAAGCCATGTTGGAGCAGGAAGTGGCCAAACTGTTCCCACAAAGTTGGGAGCATGAAGTTAACCAAAGTGTCTTTATTCAATCAAAGGATTAAGAGTTAGTTTCATCTAAACCAAGAGTCCAGCACTTGAAAAACACCCCTATACCACTTTACACTGTTACATCTAACGCTTGGCATTGTACCTTGTGAATAAATCTCAGAATTAGCTGCTAACCATGAATAAGTATTTGCTTTCTGCACTGGTCTTGAGCTAATCAGGGGGCCTCATAAAATTTGGAAATCTGCCTTTTGGCTTTGCAGAAAGTTGGTGACCTCTGCCCGGTGAGTGCAATGATTTCATAAGATCTACTCCTTCATTGGTGAGTTAATGTCATTCCCAATCCTTTCCATTTTGGTATAACACCACAAACAGTTGATTGAGGAATATTTAGTAGCGAGGACATTTCTTAACTGGACTTACTCTACAGGTGGCATCCTGTATCGGTATCACACTGAGCTCCTGAGAGCAACCCGTGCGTTTACGAAAATGTTTGTAGAAGCATTCTGCAGGTCTGGGTGCAGGGTTTTACACACCTGTGGCAATAGGAAGGAGTGGAGATATGGAACTCAAGGATTTGCCTGGGTGAATCATTACTTTTGCTGGTATAGTGTGTGAGGTAAAGTAAATGATTGCATGGATATTCACTCGCTTTGGAGTGACTTAATTTGACAGTGGTCCAGCTAAAAGACGGCAAAGTTGGTGAAGTAGAAATTACCTGAGCAGATGTGAGATCCAGTCTCTGGGCACCAGTGTCCCTGCCACATTTACAACATGAAGACAAAAAGAGCTTTCAGTGAAGAAACATCACTAAAAAGTAACCACCACTGCACAGAGACACCCTTTCCACCAGGAAGCACGGTAGTGGCACCGTCATGCAGAATGCAGAAAAATATAGTCAAATCCTGGAGGATAACGAGAGCAAAAGCTGCACAGAAATGGCTTAAAGACAACAAGGTGGTTTAAATCAAAGCCCAGATCTGGCTGGATTTGTGGCTGGACTTAAAATGAGATTTTCACATTGGAGCCGAGGCAGAGTCACAGAGTTTGAGCTGTTTCATAAGGAAAAAGAGCCGAGTCCAGATATGGCAGCCAGACTCGGTACTCTGGTAACAAGCCAAAAGCATATCTACTAAATACTGACTGTAACGGGACAAATATCTATGCAATTAAATGATTGCATAAATATTTCATGATTATTTGATATTTGTAATTTACTTAACTGACATTATTTTGTAAAAATCCATTATTACATTGATCTTAAAAAGTTTTTTCTGGTCCATTTTTTATGCAAATTTTTGTTCCAAATGAAAAATTATTGACAATGATTTTATTCTATATTTCTGTACGTTTTTACAGTCAGAAATTAATGATATTTATTCTGTTTTAGAAAAATCCATCTTAAAAAATATCAGCTCTTATATCCATAACTTAAATAAGGATATAAGTAAAATTCATATTTATAAATGTATATAAAATGTATTTACCTTCCTGCATGAAGGTAAAATCCATTTTTGTAACAGCAGAGAGCTTTTTAAGTGATTTCTGGCTACAATTAACTGATTTGTGCTTTCAATAAAAGTATCCCAAAAAAAGGTGATAAAAATATCTGACTCTTCTAGTTCAAAGGTCAGTAGCCCTTTGTATGACACAGTACTAATGTAGTAGCTCTCAGTTTCAAACAGGTTGGTGATCCCTGCTCTAAATAAGTCAGCAGAACAAAAACACAGTCCTCACATGGTGTATGAGGACAACAAATTGCATCATAGGCAGCCAGATAAAAACTTGTGTCATAGTCTTTACATAGGTATCTGTTTTACGAGCGTAATTTTAACAGCGATTGGTACAAACGGAAATGTTCAAGGTAAAATCAGCTCAGTAAACATCACGTGACTGGAAGTGTGATCAGCTTTCTGCTTTGCTCCCCGTCTGCGGAGTAACATTCAGGACCCCTGATGGTGGGTTCTTTAAGTTCTTGGAAGTTGTAATATCTCTGCTCTGGTATGGAAAAATCAGCTGTTGTTGTTGTGATCCTCAGGTGTTCGGTTATGGTTTTCATTCGTTTTGGTGTTTTCGCCATTTCCTTGTTGTTATTTATGTCTTTCTGTTCTTGTTCATATTTAGGGTTTGTTATTTTTTTAGATGTTGCTTTTTTTTAGTTCCTTCCTTTGTGCTTAGGTTTCATATGTATTTCCTTGTGACCTTGCTCCCATCAACTTATTTGCCTTTCTCTCCGCCTCAGCTGCAACTCATTTGCTCTGATTGGCTCATCTGGTGCCTTTGTGGTCTTCCTTCCTCGCCTCAGTAGCCCTTGACTTCGGTCTGTTCACTGCTGCATCCTTCTGTTACCCTGTCCATTACATGCCATGTCCTCCAGTTCCCAATTACTCTGCCTGTGATCCATGTCCCGATCTCCTGGTGCCACACTCGCGGTACGTTTTGTCTTTTGTTGATTAAAATCCTTCTACTCAATATGGTGCTTCTGAACCCCTGTCCGCACTTTGGTCCATCAAACAACCAACATTACCTGACAGAAATACCTCCTGAGGTTTAAATTGTGATTTGGAAGCCCAAGTTATGTCCAATCAGAGTTTGACTGCATGCTAGTGAGGTACCATTTGCTTCAGGCATGTAGGGCGAGGGACACATCTAAACGTTACAGGACACCAGCCCTCGAGGATTTAAATTTGAGACCACTGTTCTAGAGGATTGGCATCATGATGCTATCATGGCAATTTGGATAAAATTTTCTGAGAATTGTTTCCAACGCCTTGTTGACGCTTTGCCACAAAGAATGAAGGCGGTTTTGAAGGCAAGAGGAGGTCCAATCCTGTTCTAGCAAGGATATTTCAATAAGCAGCAATAAAGGCATATTCTCTCTTCAAGTATAAAACTTATATATAAAAATGTAGACAAATCCCAGACTTCTGAATTTACGGTCTTTGGATGGGTGAGCAAATACACCAAGACTTGCTGACAAGTGGAAAAGTAGTTTGCCAAATAAAACCCCAGTTCTGAATCTCACCAAGATGCTGTGGAGTGACTTGAAATGGGCTTCCCATGTTACTATTGGGGTTAGGATCTCCTAACCTTTCCTTTTCATAATACACAGTTTGTTTAATAAGGAAAAATCATTAACTTTAGTTTATCCATCCATCCATTGTCTTCAGCTTGTCTGAGATTGGGTCTCAGGGGCAACAGTCCCAGGAGGGAATCCCAGACATTTCTCTCCAGGGACATCCTCCAGCTCCCCCCAAGCGTTCCCAGTCCAGATGGGATATATAGTTCCTCCAGCAATTCTGGGCGTTCCCCGGGGTCTCAATCCCTGTGGGAGGTGCCTGGAAAACCCCCCAAAGGGAGTTGCCCAGGGAGCATCCTGCTCAATTGCCCAAACCACCTCAGCTGCCTCCTTTCGATACAGAGAAGCAGGGGCTCTACTTTGAGCTCCCCCAGGATAACAGAACTCTTCAGCCTATCTGTAGGGCTGAGCTCGACCTCCTACCGGAGGAAGCTTATTTTGACTGATTTTATCCGGATCTCGTTCTTTCGGTCATGATCCATACCTCATGATCATAGGTGAGGGTCGGAACGTAGACGGACTGGTAAAAAGAGAGCTTTGTTCTTTAGCTCAGCCCTTTCTTCACCACAACAGAATGGGGCAGCGCCCCATAAAATGCCATCACCAGGCACAAAACGGAATGCATTATAAGTTTATGACTTACTTACTTCTTCACTAGACATGTTCCTCCAAAAGGTGATGCTGTTTTGCTGTTTATATCTTTTGCAAATATGTGCATATGAGCCGATGGGTGAGAAGGGGGAAAGGGGTGCCAGGTAAAGACAGGCGTGACTTGATACACATCTGGTTTTGGTCTACAGACAGTGCTCAAGCTCCACCTAGTGGCGGAAAAATCGCTTATTGCTCCTTTAAACTCCTCTACTTGAGGCAGAGACTGACCATCAACCCACTGTGGAATCCACCATTTTCTGGTCAAGGACCATGGCTTCAGACTTTACAGATGCGGACTCTCATCACAGCTACTTCACACTCAGCTGCGAACCTGTACACACTGGAGGTCATGACCCAAAGAAGCCAACAGAACAACATCTTCTAGAAAAAGCAAAGTTGTGATCCTGAGATTCCCAAACCAGACACGCCCCTTTTCCATGACCGTGCCTTAAGATCCTGTGCATGAAGACCACAAGCAGGATAGGTGACAAAGGGCATCCCTGACAGACTTGACTTTGTGCAGAGAACACAGTCACAGCTCTTGCTTTGGGCATACAAGAACTGAACCCTTAACAGCCGCCCAGTTACCCCACAGTTCCATAGCACCATCCAGGGGTCCAAGGGGACCCGGTCATAAGTCTTCTCCAGATCCACAAAACAGATGTAGACCAGAGGAGCATAGTGCCCTGACCTCCTCAGCAGTTAAAGGGTAAAGATCTGGTCCACCGTTCCATGGCCAGGACGAAAGACGCATTGTTCCCCTTGGATCCAAAGTTCAGCATTCAGTCGGAGCCTGGGACACACTTTGGCCCCCTTCCTTAAATATTGGTAGCACCGTCCCGGTCTGCCACTCCAGCGGTGTTGTCCTGGTCCTCCATGATACACTGAAGAGGCTTGTGAACCGTCAATAACATTTCCAGAACCTTCAGTAAATCAGACTAAATCCCATCCAGGTTTGTGCCCCGCCACCATGGAGCTTTTTATCTACTTCAGTGACCTCTGTCACACTGATTGATTCACATCCTCCCAATTCTTAAGGCTCTGCCTCCTCCATGGAGGACACAGTGACCGGATTGAGGAGATGCAAACAATGCCCTCTGTCCGGGTCTGCAGTTCCCCTCCCCTCCTGGAGGTGTGAACTGAAGATCAAATTTCTGTTTACGATGTGCAATTATTTGACTTTATTTTTCCAGAAATAAAAACACATCAGTGTATGAAAATATATTTTTGAAATAGCTGAATAATTTAAAGGTGCGTTCATAAAAAAAAATTCTGCCATTACAGTATAATAGCAAGTCAATTTTGCAGCTCGTTACAGGCAGTGCTCACTGAGCTGAGGGTGCTGGCCAAGTGGAAACTCATGGAGACATGGAGTTATGGCGTCGAGTGAAAGGTAAGAGGAAAATGTCAATGAGGTCTGAAGTCTGACTACATTATCCGCTAAAGCGTGATAAGTCAAGTTTTAAGTCACTTAAAATTAGAACACTCTAGTATTTCACAAGGAAATAAATTCAAGGATGTGTCCTGTCTGCTCAGGTGTCCCGACTGATCCCTAAAAGGGGAGCCAGACATCATGTTAGCAACCTCAACCTCTGCCCCAGTCTGAACTGCCTTCCATGCCACTTCTCACATGCAAGTAAGAGCTCCTACAAATCCCAGCTGCGATCAGGCCACCTGCGGGCCTGCAAAATAGGCAACCGGATGTCATGCAGTATACTCATAAGTTAAGACATTACTGAAAGCCCACGCGTTAATGAGGCAGCTCATGAGTCACAAAACATGACGCTCTAATGAAGTGAAAGGTACATTAGCAGTTTTGCTCAAATGTTCGTCGCGGAGAGGCTGAAGCTCGGCAGGAAAAGCAATTAACCTGATCACTTTCCCCGTTTTCAAAACCAAGCTGCTCATCATCCAAATCATTTACACACACACACACACACACACACACACACACACACACACACACACACACACACACACACACACACACACACACACACACACACACACACACACACACACACACACACACACACACACACACACACACACCACATAAAATGCACAAGTCCCCACTGGCTAGCAGACTCTCTGGGTCTAACATGCTCAACATGTTGCGCAGGATGCGGTCAGATCATGTTGCGTTATAGTACCATATACGATTACAGCAGGTGTCAGAGCGACGTGTGTGTGTGTGTGTGCGCATGGCCTCATTAACCTATTAAGGAGTCCCAGGGCAAAATGTTTGTTCTTCACCAGCTGGCCCAGTCAATCTTCTGAGCTGAACTAAACTTTGCATGCTTTGGATTAAAGTAACTGAATGGAAAGGCTCCACGTCACGGGCGTTTTTTTTTTTTTTTGCAAAGTAATGATGCACTTGAGAGGCTCAAATATCGAATCAATCGCAGCCACTTTTGCACGTAGTATCTTTAGGAGCCTGCAAAGCCTTGTGTGTGGCTCACACTCTTGCTTTTGATCCCTCATTAGGTAACGTCAGCTTTTGGTAAAGTCAGCGACGAGAGACCAGAAGTTTTCAAGGGGCTCAAAGGCTGGTTCTGATGTAGCAGAGTTCCACATCTAGATAGGAATTTGGTTTAAGATGATAATCAGGCATTAGCTTGAAACAGTTTCTGATTTGTGAAGTCTAATATTAATTTGCAAAAGCACAAGGGAACACTAATGAACACGTTGCTAAGCAAGCTGAATATAAATGTACCGTACATAATTTTAATTAGAGCTCCTTTTCCAGTGATAATTATTCATGTAAACAAACATGTAAAAAAACTGTATACAGCAGATATTAAAAAGTATTTTTTTATGCCTGTGCAAATTCTCAGTTATCCGGGTCATCAACAGCAAACAGGCTTAAACTGGAGGCAACCAGACTTTCGTTTAGTTCTTTCTGAACGAAAGAACTGAACAAAATATTTTTTTAGCTAGAGTCATACTTTACAGAGAAGTTACAAAGAGCGACAGTGGTGACATTGCTAAAATGCCGTCAGAGAAAAACGTTTTCTCTGACGGCGTAATTTAAAAATGGGTTCCAGAGTTCAGGATTCGAAAATGGCCTGGTCACCGTTGTAACGTAAAGAGGAAATTTGTTATAGGGAGTCCCTGGCTCATGCACAGTAGAAATGAATGCACATGGGTCTAAGATAATGTCTGTACTTATTTTTTAAGCTAGTTTGAAGTTACACAAGTGAAGTGAAGTCTGTTTTTAGCTCGTTGTGTGATACCACTAGCAGCAAACATTTTGTTATATTTTCATCATTTACAATGGCACGGCCCCAGCTTGTATTTAGTTGCACTTTGCATTCAGATCAACTCCCAGAGCCAGTTTGGATGTCTTCTTCTTTGTAGATGTTGAACAAACATGTTGATTAAAAAATATTCCTATTTAGGGATCGGCTAGCAGCCACTGAAGATGAAGACTCACACATGTAAACACACCTGACTTTTGTTGAAGAGCAGGAAAACTCACAAGTTTGCACACAAATAAACATGGTGGCAGATGGCATAAATAACCACGTACCAACTCCTGCTCCCACCACCCGTGCATGGAAAACGGACCTCTCAGTTTACAGAGATCGTATCTCATAACATATCCAAATAACCCATTAGCTGCTGAGATGAGATCAAAGGTCACGTCTTCCGTATATCTTACTTTTTTCCCTCCTTTATAATTAGCCACAGGCACTTTCCATACCAGCCTATTCAGAACAAAGACGTTTTTCAGGTTTCAGCGTGTGACTGAGGAACGACACTTCAAAACTGAAAAATGAGGTATGAGACAAGTTGTGAAATGAGCTTCTTTGTCTTGGAAGGAGGAGGTTCTGGAGGAGTCCTAATATGAAACACGCACTGAAAGAAAGCGTCAACTTGGTTCAGCTAAAGTTGTCTCACTGCTTGCCATAGAAACATTTTAATCATATGAGGTAACAAGAAAGCAAATGCTTTAGACTAAAAATCTCCTGTATAGTCCCCCGGCGGGGATAATTAACTACAGACTTTTTGGAAATGGACTTTGTTTGAGCTATTGATTTAGATGAGTAAAAAGGGTTTAAAATTTTGAAAATAGGGGTTGTTCTCATGATGGAAGGTGAACATCTAACCGGATCTAAACTCTTTTGCAGGCTCTGAATGTCAACGTTGTGATGTGACTGGAACAGATAAAAGCTCAGGAGGCGTGCGCGAATGGTGATGATATGTTCTATTAAGGCTTACAGGATATCAGGGAACCAGGAATAAAGCAAAAAGACCAGAACAGGATAGCTTGATAGATGAAGACGGAGGATTTGACAATGTGAATGAACTTTTATGGAATGGACGATAGACGGAGGAATGAGACACAGGTGAACTGAGTGGCAATTAGGCTGCAGGAGAAGAGGGACAATGAACTAGCAGGGAATAGGTAAATGGCCAGAATGAAGGGGGAGGGGGAATCCTAATTCGGCTAAGAAAGAGCAGATATAACAGAACTACAGAAATAATTAAGATGTCAACTAACCAGACAGAAACCAAATACGACAGATACCAGAATATATATTGACAAATACTGAAACGAAGCTAAACCAGTAACTGAAATAAGGATCTCGGGTCAAACAACACTCAAAGTGAAAACACAAACAGACTACAGGATCCACAGGGAGCCACCATAAATATTCAACCCCCTGGGGATCTTGACATTAAAATGTTCCCCTGCCATGATTACCTTAGATTAAACTTTAGTCATCATCCCATTAACTCTGACCAGTTCCCTTGTCCCTGCTAAAGAGAAGCATTTCCCACAACATGAGACTGCCACCGCCCTGTTTCACCATGGTGATGCTCCGTTCATGGTGATGTGTAATGTTTTAGGCCATAAGCTTTAATTATGGTCTTGGTCACACTTGGTCCCCTGGATGCCCTTTTCCGAAACTTTAAATGGAAAAACCTGTGTTTTTGTTTTATTTCGCCAACAACTGCTCTTTTGTTGCCACTCTTCTATACAAACCAGACGGGTGGAGTGTACAGCTAAACTGTAAATGGACTGAACTTATATAACGCTTTTACAGTCATGCTGACCACTCAAACTAGTGGCTATCCTGTCAGTAGACTCTCCCACCTGATCTCTGCACCTTGTCCAGTGTTACAGTAGCTGTCTTAGCTGCTTACGTGATTAGTAATCTCCTTGCTTTGCCTGCCAGCTTACATGGAAGACCATTTCTTGCTAGGTCTGTAGTTGTGTCTTAGATCTGGCCATTTTCATTTGATGAGTTGGATAAAAAAAACATGACTGTCAGGTACACTGGTCTCTCTAAATTGCCCTCAGACACCAGTGTGCCTGGACAGTTGTCTTTATGAGTCTTGGTAGCCAGTCCTTTTCCAGTACCCGGTTGTACCCCGCCTCTCGGTCATTAACTTCTGGAGATATGCACCAGCCCCCATGTGACCCTGCAATTATAAGCAGGTCTAGGCAATGGATGGATGAATTCAATTCAATTCAATTCAATTCAATTTTATTTATATAGCGCCAAATCATGAAACATGTCATCTCAAGGCACTTTACAAAATCAAGTTCAATCATATTATACAGATTGGGTCAGATTATACAGATTGGTCAAAATGTCCTATATAAGGAAACCAGTTGATTGCATCAAAGTCCCGACAAGCAGCATTCACTCCTGGGGAACCGTAGAGCCACAGGGAGAGTCGTCTGCATTGTACATGGCTTTGCAGCAATCCCTCATACTGAGCAAGCATGAAGCGACAGTGGGAAGAAAAACCACCCATTAACGGGAAAAAAAAAAAACCTCCGGCAGAACCGGGCTCAGTATGAACGGTCATCTGCCTCGACCGACTGGGGTTACAGAAGACAGAGCAGAGACACAACAAGAGAGACAAAAAGCACAGAAGCACACATTGATCTAGTAATCTGTTCTACATTAGATGGTAGTAACGGGTGAGCCGTCTTCTCTGGATGATGTCAAAGTTAACAGAACGCCAGACCAGGTGTACCTACTATGAAGAAAAAGAGAGAGAGCAAAAAGTTAAAAGCTGAAATGACGACAGTCATTTCAATGTAATACAATGCAAAACTGGAGAACCGTAGAATGAAGAACAGTAGAAATCAGTAGAGTGAGAAAATTAGACCCTGATGTCCTCCAGCAGCCTAGGCCTATCACAGCACAACTATAGAGATAGCTCAGGGTAACATGAGCCACTCTAACTATAAGCTTTGTCAAAAAGGAAGGTTTTAAGATTAGTCTTAAAAGTAGACAGTGTGTCTGCCTCACGGACCAAAACTGGGAGTTGGTTCCACAGGAGAGGAGCCTGATAGCTAAAGGATCTGCCTCCCATTCTACTTTTAGAGACTCTAGGAACCACCAGCAGACCTGCAGTCTGAGAGTGAAGTGCTCTGTTAGGAACATACGGGGTAATCAGAGCTCTGATATATGATGGAGCTTGATTATTAAGGGCTTTATACGTTAGAAGAAGAATTTTAAATTCTATTCTTGATTTAACAGTGCTCTTTTTGATCTTCAAAGCTTAGGATATTGTTTTTGAAATCTATTTCTGCTTTAAACATCTGGACAACGTTCCCGCAAAACTATGAGGCCTTCACAGAACAGCTGCATTTTTACTAAGGCTACACAACCAGAGGAAGATTTGACATTTTAATGTTTTTTTAGTTGATTATTGCAGTAACGACACTCATAGCTATTAACAGACTCATTGTCTTTTCCATCATCTCACTTTATGATCTTCATGGCTCACGTTTTTATCACTTGTGGGTATAAAAGATAGTTAAAGTCCCTCCAAATTGCCAAATATATTACTGGAACACATGGGATATGACAGCCTACCATATGTTGTGTTCAAGCAGTAATTTTAAGAATGCAATATTGCAGACACTGAAATTGCAAATAGCATTATCCCCAAAAAGGACATTTATACGTGTGTATGTAGCACAACAACACATGCAAAAGGTCAAAAGAGGTGTGAAGATTTTAGCACAACTTGTATGTGACAAAACTCTTGCAGCCACCTGTCCATTTTGTCTCAAGCGTTAACTCCATAAACTGACAAGTGAGCCACGAGGTTCTGTAATAGCTGGACTTTTGCCACTGCACCAGAAGTCTAAAAACAACATTCCTGCTCAAGAGGAATAATCATGTTTTCCTTTGGAGCTGCATTTTGACATTTCCATTTTCGAGCCATACCCCTCTGATTTGGAATCTCCCCACTTTGTACCGTCCAGTTTGTTATAGCGGCCAGCAGAAAGTTCATCAGATTGTCTTTCATCAAACTGAGCTAGTCTCTTGGAGGATGAGACATAAAATTGCAACGCTCTTCATTAAGGAGCGCAGTTACTATTTGTGTGGCGGCGACAACTCTGCCTCTGCACCCATGGGAGAGACCATCCCCAATATCTGCACTCAATAATGGATTTAGGTTGCTATTTATACAGCAGTCCCTCCACACACTTCTATTTTCTCTCTGACTGTCACTTTGCCAGCTCTCATAATAATTATAGCTGTTGGCCATTATGAAGAAGCTGTTACAGAAAAAGTCAAGGACTGTGCAGAATGCATAGGCTGTTATTGAGGAGAGTGAGGCGTGTAGGTGGTTCTTGCCATGGAGCGGTGTCAAGATGCACAGTGAATTTTCTGAGTTAGAGACAACGAGCGATTATAGTCTGGGACTTCAGAAGAGAATTCAGTTAAACTGTGCAGGAAAGATACCAAATGATGGATTTCATTCATTGATTTCAGAACTTTTTGGTTCAAGCTCAGAGTGGCTGTTGCAAAAAAAGTACAACTTATTAAACATAATACATTTTCTGAATGCTTATTTACTCAGTTAACAACAAACTCATGTTCCACACCAATGTGAGCAAATCAAACTATTTTGTGAACCAAAGAGACCCATTTCTTTACAGGAGATGAGTTGGAGAGATGCTTTATCTGTAGCTTTACCTCAATGGGACGTCTATGCCCAGGTTCAGTCAGCTCTTGTATCCAACTATTTTTTTTTTGTTTAATCCATCTCAAAAAGGAAGCAGAATTATAAAGTTTTCCTTTTAGGTAGATAAAAGATCATGAGACGAAAGGGAACCATATGAAAACCTGTATTTCCCTACACGACGTATTTGGCCAGATGAATATTTAATATTAATTTTGAAAATAGTTAAAAATTAAAAAGTAAATGAGCTGAAAAAAATACCTTTTTAATTTTTTTCTATAAATTGTAATAAAAATGAAGTTTCTGGTGAGGAATAAATAAGGGCACATTTACATTTCTTCCCACTTAAAATGCCTAAAAAATTGCTGCCTTACTTCAGCATTTTGAAGTTGGTTTTCCTGGTTTATACCTCAAACAGTCTAGCGTGCCATTGACTGTTGAATTAAGAGTGAACGCCATTGTAAGATTATCCAAAGAGTCTGGTAAGGGACTTAAAGAGATTTAAATTAGCCTTTCCGTTGTCTACATGTAGCGAACGTTGAAAACATTGATCAACACATCCAGCCTTGCAAGCAAGTTCACCCTGAAAGAAGAGAGCAAGAGGATAGAAGAAGTATCCAAAAACCTCACAAAGTCAACACGGGACCTACAGGAGGAATTTGTTGTTGATGTGAAAGTGCATGCCTGCAAAATCAGAAAGAGCCTGCACAAGCTTAACTCTGATGGGAGGTTCTCAAAGGAAAACCTTTGGTCTTTAAAAAAAAAACATGAAGGCCAGATTGTAGTTTGTCAGAATTAATGTGGACAAAGACAAGGACTTCTGAAATAATGTTCTTAATACATCATTGTCATGACTTAAACAGCGAAACAAACAAATGAATACGAAAAGAAAAAAAAATCAAAATCAATTTAAACAATCACAAATGTGCAAAAAGACGCCAGTGGTTCCACATCCAGGACTTATACTTGACTGAACTTGGTGCAGTACTCAGCAACGCTAAGATGATCATTTGTAGAATTAGCTAATCTACACATGCAGCTGTACATAAGGTTACATAATACAGCATAAAAAGTGGAAATACCCACACCAACAAATAGCTGACTTGCACTAGTCCATCTTGGCATCCTAAGCAGCATCCTCAATGCACAATTATATGCCATTTCCACTATGACGTTTCTGCATACTGCTTTGCTTAAAACCTCTCCACACGTGTGCAGTATACAAAGGGGTACGATACGCTTTAAAAAGTGCCACTTTCACTGAGACAGAACACATCCTAAACTTGAGTATAAGGATATCAACTTGGGCATGCATCAAACGACATTAAGTCTAAGATGAGTCTAAAACTGAATTATTTGGACACCCGAGCAGAGGCATTTTTGCCACAAACCTACAGCAGGTTCTGATACAGCATTCTGGGGAAAGAACCTCACACTGATGAAGGGTAGAGGTAGAGGTGTCATGGTTTGGGGTCACTAAGCGGGGCCTGTCCAGGTCACCATCGAATTAAACACAATTAATTCTGCCATGTCTCAGAGGGTCCTTGAGGAAAATGTGGGGCCTATCTCTCAAAAAATTAAAACTGTAGCACAACTGGAACCCATAACATGACACTCTGACCCAAAACTTACTGGTAGATCCACCGGGGACTGGCTGAAAACTAAGAAATTGAACGTTTGGGGCTGAGGCATAGCCCAGCTCTTTATCCTTTTGATATGTTGTGGGCGGAATCTGCATGAAATAAACCCCTAAAAACATATCCAAACTGAAAACGAGGAGTGATATTTGTGTCAACGACGTCTTCAACATGCTGCTGACAGCTGATAGAGAGCCGGCAAGGTGAACGTTGACGGCACACAGCGCCCTCTGCTGGTGGGAAGTAGAAACAACAGGAGCGTGCTGCCTGACATCCGGCTCTTTTTTCAATAAAGTTTGCTTTGTTTACTTTCTGGTTCAAACATGGCCGCCTTAGCAACTGCTCGACGGGATGATAAACTGTCCACGGTACATTTTAAAGAGCTATTTGTCTTGTTTTATTTTATTTTTTAAATGGACTCTATTGGTTAATAGACAACGGCAAACAGGCTAACCCGAATAGATAGCGTTTGTTAGAGCTAAAGAAACTTTAGGGAAGACGGGGACAGTAGCGATATGTCAAGGCAGTCTTTAAAAATGTTTTTGAGGCATTGTCATTATTTGAATAACATATTTTGGCATAGTTGTACAGCTTTTCGGATATTGACTTAAAAGTAACCTGTGAGAATAGGTTCATATCTGTCCAACAATGGAAGCGATGGTCTGTGTCGGTCAAGTCGTTTTGTTTGTGAGTCACAGTGCGGAGAAGAGCGATGCTCCATTTCTCGGACACTTCGTTGAGTCGGTTCCTACGTTCCTGCTTGTAGTGCTGTGGGTTTGTGTTTCAGGGGGGAGAAGAGTCCTGTGTCCACCAGGCTGCTACGGTCAGAAACGGAAGAGAGGAGGACAGGCTGGACAGGCGGAAAGTTGTCCACTTCCTGCGGGAAGCAGAGAAGAACAAGAGGCAGTGAGTGAAGACGTTTTCCAAATAAATTAGCTTTAACTTGGACAACATGATGGAGAGCGAAACAAATAGATAAAAAAACTCCCTCACCCTGCCACCTTTCTGACGTCAAATTGAAACACAAAACACATCCGTTCAAGAATGATAAAAATCTCAGTAATTGTTCTTTGCAACTTTTTAATGTGAATTGTTTTTATTGTGATTTGTTATTGTTGCTTTTGTACAGTGCCCTTGGGTACTCTGAAAGGTGCTTCCAAATAAAATGTATAATAATAATAATTATATAAATTATAGAAATAAAGCTGTTGGCCACAATGAGGCAAGCAAATCAGTCTTTTAAAAAGCAGCTAAATAGTTTATTGTCCCATCAGGCTTTTGATTTGTTGTGGCTGAATTTTATAATCGAATTTTATGTTCTGTATGAATGTTTTTAGTTTTTGTGTCTACTTGTTTTTAAACGTCCGTGTCCTTTTTTATTTGCAGAAATAAATGCCATATTTAAATCTATTATTATTATTATTATTATTATTATTATTATTATTTTATCTTTTTTTTTTTTTGCTACACCTCAATATTATATGGATGAGGCTTCATTTAAGTCCATAAACTAGACTGACCTCTGCCATTTGGGAACCTGTGTTCTAAACAGGAATGTAATTGTAAAAAAACAACCAAAAAAATCATATTTCATAAAAATGAGGCTCAAATTTAACAGGAAAATAGTCAGTTTTGTCTTGGTTTCTTTAGGCTTACACGTGCTTTTGTGTGTCACTTTGGGTGAATTAATATTCTTAATTTCCCAGATAGATACAATAAAAAGCTGGCCTTGGTTCAACCACTTACTGTAAACAGAATGGTCTGTGCAAAGGAAGCCTACAGATTTAGGTTAACATTTTGTAGAATAAAAAAATCAAAAAAATACTTCTAATGCTTCAACGCAAGGCAATGGCAGATACCTGAGAATTGGACCATAATTTTACATTGAATTTAACAAGAAAATTCTTAATCTCTGCCTTATAATGTAAAGCAGTGACTTAAAAAGGAGTTATTTGCCTTTTGCCTGACACAGGATTGAAAAACTGGAGAAAGAGAGGACCCTGATCGCTCTGTGCAGAAAGAACAACTGGACAGATGTGACCGAGGAACTAGAGGAATGTGAAAAAGTACTCAGGAAAGAAAGAACTGCTCAAAGTAAGTTATTTATAGCTGCCTTTTTACGTTAATAAGCCTCTGTTTTTCAGTAGAATGTGCAGTCAAGGTAAAAACAACCAAAAAAAAAAAATTGCTCTAGTTTTTTTGTTTAGATTTGACATTTCTTGAAATAATAAGTGTCTTCTTGTAATAAATAGGACTTGAAATGACAGAGGTAACCTGTTTTTTTTTTTTTTTTTTTTTTTTTTTTACAAAACAAAGTTAAAATAAAAAAAAATCCTCATGTGTAAAACTACAGTTAATGAATACAAACTCAAGCAGCACTGATATAAAATTACTGTTTTCTGATAGGACCTTATTTTCTCACACTAGACAAGCCTGGGCCTTTATTCCTTGTTTTGTGGACTTTCGTTGATAAACGACTCTCTTCGTGTCCAACCATAACGTTTCCATCTTATTGCTGTCTGAACTTTAACCAAGCTTTTGCAACACACAACTGTGTTTTAGTCAAGCCTCAACCAGGGCTTCAAATTTGCCAATGTTTTACTCTTGCTAACACGTCATTTTTAACAAATAACTTTTTTTTTCATTGCATTCTGCTTCTAAAACATGTCTTGTTTTGTGTTGAAGGTTTTAAAATCATAACTTTATAGTTACTTTATCCACAGTCCGCTCTTTCATCATGGTAAAATGTATATGTTTGGAAGTAGATGGCTAAAAACGGTCATCAATGATGTAAGGTAACCTGTGCATAAAAGCAATGAACTCACAGGCTACAGTCAAAACACACCAACTTAAAATAAAGTTATATTTAACTTGCTTAATTTATTATGTTACTTAAGAAAAGATATTACCTAAATTATAAATGGAAGTTACAATTTTCTGTTATTTGTGTAGGGCTGTAATTTTAATCCTGATGGTGTTGAATTTTCTCAAACTTGCAGAAACCCGGTAAAGAAGCCGCGCTGTTTCAACATGTTGTGGGACAGCATGAAATCAAACATAACGTTCTGCCTTTTGTTCAGAGGGGAACCTTCAGAAGCAGCTGGCGAAGATCCGTAACGGTGTGAGGACATTTCAGAGACATCTAACTGATGTAAAGCCGACCCCTGAATGTAATTTATTTTTATTTGTTTATGTTTAGAAAAAAAACTACAACTAGGTTGGTGTTGTCACTAGTTTGAGAAACTCTAAGCAATGGACGTTTTTGTCATTATTAAAACCAATCTTTGTACTTCTTTCTGAGTTATAAAATATTATATTAATGAAATAAGAAGTATGACTAAGTTGACAACTAGAGTCCTCTGGGACAGTGTTCTTTTTTTATAAAATCATGTTTCTGCAATTCTGCTTGTATTTCTAGTGATTGAAACACTCAAAGAAATAATGTCAGAGGTGGAAGTGTCAATAAATGCTCTAAAGGAGGAGCAGCGTTTACGGTAAAAAATGGATCTTTTGCCTAATTTAGACTGGAAAATGGGAGGACAAACTTTTATTTATGCTCTTAGGTGACTGCATACTTTACACTTTTAGGTAAAATGGTGTAAAAGCCAGAATATTCAGAATTGTGTTTAAGTACATCAAAGAATGTTTGGAATTAGAGGAAATAAAAACTTAGAAACACGGAATAGTGTGTACGATTTATTGGCAAATGAAGATAGTATAAAGAATCAACCTTTGCGTTTCTTTGTTCCTCTCAGCTTTGAGGAATATTTAAAGGAGGAGTGGACGTGCAGGCAGGAGGTTATTGCTTATGAGAAGAAGATTGAAAACTGGAGTCTTAATGTTAAATCAAACCCCAAATTACCCGCAGCATCTACGCTCAAGGTTTGGTGACCTTCATTTTACACCATTCAGATTTTTCTTTGATGTGTATCACTCACTTATATAAGGAAAGATGGATGAAGGTCTGTTTTCTGGGTTTTTTAAGGCCAAGCCCCCCAACAGAGACCTCCCTGCAGAGGTCAAAGCTTTGGAGGATTTCCTGCAGAAGACAGGCGGTCCTCATGGAGGCTGGGACCAGTTTGATCATCAAACGTTCTTAAAAGTAAGGAATGCAAAGTTGTTCTTCTGTTAATCGCTGATTTATTCTACCTTCTTGCGCTGGTACATTATTCGCTTTTCTTTTAGACAACTTTAGTTGCAGCAGCTTTTTCTGAAATAACAGGTCTGGGTGAAGCACGGTGGGCGCTCGTCGTACGGGAAAGAGGCCAAACTGTACCTGCCGGGTAAAACACAGGAGGAGATCCAGCAACACGAGGACTGGCACCAGGAGCTGCTTCACCTGCAGGAGAAGAAGAGAGAGGTAGAGAACCGTGGCGACGCATTTATGACTTTAGACGAAGGAAAAGCTGACAAAAAGCTGTTCATACTTCAGGTTCATCCTCCAAATGGGCAGTGCCTTGGAAAAGAATTCAGGAAGAATTTCAGAAAATCTGAAAAGTGTGAAGTGCATTTATGTTCAGGCCCCTCTGAATCAGCACTCTGTGGAACCCCCCCCCCCCTTTTTTTTTTGCTGCAATTACAGCTACAAGCCTTTTCGGCTCTGACTGAATATTTTGTCCATTCGCCTTTCCAAAATACCTCAAGCCCATTCAGATTGGATGGAGAAGGTCCATTCTAACACATGAATATGCTTTGATCTAATCTATGACATTGTGGCTCTGGCTGTAGGGTTTAGGGTTGTCCTGGTGGAAAGTGAACTACTGTCCCAGTCTTATTCCTAACCCTTGACCTCGTGAACGCTTTAAAAATGCAGTTAAAAACATTCCAGCTTAAACAGGCTCTTTTTAAACTGTGTATTTATTGTGATCTATTTTCTTTTATCTGCACTTAATTTTAAAGGAGCAATAAGTAAGATAGTTACTGTAAATTCAACCTAAATCATTCTCATTTGTCACCTGGGATGGAAGTAACATTCCCTATAAACAATCAGTCCTCTCCATCAACAACGTCTTAGTCACGTTTTTCTCCTTTCAAACCTAGAGTTATGGTCCAGAACTACTTTGGTTCAGAGTGCAGCCCGTGTTTACTTCCTGGTTCCTGAGCCAATCATATGAGAGTTCCTAGGGTTCCCGAATCAGAGCGCAGCATCTGGTATTTTATCTTGGCAAAAGAGCAGCAGCCTGCAAACATGGAAGCCAGTAAGAGAAGCAGACCAGAAATAGAACAGAATACAGCAGCATATGTTTGTCCTTTATGAGCAGGGGTGGACTGGGACAAAAAATCGGCCCTGGCATTTTGGATTAGACTGGCACACCACATTGTCATGGTTCCTAAACAGGCGCGCTTGGCCTCCCCTGGGATTGCGCAATCCCATGTTAACTGCGCTGGCTTCCATTCTGTGAATGCATCTTCCTGTCTCTAGATCATAAATTCAATTGTTCAAACAGTTATGAGCTGATTTTCCACAATTTAATATATTTGGATTACGAATTGTGTTTTGGTCTTCAAACTGTGTGCAGGTAACATGTTTTTGTGCTGCTGCGCAAACATAAAAGGCAAAGAACTGGTTGTAGGTGAGGCCGGCAGTTTCTTGGCCTCTAGGCAGGGGGCGCTCAAGGAGCACCGCTCCTGATCCAAAACTGTAGAGTGACAGCAAGTTATGGATGTTTTATTAGCGAGTTTTGCTAAACAAGTAAAGCACTAAAAAGACTCTAAACATACAGCTGGAACAGGACTGATGAAGGAAGGCTTTCCTCCCTGGCAGTGAGCTCCACTGAGACTGAGAGAGTTTTAAAACTGAAGAAGATAAAGAGAACTTTTACTGGAAAATGAAGATATTTTTGTGCAGAAAGAGCTGTGCATGGACTTAATTTATAAGTAGAGGTAAGACAGCGATAATTATTCATGTTTTGTTTCTGTAATGAAATGTGCTTAATGTGGGTTAGTTTTAAAATGTGTTACAAATGCAGAAATCCATCATAACTCATAAACTGTTACAGGCAAATGACAAATAATTATATTTATTTTTTCATCAAATAATCAATATTTTTCCATGTCTCTTGGTGAATTAATTTGGCTCAATCAGTCTCCTTCAGCACTTTGCAATGAGTCTATTCTGTAGAGTGTATATATTTGTAAATCTGACTCTGATGACGTCAGTCCCTCACCAGCTATGAACCCTACCGCACGTCACTGACTACAACCGTCCACCACCATATTTTTCATCAGCAACCGGAGCAGATGAAGGCCTGCTGTTGGGAACATGTCAGTTTGACACATTTCGCAGCGTCCGTTTGAAGAACTCGGTTTCTTTTTTTCGTGCAGTTTCTCTGCGCCTCCCTTGCGTTTCTTATCCATTACTACTGTGAACACCGCTGCACAAAGTTCCACATGGAGCATGAAGGTGTTTTTCTACTTTATGATTGGCCTAGCCCTTTAGACTGTCAGGGATGATAACCAATGGGCTGCAGTAGTCTGTGGTAAGGGCCGGATGATCGGAACAGACGCTTGCGTTGCTGATTTTATTTTTCTTCATGCATTATGCAAATATAACGAGGCAGATATATATATATATAAAAATTAATAATAATAATAATAATACATATTAATAATATACATGTCGGGTCTGCCGGCCCAAACAGCACGTCGGCCCACCGGGCAAATGCCCGGTACGCCCGATTACCAGTCCATGCCTGTTTATGAGTAAAAATTCAGTGCAACAACGGACCTGTCAGGGTATTGTTTACCGATGAACTCAGGACGCACACACGGAACTAAAAGTTTGAGTTTTTATTGAAAGAAGTGTGCTGGGTGATGAGAGATGAAGACCGGAGGTTCAGGACTGCAGAAAGTCAGGGATGTAGATGATGGCAGGAGCTGACGGCCCGGAGACAGAGAGTCCACACTAGCTAGGTGCTGCTCGGCTAGCAGGCCTCATAGCACTCAGGTTAGCAGTCCATTGGAGACACCAGGGCACAGAGCTGAGCTTCACCAGGGCGGCTAGTCAGGTTAGCAGAACTTGAGAGACACCAGGGCACAGAGCTGAGCTTCTCCAGGGCGGCTAGTCAGGTTACAGAACTTGAGAGACACCAGGGCACAGAGCAGAGCCTTTCCAGGAACAAACAGTGAAGGAACAGTCTTTAGAGTGACTGGCAGGACTAACCTTGACAACAGGAGCAAAACAAAGCTTCCAAGGCAAAACGGGGACTGGCATGGAGAGGTGTGGAATGATGACGGCCCAGTGCTGAACTGAAGGCAGAGGGAGGTTTAAATAGAGTACTTCACAGGTGGAAACAGGGTCTGGCTAATTGACTGGTAAATGATAACAGGTGTGACTGACTGCTGAGGAGGTGAAGTGAAAAATGACAGAAAATAACTGATGACTGAAAACTAACAATAAATAAAGTCAAACCTAACCCAAAAGAGATGAAATAATGAAAATAACAGAAAAACAAAGCCAAACCAAAACTCAACCATGACATTACCCCCCCCTCAAGGCCGGACTCCGGACGGCCTAAAAAACAAAACAAACTACAAAGTGACCGAACCAGGGTGGGTGGAGGGACGGCAGGATGGCGGGCCAGAGTCATAACCAAGCTGATCTAACCTGGGTGGGTGGAGGGAAGGCAGGATGGTGGGCTAAAATCAAACCAAAACTACCCACTAGGGCGAACTAAAAAGGATGTCTAACCGATGCTGACAGGCGAACATCGCCACCAGGCAAAAACGGGCATGACAGGCGTACGACAACGCCAGAGGGAAGAACGGGCGTACGACAACGCCAGAGGGAAGAACGGGCGTACGACAACGCCAGAGGGAAGAACGGGCGTACGACAACGCCAGAGGGAAGAACGGGCGTACGACAACGCCAGAGGGAAGAACGGGCGTACGACAACGCCAGAGGGAAGAACGGGCGTACGACAACGCCAGAGGGAAGAACGGGCGTACGACAACGCCAGAGGGAAGAACGGGCGTACGACAACGCCAGAGGGAAGAACGGGCGTACGACAACGCCAGAGGGAAGAACGGGCGTACGACAACGCCAGAGGGAAGAACGGGCGTACGACAACGCCAGAGGGAAGAACGGGCGTACGACAACGCCAGAGGGAAGAACGGGCGTACGACAACGCCAGAGGGAAGAACGGGCGTACGACAACGCCAGAGGGAAGAACGGGCGTACGACAACGCCAGAGGGAAGAACGGGCGTACGACAACGCCAGAGGGAAGAACGGGCGTACGACAACGCCAGAGGGAAGGAACGGGCGTACGACAACGCCAGAGGGAAGGAACGGGCGTACGACAACGCCAGAGGGAAGGAACGGGCGTACTTAACGCCAAAGGGAAGGAACGGGCGTACTTAACGCCAAAGGGAAGGAACGGGCGTACTTAACGCCAAAGGGAAGGAACGGGCGTACTTAACGCCAAAGGGAAGGAACGGGCGCACTTAACGCCAAAGGGAAGGAACGGGCGCACTTAACGCCAAAGGGAAGGAACGGGCGCACTTAACGCCAAAGGGAAGGAACGGGCGCACTTAACGCCAAAGGGAAGGAACGGGCGCACTTAACGCCAAAGGGAAGGAACGGGCGCACTTAACGCCAAAGGGAAGGAACGGGCGCACGACAGCGCCAAAGGGAAACCCGCCGGGGCCTGAGGAAAACGCCGGGGCTTGGGGAAGAGAACGTCGGGATGTGAGGGAAGCAGGAACATCTAAAACGCCTAGGGACAAGAACGGAGGGCGTACTTACACGCCGGGAAACCGAGAACAGAGGGCGTCCTAACACGCCGGGGTACCAAGAGTCAGAGAGCGTCCTAACACGCAGGGGAACCGAGAACAAAGGGCGTCCTAACATGCCGGGGAACCGAGAACAAAGGGCGTCCTAATACGCCGGGAAACCGAGAACAAAGGGCGTCCAAACACGCCCGGAAACCGAGAACAAAGGGCGTCCAAACACGCCGGGGAACCGAGAACAAAGGGCGTCCAAACACGCCGGGGAACCGAGAACAAAGGGCGTCCAAACACGCCGGGGAACCGAGAACAAAAGGGCGTCCAAACACGCCGGGGAACCGAGAACAAAGGGCGTCATAACACGCCGGGGATCCGAGAACAGAGGGCGTCCTAACACGCCAGGGGACTAAGAGCTAGGGGGCCAAAACAAAACTAAGAAGCGCTGGGACCTAAAGAGCGCTGGGAAACTACAGATCTAAACCAAAAACTAGAAAACCAGGCATGAACTAACCTATAGAACAAAACCAGAAGAACTAGGGTAGGGATAACAAAAGAAAAACCGAAGCAAAAAACTAGAAAATTAAAATAAAACAAAAAAACTAGGAAAAAGATCGAGACGTTAAAGAAAAACTATAAAACTAATGCAAAACCAAAACAAAGAAACTAGGGCAGGAACGGGTAAACTAATGTAACACTAGATAGCTAAAGTAACACAAAACTGAAGCTGAAAGACTAAGGTAACAAACAATACTTAAGCAAAATTATGAGACTAAAGCTAAACTAGAAATTAAGGCAAAACAAGAAAACTAGAACATGAATAAGTAAACTAACGAGAAAACCAGAGAACTAAGGCTATAAATGAGGAAGCAAAGCAAAGCTTGGAAACTAAGGCAAAATCTAGAATCCTAAAACGGAGCAGGAAAAACAAAAGCAAAACAGAGACTAAGAACTCTAAGAAAACAAGAACCCCTAAATTACTCTAAAACCCCAAAAATCCTAAGTAAATCAAAAACTGAAATCGGGCCCAAAAAATAACAGAAGGCACTGGCCTTAAGGGCTCAGGCAAAAACGGCTGCTAAGCAAAAAAAAAAAAAAGTCTTCGTGGAGGTCGTCCTGGACGAGGCAGGCGGCGGAGCAGCATCGCCCGACTAAACCCTCGAGGAGGGCGGCCCCGACGAGGCAAAGTCAAGCGGCCCGGAGACCGCGGTCGGCGGCTCCGGCCGAACAGGAAAGTCAGAGCCGGGCGCCGTGGTGGACGGCCCCGACGAGGCAGAGTCGAGCGGCTCGAAGTCCGCAGTCTGCGGCTCCGGCCAAACAGAGAAGTCAGAGGCGGGCGCCGTGGTGGACGGCCCCGACGAGGCAGAGTCGAGCGGCTCGGAGTCCGCGGCTCCGGCCGAACAGAAAAGTCAGAGGCGGGCGCCGTGGTGGACGGCCCCGACGAGGCAGAGTCGAGCGGCTCGGAGTCCGCAATCTGCGGCTCTGGCCGAACAGATCAGTTGGAGGCGGTGCCAAGCTACAGGTCTCGGTGGAAACCGAGGCCAGAGGCGGGTCCTCCTGGACTTCCGCACGAGGCTTGGGCGGAGGAAGGTCCTCCTGGACCTCCTCACGGGACTTGGGCGGAGGCAGGTCCTCCTGGACCTCCTCACGGGGCTTGGACAGAGGCAAAGCGGCTCCCTCGGAGGCCTCGGGCTGAGGCAAAGCGGCTCCCACGGAGGCCTCGGGCTGAGGCAAAGCGGCTCCCACGGAGGCCTCGGGCTGAGGCAAAACGGCTCCCACGGAGGCCTCGGGCTGAGGCAAAACGGCTCCCACGGAGGCCTCGGGCTGAGGCAAAACGGCTCCCACGGAGGCCTCGGGCTGAGGCAAAACGGCTCCCACGGAGGCCTCGGGCTGAGGCAAAACGGCTCCCACGGAGGCCTCGGGCTGAGGCAAAACGGCTCCCTCGGAGGCCTCGGGCTGAGGCAAAACGGCTCCCTCGGAGGCCTCGGGCTGAGGCAAAACGGCTCCCTCGGAGGCCTCGGGCTGAGGCAAAACGGCTCCCTCGGAGGCCTCGGGCTGAGGCAAAACGGCTCCCTTGGAGGCCTCGGGCTGAGGCAAAACGGCTCCCTCGGGCTCATCCTCGTCGGCCGGCGGATCTATTTTCTTGGCGGCCGGCAGAGCGGAGCCTTCAGTGGTCGGCAGAGCGGAGCTCACGGTGGCCGGCAGAGCGGAGCTTATTGGTGGAGGCGGAACCATCTCCTCGGCTACTTCAGGCAGTGACGGGCAACAGGCTTCAGAGAGCGGCGCCGGGCTACAGGCTTCAGAGAGCGGCGCCGGGCTACAGGCTTCAGAGAGCGGCGCCGGGCTACAGGCTTCAGAGAGCGGCGCCGGGCAACAGGCTTCAGAGAGCGGCGCCGGGCAACAGGCTTCAGAGAGCGGCGCCGGGCTACAGGCTTCAGAGAGCGGCGCCGGGCTACAGGCTTCAGAGAGCGGCGCCGGGCTACAGGCTTCAGAGAGCGGCGCCGGGCTACAGGCTTCAGAGAGCGGCGCCGGGCTACAGGCTTCAGAGAGCGCCGAGGCTGGAAGCGGATCCTCCTCTTGAGCCTTGACGGACCCTCCGCGCCGGTGGTTCTGCTGTCTTCGCCGGGAGGGGACAGATGAGGAATCCGGGGCAATCTCGGGGGTGGCAGCTGGCCAGCAGGGCAGAAGGTCGTCTCGGTCACCGTAGTAGAACTCCCACAGCTGGCTCTCCTTGATGCGTGGGGCTCTGCTAGGTGGAACGATGAGCCTCACTCGAGGGGCCAGCTGCGAGTCATGGAGGTGATGACCGAGACGACGAGAGGCTGAGTGGCTTCTCTTCCTGGGTTCCGGGGTAGCCGCAACAACGCCCACGTAAACCACCTGGGGAGTGGAGTCGGTCCGGACGGGTGGTGCAGGGTCCCGGACGGAAGCCATCTTGGCATACCTCTCCCTCATCTGGCGTTCGCACATCTCCACATATGCGAGGATGTCCGGGTCGTCAACTCCTGCAGGTAAGTCCCGCATGGCGCCTGAGTTCACCTTTTGACTGGGCCGTACTGTCAGGGTATTGTTTACCGATGAACTCAGGACGCACACACGGAACTAAAAGTTTGAGTTTTTATTGAAAGAAGTGTGCTGGGTGATGAGAGATGAAGACCGGAGGTTCAGGACTGCAGAAAGTCAGGGATGTAGATGATGGCAGGAGCTGACGGCCCGGAGACAGAGAGTCCACACTAGCTAGGTGCTGCTCGGCTAGCAGGCCTCATAGCACTCAGGTTAGCAGTCCATTGGAGACACCAGGGCACAGAGCTGAGCTTCACCAGGGCGGCTAGTCAGGTTAGCAGAACTTGAGAGACACCAGGGCACAGAGCTGAGCTTCTCCAGGGCGGCTAGTCAGGTTACAGAACTTGAGAGACACCAGGGCACAGAGCAGAGCCTTTCCAGGAACAAACAGTGAAGGAACAGTCTTTAGAGTGACTGGCAGGACTAACCTTGACAACAGGAGCAAAACAAAGCTTCCAAGGCAAAACGGGGACTGGCATGGAGAGGTGTGGAATGATGACGGCCCAGTGCTGAACTGAAGGCAGAGGGAGGTTTAAATGGAGTACTTCACAGGTGGAAACAGGGTCTGGCTAATTGACTGGTAAATGATAACAGGTGTGACTGACTGCTGAGGAGGTGAAGTGAAAAATGACAGAAAATAACTGATGACTGAAAACTAACAATAAATAAAGTCAAACCTAACCCAAAAGAGATGAAATAATGAAAATAACAGAAAAACAAAGCCAAACCAAAACTCAACCATGACAGGACCGTTGAGTAAATGGCAAGTCTCTGTGCATCGTGTATGTGTTGTTCCGATTTTAACCACTAGGTGTCATTATTACTTATTGTTCCTTTAAAGGAGAAGTCCGGTCAAAATCAGAATTCAAACTGCTGAAAGTACTTTAAATATAAAACTACTACATACTGTGCAAAAAATTATACGTTTTTTTAATTAAGAATAATTCTCATTTAATCATGTTTATGTGGAGGAATCCATCTTGGTCAAGAATAGTACTGTCACCTCCCATTTTTTGACGTCACTCGGCGGACCCGCTGTTGAGCAAGTTTCAACGCTCTGTTTGTCACGGCGCACTATTTTCCAAGATGGCGACTGGTGCTCTGTACGAAGCAGAGAGTGATGAAGTATTTAGTGACAGTGATGAGAGTTCCGTGGAGTCATCATCATCTGATAGCGATATGGATGTTTTAGAAGAGTTTCTTGAGAGAAACCGGACTTTTGACGGAATCCAGCGTACCTATTTCCATTGCAAACTCAGTCGGGTCCTACAGTATATATATATATATATACACGTGTGTGTGTGTGTGTGTGTGTGTGTGTGTGTGTGTGCGCGCGCGCTCCGCGCAGCACGGCTTTGCAGGCGCTGCAGCGGAGCGCGCGCACACACACACACAGCGGAGGAGAGATCGCGCTGAAGTGACTTAAGTTATATATTTGCCCCCTAGTAAATAGGGCAGGTGGTCATTATTGTATAAATAATAAAATATAAAAGCATTCCAGCACATGCTGGGCGGAGCACGGCTTTGCCGGCGCTGCAGCAGAGCGCACACACACACATACACACACACACACAGCGGAGGAGAGATCGCGCTGAAGTGACTTAAGTTATATATTTGCCCCCTAGCAAATAGGGCAGGTGGTCATTATTGTATAAGTATTAAAATATAAAAGCATTCCAGCACATGCTGGGGCGGAGGGATACCACATGGTATCCCTCCGCCCCTCTGGTCGGTAACCATCCCCGTAACTTCTAAATTAAAAATTTAAAATTTAAAAATAACTTACTGAAAATCCTCGCCCTCATGTCATGTTCAAAACATTCTTCTTCGAGATGGTCACTGCATATGACGTGTTTTCTCTCTGGCCAGAAGTTAGATGGCAAATCCGCTCTTCAAGTTGGCAATCCAGCGCCGAGCCCGGTGGCTCATGAATCGGGAAGTTAAAATAAGCTATGTTTTTTCCACTTTTACCAGTTGTGTTGGAACATCCGATGGCCATGCACGTGGGCATTGTTGCTTCAGCAATAGCTCTTGGGAATGTCAGCGGTGAAGTCCTCTGGAAATCCGAAATAATTATTGATGATCGCAGCTGTGTAGAACGGCTCCTATTGACTTTGCATGGAAAGCGGAGAGAAATACTGTCGCCGCTTCCGCTTTTCTACGTCGCAGGATGTGATGTCAAACGCCCCTTACTGCCCAAATATGGGCAGTAATGTCAGCCCCCATACACAGTGATTCAGACGACAATTTATGTTTTAATTTTCTTATTGATTAAAGATAAGTTCATTAAATAACCACGAACGTATTAGTTTTAGTTATAGCTAATGATACCCTGATTTTTCCTTGTTGACCGGACTTCCCCTTTAATAGTTATGTTCTTGGTTTTCTGTACAGCACTTTGTAATGGTTCTGTCTGTGAATGGTGCGTAACAAATAAACTGCACTTACTGGTGCAGAGTGAATCCATTTTTAATAGACGTGTGTGAAGTGTTGGATTTGATTTCAACAGTCCTCTGTTTTTCAGGGCATATGTATCATCCATGAACCATCGCCTTACAGTAATTTGGTTTATCTGTGCTGTCCAGTTTAACTAGCTTTCTTCCATCACATCCAGGCTATTCGACGTTGGAAAACCAGTAAAGATCAAGAACGACAGACAAGGATCCAAAGTCAGGAGGAAATGGAAGAGGCACAAAACAGAGGGAGGAAGGTCAGGAGCCTGGCTGAGCAGCATCAGTGAGTTTAAAAAAAGCTGAATCAGACACGTTTGAAATTCATTTTTGAATGAAGGTATTTAATTCCAGGCCTTTGTTATTTCCATCTACACACTGCATTTTCTTCAGCGTGTTGCACCCTGTTTCTGTTTTAGGACTGAGGAGGAGAGAATGGAGGTGGCACGGCGCCTGCAGGAGTGGAAGAAAGAGAAGAAAAGAAGAGAGGAAGAAGAAGAAGAGCAGAAAGTGGCTGAGGAGATTCAGAGGAGGAGACAGGAAAAGGTGCTTCATGTACATATTTTGCCATAGCGCTGAATATGTTTCCTCACTGCAGCACCGCTGTTCATAATCAATATCACATAACATGAAGTTAATGGTTTGCATGATTGGGGCCCTCAGCAGATTCCTATCTTTAATGAAGCGATCTCTGTTGATCAGGAGGAGCGCCGCCGACAGCTGGAGGTAAAGATGGCCCTTGAGGAGCATCTGCGATTGAGGCGAGAGAAAGAGGAGGAGCAGGAGAAGAGAAAAAGAGAGAAGGAACAGAGAGAAAGGGAGGAGAAGCAAAGGGAGGCAACTAAAGTCATCAAAAGCTTCAGTGAAAGGGTAACAAGTTCTAAAATGTTGGAAATGCATGAAAACCAAAATTAACGTGTAAGTTTGAGCTCTCAAGTGCATTAAATTACATGTGATGAACAGCTTTTTGAACATTAAACAGCTGAGTTCAGTGATAAGACGGTATGATATCTTTACTTTGTCAGTCATGCTTTGACTGCACCTTTGCAGGATCTTCACAAGGTGGAGGCAAAGCTTCATGAGAGACAGCTGAGGGACAGAGCGGAAGAGGAAAGGCAGAAAAGAATCACTGCTAAACTAAAGGAGAAGGTATGACCAGCCTGAGAGATTTCAGTCACTGGTCCCACAGAAATAATTTGGTTTTCTTTTTCAGATAGATGGTCAGGTAAACCGAGACCCCTCCAGGTTGATTCGCCCCACTAAGGGATGGGAGGAAAGGATGAAACACATTGGACCTTCAGGAGAAGGACCCATGCTACAGATGTTTCACAGGTCTGACCCTGTAGCTGTGTTTTCTTTAAGTTCTGGTAAATAATATTTATGTAATCATATATTTGCCTTGCTTTGTTCCAGAGCCATTCCCACTTGGAGACAAGGGCTGTGATGTCGCCATATTGCAGAGTCCTGCATTTCAGAGTCCAGAGCCTCAAAGGATTGAAACTTTTATGTTGTTTTAATGCGTTTTACATTATTACAGCAATATATTTCTAAATAAGCCTTGATATACTGCACTGAGATTAGGAGCAAATACAAATAAAAGAGCACCACAGCTTAACCAGTTTTTGAACAGCAGGAAATCTACAAAAGATTCACAGAGATAGAAAGGAAAGGTTCTACAATGAGGCAGACAAAGCTGTCTTGGGGTCTTATATCTGCTAACAATTCAATGGTAAAAAAAAAAGGTCAAAGTTCAAACCTAATCAGAAATCTGTGGCAAGACTTGACAACTGAACTGATTGCAAGAAATGCTCACCTTTCAACATATTAGTTTTGGCTAATAATAATGGACAACCCGTTCAATCTCTCTAGGCGCAAAGTTGGTGGAGAGACACCCCAGACTTTATTATTTAGTCATTTATGTTAAAGTATAATTGGATTTGTATCATAAACAGTTATTTTTCTGTTAACTGAACTGACATTTCTGTATTCAAACACATGGTCTGATGTTGTATCTTAACATTAAATAACAAAAATAAAGGCTTGGAAACACCAGTTGGTGTGTAATAAATCTATATAATTTGTATAACTATAGATTGTATATATAATTTGTAATCAATTTATATAATTTGTTTCACTTGTTTAAATAAGATTATAATGTATTGAATGTGTTTATAAATATACACAACTTTCGACCGTTGGGCAGAGGCTTTTATTTTGAAAAATAAACGCACCGGAAAAGATTCCCCATAGATGCGGAAACAAAGATGGCGGAGGAGGAGAACCAGTTAGAAGACTTTGAGCAGATAGACTTTTTGAAGGACCGACATGTCCGGTTCTTCCAGAGGACCCTGCAGGTGTTGCCTGAGCGGTACGCCTCGCTGGAAACGACCCGGTGGGTCCACCGGAGGGCCGGCGGGAGCCGCGCTTTCTGGGCTTTTTTTGTTGAGGAAGTGGACAGCAGAGGAGCTAGCTGTGATTCATTAGCAGTTGTTTAATTAAAGCCAACTTATCCTGTTATTTATTGAACCATCAGCCAGGGTTTTTCTGGTTATAATTCGCTTATTTAGCAGCCTTCTGTGGGGGACGTAATGGCTGCTTTCTTTCTAAACTGTGTAAAATCAAGGTTTATCACCCATTGATGAGCAGTAGCTTGGTTTACACCCACTTTGTCAGAAGTGGGATAAAGGCTTCCTGCATCATACAGGAGTTTATAAATGAGATCAACTGTTTTCTTTCCAGGTTAACTATCCTGTTTTTTGCTCTGTCTGGTCTGGATGTGCTGGATGCCCTGGATGTGGTTGACAGGAACCTGATGATTGAGTGGATCTACTCACAACAAGTCTTACCCACACAGGACAGTAAGTCTCACATACTTTCACTTTATTCTACACACACACTTGCCTTGAAATGAAATGAGGTACAATGTCTGCTTCTGAAATGAAGTGTATTTATTTATTTTTTTTGCCATCGTATCTAAGTAATAGAGTTGATAATGTGGAGAATGATGCGTTGCCATTCCTGATAGTCATAAAGGTTCTTGATTTGCTGGTGACTAGGGCTGGGCGATATGGACCAATAATAATATCACGATATTTTTAGGCTGAATGTCGATATCCGATATTTATCTCGATATGTTTTTTTTTTTTTCCATAAAGTAATTATACAATCTCTGAATCAGAGCTTTGTCCTACAGGGTTCTCGCCAGCGCACGGGCCGTTACGCCTGGAAGTCGTCAAAACTGCGCTGAAATTAGACTGTTACGCTAATTATCACACGATAATTCAGTAGGAATTAATATCAATCAATAAGTCGTGTGGTACAACAGGGGAAAAAAAGGGTCAATAAAAATTTCAATTGAAGAACAGTTTTCCGTCCTTTTGCATTCTAAGCCTATAATGCTGGTTAAAACTACGGTCATTACATCCTCCAGACCAATCACAAACGCAGACCCAGGAAAGCCCCGCCCCCTTCGAACAGGTCAGAGAGGACGCTTCTTTTTATTAAACCAAATAAAGTTGGTTGAATAAAGGGTTGAGTTTGATTTCAGCGTTTTTTGCGTTATCTAAAAGTATCTCATCAAGCAAAAGCATGAAGCGGCCAGGGCTGCATATCGTATCGATATTGATCAATATCATTTCTATTTTATTGATGCTTTTGTCCTATATCGTCCAGCCCTAAGTGTAACGGTCGGTACGGCACAGAAACAGTACAACACAGATGTCTGAGAGCGACATAGAAAGGTCAGTAAAACTCTTGATCGTGCATCGGCGCCGCCATAAGCCTCCCGGACAACATAAGCTAGCGCTAGCTGTTGTTAGCCTGACGAACAGCCGTCTTTGAGCTGCACTACGCAACGCTCCGCTGCGTGAAACGCATCCAGAGAAGCGTTCGCGCAGCTGCCAGCCATCCCACCTTTACGCTGAAAAAAAAATCTTGGTGGGGACCCTGTCCCAAATGTCTCACAGGCACATTTTTTTCGTGGCGGGTGATCAGACACAAACATCTACGCGTGTTCGATGTGAACTTTATGTGGGCTGGCAGGGGACGCGCCGTCTAGAGCGGTCAGGCCCGTGTGGACGCACAACCCAAACGACAACACATGCGGATACCCCTAGTCGTGTTTCCTTGTGGATGGGGCCCTAGAGGAGTTTGGACTACAGCCTCTGCTCCTCCACACCGACAGGAGTCAGATCAGGTGCTTCTGGCGGTTCATACCTTCATGGCGTCTCCCGTTGGAGGGAGACTCCAGAGCTAGAGCCCGGACCAGCTGGAGGGAGTGTGTCAGACTATAGCCTGGCTTCAAAGCTCTTACACATCACTGTGTACTTTATGTTGGTGTTGGCCGGCCCTCTTTGGCATCCTGCAGGCTTCGGCATCTGTACTTACTCATTTATAAACGTTTACTTGGTCATCTTCCTTGCTACTTACAAATGTGTGTTTCTCAGAAATGTACTGGATCCCATCGTCTTCGTTCCGCCGACCTATTTTTTTGTTGTCAGTTCCAAAGGTGCGATCTGAGCTGGGAAAGAAGGCTTTTCAGTTTGCTGCTCCTTCTGCACGGACCCTTCTACAAAAATGACTTAAAACCGAGGGAGCTGGTCATCTTTCGAATCCTTTAAAAGACTTTTACATGACAGAGATGCTGTCACATTAACATGTGGTTGTTTTAACTGATTATTTTGAATTGTATTGTAATATCTGACGTTTGATACTTGCACTGGTTTGTAATTGTTTATTTTGTGTGTGTGTGTGGATGCATTTTTTGTTACTGACATGTAACCCTGTTGCCTGTTTTGGCCAGGACGCTCTTGTAAAAAGGGACTTTTTTAATCTGAACGAGACTTTTTCTGGTTAAATAACATGAATTATTCCATTCTCTCTGCCGATTTAGATTTTGATCGGTTGTGTTTTTTCTTTTTTAGTATAAAATATAAAAGAAGGAAACAACGTGACGCTTTGATTGAGGTGGTAGCGTTGAATCAATTAGAAAATGAACTAATTACAAAGTTACGAGGCATTTCTGCACCAAAGCAAATGTCTCCCAACTGTTATCTGATTTCTGATAAACAAAAATAAATGGTGCGTTTACATAGATGCTGTTGGTTGATGCGTTTACTGTCCGAAAATAGTCTTGCTTCTTCATTTTTGATGCTTTTAAAAATAAAGGGACTGGATTTGTCAGTATTTGATCTGCCTGTCGTCGATTAGAGCTGATCACTGTAGATTTCACCGCAAGTCGTCGTCGGCTCGTTTCCAACTGTTTCCCACAGTGATGTCATCCAAACTTTAAAGCCCGTCATGCGTTTCTTTCCCCACTTTGCGGATTTCAACCCAGCGATTGGCCTCCAGTTGTCTGCGCATCACCCAGTCCATCCCTGCAGCTGTTCATCAAAGAAAAGTTAGACACGCAGGCTTTTAATGACTTGTTTTGGGATTGATGTGTTATTTATTTATATATCTTCGTGTCTAACAAGCTACTCCGTGCCATCTGTTAAGATGCGCATTTCATTAATTATTGGGGAAATCAACGGAGATGATGGAGGGATAGTCGTGCTTGATGGGACTCGGTGTTTTGCTGCGGCCATATGTTGGGAGTCTGGCAGCTTACTTGTCATTAGTTTTGAAAGAGGGGGGAAAAACAAGTTGGGGGACAATAGCTGTCCCAATGAGTCATTAGTGTGATAATACCCTCCTTACCACGCTGTTGAGACTTTCCGAGGTCATCGTGGTCCGGAGGGGAGCTGATCTCCTGTAAGGTGCAGGTGTTTGACTCATCTTCACATGCACAGCTGATCAACGAGTCAGTTTATCCGTAATTTGTCTGAAGGTAAAATGTTTATTTTTGTGGCAGTACAGTTTTTGGAGGGCTCTTTTTTTACTTGATGTCAGGTAATTATAAGGCTGATGATTGACACAAGGACGTATCAGTCCTTACTCCTTTCGGTCTTCATACAGAACATGTAAAGGCTGCTGTCATGTTGGGCAGTCGTCCTTTGGACGCGGCTTGGTGTTCCTGTCATGGCCAGGAGGGGGCAGCAGATCCCTTTTCTTTTTATTTTATTAATGAGAACATTTTTTGGACCTTACAAAAGCTCAGTGTAAACAGAAAATTGTTTAAAATGTAAATCAGAGGAGTGATTTCTAACCCTCGTCTCTTCTTGAAGTGTATTTGAACACTATGCTAAATATTTCCATTTATTCATTTTAAATATCACCCCTCCCCTGCAGAGTCCAACCTGAGCCGTTGTGGGTTTCGAGGATCATCGCATATTGGAATTCCTTACAGCACTAAGGTATTGCTTTTATTGCTCTGAATTGTTTCTAAATTTGTCTTTGAAACATTGTGGCTTTTTGCTTTTAAATTAAGCAATATGTTCGAAATTCTATATATATATATATAGATATATATATCTATATATATATCCATCAGGAAATCCATGTCCAGTAGATCCTTCATTGGCTGCATTGCTCAGTAGAAACAACACGACCGAGCGTCGGCCATATTGAGAGTGGCAAGCCAACACAAGTATCCATAGAAAGAGTGGTTTAATATAAAAGAAGTACTAGAAATTATTTTATTCATATAAAATGAAAATAAAAAAATCACTTTATATATGGATACTTTAGTTCTCAGATTTGTTATCACTTTGATGCAAATAACCTATATCTGCTAATTAAGGTAAGATGGGATCCAATAAAAGCCAGTGCACTCAAACTTACCAAAATTTACTATATATATTAATATATTAATGACCACAATATTTGAATTGCTATAACTAAGCATTTGTTGAAGACATTTTTATATCAACATCTTTAGAAATAGTTTAAATTAAAAGGAATGAATGTGATATTTTTATTGTTATTATTGTTGTTGTCCACAGTTTCTCCACCTTTTTAATTACTGTGTAGTTTTTGCATGAACAAATCAGTTCCAGGAGCTTCAGGTTTAGCTTCTCACTAAGAAGCCTCCAGGTCCCATACAGGGTATTGTCAAAAATTAAAACGTAGGAGCTTTTTGCTTCTTTTTCCCCTCAAATATTATTCTTAACAATTCAGTCCTCTATGCCTATGCTGAATGCTGTGGCCAGAATCTGTTGTTTGCCTCTGCAGCCATCAGCTGCAGCTTTGATTTCCCTTCCTGGTGTTTTCCCCTCAGGGCCCAGGTGTGCTGCATCCGTACGACAGCGGCCACGTGGCCATGACCTACACGGGCCTGTGCTCGCTCTTGATCCTTGGAGATGACCTGAGCCGGGTCAACAAAGAGGCCGTTCTGGCCGGTCTCAAAGTGCTGCAGCTCCACGACGGCAGGTGAGCGCGCGTGCTCGCACACTCTTGCGCCCGCACCCTTATTCAGGCTGGCATTTTCACTCTGACTCAAAAGGACCTGCGGCCGTGCGAGCCCAGATTTAACGCGGCCTGACTGTAGCGTTCATCTGAGCCGTCTCTGGGTCAAAAGCAACTAAATATGGGAATCTGGGACACAATATAGTGTCCTGGAGCAACGTTCTGGAGCAGCTGCATGTGTAACCATCGCGCTGAGATTTCCTTCCCAGCCACGGAGTGATAAAGTGGAAGATCAGCTGGTGATGAGATGGGCCTTCCTAAGCAGCTAAGGATGCGTGTAGACATCAGGACTTCTCATAACCCGTGGCTTGCTTTCTCCTCACTTTATGATGTTGTCAGGTTCACACACAGCTGGGTGTGAACCTGACAACACAGAGACACACAAGACAAACAGTCGATACCAAAGCGTAATCTAGATTAACCAAGTAACCTAACTATTAATCTGTCGTATCCACCAATAAATGGAGCAAGACTGCAGAGAACCAGTCCGTCTCTCCTTTTCTCTCCCAAGCAGAATCACTAAACAGGAAGTTCTGAAATGATCCGATTTTCCCAATCCTCACATTTTTCTCATCGGTCTCCTTATTGATCCAAATGTTCCCCATTGTGAGCGGCACACTCGTAAAATGGCAAATCTAGATTCGGTTCTCCTAGTTCTCGACATGTTGGCGTCCATTACGGCTCCTCTCACCGTGGTTAGCTGGAATACAAGATTGCTCGTCATTAATTGAACCACATTTAAGGTTTAGTTGTTTGCATTAAACTTCGCCTGGGAAAATGTGCAGCATTAACACTGGGGAAGCGGTTGCTCTCTGCTACGTGTCCTGCTGCAGCAAGCTCGTAATATTTTAAAGCAAAATCGAATATTTGGTAAATACGCTGGAAGAAAAAAAACGTAATTTGAGAATGAGGAATTAAAAACGTGCTACTTTCTAAAAACTGGTCAAATCCTGCTAAATATGACAACGGCACTTGTTGTTTGGTCTGTTATACCTCCAGTCTGTAGCATGATCAGCAAGGAGGGCTGGGCGAGATGGCTTAAAAATAAAATCTCAGATTTTATTAGACCAAATCTGATTAATCAATTCTTTTCCCCTCCTTTTCATTTCATAAAAGGAAATTAAAGGAATTAGTTATTAAAACTTTTAGTTCAAGCATTTCGTCTGGGAGTTGACCTGAAAAGTGTAACTAAATATAAGCTGTGAAACAAGATGGCGGCCCGGTCGTTGTAAACACTGAAACTATAACAAAATGTTTGCTGCTAGTGGTTTTACACATTGAACTTCCACAGGCTTCACTTCACATTTAAACAGAATAAGTAAATGAGTAAATTTCATTGCCTGGTATTATAATAAAAAAAGTTTCCTCTTTACAACATTTTGACAATACATTTTCCTAAAGATATATTCAGTATTGCATGAAGCCCACTGAATGCATTGGCAAAATAAAATCCAGATTTTCCAAAAATTAAATCTTAAAAAATTGTAAATTCAAATGAATCGATTAAATCAATTTATGACCCTAGTAGCAAGGGATTCTGGGTAATCATCAGAGCCACGGCTTCACTGCATCGAGGTAACGTAGCTATAAACGTCTGTTGACGAATAATCAATTCCTGAAAAAAATAAAATAAAATAAAACTTGTCTTTGATATTATTGGCTTGATAATTATTTTCACAATATTTTCAGCTCGTCTATTTTGGATCTCTGAATTGTACTGATGATGAGGTTCATGTCTACTTAAAAGTAATATGTGCCGTCTTTCCAGCGAGGGAACGTGCTGTTTAGTTTTGTCTTTTGTGCTCTTTTGTTTTTAGCGATGTGTCAGTCTAAAACCTTTTTGTATTGTCGTCAGCAATATCTAGTTGATCAAATGTGGCGTTGCTGAAAAATTCTAGTTGATAGAAAGCGTTGTTATAAAAGGTTAACTGTTATCAGTTACAAAAGGGATTCTGGGTAATCTTCAGAGTGACTCATTCAATGCGTTAAGAGAGAAAACAGTGAAAGTTGCATTTTGGACCCATTTTGTCGGGATGTGGGGAACTTTCATTCTTCTAAGGGGGCGCAACAGTAAACATTTGAGAATCACTGACTTAGACTATTTTGTGTAGGTTAAAATGAGATTAAAACATTTAGATGACAGGTTAGAACAAAACGATTTGATGATTAGATATTGATAGCAAAGAAAAATAGAGCTTTAATGTCTTTAACCTCGGCGTAAGCGCTGGAAGAAGCCAACAAAGACCTGGACACCTCAGAAAGATCCAGAGCATCGATCTGAAGGCATAAAACTAACTTGAGTTAACTTTTTGTATTTTAGTTTCTTTAATTTGAATGTTTTTTGATGTGGATCCTGGACCCAGACAGCTATTTTTGTAATTCTGCTTTTTTTTTTTTGTGTGTGTGTGCCTGGCTTTCAGTTTCTATGCTGTCCCAGAGGGAAGTGAGAACGACATCCGGTTCATCTACTGCGCCGCTAGTATCTGTTACATGCTGGATGACTGGTCGGGCATGGACATCCAGAGAGCCATCGAGTACATCCGGGGAAGTCTGGTGAGTGTGTGTGTGTGTGTGTGTGTGTGTACAGGGTACATAAAGTGGGAAACCTCTGATCCTCCTCGTGTGAGCAAATATCACAAGACAAACCTGATGGGCTTGCTCCCTCAGTGGAAAACCACCAGTCAGACTCTTTCTGCAACATTTGAAGTGAAGATAAAATAAAATAAACAGTCCATTTTTATTATAAATGGAGAGGACTGAGCAATGCATCATGGTCTTGAGGCTTTGCTTATTTTTTTTTACCGCATCACTTAAAAAGCATCAAAGTCCTAACTTTTAAAACTTTATCCTCTGTTCATCTTTGCGTCTCTGGGCTTTAAACACATCAAAGCTCGGGTTTCGTCTTTCTTCTGAGCTGCGCCGGTCCCCTGAGAAACTTCAGCATATTTGGAGTTTAATATTTCAGACCGTGTATTGTTTCTTGGGTGTGTTCGCAACGCGCTTATTCTCCCTTCCACACAAAGACGTACGCCAGAGGTCGGAAAATAAGTTTCGGCTTGGTTTAGAAAGAATCATTTCAATTGTGACCCGGAAGCTTGTTGCGGCGAAGCCAAACAGCAGTGTGTGCTGCATTAGATGTAGAGACAAATCAATGTAGCAGCCCTTTTTGTTGTTTTGCTTTGGTCGAATCAGAACAGGAAGAGGCTAGAAATGATCTGTTTTTTTTTTTCTCAGGTGACTTCCTCCTTGTTGTTCAGCTTGTGTGTTTCCTTTGAAACCGAACTCTGACCAAATGTTTCAGGGTGGCCAGGGTTCCTCTAAAGCTGCCCGAGAGGCTGGTCCAGGTTTGTGATGTAGAAATAAACTCACCGAGGCCGTTGGTGCTTCACCGCTGGTCGTTGTTCATCCTCTGATTGATAGAAAGCTGGTTTAAACTGATAGTGGGTACTGGCACCGCAGTAACGCTTCTAATTTAATAAAAGACGGATAAAGATATCCCAGATTATACGTTGACTGTGTGAAGTGAAAACATGTGGAGATAAATCTAAAAATAAACAATTTCTTAAAATTTCTTAAAGATCAGCGCTACGTAATGACGGTTTTGATTTCTGTCAGAGATGCACCAATCAGTCGGCCAGGAATCAAGATTTACGATCAGATCTTCTCTGATCTGAAGCCCAAATACGGAAACATCTGAATGCTTCTCCTGTTTTTTAAATGCATCAAAACTAAGAGCTTCTATCGTTATCAGCTCATCGACTGACAGTATGTCAGACTGATCGTCTTTTTAGAGTTTAATAAAAGTCAGCTAGAGTCCAGGGACCTGTGCTTAGACGCATAAATGGGAAAAGTTTATTTCTTTTTTCTGTTGAATTTAAAACTAATATCTCAACACTCTTGTCCAAATCGTCCTGAAATCAGCTTGAAGTTGACCTAGAAACCGGTTCCAGCCAGTCTTTTTCTTTAAAAACAGTACCTCACAGCTTTAGCCGTATTGTCTCTTTTCACGGTGTTCTGGTGCGGATCCCAACACGTATGCCGTGTTCTACCTCTTCAGAAGCTCCGATTTGTGTGCGCATCAGCATTTTTTTTTTTTTACTTTGTTAATGAAAATATTATTGTCAAAATAACATGACTAAATGTGTCTCACTTTCTCCGTAGTCGTACGACAACGCATTTGGCCAAGGAGCCGGGAGAGAGTCTCATGGTGAGTGCGGCTGTGTTACAGACATTAGAAAATGTCGAGTCATGTTTGGTTTTAAAGACGTAAAAGGAGGAACTCGCTCTGTGGCTATAAATGTGAATTCGGAACAGATCTGATCATTTTAATGGAAATAAATGTATTTATTTCAGATGTTTTTTTTTTTTGGGTAATTCAAATGAATCATACAGATGAAAACAGATGTTGGGGTTCTGCTCGTAGAAGGCAGGAAAGAGGCTGATGGGAGGAACGGCTTTTAAAGGATTAACTCCAGATCGGTCACCGGGGATGCAGCGCGTCGTCCCTCCTCAAACTCACAGCCTCCAACAAAAGCAGCAGTTAGGAAGAAAATCAACATGTCCTTGTTTGTGTAGAGAAGATGAATTCCCCAGCCAACTCTGCGATGCGCTCTTAAAACAGACATTTATCAAATTACAGCTGCTCCAAGGGGCAGGTTTAGTCGGCTCGTAGGGATTTTCTTTGTGCTGCAACATCAACTCCCGCGATTCAAAGACTGCAGCGAGACGGCGCTCCGTCAGCCAAGCCCGCCGCCTCTTTGAGGACCGGTCTATAAATCGGCAGAGATGCTTAGTCGAGGCCCATTAACTCGTCTACCCTTGAGGTGTGCGCGCTTGTTTCCGCGCCAAGACCTCCCACCGCCGCTTTGAATGCGCACATGCACATTTTTGTTGTTATAATTGTGCAGTGATGTAGGTGAAACGTGGAATTACAGAGCCTCATGGGCCTGGGCATGAGACTGGATTTTTTTTTCTGTCTGTGTTTTGTCTGTACTGTATATTTAGGACTCCCGTGACTGATGTTTCATGCAGCCTAAAGGAGACAGCCTTCAGAAAAACGTTTGAACAAGCTATCCAGAGCCAAAGCCGCCGTGTAGTCAGTCCTAACGTTCAGCTTCTAGTAGCAACGCTGCTTGGAGCGCACAAACAGTGTGTTGCAATGACAAACCTCCGCATCTTTTTACATTCAAATTGTTGTAACCTCCTATATAAATAAATAATGAATACTTATTTCCCTTTATGGTCCCACAGAGGGGAAATTTGTCTTTCCTTAGGGAGCAGTGTGCTGCTGACACTGAGTGGCGCCCGGGGAGCCATCTATGGTCAAGGGTCTTGCTCAGAGAGCCAGAGTGACAGACTGGGTTTTAAACCACCGTCCTTTGGGGCCTCTCCAAGACGCAAACATGTGGCCCTCTGACCACCAGACCACCACTTCCACAACCAATATAAGGGGCTGGTTTCCAGGAGCACAAGTTACTCAGATGTCAGGTCACCTTTGGTAAGGCCTGGAAGAGGGTCCAAATCGTCTTCGTTACAGATATTTAGGCCCAACTCGGGAAGCGTGCATAGCTCCAGCTTTCCATGAGTTTGAAACTGCTAGAACGCCAATATCAGCATCAATCCTTAATGATCCCCGGCTTCCCTAAATCAACCAATTTAAATGAGTTGATTTAGGGAAACGATTACGATTACAACAGCAACTGATAACTGTTGCAACGGAGCTCGTCCAGCGTTGGCTGACAAACAACATGGCCGTCTGTGCCGGGAGGACAGAGTAGCTGCTGGGCTACACTGCTCTGTTTCTAACATAACACCAAAATGTTATATTGACTTACCTCTCCAGCAGAAAGCCTGCAACCTCTGCATCTGTTTTTGAATCCCCGCCCACTCATGAATTGGCTCCACCCGGTAATAACTAGTGATGTAGACTCTCGTTTCTCCCGGTTATTACTTCTTTTTCTTTTCTTGGTTACTTTCTTTTCCCCCTCGCTGGACGACGAGTATGGATGGTCCTGCATTTCAGCAGAAAACGGCAAATGGAGTGATCTACGGTCGTCTTTGCTTGTTTTCTACTTCTCCATCGACAACACGTCTTCATATAGACGTAAAACGTTTAATGCTAACAAGTTTGTCCCCCTTCAGCTGCCGTCATTAAATATAGCGACGCAACATGGGTGCACCGCCACCTACGTTTTTATAAACAACTCATTCTAAGCTATGAGAACGGTTTCGTTTTGATGCAAATGTCTTTAGACTTTGGCAGAATATGTTTTTATGAAAGCAATACTTGATTTTTGCCAAATCAGTTACGGTACATACTGTCCCTTTAAATGAAAGTTATTTTTCCTCCTTTTAGCATTTTGTCTCATCTTTTTCTCTTCCTTTCTTTCTCTTCTACTTTTCTGTTCATGTGTCCATTAAACTTAAAATAATCCCCAGATAATATCTAATGACCTGCTGTGGCAGGTCCTAGACTCTGGAATAGCGTTCCTCTTAACATTTACTCTAAACAAACTTTGGGGGATTTTAAATCCCTTTTGAAGAAGCATTTCTATGATCTGCTTTAAGTACAAGACGACCCAACTGTTTTGTTTATATAGTTGTTGCTTTAGTTGTTTTAATATTTAGTTTTTTCGTTTTTTGGATTTTCCTTTTATTCCATGTTTCACCCTGACACCGTTTTTTTTTTAACATTGAGCTGTTTTGCTTGTAAAGCGCTTTGTGGAGCTAGAGCTGTTGGAAATGTGCTACATAAATAAAATTTGACCTTCAAAGAAAATCCACACTAAATCTAAACCTTTTTACCCAGATCTTGCTTTTAGGACACAATTAAAGTTGTGTGTTGTCTAATTATGCCAAACTGGAAACAGACTGAGGCATTACTACCCATAATGCATAGACGTACACCCCAGACTGCAGCTCCGTGTTAACTTGGACGACCTGTGTGCCCAGGTGGCTGGACTTTCTGTGCCATAGCCTCCCTGTGCCTGATGGGTCAGCTGGAGGAGGCTCTGACCCAACGGGAGCTGAACCGGATCCGGCGCTGGTGCATCATGAGGCAGCAGAGCGGTTTCCACGGACGTCCCAACAAACCCGTGGATACGTGCTACTCCTTCTGGGTGGGAGCCACACTGGAGGTAACACTGGAAGGTCTTCATGCTCGCCTTCTCGTGCATGCACCAACAAGTTGGGCCCAGTTGAAGTGATCTGTCTGTCTGTCTGTCTGTCTGTCTGTCTGTCTGTCTGTCTGTCTGTCTGTACTCACACTTACCCTTAAAGATCTATTCAAATGTCCTTTTTCTTCTAATGGTACACCGCTGTTATACCACTCAAAGTTATTCTCTTAAAACATTTATATCTGGAACTAAACTTGTAGAAACAACCAGTTAGAGGTTCCTTTGTAGCAGGAAAATCGTGTTTTTCCCCTCCTGTTTGTTGAACACAAGAAAACTTAAAACATCAGCCTACCAGCAAATATTTGATGCCATTCTTTGAGTTTATTAAAAAAATATATAACAGGAATAATGGTGTGTGTGCTTTGATGCTTATACGGAGATAATCTTGTAATCCTTTCTTTTTCTGTTGGACTCAAGATAAAAGAACCAGTAGAACATTTTCCACCGTTCCTGAAGAAAATTTTCTTTTATTTTGCGCCCTAAAAAAGGCTAGATATCAGTACCAACCAGAAAAAAAACCCCCCGACCGGTGCATTTGTAGCTTTAAGAGCTTTTAGCATTTGTCTCCCGTCCTCTCTCTTATTCCAGCTCCTGGAGGTGTTCCAGTACACAAACTTCGAGAAGAACAGGAGCTTCATTCTGTCCACGCAGGATCGCTTGGTGGGCGGCTTCGCCAAGTGGCCCGACAGCCACCCAGGTAAACCACGCCGCCGGAGACCAGTTTTACCGCCACCAATAGACTCTTGTAACTTCATCACTCTGTTGCTGTGGGTGTTTTTTTTTTTTTTGGTTGCATCCCTGGTGTTTTACAGAGCAGTAACAGCCACAGGAGGGGAAAAGAAACAGGGGCTGAATGGCATGTTTAAAGTTTAATGACTATTCTTTCTTCTGCAGCTTTAAAGATCTCACGTTAGGGACAAAAAGGGTTGTGGATCTAAGCAGTTTCAGTTCATTTGTCTTCCTCCCTTTCAGCAGGACAGCTTGTGCCTCATCCTCCACAGGTGCAGTGAAACAGGGTGGAGCTGCGGTGGCCGGTTTGACTTTTGATCCATGGGCGGGAAAAGAAAATCTCCTGTAACCCTAAACGTCAGTAGTCTGTGTGCGCATGTTCTCGCCTGCCCTCGTACTGGGTATTTGATGAGGCGATTGTTTATAGGTAATCTGAGGATGCAGGAGACGGTGCTCCTCGTGTTACCGGAAAAAGACAGACAGGACAGGGTTCAGATAGGACCGACGTGACAAAGGAGGACTGGTGTGTCCTTTACAGCAGAAACTGTACAGGAGCGGGTTTAGGACACTGGGTTGGTAGCACTGATGTGGGACAAAACAAGCCGCTTTGGATCAATATGATTCCAGGTTGTTTTTTTCTGGTGGGTTTTTCTGCTGTTAGATGGATATTCTGATCTTAAATAAAAAAAAAAAACATGGGATTAGACAGCCAAGGATCACTAAACATTTGGTTCAAAGCTCTTAAAATAACGAGTACAGAGGCTGGTGTCGGTTCTCAGCCGTCCAGACATCCATGTTTTCTTGAAGACGATTCGTCTCTTATCTAAAACACCAACTTGCAGAGATTCTGAAAAGAAAAGTCCAGCTCTGAAAAATTTTTCCTTTTCCAGTAAAATCTGAAAAGTTTAAAACCCCTGAAACCGATTACTTGACTTTGAACAACAGGACATAAAACAATCTAAATGAAAACTAAAGACATTGCCGTTGAGCCTAAAGTGAGTCAAACTGTTAGTGAAAACTTTTTTACCGGGCAGGTTAAAGTGCCTTTTGGTATAGAATTTTATTTTCTGTCTTTAGAGCTCTTATTTTTCTCAAGAGTTGACCCGATGCGCCCACCATCTGGTGCTGGACATTAATACTGTGTTGTATAATTGTCCTGTTGTTCCTGTTGACCTCTCTGAGTCAGACCATCAGACTGATCTGGACCAGAAGTAAAGGAGAAAAGGTCAAAACTCTGATCCAAACCTGGGAAATAATTCAGTGTTCTGCTTTCACACATTCGTTGCAGCCTGTTTCTATCGTCTTACTTCTATCCTGTCAAATAAACTCTAAGGAAAACGCCGTTCACTGCAGTGCCGGAGGCCGGATCTAGCAAAGATTAATAAAGAAGAGGGAGGGGGGGGGGCAGGCAGTGTGCAATATTTACGTGTACTTAAAGACGCATTACAACAAACTGGAAAGCTGATTGAGTTACGGATTGAGTCGTCCAGTGAACTACCCTCTCTGAGTGCCAGACCTGTCCCATGCAGGGGCTTCTGCTGGGACTCTGAAGCCCGTCTCTCCCCTCTGACCTCGTTTTCTGTGGTTTCGCCTCTCCAGACCCTCTCCATGCCTACTTGGGGCTGTGCGGCCTGTCTCTGATCGGAGAGCCTGATCTGAGGAAGGTCCACCCAGCTCTTAACATCACCCAGAGAGCCTTTCAGCACCTCCAGCAGCTGCAGCGGACGTGGAGGGACGACGCCGGCAGCTGCGGCGGGCAGCTCTGAAAGGAGCAGCACGACTCCCAGCACTAACTCTGAAAACGGACACCGGTCGGCGGTGGCTGGGCGTTCTGCTGCGCCTGCACAAGTTTGAACCGGTCGGAAATGCGAAGATGAAACGCCGAGGACCTCTTTTAAAGTCCATCTTAAAGCTACTCACCTGTCGAGCAATACATGCCACGCCTCTTTTGCTGCCTTTTTTTTTTTTTTTTAAACGAGTAGTTGTCAATAAAGTGATGCGGTGCGGTTTGTGAAAATAACGATGTGATGATGTGCCAGAAAGTTTAATTCACGGGAGACTTGAACAAACATGCGATGCCTCCATCTTTAGTTTATGGCCTTTTAAAAAGACTCAACAGACTCTTCTTCAAAGATGCAGTGCTCTGCTTTTCTTCCTGCTTTGCTGACCCGCCTGACGTTTCTGTACGCATGTAGCTGGTGAACATTTTTGACCCGACGGACACAGAAAGCATGGGGGAACTGGAGTCCTCCCATGATGCATCAGGTCCTAGTGGGTCAAGACCTCTAGCTCGTCCGTTTGAAAGCTGAGACCATCCCCACAGGTTCAGTCCCTTAAGGTTCTCATTGAAAAAGTGGAAGTGCTTGGGTGACATTTATTAAAATGAGGCTAAATCTACCTCACTAGACAGATCGGCTGCTGATTATTTAGACTTGTTTAAAGAAAGCTTTAGAAGAGGTTGAGTTTAACGCCTCTTTATTGGTATTGTGTCTGACAGCAGTATTAAGTGGCCCATAGTTCTGCACTAGAAGGGAAGCTGTAAGAGGTTTTCAGTATTTTATTTTTGAAATAAAAATCCAAAACGTTGGGTGAACATTTGTATTCGGCACCTCCTGAGTCAGCGCATTACTGCTATTAACCGCTGCAGCTCTTGTGTGGTATGTCTCCAGCAGCGTTGCACACCCACAACTAGTTATTTTTTTCTGAACTCAAGACAACATCTGTCTTTGGATATTGGCTTGAACATACGTAGATTGGCTGGAGAGTGTCGAACATCGTCGTTTTTTCAACTGAGAGCAGGTTCCCTGTCGGATCTTGGTCCAGACTTTGACTGGGCCATTCTGCTGGATCAAGAGGCTTTGGTCTAACGCGTTTAACTGCGCCTCCAGATGTACGCTTCATCCTAGAAAGTGGAAACCTCTGCCCCAGTCTGAGTTTCGCAGCCACTAATAGTTTTTTTTTTTTTCATCCAGGATTGCTCTGCTTTTAGCTCCATCCATCTTCCCATCAACCCCAACTAGCTTCTGCATCCCTGATGAAGATGAGGCTTCCCACACAATGATGCTACCGCCACCGTGTTTCAAGATGGGGAAGCTGTATTCAGGGCGATGTGCTTTGTTGGTTTTCCACCACAGTAGACCAAAAAGTTTAGTTTTTACGTTTTCTTCCATGTTTCCCCTGTCGCTTGTTCAGGACCCAAGCAGTGGATCTCTGCAGCTTCTCCAGAGTAAGAATGGACCTCTTGGTTGCTTCTCTGATTAATGCTGGCCTGTCAGTTTAGGTTGACTCCTTTTTAAATCGGGCTACTTGTGAAGGCGATCGGTGGCCCTGTGTTTTATTGACCAGTCTCAGTTCCGATTTTTCTTTGCAAAACCAGTTTGAGAACAATGTAATTTATCTTCCACTTCACTAAAGTTTGTGGTCGCAATGCAATAACAACAACAAAAAAAAAACATCAAGGAATGATATTGCTGTAAATCTAACCCCCTTGAAGACGTGAAAAGCATGAAATCCCTTCCTGTGAATAGCAGGTTAAGCACGCTCCCAGTGACTCCTTCACCTGCTTCCTCAATCCCCGCGAGGTCGGATCCAGCTGGAAATCGATAGAAAGGTTAGACAATGGCATCGTAACCAGAGGAAACGTGTTCCTTTGAACTGCGCTGTTCATTCCCAGTCCAGAGAGGATTTGCCGGATGAAATGAAGAACAATGACCATGACTCGTACCCCCTCATGTGAGGAAGCAGAAAACTGTTTTTCTTTCTTTATCCAACACGATCCGGTCTTAACATTTGATCACCATCAGGACTCAACTGATTTACATCTGTCTGCATGAATGTCTGCAGACCTCTCTTTTTGGTTTAGTCAAACCTCTGTGCAGGTGACGTGCGTTTGAGCTGAGGTCCCAAACGGAAACCTTAACCTGGCCTTTCCACAACTTGCCTGTGCATCAGTTGTTCATCTTGCAACAAGAGAAACATTTCCAACTTACAAACGTCGCTGCCTGATGTGACACCTTTTTTTTTTTTTTTTTTTTTAAATGAGGCCACAATCTGAGCTAACACCTGCTCCCCGGGTTGACACGTGAGGAGGAGATGCCTTCAAAGCGTGTCGGAGACCCAGCTGCCCGTCTGCTGCCAGGACTTGGCGGTACGCAGCCGGGCCTGTGACTGCACATGGAGGTCATATTAAAGCTAGCTGTGCTTCAAAGCTGTCGGGGGGGGGGGAGAAAAGTGGGAGATGATGTGAGGAGAAGTCAATGAATAAATAATGCAAGCCATCTATTATTAAAAGTAAGCTGTCGGAGGCTGGGTTCAGCTCTTTGAATCCAGACCAAATACTCGGCTTTGGTGTGAAAACAATAGTTTTTCTAACTGTTGTCTTATCGTTTTAATTTGTTGTGCATCGATCCTGAAACAATTTCTCAAATACTGTAACTGTTTTCTTAATGTATACGATTTATAGAAGTTGAGTTTGTGTTACCAGAAAATAGTTTAACTTTTTTTTTTCTTTGTACATGTTGCAGATGCTGGACTGAGTCTCGGACTATAAAATGTGTATTTTATATTGTAAAATGATCTTAAATATTTCTTTCTGTACCTTTTGTGCTATAAATCTGTTGTCTTTAGTCAAACATCCACAGGAAGCCGACTGATGCACTGTAAGCAATCAGCCTTCCTCTGGCTTCCCTACCAACATAGTTCAGTTCTGCTTTTATTTGTCTGTGTACATAGATGACGCCACTTTGTCCTGCTTGCCTCTTTGCCGTGCCTAATGGATGGTTTTCAGTCGCTGCTCTCCGAATGCTTTGCTTTCTTTTGTTTCTCTTCTTGCCTAATTGAGGTCTTGCTTGGATCCCCCTGTTTAAGAAAAAAGATATCAAGTCCATATCAAGTTAACCTTAAAACGAAGAGCAAAGTTTAACCTGGAGTCAGATTCAGATCTGCAGAACGAAGATCTGTTTTGTTTACATCTATCATGTCTAGATCAGCTATAAGTTAGATTGTTTCTGATTGACATTGTCCAGAAAGATGGTAGGATTTACTTGGACGGGCACTTACCAGTGCTGATGAATTCTTATTTTAGCTCATATTACGCTGCAGACGAGGCCCTCGGTTCAACAGCAGTCCAAAGGTGCTTCGTGCTTCGGAAAGCAGTAAATATTGAGCGAGAGACGCAGCCAAAACGCCACGTGCCGTTTTCCACGAAGCACTGCTATACATATTGTAATGATAAATCATGTAAACAAAAAAAAAAATGTAATGGAGTTTATTTTTTCTATGCTTGGTAGAAATGTCAGTGTAGATAGATGTAAATGTCTATAAATATGTGACTTCTGCTGGGGCAGCCGAGCTGAAGGATTTTGGCATCAGACAAACTGGACCTGCAGGTGCTGGTGTGTGACGCGTTCTTATAGTGCAGCTTATGAGTTTGGGCACACACTGATCCTCGCTTGGCACGAAAGTTGTATTTATGATAAATAAAAGGTGTACTAACTTCAACAAGAGTGTACGTTGCTGTCGTGTTGTCAAAAGGTGCCTAACAAAATTTCACCCGTCCCGATGCAAACGCAAACTTCAGGGTGTTTTGATGGGGTTTTATGAGATGGGACCAAAGTGGAAGGAAAAGTTTGCGTTGTTTTTAAAGACACCCTCACCTCATCTTTCAACGACTCAGTATAGCTCTATACCGATGGTGCATTCAGGGTGATCAGCACTTAGTTTTTCACAAATTCTAAGCTTTTTGCAAGACTATTGCCATCTTTGGACCAATAGTTTTACAATGTAGCCACCTGTAGTAATTTTAGGTTTCGTCTAATTTTAATTAAATTATTCTGACTTTTTAATGAACCGAATTCACAGTAAATTTAGCTTCCTCAAACATGAAGTCATGGAGGATCGCTTTTTAGGGCCTCTTTACACACAGCTGGGATATTTACCAAATACTTTACCCAACCTTTTCTCAAGAGTTGACCTGATGCGCTCACCATCTGGTGCTGGACATTAATACTGTGTTGTATAATTGTCCTGTTGTTCCTGTTGACCTCTCTGAGTCAGACCATCAGACTGATCTGGACCAGAAGTAAAGGAGAAAAGGTCAAAACTCTGATCCAAACCTGGGAAATAATTCAGTGTTCTGCTTTCACACATTCGTTGCAGCCTGTTTCTATCGTCTTACTTCTATCCTGTCAAATAAACTCTAAGGAAAACCCCGTTCACTGCAGTGCCGGAGGCCGGATCTAGCAAAGATTAATAAAGAAGAGAAATATAGTTTTAGGAGTGTACACTTGAGTTTGTTGTTAAAGAAAATGACCACGAGTCGCAAGCACGATGACTCTGTTCTGGTGCTGAAACGTCATTATGACAGCTAGGGCTGATTATAAGGACGTCATGGAGGAGAGATGCACAGATACAGACTAGATGTCCTTTTAATGTTTTCATTTTTTATATGATATATCAAAACTCATGAATATCAACAACACTGCTTCTGTTGTTAGGTCTCTGAGCTGCTCCGAGGATGGTAGCCTCCAGTGAGACCATGGGGGGTCTCACTGGAGGCTACCAACCTTCTTGATAAAGTTTCAAAAACCATAAAGTTGATATGTGCAAAGATTGAGTCTCACTGCCCAATTTTACGACTCGTCTCACCTTTCTACTCGACCAGAATCAGATCCGACTGGACCCTATCTCCTAATTTTGTCTTCATGTTTTCTTTACTTGATAACAATACAAGTCATTCAATGTGAGTTCTTATTTAGCTTTTATTTCGTTTTCATCTCGTTGTTTGGGAGAAAAAAAAGGTGGAGGAAAAGCGAAAAAACATTTCGCCGATAAAGTTACCGCTGGTCCTGTCAACGGATCCTCCCACCTGAGCTGTGGATCTCCACAGCTCCTCCAGAGTTGCACTGGCTGCTTCTCTGATTCACGCTCTGCCTGTCAGGCCTGTGAGTGCAGGGCGGAGGTTAAGGGGTGTGAATACTTTTGCCAGAGGCAGCATTTGTCTTGGTTCCTGTTGAAAGGTGTAACCTGATCTACCTTTATGTTTGCGGTGACAGAAGCTCTTCACATGTCAGGTCAATCCAGGTCCTGTATCAGAAGGCAGGGTTGAAGGAAGGGGCGGGGAGCGTCCTTCAACCTACCTGTGACACCGAGGACTTGAGAGTCCTCAAGACAAACGCTGCAAGCTGAAATGTTGCTGGTCACGTGCTACCTGACTGTGCTTTCATTTTACAACATGAAACTAGAGATGGCTACCACTTATAATGTAATTATTCTGGTAATCTGACATTGTTTATTAATACTTAGACCTTTCAGCAAAGCATTGACCAAACACCTGAACTAGGCATGTTTGCGTTTTCCTAACCTCTGCTTCTGACAACCCTCTAAGGTTCACTTGAAAAACAGCTTTTTGGAGTGATTTTGTTGAATTATTTAAACATCTAAATTAATCTAAAATATTGATATAGTTACAGCATCAGTACTGGGTAAAATGAAAATAAATTGAGTGATGCTTTTGCGACTTTGGTCTTTTGGTACCCGACTTTCAGTTCTGGAGGTCCCATGCCAACCTTGTCTTAACTCATGCATTGATAAGAGACTCTTTATATGCCCTTTTATATGATGTCCCAAACAACGACTCAACGTATTTTTCTATAATCTACTCATGGTTTACCGTAAATATGTAAAGATTGGCTGTGACCACATTAAATATCTGGCAACAGGACTTTACTCATGGATATTTTGATTTAGTCAGGGTACCTGAACGGTAGAATTTCTCAAGACTTGATCTGCTTAAATCAGGAATCAGAACATCCATCAGTGGAAATAGCTTCTAAAATAAAATACAAAAACATGCAATTAAGCAACATTTTTATGATTATAAGGACGTCATGGAGGAGAGATGCACAGATACAGACTAGATGTCCTTTTAATGTTTTCAGTTTTTATATGATATATCAAAACTCATGAATATCAACAACACTGCTTCTGTTGTTAGGTCTCTGAGCTGCTCCGAGGATGGTAGCCTCCAGTGAGACCATGGGGGGTCTCACTGGAGGCTACCAACCTTCTTGATAAAGTTTCAAAAACCATAAAGTTGATATGTGCAAAGATTGAGTCTCACTGCCCAATTTTACGACTCGTCTCACCTTTCTACTCGACCAGAATCAGATCTGACTGGACCCTATCTCCTAATTTTGTCTTCATGTTTTCTTTACTTGATAACAATAAAAGCCATTCTATGTGAGTTCTTATTTAGCTTTTATTTCGTTTTCATCTCGTTTGGGAGAAAAAAAAGGTGGAGAAAAAGCGAAAAAACATTTCGCCGACAAAGTTACCGCTGGTCCTGTCAACGGATCCTCCCACCTGAGCTGTGGATCTCCACAGCTCCTCCAGAGTTGCACTGGCTGCTTCTCTGATTCACGCTCTGCCTGTCAGGCCTGTGAGTGCAGGGCGGAGGTTAAGGGGTGTGAATACTTTTGCCAGAGGCAGCATTTGTCTTGGTTCCTGTTGAAAGGTGTAACCTGATCTACCTTTATGTTTGCGGTGACAGAAGCTCAGAAGCTCTTCACATGTCAGGTCAATCCAGGTCCTGTATCAGAAGGCAGGGTTGAAGGAAGGGGCGGGGAGCGTCCTTCAACCTACCTGTGACACCGAGGACTTGAGAGTCCTCAAGACAAACGCTGCAAGCTGAAATGTTGCTGGTCACGTGCTACCTGACTGTGCTTTCATTTTACAACATGAAACTAGAGATGGCTACCACTTATAATGTAATTATTCTGGTAATCTGACATTGTTTATTAATACTTAGACCTTTCAGCAAAGCATTGACCAAACACCTGAACTAGGCATGTTTGCGTTTTCCTAACCTCTGCTTCTGACAACCCTCTAAGGTTCACTTGAAAAACAGCTTTTTGGAGTGATTTTGTTGAATTATTTAAACATCTAAATTAATCTAAAATATTGATATAGTTACAGCATCAGTACTGGGTAAAATGAAAATAAATTGAGTGATGCTTTTGCGACTTTGGTCTTTTGGTACCCGACTTTCAGTCCTGGAGGTCCCATGCCAACCTTGTCTTAACTCATGCATTGATAAGAGACTCTTTATATGCCCTTTTATTTGATGTCCCAAACAACGACTCAACGTATTTTTCTATAATCTACTCATGGTTTACCGTAAATATGTAAAGATTGGCTGTGACCACATTAAATATCTGGCAACAGGACTTTACTCATGGATATTTTGATTTAGTCAGGGTACCTGAACGGTAGAATTTCTCAAGACTTGATCTGCTTAAATCAGGAATCAGAACATCCATCAGTGGAAATAGCTTCTAAAATAAAATACAAAAACATGCAATTAAGCAACATTTTTATGATTTTTGGTATCTCCCTAACTTATTAAAATGCTACATGTTGAAATAAACCGAAGCACAATGGTTAAGAAATGGGGGCAAATTATTTAAAAACCATGAAATGGCAAATGATGGTAATTGCAACAAACGAAGCGCACATGGAAAATGCGCAACCTTTATATTTTTCATCAGCCGACACAGATCTGTAGATGCACACAAAGCTAATACATTTTAAAAAATAGAGACGGAGCTTGATGACATTTATGGAAAGGAAACAAGCAAAACAGGAGGAGAGGGTGAAAAACCTATTCGTTTGGAGACTGTGAAGGGAATGGGATATTTTCTACGTACAGCTTCTCAAAAAAGTAACATTAAACCTGCTGTGTTGAATCAAGAGCTCGGTGTCTAAATCTGACAATACCCAAAGGCATAAACAGAACAAACCTCGACTTCTCTACATTTAAAAATGTCTACCCACAGCAGCTGAATGGAAGGCACAGCTAAATGTGGCCTAGTGACTCCACTGTTTTTTCTATTTTTAAACCCTGAGATGACAACTGGTTTGCATTTTTCCCTGTTTGCTTCAGTTGCCTCTCATTTTTCTGCCAAATGGAGCGTTGTGGTCTTTCCTCTTTAGTAGGTCAGTGAGTAAGACCCAATTAAAATCAGCTTCTTATGCTATTTTTTTGGTGGTGGTAGTGTGTGTGTGTGTGTGTGTGTGTGTGTGTGTGGGCGGGGGTTGTTACTGAATCTCACATGGAAGCACACACTCTGAGCCTCATCCCACCTGGGAGCTGCACTGAACAGACTGACACAGTAATGCGAGACAAACGTGGCTCTGATACCCAATCCAGACTTTCAGGTCATGAAACCCCAATCTGTCAGTGTGACCAGAGCCTTTTCCCCTCCAGAAGGATTCAAACGCAGCACATTTACAGCTTTAATCAATCTGACGTGAGTGCATACATAATAATCATCCGTAGGTGTAGCTAACATTCCCTCTGGTTATGTAACCTGAGTCATTCTGCACTGTAAAACATGTCAATCAATGCATCGCATTAATTATTCAGCGGGGCAGAGAGCACACGGGTTTATGTGGGTTTTTATGGGGCCGTTAGGCGTCATCTCCACTTGTCCTACGCACTGGCACCAGTATGTTAAAGCGCATCATGGACTGCCATAAAATTTGTAACAAGAATAATGAATTACAGACATTTAACCATGAGTGATAACTTTTACTTGGCGTGGAGCTCACCTCTGCTCTGGTCATGATTTTCCTGAATGAATGAACCAGATATAAATGCTGATGGATTTTTCAGGACATTTTACTTTCTTCTTTTTTGCCATTTTATGTAGCTAAAGGTCACGTTCCCACTTTCTCTGTTCCACTGCATATTATGTGCTGATCAACTAATATTTGGCCACGATAAAGGAAAATGTTGAGTGTGCTTAAGGGAGAGAATACGGAGCTGATCGTTGAATCAATGCACGTTTTCCAGCTCAATTTCATGGATGCCCATTTCTGCATCGTCTCTCGTTCAGCAGAGGATTGATGAATGGCAGCTCGCATTGGGGTTGCAACCAAAAACATTAACTTTCGATTTTCTTTGTTGTTATTCTTTTGCAGCGTTTACACTCTATAACCAGATGGAAATCCCTCCAAATTGAGAGAAAACTTCTGTTACCGACGTTTAATAAATTTGCAAACAGCGGAGTTTCTGTTTTCTTTATACCTAAACGATCTCTAGTTTGTCTTTTCCCCCCAATATTCATCTTTAAGCCCTTTGCTGGCAAGCCATGCTGTGAGGTGTTGGTTGGATGTAATGGTATATTATCCTCCAAAAAGCTAAGAGCCTTAATAAATCTCATGGGCAGGGAACTCAGGAATCATGGCAATCTGTTCTGCCATGGTCGATGCTTGTACAAAGAAGAGGTAGAAGGATGACCCCAATAATAACCCCTCCTGGCTACCAGAAAAAGGTTCCTGAAGCCCAAACTTGCCTTATGGTCTTATGGAACCAGAATGAAGGATAGCTGATTGGACGGATACTCCAACAAAACCTACTATAAGTGAATTTGCTCCAACATATTTTACCGGTGGATCTCTAAACTTCAGTAAGGCCTCTGCCTTTTGCTGAACAAACAAATGAAAAGCCAAAAAATGAGTTGGCCCCTTCCACCTAATGAGGAGCTGTTGAACAAGCCAAGATTCACACAGAAAGAAGAGACTGCTTTTGAACAGGTGTACGGAAAACCGGTGCGTGAAGTGCAGAAATTGAAAGTGCTAAATATTTCTCAAACCTCTTATGCAGGAGTCTATTTTTTTTCTGTTGTCTGGTTTTCCTTTAAAATTATTTATTGTAACCAATAACATGCTTGCGACTTACTTCAGCCTCACAGGGTTTCTGCGTCAATGTCATTTAATAACGGTCACAGCTTTTGAGTTACTTATGTAGTCAGGCTCCTGCTGCTCTGTGTCAGGGGCAATCTCTGTCTGTACCACTGCACCCCCCCCTCCTCATGCTCACCAGGGTGGATGGGTGGCTATGTCTGCGTGAAGCCATGAAGCCATCTGGTGACGCGAAACAAGTGGCATTGCCAGAAAAATGAAAAACACAAACTTAATCCCGACCTCTCGCTGTCGCCCCACATTCTGGGCTGTGGACATGAAGCATTGTTAAGCTGCATGACTGCCTGTCCCACATTAAAATGCATCTTCATACAAAAGTCAAAGGTGGAGGTTCGCAGTTTACCCGTCATGGGGACGGATGTCATGTTAATTTTGGTCATGTTTTGTTGGTTTAGAGTTGAACCAAAATGCAGACGTGAACTCGGAATGAGCATATTAAGGATTTTAATGAACAAAAACTGAACCAATTAGAGGGCTTTAATGAAGGGAACGGGACATGGAGCATGGGCAGAGGAATGAATGAAGGAACAATGAAAACCAGTGAGTTTATATGCTGAGGGGAGAGTGGAGAATGACATTGAATCCAGGTGAGCTAATCGGGGGACTCTGGAACAGCTGGGAGAGAGGAGAGTGCTGAGCAGAGGACTAAACTAGACAAAAAGGAAACTTCAAACCAAAGGGAAACAACTAACTTTGTTCGCACCCCTCGTAGATTTAGGTTTAAAGTAATCTTTTAATTCTAACAACATGTTTCTACTGACTGGAGTCATATGTTACAGGGCCCAAGCCAGAGTCTTGACTTATATCTGATAGTGAAACTGTGAAGGGAGCTAAAGATTAGGGTGATGGTGGGGAGGCCGTCCAACTTCAAAGGTTTTCCCACAGATTATTGAGAATTGTGCAATTATTTTCAACATAAAATAAAACATTTATTGAATTGAATCTTTAAATTCATAGTCCCATGGTTTATCTTTCGAAATAAGTGTTTCCTATTTTATATGAGAAGCAAACTTCTTGGTTCAATAGAAGAAATTTATATATATATATATATATATATATATATATATATATATATATATATATATATATATAGAGAGAGAGAGAGAGAGAGAGAGAGAGAGAGAGAGAGAGAGAGTGATATTCACTGTCATTTCAAACCTCTGCGGATAAGAGATATTTGACAATAAATTAACCGTCTGCACTAAGTTGTATATTTTAGGGTTGATTCAAGAAGTTTGTTGTGAATGGGAAGTGGGAATCGCTCAAATCTATCAGCAAATACCAAAAATGCACCTCCTCCGCACAGAGGAACATATTTTGATATAAAACTACAAAGAAAGCTCATGTTTCAGTCATTTTGTGGGCATGTATGAGGACTCCGCCAGCCGTGTGTAAAACCTGACGTGATACCACCAACAGATATTCAGACCTCTTTCCCATCTTCTGATCTGATCTCCAAGAACGGTGGATATTTACAGTGAGTAGTGGATAAAACAAGTCACTGATAAATAGATGTTGGATGGGGCGGATACAGCGAGCTCTGTGGTTCGAGACATCCCCGCTGAGGGATGATGATGAAGGAGGAGGAGGAGGAGGAGGGAGATGGTACAGTAGAGACGAGGGCGGGGCTCTTCTCCTCCAAGACGAAGCCAACTACCACCAAACAGCAGCGGCGCATGTCTTGTAGACTCTCCTGACAAAACGTGAGCCTGCTCCTAGGAGGGAGGGAGGGAGGAGAGAGGAAGGTGATCAGGGGAGCCTCCTCTGTCTCTTGATGCCATCTCACCTTCATCCGTGCAGCCTGTCGATCCTCCGCCCTTAAGACTCCGCAGCTTTTTTCACCCCCTTCTTCTTTTTTTTATTTATTCTACCAACATTTCATCATTCCCGCGCTTCACTGAGCGCTCTGCAGCTTCTGGCTCACCGTGGATCCATCACCATCTGCAGCCATGTCAGACTCCGAGGACATGACGGAGTTCGCCAGCATCGTGGAGCGCATCGAGCGGGGAGAGGTGAGTCTCCCGTCCGGATGATTTACGGTCCTTGTGACGGCAGCGGTGTGGCTGTCAGCCCCAGGGCCGGAGCCGGGGCCGGGGCCCGCCTGCAGGCTGTCAGAGGCGGAGAGCCATGCCCACTGACACCCCGTTCTATTCTATTCTATTCTATTCTATTCTATTCTATTCTATTCTATCTGATATGGACATTTCCTCTGATATGAGCTATTATTAGCTTTTTTTTTTAAGTGAATACATTTAACTCCCATCGTTTCCTTTGACACACAATACCTGCATCTGCTTTTCTGTCACCTCTTTACAAGTGCATTTAAGTAGCATTGATTATTACACTCCTAATTTATAACCAGAGCTGTAACCAAGCTAGATTTATAGGCTGTAATATTAATTGGTGTTAAGGGAAGCATTCAGGCTTTTAGCTGCACCTTTGTTGGGTGGGCTTGCCTTGCAGTCTGTGCTGCAGGGAGATGGATCACCGACTCCTGCCAATCTGTGGGAGCAGACATGTTTTCAGACCGGGCTCTGGGTTTACCGAGGTGTGCATATGTGTCTTCTGCATGGAGCGAGCTGTTGCCCTTTGCTCGCACCTCAGACTGACAGAATGCGTGTATTTCTAGTCCGCTTTGAGGCTTGTTCATGCGTGCATGTAGCCATGGCAGGTAAAAAAGGGAGCAGACTGGATCACCACCACAGTTGCTGCGTATAAATACGCAGACACAGACACGGTCGTTGGCATAACGGGATAAAAATGAGAGTATTTAATTGTGGTGAACTAAACTCACTGAAATATATGCAAGAAAGTCCAACCTTTTCATCTGACAAACTTTATATAGAGGGAGAAATACATGTTTTTTTTTTTTTTTTTTTACATACCCAGATTTACCATTCTTAGTAACCCTTCTAACAATATTTTTACAACCCAGACGGAGGGAGAGAGGGATCTTAAACTTTGCCCAGTCTCTCTGGAGCAGGGCTCTTAATCTCCAGCCCTCGATGGCAGACGTCCTCCAACATTTAGATGCGTAAATACAGTTTGGACAGATTGTCCGTAGTCTTCTGATTTACTGCAAACACATCACCAAAAACCAAAGCACAAATGAGGATTTTTCTTGACTGCATATACAATACAGTTGTTAAAAATGTATATATTTAGTACATTAAGTGTTTTTTTCTTCCAAGTTTTTCTTCTTTTAATTATATAGTTTGAAGGGAGAAATACTAAACATTTTGCTCTATATTTTTGCTTGTTGAGAAAACCTAAAATCAAATTAAAACAAAAGCACTTGGCAGGCAACAAACTGCCCATTGTCATAGTTGTTGTTTTTAGGGTAACACATTTTTAATTAAAAATAATTTATCTTTGCTATTTTTCATAAATATTACCACTGATTAACAGTAACATTCATAAAATATCTGTAAACCTCTCTAACTAGACATCAAAGTCTTAATTTTCCATTTAAATCTATCATGATTGTAAAAATATGAACATTTTGTGAGTGTATTTGCATATTTCTCACCTCTTCTTTTCCAAGTGTGCCTCTGAAAAGTTTCTGTTTTCAAACGCTTCTGGGGGATTGCTTCCCCTTCGTCCTCACCCTGCTTCACATAAACAGTCTAGTACCACGGCCCCTGAGAAAGACTGAAGTAAGGACTGGCTGCAAGGAGTAAGGGATGAAAAAGGGATTCAGGCGTAATTAAAGCGTACAAAAGCACGCAATTACGTTTGGGATGGTAGGACTGAAAAGGCCCTTCCTGGCATGCTACCTCAGCAAACAGAGGGTTTGTAGACATCATCTAATGGTCGTTATGGAGACTTGGTGACCCCCTCCTCCTCCTCCTCCTCCTCCGTGATGCCACACTTTGCTGCAGCAGTGAGCCTTACTCTCACGGCCCTCTATGTGCACAGCGGAACGATATATAGGGATCCGACATGCAGCCTAGTGGGCTGAAAATAAAAGAAATAGGCCTCTGTCTCATGCCATATTTATTAGATATCTTGTTGTGTTTCTTTTGCTGGTCTATGTGAAACCTTTAAATATACTCAGAGGTTTTTGTCACAAATGAATTGATTGTGGACCGTCAGACTTTTGCAGTTTGGGAAACATTTCTCCCTCAGAATTGAAATAGTTCGTCTGTAAGGGTGAACCCAATCCCAGGAAGTAAAATTAGACCCTGGCTGATCCCTTCAAACGCCCTGTCATTCAACCTCATCCAGTCCCCTCCAAAGATAAAAGCCCTGTCAATGTCTTTATGTTTGCTGTGAATAGAGAATATGTATGTTTTTGACCTTGAAAATGTAATAAAAACCACACAAAACAGCCTTTTTTGTGACGAGGAGAAAGGCGATACTGTCCACAGAATGAAAGACCTACTGACCTACTAACACATTTTGCTCGCTAACGACTAAGAAACCTGTTCCACTAATCCTAGAGATACTTTCAATGCCTTTTGTGGCTCCATAATGAATCCTTTTGCACTTCCCTGGCTCAACTTTCTTTAACATTTTTTTAAACCAAAACAGAGCTGGTTACACTTTTAAAAGTTTCATTTATGGGCGTGCTTCGGTGCCGCAGTGGTTAGTGTGCATGACCCATGTGACACGGCTGACCCGAGTTCAACTCTGACCTGTGGTCCTTTGCCACATGTCTCTTCCCCTCTCTCGTACCCCCTTTCCTGTCAGCCTACTGTACAAAATAAACGAGCCACTAGTACTGTATAAGTTTAATTTATAAACAGCAGAGTGAGTCCTATCAGGCAGCTAACAGTTACCTGATATATCATGTTGGTTTCTAGAAATAATGGTGCTGTCAATAGTGGAAAAGCCTAAAAATGCTGAGTGCCACAAAAAAATCCAGTCAGGCTATTTTGTTCAATGATAAAATATCCTGGAGCTGAACAATGATATCCTATTTACATTTTGTCCTCAGATTAATCTTTAAAAGCCACCCAGCAGTAGAGTCTGATTTAATTAGTTGCTTTTTAAAAATTGCAACATCTCTGCTGTGGACTTGTTGATCAGTTCTGGGTTTTAAGAAAGATAATTTTAGTCATCTTATACCCGTTTTTTCTAGCATTTTCATCGTATTCATATCTTGGTTAAGATTCTCAGTCATCCAAGTCAAGCGAAACGTCTTCAGCTTCAGAGTAGAAGTCCAGCTGTTTTATTTTTTTAACCTTTTTTTGGATTCATCGTATTCATAACATACATGTCCAAACTTTGTGTCTTTTAAAGCTTTTTATTAACTGGCCTGTATGACTTTATTCACATATTTCATGGGAATGAAAAGCACACATTTCATTTGTCCATGGACCAAATCATACACCCATGTTGTACACATTACTGTTACCTGCTTGCATTTTCGTATCGGTACACAAGCCATTTCTTACCAACGTACTTTAACCATGGCATATGTGTTTATTTTTCTTTGGTAGTAGTCAGAAAATCTTAAATCTCATGTAAAATCAACTTTCATTGTATGTCCTTTTCTTAAAACTTTGTGTTACATGTTTAAATTTACTTCGGTCCCGATTTTTATGGAGCAATATTTGTGCCTTCTGATTGAGCGCGCAGGAACCAATCCGATCGCGCAGAGAGACAACACGCCAGAGTCTGGTGCGCGCTCTCAACTCTGAAAAAGTCTCTCGCGCAGAGATGGAACTGTAAAATATTTAGGCTAAAATATTTCCTTGAGCTAACAAGTGAGGTGTGAAAATACTGTTGTCTCTTTTTTTTTAAAGATTTTTCCAGCTTCTAGCAAGGAATGTAAAATTTTCTTTGTTTTATATGAAAGAAATTCCTACACTACATCCAAAATCAACATTTTATTACTTTACTGTAGGTTTTTCAATATAGACCTAGATGAAAGGGCACATGGAAAGTTGAATGAATGAATTGAATGAGAAAGATAATCTATAGAAACAGATAAAGGTAATGACGAGGAGAACATCAAAACTCCAAACTCTTTGTCTTTGCAAATCATGAATTGTCAAATATACCAGTTGAAACACCCAAAGAACTGTTGATCCTGTTGATTTAGACACCCTGACAATGAATGTTTTGCCCACATTTATGAACCTGGGTTTTAAAATGGACGGTGATTTAAAACTTGGGTTAGGGTTAGGGTTAGTGTGCATCACCTCCCAGAAGCTGGAGAGAAAAGAGACAAAAACATTTTTCACACTTCACTTAGTAACTCTTAGTAACTCAAATATTTTTGTCTAAATATTTTAGCCTAAATATTTTAGGCTAAAATATTAAACTTTTTATTTGTTTTTCTTTTTTTTCTTCGATCCCACCGTTATGTTTAGTAATTTCTGCCAAAAACTGCAGCATTTTCATCTAATCCATCTGAATGCAGTATTTGTAAGACAAAGTCTGATTGGATGGAAAAAAAAACCTGTCTGTGATTGGCTGGTGGAGTGGACAGTTTTTGAAGTCGCGAGCGCAGAGACAGAGTCGAGCGAGCGCAGAAACAGCCAAGTGAGCGCACAGCTGGTGTTGAGCGTGGAAGGAAAAGGTTGAGCGCGCGAGCAGGGATGGAACTGAGCGCGAGGACAGTGGGTTGAGAAGAATTTTTCAGAGTTGAGCGCGCGCCAGACCGGTTTTGAGCGCGGGCGTGTTGTCTCACTGCGCGCCCGGATTGGTTCCTGCGCGCTCAATCAGACGGCACAAATATCGCTCCATAGATTTTGACCCATTTGACCCTGTGAGTGAGTGAGTGCTTTCAGCTGCTCCCTTATTCCAGTGTCGCCACTGCAAGTCGTGACAACTTGCAAACAGGCTTGGTAGAGATTTTATGCAGAATGCCCGTCCTGAGGCAACCGGGATTCAAACCCGCTGCAACACAGGGGGAATCTTCTGCATTCTAGCCTGTTAGGTGAGTTGAAGCCCTGAAGACTCAGGTCCAACAAGTACCACCACAATGGAGCAATTTTAAAACAACAGTCGAACCTAGATTTTTTTTTGTTTATTGGGTTTTTTCAATTTAAACAAATCTTTGATCATAATTATTTGATTGATGGATGAGCACACCATGCCTTGCACAGTTGTCATAACTCTTGAAGTAGCTTTATTGAGATGTTTTTTCACTGTTTTGCACTTTGTGATGCTAACAGGTCTGGTGCTGCACAAGAAACCATAGGTATTTGTTCCTTGTACATAATTCTCCACTTTAGTTTCTACGTGGGTTTTTCAAAAATAATCATCGGTGCACGTATCTTTAGGTTGTTTCCATTTGAAGCCATGATCAGAATGTGGTTGAACCACTCATCCGTTAAGCTGATCTTTACATCATGGTTCTGATTATTATGGTTGATTTGCTCAGTGATGTCTTGTTGATACAAAAATAACTTGAGAATCTAGCTAAATGATGCTTGGTGGTCCCCTAACTCTTGACCTTAAGGCTTCAGAGCCGTATATTCATTACAACCAACTTTGCTCTATGCAGAATGTACACTTACTTTAACGTATTTCATTGCCTTATTTCAGTGTTTTTCTTTCTGATGCAAGCTAAATACATCTGCATAACCCATAGCCGAGGATATGCACTGGTATGGTTGTGTGTGACACTAATTTAGCTGACAAAGGACACAAAACTAGACAAAGACTTCAAAAAAAGGCAAAAATATCCTCTGGGACAATATTCATGAAAAAATATTTTCGATAGTTTAGAGATTGGCTTGTTTTTTTTTTTTTTTATTCGAGCAAAATGTACCTATCAGAAAAAAAGATGATATTCTATTTGAACCTGTTACCACAATGATCTGTTTTTGGATAGAAGAAAGCAATGGACCCGAGGATTTCGGAGGGTATCTTAATCCACCAATAACTCTCTTAACTTGACAATTTTGCTCTTCTCATACACCGGGGTTAACTCAGCTTATGTGAGCCATAGACCCTTTTTGTTGGAACTATATAACAATAAAGTCTTTTGATAGCACGTTAACATTTTTGCATTATATTACCTAAACAAAAGAACTGGGTTTCCATGGAAGATGACACGGCCTGATTTACATAGCTGGAGTTCATACCAGCACATCACACATTCTCTAAACGGTACAGGTAGCAGGAAATAGACTAATCAGCACAACAGAGTTACAGTGTAGAGTCTGTCTGAAATAGCATTATGTTTGTTTTGTGTCTTACTCATTATTCTTAAAATGATGCAACATGGCAAAACCTGGTTCTAAAAATCCTAATGGGAATGTTGATGCCGGTCAGTTAAATTACACAAAGAATTAAAATTTTTATTGCTGAGTCCCAGCATTGGGGCCAATTTCTTTAGAGAAACATTAAATCCCCAACAGTTTAGATCTGGAGGCTTTGCTAGTCCCTCTGTCCTTTCAGCATTTCATATCTTTGCAGCTTTGGTCGCAATGCACCTGACTTTTCTTTTATATAAAATGTCAATTCCTACCCTCCATGAGAACATTTCATACCTGTTTTAATGATTTTAGTCATAGACCGCAATGAGGCAAGTGGTTTTATGATTCCAATGAGGATTACCTACCAGCAGGAGATAGCCTGATGGTTCATCACAAATATTTAACTACAAAGACAGTATTTACCTTGGATAAAGTATGGACACAACATTATTTTCCTATGGTTACATGTAAACAAGGACAAACATTGCAAAAGGGTACAAATTCTAAGTACCATTTTAACCAGAAGTTGACCAAGAGTCAGAGCGGGAATGGCCCACATTTTAATTATTGAGGTTCATGGTGACATAATGAAAGTTTTTTCTATGTTAAAGGACTAATATAAGTACATTTTATCAGTGTAACAACAGAAATGTATATTGTTTACTGTACAGATTTCATCAGGTCAGTAGAGGCATAGGCAAAGTGAAAACTACTGGTCCAAACACTGAATCCTGCGAAACTCCACAAACAAGAATGTCAGGAAGCTCCATCACTAGCATGGACACACATTTTTTTCAGTGTTCCTTCAGTACAAAAGAACATCATCAGTGTTGACTGAGCAGGTTTTGGTTTCGCTCGTTTTTTACAGTTTTATTTTACTGTACTTTATTCGGGACTTTCAAATAACCAGTTGCAATTTGAATGGCGTAAAGAAATCCACTAGATGAGAGCTGAAAAAAAAACGTGCAAAGAGTTTTCCGTGTGGAAAATGAACCAGGCGAAGATACCTGATTTAAAAAAAAGACGCGTCAGAGAGAGTTGCGTTGTATATATTCATGAAAGCAGCGGTGAGGGCGTTAAATTATTAGAGTTTCGGGATGGGCAGTCAGTATTCCCAGCCCCAGCCCCAGCCCCCGCCTCTCCTCTCCTCTCCTCTCCTCCCCCCGGGCTGCGCTCTGCCGCAGCGGACTGGCTGCTGATTCACCAGCGCAGCGTGGCGCACCGTCACTCTTTAAATTCACGCTGCCCTGGCTGCTCGGCATCCTCCCCCCACCCACCCACCTCCAGCGTCAGAAAAGTTTGCTGCTGCTCGGCTCGGACTCAGACACGTCGGGTTTTTGTTGTTTAACTCTGAAAAACTAATCGCGCATTTTCTGCCTCATCATGACTGCGGAGATGCGGCGAAGCAGCGGCTCGTTTTCGGTGAGATCCTGTTGTGTTTCCCCCCCCCCCCCCCCCCACGCTTTGCTGCAGGACTTGTCCATTCATTGTTGATTCGAGTCTTTGTTTCGTTTTTATGAGGGCTGCATGTATATATATATTTTCCGCTTGTGGGCAGCTCTGTTTTGCCTTTCTGTCTTTAAACTTCCTTTATCCTGCTGGGTTTTGTTTCTCTTAAAACGCGCCGCTTGTTTCAGTCGCACCAGCTGAAATAAATGAACAATCCTCGGCTGATTGTTGGAGGCTGGAAGCTGGATTGCAGCTTTCTGAAATACTTTTCTTCTTCTATTTTTGATTTAGATTTTTTTTAAATGAGTTAAAAGGTGATCTACTGGAAGCTGGTGTTTCACCGTTTTCTCTATATTTAGCCGGGGTTAATCCTGTCTTATGTAAGGCAATCAGAAGCATTGGATGGACATGGTGGGTGGCTGCTGTGGTGGCTTTATTTGGGACTTTCATTGTGTGAAAACTGAGAAGTGTGAGGTTGACTTTGTCCCTTATGCATCATATTTAAGAGGCTTGTTTCCCCATGTTGCTGAGAGAAAGCAAAAAAAACCCCAAAAAGTTTCTCCTACTGTTTCCCATTGGCAGAAAATATCAGCACTTTATTGGTGTGGGCTTCAAGGCTTCTTTCATATAACGTATTGGTTTTGTTCATTGCTTCGGATAATTTCTTCTCTAAGCCTGCATCGCAGAAGCAGGGGTGCCTCCAGGACTTTTGGGCCCCCTTGACCAAAGATCTGGATCATCCCAAAAGCACATAAAAAAAAAAAAAAAAAAGAAAAGTGAATTGATATGAAAAACATTCATATCCATTTACTTGTTTTTAATTTTACATCATAATCCAAAACTTAAAGTTGCATTTGTTGTTTTTTTTAAGAATGGACCAATAAAAAGGTAGCAGTGTGGTATGCATTTGTATTCAGCCCTGCTGAGTTGAATCTTGCCTTTCTTACATTTACGGCTGAAACTCTTTAGCCGTACGTCTCTACCGGCTTTGCACCTTAATACTGAAATGTTTGATTATTTGTCTTTTGTGAAATAGTTAAAACTGTACTAGATCCGACAGCAGCAATTTTCAAGCACTGCCAGTTGCCACACATTCCCAATTGGATTTAGCTCTGGACTTTGACTGGGTCAGTCCAATAGTGCCTTCTGTTTGTCCCCGGTAGTCGGCATTCTCGACCCCCGAGGTGGAAAATTTAACTGGAACGATCCCCAAAGTTGTCTTGCGCGTCGGAAAGTCGGTGCAACATGTTGTTACCTGACTTCGGCGTTCATGATAACTGCTACTCCCAGCAACATTGAGTAAAACCTCACGATTTGACTCTTTGCAGCAGCTCTCTATTTCTGTAACATTTAGTCAGTCGTACAGGTGCGTTTCAGCTCTGTTTATCTGCACAAAATACCACCTAGAACAGTGCTATTGTTATTGTTATTAACAGTGCGAGCATCCATGTTTTTCCTACTGTCTGAGAAGAGGGAAACTGGAACGCAAAAAGGCGGAGATGACTTAATCTGCGACTCGTTAGTTCCGACCTCTGAGGCAAAAGGAACGCACCATCAATCCTTCCACTGTAGCTCTGGCCGGATGGTTGTTGTTGGTGTTCTGCTGCTGGGAGGTGAACTTCTGTCCCAGTTTCACGTCTTTAGGCTGCTAACAGGCCTTATAATTATCATCATCACCCTGTATTTAGCTTGACTCCATATTTCAATCAACTAACCATCTACTATTTTATGGCATAGTGTTCCCCATAGCTTAACGCTGCCACCACCATGTTTCACATGTGTAGTGCTGGTTTTCAGCAACAAATGGGGCCCAAAAAAATTACATCTGGGTGTTTATTGACAACCAGGGTACCCTCTTCTGCACGTGTGCTGTGTCCCCTACATGGTTTGCTGCAAATGGGACTCTGTTGGCTTTCTTTTAGCAACTCTAACAACAATACCAGTTCACAGTGCTAACTGCCTCTTTGTGTTGGTCAATCACTAAAATCCCAACGAGATAATGAGGTTTGTGGTCGTAACGTAGCAAAAACGTGGAATGTTCAGGACGTACAGATCCCTTTTCAAGACTCTACACGTTTGTGACAAGACGACGTTCTCGGTGTGAGAAAGTTGAAGTTTTAAAACACGTTGGGGAACATTGGTAGTAATCGAATCCTCCGCCACCAGGTCCCGATCAAGAACATCGAGCGGGAGCTGATCTGCCCCATCTGCAAGGAGCTCTTCACCCACCCGCTCATCCTGCCCTGCCAGCACAGCGTCTGCCACAAGTGCGTGAAGGAGCTGCTGATGCTGAACCACGACGACTCGTTCGACGCCGGCTCCGAGAGCTCGATGCCGGGCAGCCCGAGGTCCAGGGTGCCCTCGCCCTCCATGGAGAGGCTGGACAGGCTTGTCAGATCAGGTGGGTCGGGGTGGTAAGGAAAAGCGGTTAAATTGCCCCCATGAACGGAGTGAAAGATTTCTGCTGCAGGAATGAGATTTACTGTCTAGGCGATTAGTGTTGGGCTCGTGTGTGTTTAGGCATTAGCGGGAGCTGCTGTCGAGAAACGGTGCTCCGGCCTGATTAGGAGTTATTTGAGCTTATGGAAATTAATATTCAGGCTCTGGGAAAAGCTAAAATCAGAAAGATCTTAGCTCATGTCTGATGGTTTCCGCTGCAGCCAAAATGACTTTTGCACAATAGGGCCAACTTCCTGTTAATGTCTTCCTCTTACAATTCCCTTTTAACTTCAGCTTTTAGTTCTGCTGCTGCTTCCAACGAGTTCAAATTCAAATTTACCTTTTTATATAGACATGGAGTTATAATCCCAGTATTTTATTTTTTTTATTTGCTAATGAGTAGAAAAAGACTGAGTATTTCATGAGCCAGTAAGCAAATTTTTAGCTGATGCAAATGACTGGCTCAGAGTGAATAGGCTTAGAGTTGGAGCAGTAGGAAGTAGGACAAGTATTGTGTGTTTGTGGCTTTAAATGTGGTGCAGACACTGCCCTCCCTCCTGTTCTTGTCCCACTTAAACTAGAACAAGCATTAGTAGAAAATGTTAATAATTTCAATCGGCACCCGGACTAATCTCATGTTCTTTAAAGGCACAATGAAACACAGTTGAGGAATTTGATGGGTTGCCGCTTCAAGGGTTAAAGTGTCGTTGACAAAGATCTCTCTGCCTCTTGATTGCCTCTGCTGGCTGCTTTAAAGGGCCCTGGGGGGCCGGATGACTGTCTCCTTTCAGCAATGTTTTAATTTGGGAGTGTTTTTGGGAATTAAAGAGTAGCTGTAATTTTCACTTCACATCTGATCCTTTTTTTACAGCTGTGCAAAACACGCACAGAGAAGAACCCAGCTCACATATAAGCTCATTTAAGTCTTTTTTTTTTTACCTCTTAAATCCAGGGAGTTTCAGGGTGGTGAAGCTCTGTTTGAGGAGGAGATAGGTTGATTAACTTATCTGAATGTTGTTTAACTTCTCAGCTCATGGCGCTGCTGCCGCCAGGGTGGACAGGTCCATGTTTATGCCCTGGAAACGGCTTGCTAAGGACAAAAGGCTGCCTTTCTGCCTGCTGAGACACCTTGGCTCCTGGCCGCTTCCAAACACGTCTAGTCTCATCTGCAGTCTGAAGCACCGTTCTGGACGAGACCAGGGCTGCTTCTGACCTCCTCAAATACTTAATGCTTTTTTTTCCCTTTCTTTTGCACAGAAAATATAATCAGGATTCTTTTTTTTACTTTATTATTAAATCTGTTTTTTCTTTCCTGAAATTGAAACCATTTTTTACATTGTTTTATCTTAAAAGATTAATGGCTTATTTCCTGTCAGAAACAAAGTTCTTGATTGAATGCAAATGGTTACAAATCTGAATCAGCAGGGGCTATGAGTATCTTGTTGGTTTATTTTCTTTTTCTGCCTCAGATGAATGTAAATTAATTCTCTGCATAATTCATTATGCATACAAACTGGTTCCCTTTTTTTCAGAAATTCAGAGAAATTGTATTTTTGAATAGATTCAACAGATTATTTGCCTGACTGGCCCTGACCTGACCGACCCAGGTTCGACTCTGGCCCGTGGACCTTTGCCGCATGTCTTCCTCCTCTCTCTCAGTCCCCTTCTTGTCAGCCTACTTTCAATAAAAAGGCTACTTGTGCCACACAAAAAGTAAAAAAAATAGTCCTTTCCAATCAGTGAATGCAGCACATTTAAGTCCTAACAGGTTGTCTAATGACACTCTTTGCTGTTAAATGTTAGTTTGGAATCAAAGATGGACACTTCAGGTGCATGAAGGGTAGACTAATTGGAATAATGTAACCTCTGTCAGGTCAAAGGTTTATTAAAAATGTTCAGAAGCCGACCTCAAAATTCAGATCGATGCGTCTCCTTGTATCATATCAAAAAATACCCGACTACCATTTCAGATTTGATTTTCTGTAGTTATTAACCTGAGGTGCCACGTTGCCACAGCATACTGTGAGAAACCTGAAGCCTCGGGTCAGGCAAATGGAAATCCCTGGAGTACAGGGAGGTGAACGGCTTTCAGTAAGTCATTCAGCCTTGGTTGAAAAACCTCTGTGTCCTTTGACTCGTTCAGAGCTGCTTCATGGGCCTGAATGAGCTCATTCTTCACCGACGGCACCGACTGCATCTGTTGATGCAGCAAGTGATCAAATCCGTATTTGAGTAAACAAATGTCACCACTTATGGCGCAGAAAATAGCGTTGTTTGATATTCGTTGCCAATTTCCTCCCCCCCTCCCCCCAACTTTGATTATTTATGAATCTTGTGGAATTCGCTGAGATAGTTGGCAAATTTCCCTGTTTTTTTTTTTAATGCATCTAATCTGCAGATTAAGTTACACGATTTCCGCAAGACTTTAAGCACATTATTGGGCCAAACTCACAAATGGAGAAACTTTTTTTTTGTTGTTGTTTTTGTTCTGCCTCTGCTCTTTGGAGATCAGATAACCTGTTGCCACAGTGATGCGACCTGCCTGTGAGGAATGAATGAGGGATTAGATGAAGGGAGGGGAATAGAAAGACTTAAGCCTATGTTTGTCAGCAGGCAGCTTGGACAAGATGTTCTGGGAAATTAGGTGGTGGTCACAAAAACTTAATCGGAGTTGGTTCTTAGATTTGTTTTTTGTTATTAGCTCTTAAGGATATAACACTAGCTCCTGATGAATACGCTCTAGCTAACTTCAATTGTGCTTTTTTTTCATGTAGGAAAGTTATTTTCCAAAGGGCTGCTTTGATGTACAGTTTATTAAATGTAAAACTGATGCTTGTCTCTACTGAAATATTTAAAAAAGTTCAAACACTGACAGTTTTCCTGACCCAAAGTTGAGAAACTAAGATCTTTTTATTAAGTTTCTCTTTAGCTCTGCATACCATGTTAATAAAAGTTCAGGGGTTACAAGCCTTTCATTTGATCCTGGTGTGTCGGAGAGAGGGTGCATCCAAAAGTTGCAGGATCGTAGCTCCCCAGGACTGGAGCTGGGCGGCCCTTTAATGGAGGAACATTGAAAAACATCTGATATCCTGGTATACTAAGCATATTGATGCAGGTTTGAAGCTTCTAACAACTTAGTGATGGCTCAGCGAGAGACATCCCTATCAGGATTTCTTTTTGAAGAAATCAGGGTAGCTTAAGTTGAGGAATTTGCCAAAACTAAGTCCCAGTCCGATACTTTAAAATGTCTGAGTTTTTATATTTAGCATATTCATTGACTTTAAAGTAAAGCAACTCTCCAACAAAAGTTAACTTATTGCACTTATTGTGTTTTCTCTGATTATATATATATTTTTTTCTGCGTGGCAGCCTTAGCATTCTGCTCCGTCACAGGTCAACTTTGCCTAGAAAGCTACTGCAGCGGCTAAGTTGTGCCAAGCTTCATGTCTTGTTTCTAAACATGTAGCTGCTGCAGTGTGAATATTCTTGTTAATAATTTAAGTAAATCTAGGTTTCCCCTTAAGAAAACTAATCAGCAACATATACATGTCCTAAAATGATAACTTGATTTATTTTTTTTACACTAAATGTGGCTTTTGATTGATTTTATTTGCTGTGCACGGCTTGCTGGTGTGGCTGACAAAGCTGGATAGGACGACAACAGATATGAGGAGATGATCATCTGAATACTTTGAACAGGAACAAATCTAGAAGCGACCATTCAGTCAGTAATTGGGTTTGTTCCCTTAATCTGACCTTTAATATTAAATGCCTCAGAATTCCCACTAACAGTAAAATGGTTTTTATTTTTAAGGTCTAAGTTTGGTGTCTTAAATTAGAATCAAAAAAGCGCAAACAGAATGACCCAAAACTGAAATTGGCAGTTCAACACCTAAAAAAAAATAATGGAATAAAATAAAAACTGAACTTTGGTGTCTGTAACTAGACTGAAAGCTTTTCAATGCATAGAGCTAGTTCAAAAGGCTGACATGAGGTTTGCTAAACCAAGCTGAGGTGGGGGTTTCAGGAGAAAAAGGGTTTCCTTCAAGAATCTCTTGCTACTCTGATTTGTTCTGTAGAGAATTGCAATGCATTAACGGGGAATTTTACAGCAAAGAGTATTTGTTGCTATCCTTGTAGAAGGAAACATTCAGATCAGCTGTATCATTCAGGTTCTGTCTGTAAACTTTTTATTTTTTTTACTTTTAAGCAACCAGATTGAGTAAATTAACATGGAAATTAGCATTTTAACTGGCCAGTGGGCTCCAAAGACGAGCCCCTCCTAAAAAGCGTTTTTCTAAACTGGTTCAGCAAATCGGTGCCATGACGGTGCAAAATAGGAGCTTCAGTGACGGAAATTGAACTCTGGTCGTCTCCATCCTTCAGGGTTGCAGGGGGGCTGGTGCTTATCTCCAGTGGTCACTGGGCATAAGGCGGTCTACGCTCTGGACAGGTCACCAGTCCATCACAGGTCAACACAGACACGCGGGACTACAACCATGCACACAAAGTTACAGCTAAGGGAAATTTGGAGAGACCACTTAGCCATTAAAGCTAAAGTACCCTAAGGGAACACACGCATGCCAGAGAGAACATGCAAACTCCATGCAGACAGATCCCAGGTTGAGATTTAAACCGAGGACTTTTTTTTCTTTTGTTGTTTGCTTCACTAGAACCAGTTTATTTTAAAACCCAGAAAGTCCCGTGGCAGGTTAACAAAGTAGGTTGGTATACTGTGTCTGAAGTGTTAAATGAGGTTTTAAGAACGGGTACTGGTAAAGGGGGGAAACAAGAAAAGGTATGTCAAGTTTTCTTTTAAGTAGATTGATGAAAAACTGGTACATCACCAACTAAATTCATCAGTGTCTTTTCTCCCGACCTGAATTTGAACATAAACATTTTAACATTTCATGTGTTCATTTTTCTGAAAGCTGTTAAGGAATCAAATCAAAAGCTTTTTAAAAAGATATCTTCTATTATTTACCACCTGTCTAAATATCATGTTTTCTTCCGTTTTTATAGTTTTGCTTTATTATCCACAGTAATGCTTTTTACCAGCTGGGTTCACTCCTCACTTTCACATCATGTGTGGTTTCATTTTTCTTGTTGATCTCATCTCACCTCTCTGTTCATTGCTTGCAGCCACAGTGCGAAGGTCGTTTGGAAGTCGAGGTAGACGCGGGCCCCGTGTTTTCAGTAGCTATAGTAGTGAGTACGGTGTTACCATAGAACCCCTGTGAAACCCTAGTTTGGTTGAACCTCTTCCTCTACATTTCCTACTTTTTAACTCCCCCAACACAACCATACAAACCCCACTCTACCAGACGGAGAATATAAAGGAATCCAATAGTTTTCCACACAGAGGCCAGCTTTGGTAATGGTGCTTCTCATGCTGACAAGGGTATTAAATTGTTTTAAAGGAGATGGGGGGGCCTCTGCCAAAAAAACCAAAAAAATAAAACCCCACAAAGGACCAAAATTGGTTTCCTGGGAGTTGATCTAAAACAGGAATGTGTGTTCATTGGCCGGGCTTCATAAATCCTGCTGGCAAGTAAAGCATTTTAGTGAGAAGGATTACTGTCACACTCAATGCAGACAGATAATCACGCAGAAGATAAAAGACTTAAATGTAGTTTAGCTTACTGTGATTCTCAAGTATTTTATAGGGAAAATATTTGCCTTCAAACTCATATTTTTTTAAATTTAAAACCTAACCTGATGTTATACTACAGCTAGTGTTTCTCTCTCTACTGTTAATTTTCTACATTATGTTTTTTTTCTTTCTTTTTTTTAAGATTGACCAAGAAAAGACAGATTTAATATTTGCTCAGGGGATCTTGTTAAGCTGAACAGTGGGCTATAAAATATTGGATGACATTTAACCCATCTTTGATCAAACAAGATGCATCAGAACCAGCCTTGAGGTTTTTTTTGTTTTTTTGGTCACACCTAATTATTCACTTTCTTATACATTAATTGCCTAAAAGTATTTGCTTTTATAGGTCCATAAAAACATGCATGTAGAAGCTTTATTTGGAATAGCCCATCTGGCCTGTACCAGAGCCCTGGCATTAAACCAATAGAGCATATTTGGGATGAATTGGAGCGGACCTGCGAGTCATGCCTACTTGAGCAAAATCAGTGTCTGACCTCCCAGATAGCATGGTTAAAAAATCCCAATAACGCATTCCTATAGTCATGGAAAGGCTTCCCTATAGAGATGTAGCTGTGAAGGGTGTGCCGACATCGTCATAATGAACCATATGGATTAAGAATGGGGTGTCACAAGTTGTAATGAGCCAGTACTGTTGGCAATAATCTGGCTTTAGAGACTGTTCTAATGCAGAGATGTCAGTACGGACCTTTGGGATTGTGAAGGTGCATCTGTCATGGCTATGCAACAAAAAACATATTTATCTATAGAAGACAAATCATTACATGGCCATTTATTCTCTTTAAAAAAAAAAACACCCCAGATTTTCCTTGTGTGGGGGAAAGTGGTCCATTTTTAGACCTGCAATGTTTTATTTCTATCTTTTTCTTCAGATCCAGTAAGTGATGCATACATGCTCATTCGGCCATAGGCATAGCCCCTCTGCAGTTTGTTTACTCACACTTTCTGTCCTGAGTCGTCATGCTATCTATTTATTGATCGCCTTTCCAGGCCAGAAAACAACCCTGGGCTTTATTAGATGAGTTATTGGATGATGAAAGCCTTATTTGAAGCAACTAAGACTGATGTCTTCATTGCTTTCATCCAGGCCATTTTATTGTAAAATCGCCACGGCTCAAGCTGGTGATTAAATTTATTCACGTGGGTAGGGTAGATTTGCTTGCAGTAGGATTTTTGGGTAATGTTCGGCCCATATTCAGGAGTTCACCACCCACTAGTAAACGGTCACCATCTTCATTTCACTTGGCATGCACATGGCCACACAAATCAGTTTGTTGCTGCTGTGGCACAGCTTTTTATTTTCCTTCAGCTGTAGCTTTTTATTCCTGCAGAAGTGTTGCTTGAAGTGGCCTCCTTGTGTGTATCGCTTACCTGAGGAGTGTTTGATTTAATTTCCAGGTCCCCGGAAACGAAGCGGAAATACTGGCTTACAAACTGAGATAAATCCAGCACTCCTCTCTTCCCCTGTCCCCCAAAAACGTGAAGCAATATTTTGATTTTTGTGTGTTTTTTTTTGTTTTTTTTTTACTGACTTAAGTTTGCTGGCTTTCAGTGTGGTCATTCTGCTCGTCTCTGTGATGTGATCTTGTGAACGGTTGGTTTGGTTTCCGTCTGTGTTGCCCCTTTGTTTTGATGCTGTAGCATCAGTAACAAGACGGCTATTGTGCAAATCTCTTGAAAGCAGTGGCACTTTAAGAGATTTTTTTTTTTAAGTTTTACATTGAACTGAAATTTTTATATAGATTTCATTTGCTTGACATTTATATTTAAAACAACTTTAATTTTTGATCTCACCCTTATTTTAATTACCTCAAACTTTTTGTTTTTAACTCCCATATTTTTAGTTCCTGTCTTTTTATTTTTGTTCTAGTAAAACTATATGTCCAAGTCACTGTTTGCACCTACAATTAGCATCACTTTCATTGCAGTTGTTGAATGGCTTAAAAACAAATTTACAACTAGCTCCAAGGTTGCAGTATTCATCCATATCCAGCATCTGATAAATTCTCGCTAATTTTCCATTCTTCCCAGACGGTTTCCCCTTCTGTACTTTTTTGCCTCTGGATGACATCTGCTCCTTGCATTGCCTGTGCTGGTGTTTTGCTCCATATACCCATGTGTCTATTGAGCAGTTGTCATTGTGGGGGGAAAAAAAAGCACAAAGGGAAACATGCAGAGGCCCTATTTGTGAAGTCTGCTCACAAAGGCGTTTTGGCCATAAGATCATAGCTGGCAAGTTGCTGATGATGATGTAACTCTATCCAGAATCTGGCACAAATGGAGGGGCTCAGATTTATCAAAGCCCCCCATTTGACTCTCTTGGAAACTATTCACTTCTTGTACGTTGTTGCTCACATGTCCAAATAGGGCCTCCTAACAAGACTGGAACTATTATGGCCTCAGGGGATGAATCCAGATTACACATGGCCTTTACCTAACAATATCCTCTTTGCTTTCCTTCAGGTTCGATCTCATCCCCGGGCTGGCGCCGAGGGTCTGTGACCCCCCGGGTCACTGCCATCCCGTGCCCAGGCTGCCAGCACGACATCGACCTGGGCGAACGCGGCATCAGCATGTTGTTCCGCAATTTCACCCTGGAGAGCATCGTTGAGCGCTACAGACAGGCCGCCCGTGCGGCCGTGGCAATCCTGTGCAACATCTGTAAACCTCCAAATCAGCAGGAGGCGACTAAGAGCTGCATGGACTGCAAGGCTAGCTACTGCAACGAGTGCTTCAAACTGCACCATCCCTGGGGCACGCCCAAAGCCCAGCACGAGTATGTTGGTCCCACCACAAATTTTAGGCCAAAGGTAAAAGGCAACACTACATGAAAGATGTGATTTTTTTTTTTTTTTTTTTATGTCTGAAGACTGCTGATATTCTTGGTTTGGAAAACTGAAACACTCACCCAAGTCTGGGGAAAAAAAAATAAACACCACTGTTCTTCACGCCTTGTGATTTTCTAAAAGTTGAAGTTAGATTTTCAAGTTGGAAAGTCTGAGGTCCACAAGCAGCCTCCACTTCAAATTTGTCATGGCTGTCAAGCATGGCAAAACAAAAGCAGCAGCAGCAAACTGTGTGTTCGCACATTTGACGATTTGTAGCACGCCACATACGTGGCAGACAAAATAATGGACAAGTCCTGACCTGTGAACATGATCGTTATTGTTCCACCGCAGTCTGGGAAGTCTGGAATTTACTTTTGTCTTCCAAGCCTGGATAAGTCTGGGGGGGGGGGAAGTGAAACTGTTTGAATTCCTGTAATTCTTATACTTTAAAATGTTGCTATTACTTTATATATAATTGACATCCTTTTTATCTTTTGAATTGCCACATTTGAAATTTTATCAAAATAATTTATTGGAACAACAGTTCTTTAGAAAGAAATGTCTACAAATTGTAAGAAAAAAACAAAAATGTAGGTGGGAGGGGGAAACCGCAGAATTAATATGGGTGAAATTGTTAGGCCTTGATTTTAAAGTGTGAAAGAAGGGTTACAATTGATGAGCAATTAGTAAATCCTGCTGATTCAGACAAAATGGAAACGAACTGCAAAGAGCACCCTGAGTGGAGTGAAAATCTTTGAGAGAAGCTCCTTGTTGATCAAGTAGCTCAGCTTGAAAATGTTGGACCTCTAAAGGGGAACCTGGCATTTAAAATTCACTTATTTCTGTGCATTTTAAGACCTTCTCAAAACCTTCAGAAATCTGCTTCTTGTTTCACTTCATCACGTTTTTGATCTCTGTTCCTTTAACCCTGCATGGACTAATCTGCTCTGCAGACGAAGGTTTCATACATTCTTTAGGTCTAATTTTAACTCCTTGTTTTAAATGGGTGATGTAACTCTATAGTATGCAGCTGCGTGCAGCACTTGTGGCCAAGACGGCTTCCTCAGACAATAACGGCGCGTTTTAATGTCGACTTTCTCAGGTGCTCATGTGTCCAGAGCACGAGATGGAGAAGGTGAACATGTACTGTGAAGTCTGCAGACGACCGGTGTGCCACTTGTGTAAACTGGGAGGCTCCCACGCCAACCACAAAGTGACGTCGATGAGCAGCGCTTATAAGATCCTCAAGGTAAAAGACGCTTTGCTTTCCGGAAGAAAGGTGAATTGGAATACACTCGAATTAGTTTTATCTGCGCTGGATCTGGGGTCAGAACGAAAACACCGGCTCAACATAACAAAGATTAGTCTGAGCTTGCATACAGTTGCGATTCATCAGAGCACTGAAGTTGTCATGGGCTGAAAAACACTTGAAACTTTGGACTATTGATATTTTTACACAAAAATCACTAAAGGTTGGACATCCTTTGTTTACAAGGGAAATGCATGCAAAGCAGACAGTCACAAATTAAGCCAAACTTGACGGAGAAACTATGTTAAACCAGAGTTTGATTAAGTGTGGGAGACTAAAGCTCATTTAGAGCTTGTATTTTAATGTTTGGTACCATGCATCATCTGGTTCCTCTTTCTCCTGTTGTAATATTAATGCTTGACCTGTACCTTCTGTGTGCACCGGACCATTAATGATCTCTTTTTAATCTGATTTATTCCCCTAGAAGAAATCATTCTTGTTGATTTACAATGTTTTCAAGATGTATAGATTCCCCCAAAAATGTCCAGAATGTTAGATTTAGGATAGTTTTGCTACCATAACAAAGAAGCAAATTAAAAAAACTAAATCTTAAATGGAGAAAATTTGGTGCAAAAAAAAAAAAAAAATCTACTGGCTAGTTCTTGAAAGGTTTGCAGCATGGGAGTTCTGTAATTCAAAACACAATACCTGTAACGCTGTATGCTTGTCAGTATGGCTGCAAACTATGCGTTGTTAAATATTTGATGAGACCATTTGTTTCTCATCATTCTGCACGCATTGTAGCTGATCATCAGATTAAACGGTGATATCAGATGAGTTGAGTGGTCCTGGAAACCAGGGAGTTGTTTTGGGCTTCAGCTGCTTTGAAAACTAATGCACCACGACACACTCAGGAACTACTTATAGCCGCTGCTGTAAAGTACGGGAGGTAAATATCCGACCCAAGTCGAGAGAGATGAGTGCTGGCGCATAAATAAATGTGATGGCTTAAATTTTATGGCAGTCAGGTGTCTCAAGCTTTAATGAGAAATCTATTTAAATATGGGGACTTTTGTAAGTTGTCAGAAGTATTGTGAAACTGATTCTGATCTTTTGTTTCCCCCAGGAGAAGCTAGCCAAGAGTATCCATTACCTCATCAGTAAAGAAGACCAGGTCAGGACTCAGATTACCGAGCTCGACCGGCTCATCAATCAGACCGAGGTGAGCGAGGGAGAGCTGACTCATGCTGCTGCAGCTCCCACATGCTCCGCTCCTCTCGGGGCTTTTCTGCAACCCAAAATGCTCTGTTGGCTACGTTTATCGTTCAGTAATAAATTCACCGGCGTAGAGTCTGGATTGGCTCGCTCTTAAAATCATTTATACTTCTCATTCTTAATGTGTTTTATTTTAAGTTGAGTCTTAAGGTTTTCCCTATACTTCCTGCTCTGAAATAATTTTCTAACATTATTTTGTAAAATTTCTGTCTTTTTATATGGTAAAGAGATGCCGTAATGGGTCATTTTTCTAAAAATCCAGAAGGGGCATTTTATTTATTTTAATAAATACATCAGTATGTGAACAACCTACTTTAAAGACCTGTTAAAATGGCCACCTATTGTTTGTGTGAAGATGAAACAGATGTAGAGGCATCCAAAGGCAGGTTTGAACACCGTTTAATGACCTTCTTTTATTTAAAGTGTACCTATTTCACTTTGATGTTGGACTTCAATACACATGCTCTTCAATAATTCAGGGCAGGATAGGAGCCTTTCATAATGCTCTTGGTATTTTTTTAATGAACAATAGCTGTTCTGTGCTGTAGACTTTAATGCTATAGTCTTCTGAAGCTTTGCTTACAAAAAGGGGTTGCATTGATCCTCAACCCCTTTCATTCACTGTCTGCATTTAAACAAGGTTTATTTTTATTTCTTTTAAACTGATTACAATAAATTGTCCTTCTGAAGGAAAATGGGCAGCTCGCAGAGCGTCAAGCCAACGAACACTTTGAACGTCTGTTTGAGACCCTTCAAGAAAGAAAATCCGAGATGCTGAGGTCCATCGAACAGTCCCGTAACAGACGCATAGACCACCTGAAAGGCCAGGTATCAAAACGTCACACCTTCCGTCTCTGCATGCTCTTCTAAAACTTTGTGTCTTTACTCAACTTGCCAATTAAATGCTAGACGGCATTAAACGATGACCAAGCATGTTTTACTTACTTATACCTTTTGTGGACATAGGAATAAAAAGGGGACAGCATTAACCCAACGTCTTTTAGATGATGGTTGTTTTAAGGCCTTACTTCCGTAATCTTTCATAGGTGGAGGAGTACCGGGGCATGTTGGAGAACAGCGGTCTGGTTGGCTACGCCCAGGAGGTGCTGAAGGAGACCGATCAGTCCTGCTTTGTCCAGACTGCAAAGCAGCTACATGTCAGGTACGCAGAGGGACAATTACTGATCAGAACATTGATTACTTTTCTCAATCTATACAGTTACAATAATCTGACGATCGCCTGTACATGCAAATTAATTAGTTGTCCAAGTAGATATTGATGTAAAGTCCTGGAACGTGTCTACTGTATCTGCTAAACCAAGTCACTTTTAAATAGTCTCATGTAGATGCTACAATATTCAGACTGGTTTTGGTCATTGGTCCTTTATTTATATATAAGAAAATTACCATTTTATTTTTCTGCTTATCATTTTCCATGGCTTCCTGGTGTCGCCTTTTTAGGTTGTCTTCACTGTAGGACTTACGAGGAAAAGAAAATTGCGATACTGTTGCTGAATATTGCGATGATGAGCTCGACTGGCTTGAAGCTTTCCTTAATCACAATGCCCCCACTATCCTGTGTGAGCTTTAAGCCGGGCGTACACTGTACGAGTTTTTCCCCTTTTCGGGCCGATTCTTCAGTCGTGCGGGCATTTTTGAATCGGGGTGAATTTCAGCTTGATCGTAGAGGGGGGGAGGAGGGGGGACTGGCTTCTCACGACTACCTCCCGATCAGGAATCGGACGATCGGTGAAAATCAAACATGTTTGAAAATCAGTCGGCTGTCGTGAGGTTTTCGTGAGCGCATCCTGCTGTTCAAGCAGAGCTACGAGGGGGCGCCCTCCCCTCCTCTCCGTCCCCACCAGCGGAGGGAGGGGAGCGGGCGTCCCTGAAGCGACCTCCGCCCGGCCCGCTCGCGGGGGCGTTGGGGAGGGCGGCAACGCGCTGGCCGCCTGTTTCGGCACTCCTCCGCGGTCCGCGCTGGCCGCCTGTTTCGGCACTCCTCCGCGGTCCGCCGCCTGTTTCGGCACTCCTCCGCGGTCCGCCGCCTGTTTCGGCACTCCTCCGCTCGCGGGGGGGTGCGGGCTGGGCGACCTGCCGTGCCGAGCGGCTGCCGGTGCGTCTCGTCCCTCCTCTCTCCCCTCCGTTCCCCCGACGCCCGGTGCCTCCTGCGGGCCTCGCCAGAGCTGGGCTCGAACCCCTGCTCTGGGTCCCTGTCACCTACCGTCGCTCGCCTGCCTCTGCCATCACAGCGAGCGGTCCCAGAGGGGGCACGACGTACAGTGTGAGCAGTCCGGTCGCGTCCAAGCGCCGCGCCGCACAGATCGTGAGCGGTGAACTTTTTAAAACCCGCGGTTCCGTCGCACAGTTTGAGATGTATATAAGTACCACGACTGAAACTCGTACAGTGTACGCCCGGCTTTAGCCTCTCGGCCATTAAAGCATGCATATCAAGTATGGGCATTAAGGGGATATGGTCTATTAACTCCTATTACATGACCCTTTATTAAAGGGGACATATGATGCTCTTCAGTTCTTCCGTTACCCATTGAAATCATTCAGTTGTCCTGCCCGCCCTGCTTTCAATCAAAGATAAATTAGGATAAAGGTGTGGTTCAGCATTTTTAAAACGGTTAACGTTCAGGTACGAACATTAAACTAAGGTGGTTTTAAAAAGTTGGGGTTTTGAAACCACAAAGATTTTCCAGTATCCCAATCCTACATTCTAAAGACCAGCAGAGAGGACGTTGAAGTTGACTGAAGGTTTTCCAGAGGTATGGACATGGACCGCGGAACGCATTTTAAATTGGTCGGGCCCATCAGGCAATACTCGCAATACCACTACCCATCACATACGCACGCGCCCGCATACACACAAAACACCAGCATCCCCTTGATCACGCAACTGATTTGCGTCACATGACACAAGACAAGCCAATCCGTTTTTAGACACCAGAATTTATTGCTTTCTCATAGGCTGTGGTCCCTGAGCATGATAAATGTGTCTGCCATGTTATAATTAAAATCGGCACCGAATTTTTATTTAACTTTTTTTCTGACGTTCCAGCACACACGCCCCGGATTTATTTCCACTTACAATCATTATATTACAGCTAACACAATATTTACAGAATAAAAATACTTTAAAAAGAAAAGTCAAACTCACCCCTGCTCTAAATATTCCCGAAAAAGTGTCTCCGTCTGTCATTATGCTGGAGAAGTCCCTGGCTATCCTCAAAGCATCCACTGTGGTCAAAAGATCCCTGTGTGTGTGTGTGGGCGCACATCAAGCTATTTAGTCTTTTCTGGGTCATTGTTGATCTCAGATAGGTCTTGATACGACGGAGGGACGAGAAACACCTCTCAGCACTTGCAGTGGACACGGTTAACTAAGCTAACGAAGCAAACGAAGTAGCGTTCATAAGCAGCGCAGAGGTGGGAAAACTTTTGTTTACATCATATGACACAATCAGCCAATACATTATATATAATATAAATAAATAAATAATTTTACATGTTTGATCATCAAAAGTAGGTAGGGCCGCGGCCCTACTGGCCCTACCCGTTCCGCGGTCCGTGGGTATGGAGCAACAAAACCCTGCCTCTCCCTTAGTTGTTGCTGCACACTGCTAGTCAGCTGGTAGACAGCAGGCTTCTGTGACTTCTCATGCTGACTGAGCAGACTAATAAGGCTGTTGGAAAATATTTATGGTCGCAAAATAAAAATAGAGCTAAGTGTGGTGTTTTAAACTATAGTTGGCAAGCTATCAGCTGCCTGAGCTGTTTTCAGATTAAAAACAATTACGTAATTTTACTTTTAGAACTGTTAATACCTTAAGGCTGGTGTATTTTACTTCATCATACAATCCACAGCTACTGGTGCAGTTTTCAGTATATTTTGTAACAGTGAATTGCCATCACAGCTCGTTTTTAGCATCTAAGTATTACTTTTAACAGAGGAACAGTTTGTGGAAAGGATGGAAAACTAAAGATCATCTGAAATGAAAGGGTTGTATATTAATAGGACTTAATTGGATTTTATTTATTTTCTTGTTTCCTTGTAGTAGTTCTTGGCTGGATTGGGTCTGTTTATTTTAGTGTTCAGCCCATTAAACTGCTTACGTGTGTGAGACTGTGGTGTCGGGAACACGTGCACAGAGGTTAAAAACTGAAGGGCAGTTAAGAAAAGCCTTTTGCCACAGTGTCCCGTCAGCGCTGAGTGTTGCCGTATCTTCTGCACTAAGCTGCCTAATTGATCTGCTTTAGCAGCTTTGGTTAATCTGGGAAAGTTTTCACTCTGGAGAATTACAGTGGCGGGTTTAGTTTTCTCGTTAAAGCTTTTTTTTTTTTTCTCAAGTTGCTTATAGCTGGTTGTTTTGATCGCTACAATCAAAAAATGTGATGGACTATGCCCTATGCTAGACAGCTTATTCAAAAAGTGTTATTTTGTTCATTTTTTTTTTTCCTCCTCCTCTCTCTCTCTTCAGGATTCAGAAAGCCACAGAATCACTGAAGACCTTCCACCCCTCAGCTGACCCTTGCTTTGATGAGTTTGTGCTGGACACGTCCAAAGAGGAAACTCTGCTGAAAGAGATGTGCTTTGGAGGAGGTACAGCCGCCTGTTCTAGTGCTCTGTGCTTTAATCTTTGGTTTTTCATCCATTGAACTTTGACACAAAAAAAACATTTATATCAAGAAATTTGATATGTACTCAGTTTTATTTCCGCCAGGGCAAGCTCTGTGTTCACTCACTCAAAAAGTCAAGATAATATGGTGCGCTCATTGTTTCGTGATCACTGCGGTATGTGAACATGCTCTCCATGCCGAGCTTTTAGTTTTAATAGTGTTATGTGGTCAGAATAATTAGCTGCATTGCACATGCTCAGCTCTGTGAATAGAACTGGACTAAGAGGTCAAAGGTCATCTAGGGTAAGCAAGTTGAGTCACAGACACAATGATGCTAGACCTTTCTGCACTGGGGAGCAGTTTCCTCTACTAGCTTTGCCCATTAATGTGAAGAGAGGGCGTTGGTATCAAGATGCAGTAATAATCACGCAAATTGAAAGCCATAATCATATAATAATTAATGCAGATGAGTGCAGTTAGAAAACTATTTTATATAGGTTTTGGAGGTAACAGAAGTCGGTTCTTTTGCTTTTAAAAAAATATTTAGATTTCCTAAGCCCTCTGGAAAAGTGAAAAATGTATGGCATTGTTTTTTTTTTTTTTCCATTGTACAATTTATCTACATATTTAAAGATTGTCTTTTAATAGTCTGGGAAACTAGGAAATGCGAGCCTTGGAAAGTATTCAATTTTAGCATGAGAAATGTGTAGAAACCCTGAAATGTACACCTCCAGCCTTATTGATTGAATAAGAAAGTGGAGCCATGTTGGCGATTGAGAGCCTTGTTGTGATTGACTGATCCTTTGTGACATTTGGCAGCAGTTGTCCAAAGCTCATATTTCAGATATAGTGGTATGGCAGCTGTGTCTCAGGAGGAGAAAAGTTGCTTATACTGCAGGGAAAGCTCATTTCTTATTTCTAAAGTGCAGCTATAGCAATACAAGACTCTGCAAACCCGTTAAAATTAGCATCAAGCTAATCTGAGTGGGTTTTTAAATGTTTTCAGGAATGCCTTGTGAGACCAATTTTTAGAGATTGACTAAATCTGGAGTTTATGCTCAAATCAGGAGTGAGTTACTTTATTTAAATAAAAAAATACTAGATTCTGGTACATGACTGAAGATTTAGGGCTTTGTTGTTCCTGCTGAAATGATTATATTTTTTGCTTTTTTTCTAGTATTTTATTCAGAAATGTAGCATATCTGTTGTTGGAACAGTCCTTTAGGAAAGTGCTTTATTGAGAAGTTGGGTGGCAGCTGTATTGATGTGCTGCTTTAATCTATACAGCCTGCAGCCGTTTACTGCAGTGACTCACTGCCTGTTCAGAGGAAAGATGCTGCAGAAGCTGCCCTGTGCTGCAGTAAATGAGTTCAAGTCTTTCTAGAAGATAAATCAGTAAAACACAGAACTGCTGCAAATGCAACACAATCTGTGCTAGAGATTGTGTTCTTTTTCCAGGGATTTATAATATAAATTATTTCAATCAATAATTGCCATACTGATGTTTCTTTGATTCATATTTTGCATCTGTCTTCTGGTTGTCTGTTCTCTGCTGGAGAAGGACAAATGTATCCTCTGAGAGATCTTTCAAACTGTTTATCGAAGTGTCCTGACCAAACATTTTTTGAAAACATCCATCTGAAAAGAAGTTCTGTACAATCTGCGTTTAATATTAGATTTGTGACAAACTCGTTGCCTGATTTGTTACTCATCTGCATGAAGAACAAATGCTCTCTGTAACTTAAGATTTGTTTTTCAACAGTTGTTGTACTGAATGTGTTGGAGGAAAAAAGAAGGTCCCTGTCTTGTGCAGCTTTAATTGATTCTTGAATGGAAAATGTGAAATAACAGCACATAAGGATACAAGTACATAGTTGATTGTCAACAAATGATGTGCATTGCATTATGCTTTTCCCAAGTTAACTCTTCTGCTCAAAGATCATTATTTTGTTGCTGTTCTACATTAAAAAATAAAACCCTTGTGCAAAAAGGGCTAGCTAGCATCTTCCGCTGGACTGGGTAGAACTTTTTAAAAATGTAATTTTTATTAGGTTATGAACCCCAAACTGACATTTATTGATTGTAGTCATTGTTGGCTGATTAAGTTTTGTTCTCAAACATTGCAGTATTACAAAAACAGGAAAATACTTTTTTTTTTTTTATTTCTTTTATTTATTTTATTTTTTTTTTAATAACGTATAGAATACTTTCTAACAGTGTAAAGTACCCATAGTAAGATAAGTGTTACATGTTTTGAGAGCTCCTGCTTCTCATGAGAGCTCTACTTCCTGTAAACGGATACATGTTTCCAAATATGGCGACAGTGTGATGGAGGAAAGGTTAACTGGGAGGGAGGAAGAGAGAAGTACTGTCAGTGCCGGGGTTGTTGCTTATTTCTCTTCCAGGCAGAGAGTCTGTGAAAACCTTTTAGGCTCCATTATGCAAAGTCCTCTAAACCCTCCCACTGGGTGGGAAATGATGATCCAAACCAATTTGATGTTTCTAATACTCTCACAGCTTCATTTTCATAAATCTAAGTTGATGCTTCAGGACGACACTTGCCATGATGCAGGACAACTTGCTTATTTTGAGTTTGTAGTCTCTGCCTCGTCTAAAAACATTTTTAAAAAAAATGTATTTGCCCATCATTGTTTCTTTTAACAATCTCGACACTTTTAGTTTACATCCAATTTCTTCTTTTTTTTTTTTTTTTTTTCTCTAATGTCAACCAGTCCCGGATCCCCCTCTGATCGACTTGTCCCGTAGCAGAGTATATAATGAGGCATCAATCTGCTGGAGGCTGTCTGATGACCATCTACCAACAGATCACCATGTTCTCGAGTACCGCAAGTATGTTCAGTTATGCCTGTGGGAGGGTTGGTCGCCCCACGCGCTATTATGAGAAGACATCTTCTAACTATAGTCTTGTCTTTCAGACTAGGGAGACCCAGCCAGTCTCCATCCCTCGTGGACGATGGAGTCTGGAAGGCTACAGACAGGGTGTTTGGATCCGGTGCTGTGGTAGATGGCCTGGAACCTGACAGTTGTTACGCCTTCAGAGTTCGAAGCTGCAGGAACTCCATCTTTAGCCCTTACAGCCCAGAGGTCTCCTTCCACACTCCACCTGCTCCTGGTAACCTATTTTCCACTTATTTTCTTCCTGTAGGGCTAGTTTTGTTTGTGCTTTTTTTGACTTCTGATCAAATGTCTGCATTTCTATAAATGAAATTCTTCTTACAATTTATTTTATTCAAATAACTAAAGAGAAACTTGTGTAGATAAACACGGTGATAAACCTCAACTTTATTTGGGTAAAGTTAGATTTTGGCTCGCCACAAATGAAAATCCAAAATTGAGTCTCTCAGAACAGGGCTACTGGAAAGTATGTCCAATCAACTGTACAGTTTAGGCACTCAGCTCTTTGTTGGACCTCCTTTTGCATTAATTTGTTCATCAGTGCAGCGCTGCATGGAGGTGATCAGCCCGAGGCTCTTAAGTAATTTAGCAAGCCTGGGTTACTTTAGTGGCCTTACACTGGTGTGCATTGTTGGATCTGGTGCGTCTCATTTTCCTCCTGACAAATTGTCCATGCACAGAAGTTTCCTAGTAGTAAGCTGTGTTGAGTTAATAAAGCAGTGTTGGACAAAAAAACCCCAGCAGATGACATGGCTTCCTAGATTGTCAGACTGTAGAAATGTTTCTCTTAAGTTGCAGTCTGTCGCTCTCCACGCTTTGTCCAGATTCTGGGAACTTCTAATTTTAAAATGAAATGCAAAAGGTACTTGCAACTAAAAAGATTTGGTACCACTGAGAAACAGTCTAGATCTTTTTTTGCCCAGGGTGGATGCTTCTGACATCCACCCTTGTGATTGGTGCCCATGTCCTGGTTATGTCAGGGTGCTTGTGAATCTCCAGCAAACTCAGTCCTCAAGGCTACAGCTATCCCTTGAACATCGTTAAGGTTTTCATAATAATCCTCAAATTGACAGAAATACACACTTTTCATTTCATTTTTGGAATTTAATTACAAAAATAAATCAAACTTTATTCATATGACACCTCTCATACAGGCCTGTGGAACATAGCTCTTTGCAATATTAAAAACAACTTTAAAACTTTACCAAAAAACAAAAGCTTGTCAAATGATGAGAGATGAGATCTTGCATCCACTTGAAAATTAAGTTGAATTAACTTTTCAATTATATTCTAACTTCAGATGTGCCCATACTTTCCTAAAGGAAATAAATTGTTAGAGATTAACCAGAATGCAAAAATGTATTTAGATGTTTTTACTAAATTCCCCCAACATCAGCCTCTTGGACGGAGAGTTTTTTTTGGTGTCAAACACATTAATTAACAAGCAAACAGACTACTGGAGCCACAATCCCTTCCTATTTGGCCCCATTTGGCCCACGCAGCAGCTAGGCTCCCATTGTCTGTAGTTTCTGGGACCAACTTGGAGCATTATGACAATTCATTTTTCCTAGAAAGACAAATGGTTGACAGATGGTTCTGTTGCTAAATATTTGTTTTTGAAGCTCACATAGTGGAGGTAATTAAGCACAGTGGCATTTTTTTCGTTGTTACCATGGTAATTTCTTATCCCCCCCAGCTTAAAGCAGTGCAGGCTTTGTCTGTGTGGAAGTGAACGCTGAACTGTCTGAAAGCCTGGAAAAGCAAACTGCTGGCACAGCTTACTTGGCATCGCTTGTAATTGGAAGATGAACGGGAATTTATCCAAAATCTGCCACAACTGTGTGTGGGACTCGATTTTAAATTCAACATTGATTGGAATCTTTCCAGTAAATTCACTCTGTTTGCTCATTGCTGTTTTCTAATAATTTAAAGATAAATGGTTTGGGTATCTTGCATTTGCATTAAAACGTGTAGAATAATTGTTGGCCCCTTCAGTCATGACTTCATCTCTTAACACATTACAGTAACTTAAATGTATATTAAAAAGAAATTCTCATTTTAGATTAAATATGAATCACTATCAATAGGTAATAGGCTGAAATAATGCTTTTTTTTTATTGAGAGCCTTTTAAAAACCTTTACCTTGCGTTAGCTTTCAAATGGAGATCGCTGGATATGGTGCACTGACTGAAAAGGATGCGTTGCTTTGCCACATAAGATTCTGGAACATACTGGACAACAAAAAATTTATACAGATAGAAAAAGTTGCTTTTTTTTTCCTGTTTTTTGATTTTAGGCATTTATTGCTTGGCTGATGGGATTATAGCAGTCTTGCTAGTTATACTGATCTTAATACTGTGGCATAGTTGCTGTTCACCCCTCAGGTAGATTTATTCTGTTCTTTTCATGCCCTAGTTGGTATTCCCAGATATATCATATTTTTGCCTAAAGATGACTTCAGATTGCGGCGGGATGGCTGAGTGAACACGTCGGCCCATGTGTCCTGGATTGCTGTAATCATGGCCTTTGGCCCATTAGCTATTTTTATACTGCATTTTATTGTAACCAGCTGATGTTTGTAAATGGGAGCAGGAGATGAGGGAGCTGGAGATTCTCTTCTAGACCTTTTTTTAAATGTTTTTAAAGCTGTGTCATAGCGCCCCCCTGTGTCCAAACTTGCCCGTTATCAAGTCCATCCATTTCAATCCTAAAAGTTTTTCCTGAAATTAAGAAATGTTTGACTTATGTGATCTTTATTTCTGATTTACCTGGTCTCTTTCTGTCTTTCCATGTGCAGTTTTTAGCTTCCTGTTCAGTGACGAGTGTGGATTCAGCACAGAGCGCCTCATTCTGAACAACCGACGGGACGCTGTGGAGAGTGTGGCGGGCATGGCTTTCCTCCTCGCAGCAGAACGAGTGCAGACGGGCAGCTACGTTGGTCTGGATTACATCATTGGGGACACGGGCATCTCTCAGGGGAGGTATGCAAAGACTCTGTCTAAAACCAAATGTTTTATTTGCAACATCAGCACGTTCATTAAAGATTAGGGGAATATGCTGTTGTCTACAAAATGTAGGGAAAGAAAAACTCAAAGGCTTTTTGTCTGTTGCAGACACTACTGGGCCTTTAAGGTGGAGCCGTACTCCTACATGATTAAAGTGGGCGTGGCCTCTGACACCAAACTGATCGAATGGTTCCACAATCCAAGAGACACCAGCAGCCCAAGGTAAGCGCTGCACCCTGCTGCCATCCAGCTACCTGAATCTATTCTGCAGACGGTTGAAAAATCTGGGTAACAAAAGCAAGGGGTGTTGTTAAACGGCTAAATCTGCGTGCATAATCCTGTTGTTGCACAAGTGAACCTGTGTGAACTCATAAAGAGCTTACTTGCAGACAAAACCTACCTTTCTCGCTGGATCAAGTCATGTTAAACCATGTAAAGAAACACCTTGAATTGACAATTAAAATGAAAGTCTGTGGTAATGGCATAAGTATTATTCAGTAACTAATTAGAGAAAAAAAGTACTTTTTTTTTTTTTTTTTTCTCCATCAACGGAATGGCCTTAAAAATCATTGTTGTGTGAAGAATGAGAGAAATGCTTGGCTTAAAAACCTTACAGCCTTACTTATCTGATCATTATCAGCTACAACACCTGTGAAAGACATCAACTTGGTCTGTACCAAACTGAGCTGGGCTCCCTGGAGCGTTTTTTTTTATCAACTTATTTTTCTATAAATTTCTTAGTTATTTTAGATTTTTGTGGAGATTTTTTGCAGCTCTAGCGGCTCGCTTTTAATCACAGTAGGCTGACGGGAAAGGGGGGTGGAAGAGGGGGGAGACATGCGGCAAAGGACCGCGGGTCGGAGTTGAACCCGGGTCGACCGCGTCGAGGACTAAGGCCTCCATACATGGGTCGTGCTACCAGCTGCGCCACCAGCGCGCCCTAGATTATTTTCTGTAAAGAATAAACTTTCCATTTATTGCATATCATAAAACATAAGCATAGATTTTCACTTTAAGGTATGAAATGTATGCATAATTTGTCATTTTTAAACGTAGCTCTTATCTGTGTATTTATAAATAAAAAGCCCATAGTGTTCTGTATGATGTCAATCATGAGACTAAACTGGAAAAAAAATGGGTCTCAGTCCTGTTATTGGCACAACTCCAAAGACACTTTATTTAAAATGTAATACAGACTGTAACAGTCATTTAAACTATAATTATTAAGTATGTATTATAAGCTCGTTTGGATTGCAAATGATCCATTCAGATCTACACAATTAAATTTGATTAAAATGGGATTAACTGAAAGTGATGTTGTTGAGCTATACAAAGTCTGCACATTAACATGTGCAAGCGTGGTGTTAATCAAACATGCGCCTAAATGTTTCCCTAAACTGTGATTTATTCAAGGAGAACGTAACGGACAAGGATTTCTTACTTCAGAGAGACTTGTGTGCCTTGAAAATTAAAAATGATTACGGTTGCTTATTCTGTTCTGATGGCTTATCTGTTCCCCGCGGATGTCGTCTCTTTAAATAATCATCTTGTATAGCTTCTGTGGTTCACAAAAAAAGCAAACAACCAAAAAAACTTGCTGAACATTCAAATCCCTTTTTGATGACCCAACTTGATGAACACCCAAATTTTGACCGCTTTTGGGTTTGAGAACCTCATAATTTCTGGCCACGCTCCTTTGATCGCTTTCTCTGTCTAGTTTAAAACCATAGCCAGAAGCAGACAAAACCAAAGATAAAAGCCTGGATCTTCAATTTGCACACACACTGGTCTGGAGAAAATTGGTTAATTTTTTGGTGGAAAGTTTAAGGAATGTAAGAAAACTAAAAGTGTGTCAGCAATGAGTTTGAAAAACTCATTGCTGACACACTTTGATCAACTAGACGAATTGATCATCCTAAATCACATTTTACCTTTCCCCAGGTATGACCATGACAGCGGACATGACAGCGGCAGCGAGGACGCGTGCTATGAGCTCTCCCAGCCCTTCACTCTTATCACCCTGGGCATGGGCAAGCTCTTCATCCCAAAGGCCTCTTCTTCCTCCTCTGTTTCCAACGCAAACGTGTCGTCCGGCGACCCCGGCAATCGGGTGCTTCCAATGCCGCAACGCTTGGGCATATGCTTGGACTACGATGCACATCGGGTGTATTTTTACGACGCGGACACCATGAGGTGCCTTTTCGAGAGGCAGGTTGACTGTTCGGGAACGATGTTTCCAGCCTTTGGTCTCATGGGCAGCGGGAAGGTCCAGCTGGAGGAGTTCATCGCCGCTAAGAAACTGACCTTCTGAGTAAAGGATGAAGGATGTTGGCGCATTAGGACTTGAATCTATTGAGGTTTTTTTTTTTTGTGTGCAAATCTAGAAGGCAATTTGTCCTATGAGGGTAAAATTTAACCATTTTTCTTTGAGCCGGTTATCCACAGGGCTCCCCCCCTCCTGCTCTATAAATGAGATAACCAAACTAATGCGTCCACATTCAGAGGTCTTTTGGAGATTGATATGAAAGATCGTCTTCGCAAACCAAAGTCTCTGCGTCTGTGAATTGTTAACGACCCGTTTTTATTTGCCAGCTGGGATCAGCTGCTATTGAACTGGCTACAGACTTGGTAGTCACTTTAAATCATCGTTTTTAACATAAAACACCTTACACTGGGACACTGCTTTAATATTCTAGATGATTTCTTGTTCGTTTTTATATAGCGTTAGTTGGGATTGGTGGTTCTGTGTGTGACGGTAGCAGCACAGGTTTAGACGTAATGGAGGATCTGAGGGGACGGTTGTTGCTAGTTCTTGAAACTAGCACCGTTGTGCCTTTTAACCCTTTCTGGAAATCAATGGCGTAATTACATAATGACTTTGTCGACCAGTTTACCCTAGTTTTATCTCTGAAAACACTACTCTAGTTTTCAATGTTACATTTAGCTGTTTTGCACAATGAGTAAAATAATGCACATAATCTCTCACTTTTCCTCACTGCTTGGTGTGATTTTTATTTTTCATCTTCAAACTGCACCGAGGTGAACGTGGATGTCTCTCATTCACACACAGTTTCTTCCTATTGTTTAATGATGTGACTGTCACTTTTTTGAATAGCACAGAACACTAACATAACATCAGTGGTGTTATCCAGTAACCACAATCTACTTCACAACCGCGCCACCGTTAGCAGCCTAACATTTTCGGCTCTGGTGCTGATTTAAGTGCAACACGCACAGCTTTGTCACCTCACAGCCTTTTTCACAGTTTAAAGGAAGCATTTATTCAGGTTCATCCAAAAAGTGCTATCACAAAATGGTACCTTAAGTCTGGTGCACAGCCGTACAGTGTAGCATGTTAACCTCTTTACTGTTCAAGTTTGGCTGTCTTGGGGTAGACCTGGTGGATTTTCAGTTTTAGGGGCACGGCAGAAGGTTTTGGACACCGCATTTGTTTTTTGGTTAAATATTGTTTACGTGCCTGCACATAGGTTGGTTTGTACATCTGTGTATATATGGTGTGATTTCTGAAGGGTTAGGGTATCCAGTTTGTATGTGTTTTCTCAGGTTTTAGCCCAGATTGGGGCTTGATGCTACCTACCTCTGTCACTCTGCCCTGGAAAACCTTAACTGCTGTCCCTTTCCTGATAGAAAACACATGGGTTGATTTACAGCTCCCTTTTTTTAATTTTTTTTTAATCTAAATCCTTTTCTTTAAGACTTTAAGCTGACATTTTGATATTTCTTTTTTTTCTCTTCTTAAAAACTGTTAATAAATTGGGTTTGTTTTTCAGTGAAATGAAGTAAATCATATTAGGTGTTACTGTACGGAGATGTTTGCCTGTTAAGCTGCCTTTGGTCAAGGGAATTTTTCCAATGGATTAAACTTCTTCTCTTCCTGTTCATGGTGTTCATTGGTGTAAGAAATGTTACATTTGCTTTTAATTATTAACAGATATTGTCTCCAATTTCAAAATGGAATATTTGATTACTGTGATGGTTTGCATATTTTGTCCCACGTGTTTGCATCTGTTTTAACTCCAGTCCTCACAGACCTAAAAATCATAGAAAAAATGAATACTCTCACCAAAATCTATGCATTTATTAATTGGCAGTAAGGGTTCAGTTTTATTCCTGCACAGAATGTACCGATTACAGAACTAATGGCTGAATGTTATTTTATATGCAAGATTGGTTAGGAGTTGCAGCACATATGTCATGAGGCTTAACAGTGTATCAAACTTTAAACAACGCATCCTAAATATTACATTTAACATAGATTTGGTACTAAGTGCACAGATTGGCTCCATATATAATTACAAGAGTGCACTTTAGTGATCTGTAGCATGTCTGCAAATGTTCTGCTCTGCAGGTGTTTTAATACTAGTGTTTCTGTGTGCAATATTATCAAGGGGGGTGCGAGACGGAAGAGTGGACACCTGAGCCTTTAGTCACAATTTGCACTGTTTATAGATTGCTTTGTGGTAGTAAATGGGCTGCTCCTAGAGGAAAGTAAATTTTAAATGCTTCATAACCAATCTTAAATGAAAATTGTTCTGAGGATTGGATGTGGTGGTGGTGAATTTCTGTATATATTGTATGTAAAGATATGGAAAGGGTATATATTTTTTTTCTTTTGCTGTGTGATGAAGCTTTTGGTGAATAAACATTTTAAATCAAATTCTGCGCATCTAGTGTGTCTGTGGCACTATTTACTTCAACATTTAAATGCAGAGCTGAAGTAGCAGATATAAATTGTTGTGGAAACCAGAGTCATGCTTAACCTTAGCATTTAACTGCTGTTTTGTATCATACCTACAGGTAAAATCATAGATTTTCTTTTCATCAGAACTCTCTTGCTGCATGTTAGATCAGCTGAACTGCATTTTGTGGACTTTCTGACTGTAAAGAATAAAATGGTCCAGCCTTGAAGTAACGAATGTATAGGCTAGAATATTTGTAATTTTGGCAATATTCTGGAGGTGAAAAAGGAAACCCTGGAAACCTGTTTTAATATGGGATTTTAATGTCATGATGAGCTCTGAAGCCTAACTGAAACTCGTCATTACTTTGTAAATGTTCACATACTTGATTAGCAACTACTTTCTCAAGAATTTTACATAGAATTTTTTTTTATATAGGTCTGTAATTTAAGTCATCTTGATCAAGAGACAACTTGGTTGTGATTGGGTCTAGCATACATGTTGAAGGTTTAGATGAAGGTTTTTTAGATAACTCGGAAAGCTCTACTGGGGCAGTCAACGATCAAACAACGATCAGGTTCTAAACATTTCTCCAACGCTGCCTCACTTATTGAGGACGAGGTAATCCATGTCTGGGAGGATGCTAACGATTTTTAATTTTTATTAGAATCAATTTTATTTATGAAGAATCCCATAAAGTCATTACTGCTGAGAGCTAATAGAATGGACGGATCAACAGAGCTATGACTCTGGGTAAGTTTGCCAACTGTACTAAAAAGAAACCTAGGATTATTTCTATTCTCTATTGATGAAAATATGCTGATCTAACTTTGCGAAGGATCTTTTTATACAACAGTAGACTGTTTTTCTAGAGTAGGTACGATTCCTCCAGATTTGTAGAGCAACATTTTCTCTCCAGTTTCCTAACTTTTTGCTTCAAATAATGCAGCTCAGGATTAAACCAGGGAGCCATCTTCCTATGAATAATTACCTTTCTTTATCAAGGGTGCTACATTGTCTTGTATGCATGACAATGTAGTGTTACTTCCGCATTGCAAAATGCTAAGAGGAAGTAATACTATCAATAAGAGTACCAATTTGTGAAGGAAAAAACACCATTGCTGCCATCTGCTAGGTATTTCTGTGATACTGAGGAAATTAAAAGGGGGGCAGACTCTTTGAAGTTTGATACAGCATTATCTGATAAGGATCTCTATAATTAAACCTTATTTTGGGGGATGAGAAGTTAAATTGAAGTCAAAGGTTATTAGAAAATGGTCAGATAGGACAGGGTTGTGAGGAAATACTGTTAATTCTTCACAATCAATGCCATATGTCAGCACAAGATCCAAAGTATGAAGGCAAGAGTGCATTGGTTTATGCACATTTTGAGCAAAATCAATTGAATCTGGTATACAATTAAAGGCTACATTAAGGTTATCACATTCAGTGTCTACATGATAACCTATAATAACCTTGTCAGTGTTTAACACTAAATCAGATAAGAAGTTGGAGAAGTGAACTAAAAACTGAGAGTAAGGGCCTGGTAGACGATACAAAACAACAAACAGAAGAAGTTTTATTGCTTCGCAGTTTAAATGAGAGAAATGAAGGGTTAAATGTTCAAAAGAGTTGTAGCTATTAACTGGCCTGGAAATAATTAATAAATCGGTATTACAGGTACGTTCAAGCTCTTCAATGAGTGAGGCTGTTGAAAGGGGAACAAACATGTTGCTGGATTGTTTGGTATTACTGCATGGATCAGAGAATGCAAAGGTGAGAGCTCTCTGGGAAGCTCAGAAAGGCAATTATGGGCATCACTGTCAAAGGTGAAGGCTAAAAGATCATCTTTAATGTAACATTTGTACGTCCTATTTTGTGGTAATGAATCTCCAACCTGAACGCTGGAGATAGGCACCAGCAACCCCCGCGACCCCATGAGGGATTAAGCGGGTCAGAAAATGGATGGATGGATGGATGGAATCTCCAACCTGATTAGAAGGATTGGATGAATGAATGGTAAAAGAAGAGCCAAACAAACCACCAGGTACCATTTAGGTTAAACTCGAAAGTAAAGGCGTCACATTCTGGCTGAACCATCTGTGGCACTTTGTGAGAGCTCACATGCAGATAAAAAAAAATCCCAAGGTTGCCAGAATGGATGATGAAAAGCCCTCACATTTCTGGGAAGGGTATTCTTTACTCCATAAAGAACGGAAGGATCTAGCACGGATGGTGAGGAGGACACAATGAATTGTAGGATGCCGTCTACAAGATCTAGACACGGTTTATGCCGCACAAGTCTGCTTGGCTACATCTGGCATGAGAATCTGTGAATCTGTTCAGGGCACAATGAAGTCTGAAGAATACCAAGGGTTCCTGGAGTTGACCACAAGGTGTTCACCCAGAACAGGGCCAAAAATCGCTCAAGGGTGTCTGAAAAATAATAAACAAAACACTGGACTTCTCTTGAACGAGCCCAGATCTTGATTCTATTGAACATTTCTCTAGAAATCTCTGAAAGCTGCGGAGGACGCCACCTCTAAAACCAGAGACAGCTCGAGCAGGTGGCTCCAGAAGAGTGGGCCACATTACCTGGCTGTGGATACGTAATGACGTCTCCTTGTGAAGCACAGAGGTCAGTTGTTGGCCGTGACCGCTGTAAAATGTGCAGTCACAAAAAAATCGAATTAATAATACCACGTGTTTTTGCCCACTCTATTTATATTTGTTCAATTACAAAATTACAGAAATCTTCAAAAGTCTGTTTTGTGGTAAACATGGCATAAGGGATTCTCACTAAGCTTTTGCCAGTGTCATGCTATAAAGTTATTTTTATTTATTTATTGTGGCTGCGTAACAACAGATTTATGGACATATGTAGGCTACCTCTAATGAGATCTGAAGCCCTCTATGAGAATCAAGGTCTAAGATGTTTATAGCTCAACTTTCATATCAAGTGCTTACGACTCACGAGATTATTTCATAAGTATTCATATCAGTCTCGGTTCACTTATCCTCTCGTTTGTCTGTGTTGCTTCCAACATTAGGTCTTTAAATATCTGCTCTTTTAAGTTGTGACTTGTCACAAACTGTCCTCTAAACAACCAGATATAAGTATACACGCAATAATATGAGCTAGATTGAGGTGTAACACAATGCTGGACAGCCTTATTAATTAATGCACTGAAATGCATGAATAAAACTAAGATGGCTTTTGTTCATAGTCATAGAACAGCACTTTTTGGGGATTATTTTATTTCTCGTGAACCTTAATTACTAAACTACATTAAATCTACAAGCCTCCAGTCTCTGATGACATCACAGAAAGCAAAAAGTTACTCAGTTCTCTCTCAGGTAAGTCCAACCAGAATTTCCCCATTATGGGACAATAAAGTAATTTCATATCTTATCCTTTGGAAGACTAACCGTTGTGATGCTGATTGCGGGGAATTTATATATTATTTGACAATCTCTGCTTTTAAAGATACTAAGATACTCAGACCAGTCAAGCCTCATCTTGATTATTACAGAGATGACTAAAAATAGTTTGAAATGTTTTTTTTTTTTTGCGGAAAGAAGTTAATGTAATTCCTAAAATTAAAGAAGGGACTTCCACAGGGCACATTTCATGCAAGAACCTCCACTGTATGTTATTATTTTTTTTACTTTTCTTATATTTTTCCTCCTTTTCTTTTCATGTTTTTTTTTTTAAATCAAAGTTCTCCTGCAGAGGTGTCTACTTGTTTTCTGTCCGGCTACAGCAAAATATCTCAGATGTCAGTGATGACATTACCTAAATCTGGCAATCATGCAACACACTGAAGCATGTGTTGCATGGTTGCTATATCTTGGGAAGAGAACTGTCAGGGCCTGCACAAACCATGTCAGGGAGACAATGTTTTTTTTCAAAATGATAAGCTGGGCCCAAAACAAAGTTCAATATAACAGACTAATAACTCTTGTAGTAATACAAGGAACTCAAGCACAAACCGACCTCCCAAACAATCAAACCACTGTTGACAAAAAAGGGAAAATACCAACTAATAAACAAAGACTTAACTAATCAAAATAGCAAATACTAGTCAAAATAGTACTAATTAGTGACCAAAAACGAACATGTTTGGGTTAAGACTATCTGCCCAAAGTAGAAGAAAAGCTGAACAAATGACAAACACAAAATATCCCTTCGCCGCCTTACAATCAGACCGGGGTCTGACCCACCAACGTTAAGGTATTTAAGAAAAACTGTTGCAGTTTTGACTCTTTTCTTTGATATGGCACCCCAACAGCAACTCCCAGGGGGACATTCAGCAACTTGTCGGTCCCAAGATCCAAGATGGAAAAATCTGCAAAATAATTGTTCAGGCATCATCATGTTTACTGATGTAAGCTTAATATTTGCTCGTCTTGTGACGTCATCAACCCAGATACACATAAAAAACGTATTTGTTTCTTAAAAACTTTGGGTTTTCTAGAGGTCTGCAATGGAAGTCTGCTTCTTATTGCAAAGCTGTTTAGAGGTTCAGCAAAATTTGATCAAATATTTTAAACAAATAAATGCACCACTGAATAGTACCTTTAAAGCACTCTTGAGCGCCCCCTGCTGGTTTGCGGGATCCTTTCAGCAACTGCAAGGCCTTGGGCTGGCTCTGGCGATTGCTGTCTCCATATGGCTGTCTCTGCTTACCCTCCATTCATATTTGTAATTCTTCTCTTATGGTGGTGAAGATTCTCAGTCATCCAGGTGATCAATCCAAAAAAAGTAAGTAAGTGAATAAATGAATAAATAAATCAAGTTCTATTGTGAAGCTGAAAATGCTTATCTTCAATATTATTGCACCAGAATAATTCAGATTTAAAAATATGTACAGTATACTCATATCTTTTTTTTATTACACAAAGATAAACATAGCAGTTTGAAATAGGCTAGCAATGCCTTTTTCATTAGTTGGGACTGTCTTATTTAACAAATGAAAAAGGTTTTAACGAGGTTGGCTCATACTTTAATAATCGGGCTCTCACCTACTGAGGATGCTGGGATGGAGCAGGTAGAAGCAGCTATTTTTATGAACTTTATTGAGCAGATTGTATAAACACACAAACAGACAGTTACACAGAAGAACATTAGACAGGTGCTCTAAAAAAACCAAAAAAAACAATGAAAAGGAGTGTAATTACACTATTCTTTGAGAAATCTCTCAAAAATATCCGTGGATGTGGTGCTTTGTTTAGAATCAATTAATGTCAGGGATTTTGTGTATACTCTTTAAACTCATACAAGAAACTTGAGGAAAGTTGGGGAATGTTTTGGAATATTTACGTTTGTGTATATGAAATTTACCATACAAAATGAATAGGTTTGTAATAAAAGTAGCATTAAAATCTCCGTGGACAAAATACAACATCACACTCGTATAGTCAATTACAATGTTTCTTTTGAGTTTACACATTATATATTGTTCAAGATGAGTCCAGCAGGTAGAAGAAGCAGCAGGAGGAGGAGTAGCGGTGATGACGTCACAGCGCACAGGCTCGCTGTCCGTGGCTGCAACGCGGAAGGAGGAACGCGTCTCCCCCTCCGTCACTGAGGTGTAATTTCGGCGTCAGCGCCTCACAAGGTGCAGCCTTCAGCGGAAACCTGCGAGACCCCTGACACCTTCATGCCAGCGCCAATTTATTTAAACCCAAAGCGGACATATATCCCCTCTCTTTTTCTCCCCCCCGTGACGGACCTGAAGGAGAGCGCTGAAGGTAACGTGCGCGCGCTGAACGGCCGCTTGTGTTGTTTTGTCCACTACCTGCTGCTAGCTGGAGTGACCGCCTGCGCTAATGTGTTTCCGGGACACCGCTTACCCTTCTTCTTTTTTTTATTATTTTATTTCGTATCTCTCTGGCTTTTGGGTGTAATGTAAGAGGAGACATTGCCCCACGGAGTATCAGTGCAGCGAGCCAGCTAGCTAGTGTGGCTTTAAGGTCGGCAGGCTTCAAAGCGTTGTTGACGTTGTTTGGTTTGACAGTTGTGGCATCCCGCAGGGCTGCTGCTGGTTAGCTGCCTTTAAATCTCTGCAGCTTATACCATGCAAACTGGTTCATATGCTTGCTAGCTACGTTTAGTTCCTGGGTAGAATATAAAGCAACCGGGACCCCATTGAATGGTTGCTATTTGTTAGGTATAAGGCCCAGGCACTGAGGTTTTACATGCGGGTTTAGAAAAAAATTATAAGACAAAAAAATTATACATTAGCCCCTAATTACGTTTTGGGAGAAAACGGAAGACGTGCATAAGTAGTCAAACGGTTTAAAGGTGGCGTTTTATAGCTTGTAGGAGCTTGTGGAGATGCTTGTGGTTTAGTGAGAATGAACATGCGTCTGCACGTTCGTCCAGCTGGTGCCCCACGTTTGCCATTACTAGCTGAACTACATAATCTGCTTCAGCAAAAGTGTTTGAATTCATCGGGCTGATTTATCAGCCTTAGGTGATAAATAAGGCATGTGGGGATGCTATGAGTGCTCCTGTGACAAGTCAGATCCACACACTATGCTGGATGCAGACTGATCATACTCCCAGGATGAACTGTCGCTTTATTTGAATAGAAACCTACTGAAAGAGATTCAGTTTTGCCTTTTTTAATGAACATTTGGTGTGCCCCCCCCCCCCCCCATCCCCCATTGAGCCGTTACAGATAATTTTGCACATTATCAACTGAGCACAACCTTATGGTATGTTTGATTTTAAATAACAATGACCTTAGTCTTTACACTAAATTCTAACACACAAAAATGCATATTGTTATCTAAAACAGAAAGGCAACAAATATTCCCACCACTTCTAAGACGCAGATTTTTACAGTTACAAAAGTTTTATATACAAAACTAAGTTGAATTAAAAAAGTTTTAACAAACACTCTGAATTTAGTATTAGTTTAAGGTGTTTCTTATGCATGATAATATGTTTTTGCCTTTTCACTCTCTATAGAGTAACACTTTATATTATCTGGTTAATCAGAAAAGGTCACCTACTTGCATAAAACAAGATATGACCAGTTTTCCCTTTAGGGGTAGCGTTTCTTTAATCTGTGTATTATTTTTATGAGCGGAAATGCTCTCAAACAGATAACTCGGTCTTTCTTGTAGCTGAGAGAAAAGTCGGTGTATCACGCTTCTTTCAGCCAGTTGAGCAGCAGTGTGCAGCAGCAGGCGAGGGCCGGGCAGTACTCTGTCCCTCTCTGCTCCATACAGCTGTAGAAAAGGGCTTAAAACCAGATGAGCGGTCGGATAAAAAATGGTTTTGTAGCTGTTTAAGTCCACCAGCAAATTCATTTTCTGTTTCAGTTTAGAAGTCACAATTGCCTGCTTTAGAAACATGTAAGATTTAGTTTGAAATAGCCGTGAAAAACTCACATTGTGGTCAACATTTTTGTCCTATACTTGAATTCAGTAAAAAAAGCTCTTAGTCTTATTTATTATTTAATATACTTTTGTCTTCTTATTAACTTATCATATAATATACTTTTTTATTGAATTATTTTTCAAAAACTATTTAATCCCTCCTGATCCACGGAGCCCAATTTTCCTGTATTAGTTTAATTTGTTTTGTTTTTTTTCATCCTGGCGTCGGTCATTTCCCTTTGCTTGGGTTTCCTTTGCTCAGCACATTTCCCTGCACTTATTCAAATTATGGAAAACTGGCCAAGGTGTCTTTTAGTTTGCTTCTGTCTTGAGAATGCCAAGTCTGGATGGTCAATTTATGCTTCTCTGTGTAAATGTAATACAAAGACATTCCTAAATATAGTTGAAGTATTATTATTATTATTATTATTATTATTATTATTATTATTATTATTATTATTATTATTATTATTAGTTTTTTAATGTTTTTCCTTCTGTCATAACTATATGGTTGTCATGTGCTCCCACAATCTCACAAATTATGTTTTGGTGGGAGGTTATGTTTGTCAGGAACACGCAGATAAACAATATGTTGCTCAGTAAATAAATACCACAAATCTAAGCCATACAGGCCTGGTCGTCACTTTGACTTTTCTCTGTTGTATCATAGGCGTCATATCAGCTGTTGACTTCGTCGTCTTGGTTGCTATACACTAATCACTTGGTCAGCTTTTCCCTGATTGGCTGCAGCCTGTTATCGTGAAATAAAAAACCTATAAAACAAGCATCTCTTCCTCCCCCTATTTAGTAAATGAATTGACGCTGAAAACACCCACTTTTTTCAGCCAAACAAATGCATCAACAAACTGCGTATTGTTAGATGCACTTCTGATCGGGACCACATTCGTTTCTTTTCTGGTCAAAGTTTGTTTTCATTTGTTAAATTAAAGAAAGCCTGTTCAAGCATGATTTTTTTCCCCCCCCTCATTATAGCCTGTACAGGGCTGAATGATTCGGGCCACCTGTGGCTGGTGTCCTGCACCTTTTAGACGCTTCTTCGCTTGAACACCCCAAATTTTAAATGAATTGATCATTTGCAGGTTGCCTTCAGAACCCGGTGACATTCTGAGCTAAATCGGCTGATTCCGAACATGCGCACGTCTAGAACATCTGCAAGGTAACAGGATCGTCTTCCTCTGCCGTCTAAAGCAAATTAGAATCAGCCAAAATCGTATTCAGACATCTAACAAAAACAAACAAAACAACAAAAATCATTAATCTGCTCAGAAAAGCCCAATCAGTGCATCTCTGTTTCTGAGTTCATCACTGTTATTGTCCCCAAAGTTTCTGCTGATGATTCTTTTTTTTTTTTTACAAGTTCAGACTTTGTGGACGTGTTATATAATGTCCAGTCTGGCATGAATGATCCCCGTTTCCATCATTCAGTGATTTCTGAGGAGAGCAGTGACGTAAGAGACGACTGCAAGAGTGTGTGAACTGCAGTATGTGGTTACTGTGGACCAAACAAGAACGTGTTTTATTGGAAACGCCCAGTTATTTACACACACCCAACACACACCCATCGTTTTCAGCGTCCTTTTAATAAACCTCATTAGTTCATCTGTGTGCGTTAGCACTGATATAATAGGAGGAGTTAGCATGTCGACTTTTATATATGAGACTATTGGTCTGCGGATAATAACTAGTAATGTGTGACTGAGTAGAAAATGTTAGCATACATAAATTAGCCCATTTCAATCCGCCTTATAATGTTTAACCCTAATGACGTGGTCCTTTGGGGTGAGGCAGTGGAGGGATTCAACAAATAATTAGCGTTTTAGGAACCTGCGGAGGCTAAATATTGTGAATAACACAAGCAACAATTTGTCTTCAGAATAACTTAATTTTATTTCCATCTAATTTCGGCCTCTGTGTTCAAATGGGAAGTCATGCAAATGATCAGCAGATGAACTTGTGTTTGCAGCTCAGCGCAGCAGAGCTATCGGTATCTGAGGAAGAGGAAGTGACATGAAATGAAGCTTTGCTTCTCTGGCTCAGGTAAGCTCACCTGGTGAGCACCGGCCCAGCGGGGCTGAAGTTTGCAAATGAGTCAGTGTAAGGTTTCGTTGAACTCTTATTTGAATTTAGCCTGGACAGACTTCATGGTGAGCAGAGTACACCTCCGTGTTTAGGCGGGGATATCTATACGACTTTGATCAAATAAGGAAGCTTTCCGCTCCCTTGATGCCCACATTAGTTCTGCTTTTGCTTTTAGTCACACTGCCTGGCATGTTCACATCAAGTGATTTGTCCTGTTTTGCTGAGGATTGCTAACTCAGTAGCTAGGCCTGGCCGATAAATCGATTTAATCAATTAGTTCGAATTTACGATTTTTTTGTAAGAAATCATTTTTGATAAATCGGGATTTCATTTTGCCAATGCACTCACTGGGCTTCCATAAAGAGAATAGCATGCAATGCTAAATATGTGTTTAGGAAAATTTATTGTTAAAATATTGTAAAGAGGACTTATTAACTTTTTTTGTGAAGTTACAGAAGTGAAGCCTGTCCTTGTCTCATTGTATAAAACCACTAGCAGCAAACATTTTGTTACATTTTCTTTGTTTACGACGTCAGAGCCCGGCCCGCCATCTGGTTTCACAGCTTGTCTTTAGTTGCTCTTTGAATTCAGGTCAACTCCCTGACGCAATGCTTGAACAAAAGCAAGTTTTTAAAAATAAGTTCTTTAATTTCTTTTTGTGAAACGAATAGGAAGAAAAAAAATCGATTTAATTGGATTTAGTAAAATAAAATCGCCCAGCCCTATCAGTAGCGCTACAGAAGCGCTACATTCCTTGCAGCTGTCACCGTTTCTGTGATTCTGTGAGAGGAGCCATTTGTGCACAACACCCTGAATCATATGTGCAAAGCAGCCCGAGTTCACAGTCCCTATATCATGTATTCCTTTTGTCATATTCTTGCATTATCACATGCAGTGCTGTGAAAGCATGATGCCCCCTTACAAATTTATTCTCCGTCTTTATTAAGCAGCAAAGTCCAGTTGCACTTGACCTTATAAGGTTACAAACTGATGACTGGACATTCTTCTTCAGGACTTTCTGCAGAAGAGCAGAATATCCCATCGATCGTGGCAAGCCTCCCAGGTCCTGAAGCGGCAAAGCGACCTTTTCGGACAGGTGTCTGTCAGCGTCTTTGTTTCTCATTGGTTGAAGAATTTCTTTAGCTCTGGGGCATTTCGAGTTGCCTTACGAGACCTTTTGGCCTACTTTATTGTTGTCAGACAGGTTCTGTTTAAGTGATTTTTTTTTATTCTTCACATCAAACAGTAATCAAGCCTGGGTGTGGCCGGTGAAACCTGAACCTAAAACTGTGGTCTATTACAGTTAAGTCATGATTTAACAAGGGGCGCTAATTGTTTTTTCTTTTTTTTAGTACTCAAGTTCAGATTGTAAGAATAGCTTGTTTCTTTTCTGTAAAGAAAAAAAAAAAGAAAAGAAAGATATCAATCAGAATCCTAATTTGCTTATAGTGATACAGTATTTGCTCCCGTCCCGGTTTCTGTTTAGCAGCAAAGAGTTTCTCGTACCACCATACATCCGGTATGATGTTGTGCAACAGTTGTGGTCTCACTCATGGCCATTAAAGGGTTACGGTTCCCCCATCTATCTTAGCCATCCCTCTTGCTGTCTTGGAGGAGATCCCGCCTATCGGGGAAGACACACGGGGGCGGGCCTGTCGTCTTTGTGTAACGCTCCTCCACTTTCTCCTGCTATAATTGTTCCACTCGGTTTTAATTATTCAAGTTTGTGCATCTAACAGCACATGAAAAACCCAATTATAATCAAGTCCCTTCGATGCTGATGGTGCAGGGAGTTTTATGGACACGGTTAGAGCTGCTGCTCTTCCTTGAATTGTTTTTCCTTTTTCTTTTTTTTTTTTGTAGTTCGACACAAAGCATTAGTTTGTTGGTGAATGTTGTGTCACAGCTGCTGCCGTGCATCCATTGCGTTGTGTATACTTTTAATATAACTCCGATCAGCATCACATTTAGCACTTGATCGAGTTTACTGTCCAGGAGGTGAGACTTTAATTAGCCACTTCACTCGAGGGTGTTAATGTAATCTTATTACACAGAGACCAAAAACAAGACGCTTCAGTAGCTCCGAAGGCTAGAAGGCAGCTCCGTCAGTGTTAGAAGGACTGCATTGTAAGTAATCCTCATTTACGTAAGAATACAATAGAAAACACTCGACGATTTAGTGGAATTAATCGGCTGTGCTGAGGTTTGACCCGCTGTGAGACATTAACTGTGTTTAAAATGCTAACAATGAGACCTGCTGCCTGTAGTTACCGTCTGTACAAGCAGTTTCCCACGAATAATGTTTCAGTTCTGCTTTCTGGGACAAAGGTGAGAGATGATTGACGTTTCTGCCTGTTTGCTCTGTTCAAAACGGCAGTGGATTTCTGTTTTCTAACGCACCTGCAGAGAGCGGACCCGTCTCAGAATTTGCTCTTTTTGCGCTCGTACAGTAGCGAGCCGTCACTTCACAAGGTGTGGGAACGGCTTCGGGTTGCTGAGGTGAGACTGCGCAGGTTAAATGGGAATTGGTATTCACAAAAATACACTTAAGAGTCCGTGGTTTGCAGTCACTGTGAGCATGAGTGTCATATTATTTTTGCACTTTTTACAAACCTATGGGGGTGAGAGGATGCCGAATGAGAGACGAGGGCCTGCTCCAAAATCAGAACTTTGAGGTATGACTTAAATGCAGAAGTTAAAAGCCTTTTGTAGGAAAACGTTTTTGGTACAGATGTGACAAAGACTGAGCTATTTGGCCTCAATGACAACAAAAATGTTTGGAGGAGACGAGTTGAGGCTTTCACCTTTTAGTCTTGGTGGTGGTAGCATCATGCCGTGGGACTGTTTCACTGCTGGTTGCATTGAAGTGAGGGAAATGGTGAAGTCGAAGGACTACCTACAATTACTTTAACTTCCGTCTTAAATCATCAGCTTGAAGGGTATAATTGAGACATGATTGTGTGTTCAAGCAGGATAACGATCCCAAACGCTCATCAAACATGGTTTGGAATCAGGACAGCAGCCTGGAATGGCCTTAACCTCACTGAACATCTATGCTTAAAAAGCCCAGTCTCTGCCACTTGTCTGGCTTTAAAACAACCAGTTAAAATAATTTACTCTAACTGACAAAAAGAGTAATGGAGATTGTATGTAGGCATGTGTTCAGTATATCATTTTGACAAGGAAAATAGAAAATCCACAACTGATTCAAATGTCTTCACCCAATTCTTGTTTTAGAAATCATTAAAGCTGTATGATAAACATTCACCACCTGAGGGCAGAATGGATCATTTTCTTTCACTTTATTGCTGATATACAAACTCTGACACTTTTTGTGATAGATCACAATAAAGTTTTAGTTTAAATTCATCGGAAAACCGCAGCACTTCTCACAGAGAGTCTTGCAGCTGGATGGAAAGCGACACTGTTTTAGAGTACGAATGCTTCGCCCCGTGATCCCAAAGCATGAGCCAGCTCTTAAATCTGGCATGAAAATGTTCATGAGAAGTTTCTGCATGTTGTAGAAACCTTTTCAGCTCATTCAAAGCAAGATAGATTTTTTTTTTTTTTAGGAGAATTGAGGACCTTCACAATTCTGGATCATTTTCGGATACATTCTCCAGACGCCTGAAGGTTGCCAGGGTCATCTGTTCAATCGGATCAAAGCACAAAACAGACAGTAATGTCCAGCCATCACGCTGGTTCAGAAGGAGTCAGGTCCTGGGTCCCAGCTAGGAACAGGTTTAAGTGAAAACATTGAAAATCAACCCCAGAACAAAAGCAAAATACCCAATAAAGGTTCCAGGTAAAGCTGGCAAGAGATCCTCATCATCCACGTTGAAACGAGTTCTGTACTGATATGGGCTGAAATGGCGCTCAGCGAGGAAGAAGCCAGTACTTCAAAGTGACAAATACAAATAGTAAAGTAGAAAATAGACTAAAATAGACGCCATCATGGGGAGAATAACTTTGTGGAAATATGAACATCACGTCAGTCAGCAGGTTGCAAATGGTTCTTCCAAACAGACTATAATAATAATCCTGCTGATAAATGAGTTAAAAGGAGGCTTAAGAACAACCAGGGGGATGTTTTTAGATTGTCAGATGATTTGTGGGCAGAGTTAAAGACGTGCGTGAGCAACTTGGCCTTTGTGTTTCTAGAAAAAAAGTCATTATTTTGAGGTGTTTTTATAGAATTTATGTTGCAGATTATAGTCTCCGTTAAAGTTTGTAGGTGAGAATGAAGTAGAGTCTGCATGGCCTGCCTTTTGTTAATTGTTTGTGTTTTTTTCCCCCCAGAGTGCCTCACTGCCTCAGCTTCTCGATGGGTGAATCAGGCTCACGCCGTTCCACCCTCGTCTCACGCCTGCCAATCTTCCGCCGCAGCGGCAGCAAGCGGCAGGATTCTCTGCCCTCCTCCCCGTCCTCGGGCGGAGTGGGGAACGGCGTTCACACCTCCTCGCCCTCCAGCACCAACTCCAGCTCGGGCAGCACTGGCAAGCGGCGGAGCCTGTTTCGCACGCCGTCTCTCAGCTTCACGACTAAGAGGAACAGCGACCCGCGCGTCCAGCCCATCAACCTGAACCTCACGCCTCCCCTGACGCAGACCACCGATGCCAACGGCAACAGCCAGCAGACGATCGCGGCGTCGGCCTCGGCGGGGTTCAGCGAGGGCGGCAGGCGCTCCAAGTCACGCCACTCGTTTGGGTTCGGGAGCCACAAGCAAAAGAAAATCCCACGCTCGCAGACCGAGGACTTTGACAAAGCCTCCTCATCCTCTTCCACAGCCAATCGAAATGTGTTCACCAACTGCATCAGCGGCTCTGGGACCAATGAAGGTGACGACTCGGGGTTCCTTGACGACTTCAGCGGCGCCAGTAATAACAACAAACGCTCCTCGCGGCAGAAGAAGCAGCTGCTGCCTAAATCGTTCTCTGCTCACCACCGCTTCTCACGCACATCTGACCACCACAGACCCCCAGAAGTCAACATGGAACCTCCGAGCTCCGCCACCGTCACCCCGGGGGCCGGGGGGCTCACCCCTGGGTCGTTGCCAGGGGAACTGATGGGAGGAGGGGGCGAGAGCTCGCTTCAGTCCCCGATGATCTCAGAAGACCGGACAACGGCCATCACTCCGTCAGAGTTCATCCCCATAACAGAGGACTCTGTGTCCGAGGTGGACGCGCTTCCAGCTCCGAGTCCGGGATCCGGTTTAAACCCGGGGCCCGTCTGTGTGTCTGAGCCGCCTGCTGATGCCGCTGCACCCGAGCCCTCCGCTGCGCCTGAGAACTTCAGCGCGGCTGTCTCCACCTCTCAGGTAGGCTTGTTCCCGGGGCTGGACTGGATGTCATTTCTTCAGTTTGTTTCATGTTTACAGCGTTTCACACAATCATCGGTCAACTTGAACTTACTGGTAATGATGCACAGAAGTGAGTCGTAATATTTGGAGACTGAATCTTACTGCTTGTAAACAAGCAGATGTGCAAACATTAATGTATTTGCTAAAATAGACATTTTACAATTATAAATATCTATTTGGAATCCGAGAAAAACGTCATCAGGGGTTTTGTGGCTCACTTGGTTAAGTGTGCATGACACAAAAGCAAAGGTTAAGTTTTTTTCTGCATATGTTCAGAATTAAAGGGATATGATTATTTTTGGACGTTTGAAATGGTATGAATCACCCTTGTAAGGATCTCAGGCTTGGTGAATGAACTGACTAGAACAGCTAATTACTGCAATCACATCAACATGTCTGATGTATTGGCTTTGAACATCTAGACCCGGGGTCTTCAACTCTGGCCCTCTGGCTCTACTGTCCTGCATGTTGTAGGCGTTTCCCTGCCTCCACACCTGACCTAAATAAATGGGTGAAGAAGAGGCCTCCGTAGCCCTTTGTGGCTGCTGAGGAGGTTAAGCAATCATTTGATTCAGGTGTGCTGAAGCAGAGACGCATGGAAAACATGCAGGACAGTAGATCCTGAGGAACAGGTTTGAAGACACTGGCATTTTTGCCCCTTTCTTTACGCAAAATCACGGTTACAGCTCAGTTCTGCATGGCTTATGGCCAGCTCCAAACCGGATTTAAACTGCTTTCTTCTCGCCCCCGTTCCCTGAAACCCAGATGTGAGGAGTGCGCGGCTAATAGTTGTTCCGTCATCAGATGCTTCCACCTGAGTTGTGGATCTGGGCAGATCCCCCAAAGCCACCACGGGCCTCCTGGATTCCTCTCAGATTCAGGGGGTTTCTTTACCCAACCTGTCAGTTTAGGTGGATGGCCACGCCAAAAGCTTGTTTAAACCCTGCTTTAGACTCAGTAAATTCATCCTCCACCAGAGGTTTCCGGTTATAATGTCTATATGTGGAAAAGTTATAACGATATGAATACTTCTGTAAGGCCTCTTTGAAAATATGCTTCCCTCTCGCAGTCCTCAGAAGTAGAAGGTTTGCAAACTAACAGGCTGCTATTTACTTCACTATTTAACCAGGGGGTAACTCTACCTGTTGCTATTCACTGACACCTCTTTGAAACATATTTTTACGCATTTTTAATGAAAGCTCCTCTCCGCAGGTTTTCTTCACCCCAGTCGAGTCCAGTGTGGAGAAACCCGTACTCCCCGACACCAGCACAGCCAACAACACGGACTACGAAACGGCCGTTTCCCTTTCCGAGCCCGAGACAGCCGTGCCCTGCCCACCTCTGCGGGAACAATCGCTGCAAGAGAGGAAGGAGAGGGAGGAGGAGAGACAGGAGGCCATCAAAGAAGAGTCGGCAGAGAGGTTGGAGTTGGCGCAGGAGACGAAGGCAGGCTACCACACCGAGACCACAAGCGAGAGCGAGGTGTGCGGGGCGCGCAGCGAGGGCTGTCACTCGAACCCCGAGAAAACGGATAGGCGGGCGAGACACACGCTCTCGCTGCAAGAAAGAGGAAGCTTCTGCGGCTGCCACGAACCCAGGCCCTCTCACTTGAGGAAACCACACGCAGGTATAAAGCCGCAAGACGACACAGATTTACATCACAGATTTACACACGGTCACTGCTGTGCCTTAACACTGCCCGAATAATCGCTGGACGCAGGAAAGAGAGCCAGACGAGCCTCGTGTCGGGGAATCCGCTCCAGTGAACCTCAGACAGATCTGACATTCTTTGTGATGAGGGTTGTTCAAACATTTCCAGTCAACTGCAGGTCTTTGTCTGGTGGGAAACATTTACTAGATGGTTAAGGTGAAGCAGTGCTGCTGCTTCTTCCTTCTGGTTCAGCTTTACTTCTAAATAATAAAAAACAGAGCAAGTAAACCTTAAGAGAGTTCATTAACGCAACATTTCTAGAGGTGTGCAGTTAGTGCAGGCTAAACTGTGGAGATTTAAAGTTGTGTTGAAGACTACAGAATAATTCACGTTGGCGCACGGAGAACAAGGCGCCCCTAGCTTTTGAATAATTTCGTGTTTTCAAGTTTTTGCATAAAATACTGCATTCACAGTTAAAAGGAGCTACTTTTAAAGCTGGTTCTAAATTCTTCGTTCCTACTTCTTATCTGCAGCTTATTGTTAAAAAGCGCTTTTAAGCAGTTGTCTCATGTCAGACTCTGATCAGAGCATTTTAAAACCGTCACTTTTACAGCTAGAGTAGATTGGAAACTTGTAAAAATGCGAGTTTAGAGCTTTTGTTTTTGCTGCAAATATTCCAGTCAAAATTTTTAGGACTTTAGTACATGAGCAACTTTTTATTTGTGTATTAAATATTAAAAAGCCAAAATATTCAGCATGTTGGGAATGTCAACTATCCATACATCAGAAATAAACAAAACATCGTTTCAGTTACAAGTGCAGCTCCAGAAGCAAAAAAAATAATCTGTTTCTATCAAACCCATTACCTGAAATATGATAATGCGGACGTTTGCATCTAATGTATGGAATTCATTCATTGTGGGATTTATCATTTTGTCTAAATTGATTTTTATTCGTTAATATGGATGCTCAGTGCAGGCTGCCCTTCCCAAATATTCACCTATCTAACTTGAGTGACGGTTTCATTTAACCAAGGGCCAGTGTGCCAGTGTGCCAGCGGGCTTCAGCGGCGCTAAGCCTGAAAGTTACTGGTCTAGTGCCCCTTAGTGGCTAAAAGTCATACGGTGCTGCTTTAATCAGGCAAACCTGGGCTCATGTTTGTGTAAATGTTTCATAAACATTTTTTTCAGGCGAAAATGGAGTAGACAGGCCAGACTTCACTGAATTAATTTTGCACCTTTATAAACCTTCGCAGGTTTTTTTAAAGCTGGGTGTCGTCTTGTCGGATACTCATTTGTCTGGCTGTGCGTCTGTGTTCAGTAAACCCTGCAGAATGTCCACACTTCCCTTTTACGTCGCCAAACCTGAAGTACGGCCATTTATTTGACCGCTTTTTGTATTCTGGGAGGTGTTTTTGTTGAAATGTTTAACAACAATTCAGAAAAATTTAGTGTTAATAAAATAGATCTCTACGTATTATGTGCCATCGTTCAATAAGGTATAAATGAAGTTAAATGCAGTATTTTCAAAACTGATACTGTCTCCTTTTGATCTGAAACAAACGTTTTTGTTGAACAATTTTAAATCTACATTTGCCATTATTTTGGCCTTATCTTCATATGCGCAGTTATATTCATGCACCTTTATTATGCATAATAGATGTTGTTGAGCATCAGAAAGTTGCCCTGATGGCAGAGCAACCTGCCATTATCCACCGTTGGATCCCTTAACTACACAGATTTGTTGTATTGATTTAGTATAACCGGCTTTTGTGTTGTGGTTCCCCCATGTGTTGTAAATGTTTATGGCTATAAGAGTGTGAAACTATGGTAAAAAATGCTCAGGACGTCTTTCTGCTGCGGATCTTGTCTCTTCCTATTTTATTGAGTACGTTTACAACAACAGAGGTGTTAAGAAAGGAGCCGTTCATTACACCCAGGGAAAGCTTTCTGTGTCCTGTATGTATGCATGTCGGTGAGTGGAGTGAGAAAGAACAGGAAAAAAAAAATGCTTGGCATGAAGCGGTTCCTCTGTAATAAGATGGGGTATTGTTTCTCTGTTTCACTTCAGATTTTCTGTAAATCACAACAGAGCAATTATAGCCATCGTCCTCTCGTTTTTCTGAGAAATATTTCCCCTGAAATCTGACATTTGCGTCTCAGTTTTGTTGTTACAAAACAATGTAGGTGCGAGGAATCTGGATGAATTTGATTATCGCAGAACAATAAACACAGCCTGAGCAAAACTAATATAGTCGACCGGCTTCGTGAAGGAAGGATTTAACTTTGTTTAGAAAGCTGACTTAGTGAAAGTGGCTTTGCCATTTAGTTTTATGAAAGAAGCCTTATCCTCTGGAGGAAAGGGGTCTTCCTGCATTAGAAATGAATAAAAGGAATATTGCATCTCAACGCTGTCATCGAATTTCTACAAATCTCTTGCTCTCACTCTGTTGAACTGTTTTTCTTTTCCTGCTGTCCTCTGTGCAGCTTCTGTGTGCAGCAACGCCAGCCCTTACCACGGGGTGATGCGGATGGAAAGGCGACTGCGCTCCTCGTCTGAGGGGGCCGGTGGGCCTCGTGTCCATGGAAACTACAGAGATGCCCAAGGCATGGAGGGAAGCGGTCTGCTCAAACACAGAAACAACTCCTCGTCGTCTAAACTCGGAAGTCTGGTGAGCCTGGAGCTGCTTGTCTCTGTTTAGGTTGTGCCATAACTGCAAACACTAACAGGCTACTCTCCTGCATTTCCACGTTAGGTCAGGCTCGGTTATTAATATATTTTAGCAGTATTTCTTTGCTTTTTTTTGGTGTACAGCATGAAGCAAAAACAGACTTTGCCAAATAAAATGTCGTAAACGAAGAAAAGGCATCAGTGAAAACTCTTATTAAAACGAAGCGATAAATTCTTTTCGATGCAATTAAGTGTTTTTAAGTCTATTTAGAAATTACCTTATAATTCTCTGAGCATGAAAGTGGCAAAGAACCTAACTTGGGAACCTTGTGAGATCTTTACCTCTCAAGGCGTAAAGTTTACTTGTTGCATCTGACTCTCCCAAGTGCAGCATGTACGCCTGGTTCTTGAGCAGCGTTATGGATTATTTGGTTTTATATGTGTGAGGTCTGTACAGCCTACTGTTGGTGGGCCATAAATAACACACTTATAATAAATAACAGAACTATCTCGTAGACTGGATGTAAAACTGTGTTAATCAGTTAAACATCATCACGTTCCTGAAATAATGGCCAAGGTTCTTTTTTTTTTTTTTTTTTTTTTTTATAGCCGTTTTTTAGAAAACTCACAAAATAATACGCCCATAAGTTATTACATAGATTTAGGCATAAACATTTTTTTGGCAAAACATTATTAAGGCCATTATTTTAGGAAGGTGAAGATATTTTTTCCCCCCAAAAATTTCAGTCTGGAAATCTTTTTTAAATGTATATGTGCAACAGTGTTGTTTTTTTTAGAAAAGACACAAAATAATACGGCAATAAGTTATTGAATTGATTTAGGCAAAAAAAATATTTTTTGGCAAAAAGTTATTTAGGGCATTATTTTAGGAAGGTGGAGATATATATTTTTTCCCCCCAAAAAGTTCAGTCGAAAAAAAAAAAAAAAACTATAAATGTGCAACAGGCTATTCCACAAAAGTCTTTGCATTCATACGACAGATTTGCTGGTTATTAAGCTGTAAGTATCAGAGCTTTCTGCCAAACTCACTTGGTGATACCTGCATTTTAAATAAATTATTGTGCATGCTGCTCTGTGATTTTATCTACTGTCAACACTGACGATACTAAAAGTACTCAAAAGTTAGGATTTTTAAAATTTACTCAACTACTTTGGCCTTCTTTTTGATTTCCCTCCCAATGTCCCAGTCTAGAGGCAACTGGACACTTTAGTGATAATGATGCCTCTTATTCACTGAAATGACATTACAGTAATATATGGTGATTAAAAAAGAAATGAACAGCTCATGGTTTTCAAAATTCAAACAAATAAAATTAAGAAATGTGTATATGTATTAAATCAAGTTGTGGAGAAGCTTATCCCAAAATGTTTAATAGCTCATGCAGTCCAAGAACTGCAAATCTGTTAACAGAGGACTGTGGCAAAGACGAGGACTTTATTGAAAGCACATAATCCTGAAAACATTATCCCAACAGTGAAACATGCTAAAACTAAGAAAGCTAAAAACTGGGCAGTACGTGAAGAAAATCTCTTCAAAGATGCAAAAGACTTGAGACTGGAGCAGAAGTTCACCTTCCAGTAGACTCCAACGACCCTAAACATGAAACCAGAGCTTCAGTGGAAGGGTTTGAATTAAGTCTTAGAATGGTCTAGTCAAAGCCCAAACCAAAATCCAACTGAGAGTCATTACATTGTTGATTTATCACATAAAATCCAAGTAAAATAGAATGGATTTTTTGGTTGTAACTTTAGAAAATATGAGCAAGGGGTCTGATGACATGTTTATGGCGTTGAAAGCAGGCCATTAAGGTCGTCTTTTGCTATTGACAAGACTGACAAGCTAAATAAAAGAAACGATTTAAGCCCAAGCATTGTTTTTTTTAAATTTTGCACAGATTGAGTTTGCTTTATTTTCACTTTTTGGTAGCACTTTGTGCCGTTTAGTCTACTTTTAAGGAAATGTGCTCTAGAAACCTTTAGAAGTCAGGTCTGAGTTGAGTTCACACCCGTCCTCACCCAGAAAACATAACGATGCCAGATGTGACCAAGGTCTATACTTTTCAACACTCTTATCCCGAGTACTCGCTGTAAAATTCTTACTACATAGCAATTGAGAGAAAATATGAACACAAACTACTTGTAGCCTTGGGAATTATATGGAAACACTGACATGTAGTTCATTTCCCAGCACTTTACTCTGCAACTTCAGCTGAGACACCATCTGCTTTTATCCAAGAAAAAGGATTTCTCATCAAGAAAAATCTCCATTTACTTCCCAATTTGCTCTCACAAGCCGACAATGAGTCGCACTCATAAAGAGTTTAGAGTGAGTTGGGGCAGTTCTGCTGTAATTATAGCCAGCTGCTAGGATACTCCGGTATAATGCCCTCTCTAATACGCTCGCTGATTTGAGTCGGTGCTTGTGGCCCTGACCATGAAAATACGAAACACATTCTTTGACTCCAGAACTCATCCTGCGTCTGTTTCTGCCTCTCCATCACACAGACAACACGATGTTTTGAAGGACAGAGAAGGAGTAGTTGACATTTAAGCAAAACTCAACAACCGAACACCTTTATAAACGCTAAGCCTCTATTATTGCAATGTTAATTAATTTAGATGATGTTTAGTTATCCAATAAAAATGTGGAAAAAATGAGTAAAAAGTCGGCTGTGGCTGAATTCTGAGGGAAACTTTTGAAGTCTTTATTGAGTGCGGATGTGTGAAGTACTTAGTTGACTGAAAAAGTTTTTCAAACAGGTTTAAGGCCGGTGTTTACTCTGTCTGCCTGCACACATTGCAGCAGTCTTTGCCGGTGCATGATTTAGCAACATCCATTTTTGTTTTTGCCAATAAGTTTTAGCTGTCTGTAGGCTGTTTCCCCACAACCTACACAGGGAAGCTCCGTAGGAGGCAAGCTAGTTTAAATCAATCCCATTTATTCTGCTGGAGACTAAAAGCTTCGCCTGGGAGATTACATAGAGCAGGGATGTACGCGGCACTTTATTGTGTATACTACAGGCTGCCTCTCCACTTCCACTTCACTAAATGTTGTATAATCTCTTTCTTACCTCCTCTCCGCCTATGAAGTGCCCTTCAGGGGGCTGAGTAATGGAGGAAAGGTATGAACCCGGCAGTATGTATTAAACTATATCCTATCTCCCCTTGCTTCGTAAAATTTTATTGGTCAGTTTTATGCACTTGTAGCTAATGAAAAACTCAGGATTTAGGCACCTTTATCTTAACCTTGTCCGAGTTTTTTTTTTCTTCCTCTTCTAATATGTACAATGATGGTATGCAAGCGATAGCATGTTATAAATAAGTCCAACGACCTGCACACTTAATGGCACCTTTGGTTAAGATGTGAAAAAAAAAAAAACTTGGATTTTACCGCAGTAGCGAAATCTCATGCTGAGACACTGAGGAAAGTACAAAATCCAATGTTTTAATTTCAGTGCTTTTAGCCGGTGTGGAAAAATGTGAAGGATTGTTTTCCCTTTTTTAAAACACCACACACACAAAAATGTTTAATAAATGTAACTGAAGCATTTTTGTACGTACATCCTAAAGTTGTCGTAGAGTCTGTTCGCACCTAGACGACACTAAATGGAGTTGCAGCAGAAGTATTAATCGAATGTCTATTAAAGGGAAGAGGGGGAAAAAAAATTTATTAAACAGCAACTTCATAATCAGCGCTGCTGCCAGCTAATCTACCTTGGTTAAACAGATGGAAAACGATGTCCCACAAGTCTGGTTTTTATTGCAATGTTTGGGATAATGAAACAATTTTTAATATCAGGCGAAGATGGAGCGAGTAATGAAAAAAAAAGCAGCTTTTAAGTGATGCGTTGGATTATTAAAATAAAAAAAAGCTGTCCTAACCAACATGGAGCCCGTGTGAAATAAGCAATCGCCCCCAATAATTTGGTGGTAATCAACTGTCATCAGGTCTGAGCCTCTTGCATCACTTTGGAGAAATTGTGGATATTCTTTGCAGAATTGTTCTAATTCAGCCACATTGGAGGGTTTTCAGTGCCACACCATATCAATCAGAAATAAATTCTGACTTTGGCTAGGCCATTCTAAAACATATACATTTTTTTTTTTTTTATGAGCCATTCAGGAGTGGACTTGCTGGTGTTCTTGGAATCATTGTTCTGCTGCATAACTCAGGTGCACTTTAGGTCACAAACGTATTGACTGGGGATTGTCCTTCAGGATTTTCTGCCAGAGAACACGTTCCATTAAATGGCAAGTCCCCGCACTACCGCAGCCATGTTTGGCTATCTGTCAGATTTTATTTTCAGATAAAATTTTGTTGGATTTTTGTCATCTGTAATGAAATACAACCCTGCCAAAAAGTAGTCCACAGAATGTTTTCTGTGACATATTTAGGCTAAAGATGTTTTTGGGGGAAATGGTCTTTGTGTTTTCTTTCATCAGCAGGGTTTTTGCTCCTCCCTCTTGGATATCATTTTTTTCCCAGTAGCTTTCTTATGGTTAGGTTATTAAAACTGACCTTAACTGAAGCAAAGGGAGGCCAGCAATAATTTAGATGTGGTTTTGGGTTAGTTTGTGATCTCCTGGATGAGTCACTGGTGAGCTCTTGGAGAAATCCTGGTTGACCAGGCACTCCTGGGAAAATTTTGTCTCGTTTTATGTTTCATGCATTTGTGGATAATGACTCATTGGGATTCACTGGGGTACTAAAGCCTTAAAAATCCCTTTATAACTCCCTGAACACTAATGAATGTCAGTGATTTTGTTTCCCATCTGTCCCTAAATCTCTTTAGATCGGGCCATGATGTGTTGCTTTTTGAGATCTTTTAGATGACTTCGTGTTGTCAGACTGGTTCAGTTTTCATTATTTCTTGATTCTATGTAAATTAAACCAGAAAATGTTGTAACTCGCAATTAATTCATGCTTTTGTGATTGAAGCTATAAATAATAGTTTCTTTTTCATTGTAGTATATAGATGAGGAGACACACAGGCCCATTTCCCCTCAGCCAATCTTCTAAAGGGGAAAGACAAGAGAAGATGGGTGTTGAGCCTAATAGGTCGAAAAAGCTGTCTTTGAAATTTGTTCTCATCTAATCATGTCAGAGAAGCAATTATAAACTAGTTGGAACTGTGACAACAAAGCTGGATGATGACCAAAGTGTACGCAGTGAGGGCAAAGATAAGGGAGGTAAAATACATCTCCAAAGTTTCAATGAAGAGGGGAATCTTGGGGTCACCGAATCTCTATAAAATATTTATTTTAGGACTTTTGTATAGATGTTTAATAAGGGTGCCAAAATCTCAGTACTCTCTCTCTCTCTGGCCTTCCTAATAAGATGAATATTATAATTACAATAGCCAGGACGTTTGTTTGTCATAGACTTAGCCCATATTGCTTACTGTGGCGTACAAAACACAGACTCACTAAATCATGCCGTGTTTAACAGAGCTCAGTGGGTGTGCGTTTGTGTTTGTGAGCGCTAGAGCTGCCTAATTTATCAGCGTTCAATCGTTATCTCCATATCCATGTGTGTAATATCGCTTTTGGAAAGAACGGCTTGGATGCAGTTGTAGGACATTATATTACAAGCGCCACATACTCACACTCTGCATGATATCAATAATGTAAACCAGTTGGATGGACGCTAACTTCCCTTAAAGCCTGCGCCTCCTGTATATTCTTTAGCCGCGGACATACTTAAGCTGACGGAGAGGGGTGAGGACATGGTGTAACCGTGAAGAAGGGGGGAGAGAAGTCGAACAAAATGGGTGTTAATCGATACCGCCAACAATATTTTCCCCAATAGTGTTGCGATGACTTATTTTCCGGATATTGTTTAGCCTTAGTGTAAACTGAGCACAATAGTCATAAACCAAATCCATGTTGGGACTTCAGTGACAAATGCCCGATTTATTTCCTTCTGTGAAGAGAAGCAGTTCCATTGATCTCATTCTGTTTGCTATTGATTTCCTTTTATTTCTTCCGAAGCTGCGAAACATTTGTATGCTCCCGACATTTTCAGCTGTTGGCTTCTCATAAGTCTATCAGTGACGGAGATAATACTCAGACAGCCTGGTGGTGATTACGCTCAGAACTATCTCACACAGGCAGAATTACAGAAAATATTCCTCTATCTCAGACACGGCCAGAGTGACTTTGAACAAACACTTTTGTTAGTTGCTCTAATGACGCACAGAATGTGACAGAACAGCCCGGCTGCATTTCCCCCCCTCCTTCACTGTTTCTCATGTGCATTTCAACACTAGCGTAATGGCTTGCTCGGTAGACGGTGTCCTAATGTAACATTCCTCTGATTTCCATGCTCTCCAGTCTGTTTTCAGTGTGCAAAGGCTAATTATTATAAGTGACGCTTGAATTAATCATACAAAACACAAAGGATGCTCTTCCTCTCTGTGACAGATTATAGTGAAAACTATTGCCAGATTGGGGGGGGGGGGACAAAAAGGACAGTTGCAAATATTAAAAAGATTTGTTTAGATGTTAGTGCTGTAGTTTGCAATATCCTCACACTAGATCTTAATGTCTGATCGTTAAGGATGGGCAAGATTAGGATACTCGAAATATTAACCCCAATTCATACAAATATGGCCCTTAAAACATAGAAGAAGGCCAGAGAACGTTTCCGAACAGGTTTTCATCCGACGCAGTCTTCCCAACTTGTGTCTAGTACAATTGACATTTAGTACTAAAGAACTGGAGCACACTTCAGCCTCAAACTGTTTAGCCACACTAAAAAACTGTTATCTGAAAGCTACACAACAGCAAACACTCTCTCCGACACTCTCCTGCTACAAAAAGCCCCGTTTATGAGGCGGAAGTAAAAACGGATGAAAATAAAACGAGTGCCTGAGCAGAATGTCAACAATCTCTCTGTGTTGGGACATTGTCAACAGATCTAATCTTCTTTTTCAATGTTTATTTTCATGGGGACAGGCATTGAGTTTAAACAAATACTGAACAATATTACATTTATAGCCTTTGCCAATTTGCAGTACACGTCCCCGAGATTCAAATTCAAGAAACGATTAATAATAATGAAACGTACAAATTGAAGTCACTAATGATCTTCTAGTAATTGCTCTAATTGTGTTAGTACTGCAGCTCAAAAGCCAGTGACATCACTAAATCACCCCGTGTGTTCAAGCAGCTTCGCTACAAGATGAGACGAGCTTGAACTGATGCTGAACGGCCGTGGTGGAGGCAGCCTGAAGCAGAAGGGTCTCATGGTGAAATGTGCTGACGCTGCTCATTCGAAGTACACGTCTTGGGGACGTTTATGTTCGGTCCACTTCCGTTACCCTGGGCTCACATTGAATGGGGTGCAGTTCTGGTTGTGGCGTCGCAAGGGACCCAGATAATTCAAAAAATCAATTTGTCAACTCACATCAGTCGCACGTGATGGCGGTTCCGGTTACCGAGGTTGTGTGGCGCTGCGGAAAGTCCCGCAAGAAGGAAGTTTGACAGGACGCCGCACCGATTACCGGATCAAGCTCCTGAATTTCACGGGCTAAACATGAAACGTCGGGTGCTAGACAGGATGAAGCTCCGGTGTCAATCAACTTAGGTAGCTTGGCTAGTGTAAACAAAACGGCGACGCAGAAACACAAGGAAACAGAGGAGCTTTTGGAGGATGAAATGGGATATTTAGGCGCACGGATAACGGGTTTTGCCCTAAAAAATTAAAACCATGGCTGGTTTTTAATCATTTATTAGGGATAGCAATGAACATTTGTTCTCGCCAGTGTCGTTCCCGCAACTGGAGCGGTGTTTGCAGAAAACCGGAACCGGATCAGGACCGCAACCCACACCGTAGTCAATATGAGCCTGGTGTTACACAACATATCGTTTATATTCATGGGTGAAAGAAAGCTTCTTATCTACATGAAAATTTACTTTTCTTTTGCATTTTTTGCTTTTTTGCTTTATTTTTCTTGCACAAATTCTGAACGATTTGTCCACATTTTTCAAGGTAAGATGATCAATCTCAGACACTTGACAGGAAAAAAACAGATCCTTCTTTAAGAAAGAATCCTTTAAAATTAAATATTGTCATTGCATATCCCTAGTCACTAGTCTTATCCAGAAATGACTGTAAAATGAAGAGTAATGTTGCTAGTAGTATTTGAATGCACGGCACATGATTAAAGAGATAATGAGGTCCTGACTCCTAGGTAAATTTTCTAGGGACTTTGCTTGTTGTCCAATCTAAGTCATGTTTTCTATCCTTAATTCAACTTTGTGTCATTTGGTTAGTGACCTCCTCTGTATATGAAAATGCCAGACTTTAATGTCTCTGTCAGCTTTTATTGGTTGCATACAGTCAAGTAAAAAGTAAGAAGCCAACATGCTTGTTAAAATGTTCAAACAGAACTCTTCAGAACAGGTCAGTCGGACCAAATGTTACACATTACACCTGTGTTTTGTTGCTTTGACTAATGTTGAAATATCTGTCTGAAACATCCTTCAGTCTCAGTCTGCAAGATGCTCTTTCCACTTAATCCTATAAAGTGGCAATGTGTCCAGCTTTAACAGTAGCTAGACCACAAAGCTTATTTTGTGGAAGAAATCAGATGTTTTATTTATGTTTTTTTTTGCTTCAGCATTCTTTCGCCCTCGCAACACTTTGAAAAACTAAGCACTTGAGACACTAATCCCTCAGCATTAAGGTTTGGTCTTCAAGTACTTAACTGACATTGTTTCGTGTTAGATGGATGTTGGCTTTGCTTTCGGGATGACTAATGAGTCCATATTGATGCGTTATTCTGCGGTTGTTAGAAAACGACAAATGTCGCCAGATAAACTGCGAGACTGCATGAGGGAACTTCTCTGTCATGTGGGTTTTATTCAACAAATAGATTTCCAATTTGACTGGACGTTCAATCCTCCATGCCCTCAGGCGCACTGTAAACACAAGTGGCTGAGAAGTGCCTTCTCAGGCAGGCTGAAGCCATTTGTTAGTGCGGATACTTCTCCATTGCTGCAGGCTGTAACACCTGCCTGAAAAGCCAAATCGCTCTCACTTCATCTTAACGCTTCTGCCACCCAAAGCACTGAAAACATGTAATTTTCTTTGATTTAGGCAGAGGGCGAATGGAAACCAGTGTCTTTTAATGGAGCGAGAGAATCTCATTCTTCCTCTGATCTCTGTTTTGGGTGTCATTTTCCCTGGCAGTTAGGAGTAGGAGCCTTCTTTTAATGAGACCTGGATCTAAAATTATCTCTATTAACTCAAGGATTATACTCAATCAAATCACAAATGTGAAGTAAAAAACGTGACATTGCTGGTTGTAAGATCTTATTTCTCTGGAGAGACGGGTGCATTAAAAAAGGGCAATTTAGCTACAAATGCAATCTGTGTGCTGTAGTATTAAACAGGCTCTTCATTTCTTTTCCAATACCGTTTTAGCTTTTTGCTGTAAAATCTGAAATGAAGTCTCTTGCTCCCCCCCCCTCCCTCCCTCTCCTCCTATTTTCTGTAATGATCCTCCAATTGGGGAAAGCAGCAGTGTGATATAATATGTTCATCATACACAGCCTGCACTGAGTTCACATTGTGTCTGATAATAATTCAGCCATGGGAAATTCAGAGGTACAGCTGGATGGTCAGCACTGTCACTGACTTCTGCCCTCAGAAAGTGGTCCGCAGGTTGATTATGCTCATGTTAGACTGATCTGTTTATGCGTTTTCTGATCCTTGACAGATATTTCCATGGTTTATTACACAACAATAAAGAAGGGGGAGGGGGGGGGGTTGCTTAGGAATCTTCAATAAATCATGCAAAACTTACTTTGTGTTTCATCATTTCTGCAGGGAAATGTACTGAAAGTCCAATACAAAAGAGTCTACAGTTACCTGACTAAACAATTTTTAATACTTTAATACAAAAAAAGTAATTTTATTTTTCTCTTTCAACATTGTTTTGTATAAATGTTTTGCCACAGTTAATTACCAGCTTCTAAATTATTAAAAAAATTATAGTTTATTTTAAATATTATTTAAATATATTTTTGACTTTATTCTAAACTTCCTTGTGAGGCAAGTATCCTTTTCCTGACCATTAGGTGGCAGCATTGACCTTTGGAATCCATCTAACCAAAATAATATGATCTTTCTTCATCATTATCACACTCAGACTATGAGAATTTTAATGAAAAAATAGTCTGTGTGGCAGCAAGTGATGTATTGTTTTATATTTTGGATTTATCGTTGCCCTGTTAGTTTGCGGGAAATAAAGCTGGTTTTCTTCCAGCAGTCTGCTTGTTCTACGAGGCTGCTGTTCATTTAGGACTTCTGGGGATTCAAGGAAATCTCACTTGGATCATATTAAGGCAGTATCAGCTGGGTTTTGGTTTGTAATTCAGGAAAGGGTGTAGAAAAATCAGTTTTTAGCTGTCTTTTTAAAACAACCCTGACGTTAGTTTCAATCTGTTAGGGAAAATTGCATTGTAGGAGTAAGAATTTTGATTTAGTCAGACCCAATGTTTTTCACCTATTAATATAAAACATCCAGTTTTCATGGAGGTTTATTGAATAACATGCAACGTTTGTATTGCCCATGTCATTCCTTGTGTTATAACAGATTTTTTTTCATGTTGCAAACATCATAAAAACCAGATCTCAGAGTCCATCTTTGAAGCTGACATGAGCACGATGCTGCATCTTGCTGTCATGGGAATTAAAAACTGCAAATTAGCGGAGTTTATCTGGTTTGCTCAGCATCTAGCAAATAGCAAGCTGACAGATGTTACACAAAACTACAGGCTCATTTGTCATATTCATTGCTTTCTCAAACAAAACAGTTATCACACCAAGATAATAGGACTCACAATATGTTTTTCTATGAGGTTTCTAAGCAATGAAAAAGGAATAAACATCTCAGTTTGTGGAGGCGAGGATGAAAAATCTAATTTAATAATAAAATGAACTGTACTGTTTGATAGCTCGATGTAGAGCAATATTGTGAAAACTAGTTTTCTTTTTTTGCCGACCACAGTTTTTGCTGATCATGCTGGATTAATGAAAAGCGTCTTCTATTAGAAACGCAGAAGACCTAGATGATTTATTTTGTTGAACCAAATCACAGGCAGTCTTGGACGTGGTCTCGCTTTTTTCTTTAACAGGACGTGCTGAACAACCTGGGCTCCTCAGAACTGGATGAAGATGATCTCATGTTAGACCTGGACCTCTCAGATGATCAGCGGCATCGACACGGTAACTCCTTCCCTGCCACTCATGTTTTGAAATGCATTAATCCTCCGGTTACAGAATTCAGTCGCCGAGATTCATTATCACTCTCTTCAGCATTTTCTCTCAGTTAATCTCCCCAGATTTTCCTATTCCGACTGCCTTGATTCCTGTCCTCTTTGCTCTTGTGTTTTCTACCTCTCTGTTTCTTTTGTTCAACTCAATTTATTCCAACATTTTAAAACACAAAACCAGTATTTTTATTTCAACCAACATGCATCAGGAACTTTGATCCAGTCACCTCATTTGCAGCAATTTATCTCCTTTTGTGGTTTTTCAGTCACGCCGACTTGCTTCATGGTTGAAAAGTGACTGCCAGAGGAGAGTTATTTCTCCCGACCTAGCTGTGTGTGGCAAGGACTGCCAAACTGTAACTTCTTCTGTTCATATAAAGATTTTATTATACTGAACGAGTGCAGTGAGCTTCTAGAACCGCAAGAGATTATCATATGTGGAGTAACTTAAATAAATATCTCATTCATCAGACGTGGCAACGTTAAAGTATTCCCTTTTTACAACCATTAGCGTTAATTACTGAAACATTGCTGTAAATGGGCCATTTAGCAGGCCATTGTAAATACTGCCACAGCAGATTATGTGACTGATTATCACCTGCAAATGTTTTCTACATATAAACATGTGTTTTGTTTCCTCAGTGGAGTACATTCAAGCTTAAAATGGGTTCATGTCCCTTTTGTTTGTTTCAAGTTGCTCAGAAGCTTCACAACTGCCAGTAAATTCAGCAAAATAAAATACTAATCAGACTTTTCGGTAAAATCAGTCTCTCTTAAAAGGATGTTTGCAGGCTATTGCATAACATGTCATGTTTCTTTTTCTTCTATTTGTGCTGGAATTTAGTTGCAAGTCTATCCTCTCAAAAACAAACTTTCATGCACATAAGCCTCTGGTGACACATAAGGCATAAGACTACTGATCAGAACACTAATAAGTACGTTTGATTGTAATTTTCTTGTCTTTTTTTTCTTGCTTTATTTCTTGTTTTTTATAACATTTCTCCTTCAAAGGTAGACTACACATATAGATACATTTATATTAGTTAAAGTTCTGAAGAAGGATGTTGTCGCTGTTCGCTTTTGCCTTGGTAGTGTTCGCCATGGCGTGTGCGTCATTTAAATCTAAGTCTGGCTCAAACAAACGAGGTAAATCCCCTTTCAACTCAAATGCAAATCAAATATCTCAGAATCTACACCCACTGGTCACTTTTTAAGTAAACTTAGCTAGTACTGGTTTGGATCATCTTCTGGCTTCAAAACTTCAGGCTCTCAGATGCACATGCATGACACAAATCTCCTATTTAACCGCATGTTAAAGTTGCTCTATTGGACTGAGATCTAGTGACTGTGGAGGCGATCAGAGTCCACTGTAAGATAAGCTGAGCTTTGTGGCTTATAGGTTTTCTTGTTGGAAGTAGCCGTCTGAAGATTGGTACACTGTGGTCATAAAAGGGTAGAAATGGTTGGCGACAAGACTCTAGCTTTGGTGCGTGATGCTCGATGAGTGCTCTGGGTCACAAAGTGGGCCAAGAAAAATGTCTCCCACTCCGTTAAACCACCGCTACCAGCCTGAATTGTTGAAACATAGCATGATGGATTCATGCCTTTCATGTTGTCAGGGTTAGGGTTACGCCAAATTGTTAGTGTTGCAGTCCAGAGTGGGACTCATTGAACAATGCAACATTTTCGAGTCTGCTGTTGCCAATTCTGGTATTGTAGCCTTTGTTTGCTGTTATTAGTTGACAGAAGTGGCATCCCAGGGTGGTCTTCTGCTACTGTAGTCCATCTACTTCATGGTTTGCCACGTACGTTCAGAGATGGTATTGAACATACCTTGGATGTGATGAATGTTTTTTCTGATCTCCTGTTACCTTTCTATCCTCTCGAACTAGTCTGCCTATTCTGCTCTGACCTTTAATGTCAGTAAGGCTTTTACCCCCACACAACTCCAGCTCACTGGGCATTTTCTCTTTTTATGACCATTGTCTTTAAAACCAAAGACATTGGTTTTGCATGAAAATTGTTCCATTTCTGAAGCTCTCACACTAGACCGTCCCAACAACCAAGCCACATTCAAATTCCTGTTTCTTCTTTATTCTAACGTCACATAAGATGTTTTTATCACCTCTGGATGCTTAAGGCCCTATTTACACAATGTTTTTCGATTAAAACGGAAAAGTTCGGCTATGTTTGTGCTGTCCATTTACACGACAATAACAAATGTTTTCTCTGACAACGACATCATTTGAAAACAGGTTCCAGAGTGTAACGGTCCTAAAATCTCCCCGTCTCCATTGTGGTGTAGACAGGAAAACCAGATTTTTTTTTTTCTTACAGGGAATCCTTGGCTTATATGCAAGATGACAGAAATCAGTAGAAATTAACGCACAACATAATGTACAATAAAAAAGACACGGAAGAAGAAATTAACAATTGCAGCTAGCGAAGTGCTGTTTGTGCTGCTGACTCTTCTGAATGTAACCAAAACTAGTGGTTATATAATTCAAAGTCACCTTAAGCAACAGTAGAACTTCGTTGTCTGTCCGTAAGAAAACTTTATTCTCTGCCGCCTCGAACGTTTATTAGCTGTGGCGGGTTTTAGGGAGAAGGTTTTTGTATGCAGGCGCATTTCTTTTCCCCCGAAGAACACAGCACCAACTAGTGGCTTGGAGAGGGAATTACACCATTGATACATCTCTACTGCTGCCATTTAAATGGAGATTGTAATTTTAACATTGTCATGTACAAGTGGAAATTAAAACCGGATTATTCTCGCGTAAATTGGGTCTTAGTAAGTTCCTGCCAGACGATTGCCTAATTGAGTAAAGTTAGTATCCACTGCTTAGTATTTGCAAAACGGTGTGAAATTAAGACTAAAAAGGGAACTCAAATTTCTAGGCTTCCCTGTGTGTTAGAGACCAGCTGGGTTTAGGCTGAGCTCTTGTGCACTCACACCAAAAACACACGCGTACACAAATAATGAAGGCGTCTCTACAGGCACCGGCTGATGCAGAGCTAAAGGAGGCACCATCATTAATACATACTAGCGCACAAGCGTGGATGCTTAGTCATTAGACCTAATGGTTTGCAGACTGTAGCATGAAATTAAAGGTTTGATGAATTGTTCTCATAAAGTCAAGGGACTAAGATTTTGTGCTTGCTATAAAAGAGTAGGGTTCCTCTACATAATCAAAGTGAGTCATTTAAAGACGCACACACACAGAGCTCTCAGGCGGTAGTGTACGGCACCTCAAACATGTACAGGCTCATATAAACACACACTGTCGCAAATGAATACACCCCTGTCCCACAGGTCTGCACACACCTACACAGTCTTATTGGTGCTTCACATTTTTACCTCTCCCATGTGGCCTGTTGAGGGCCTTTATTAAAAAGAAAGCTGTTTCACTGCAATTTATGGGCAACTGAGTTCAGCAGCCATGGACAGACAGACAGACCGGACAGTCGGACCTCCGCAAAGACTGGAAGAAATGCAAACTCCTGTGCTTTTACTCTAATTTACCCTTTTAAAAGGCCAAGGGATCTTTTAAACACTGCGTTTACTTACCCAAATGTTTTCTGGTCAGTTTTTTTGTTTACCTCGTTGATAATTCTAAGTTAAGTTGAGAAATGTAATATTAATGTATGCTTCTGTTGCTAGTGTCCAGAGAGGACTCGAGCCAATCCCTAACATCCTGCCTCAACCTACTTCCGTCCCCCTTGGATCCACCTGGAGATCGCTTTGCAGGGAAAGAGAACATTCTGAGGTAAGTCTGTGCGCGGTGAATAAACGCATTGGCCTGCTTTGCACGTTTCTTACAAAATGGCAAAAAATACAAAAGTACCCTGTGCTAACCTTTGAAAGTTCTGCGAGTGTAGATAATTTGAGCAGAGTTGTCTTGCATTTTGAGACGGCAAGTGCAGCAGTTGCAAAAAACAGTGTCTTTGATGTGTTTTTAATAAACAGCTTCAACAGAACAGAAAATAAAATGGGGAGGCCTTTGATATTATAAGTAATCATATGAATGCTGTTTTCTTATTTTATTCACTAATATTCAGAGTGTAGTGCCTTATTAAAGTATGTTTGCTTCTTTGATTTTTTTTTTCTCCACATATTGTTCCATTGCAATCACAAACTTCAATGCATTATATTGGGATTTTATCTGATGGACCAAAAACAAAACAATGCATGAGTGGGGAATAGAAAGAGATGGAAAATTGGAGTGGCATACATATGTGTTCACCCCCATTGATTGAATAGTTTGTAGATCCACCTTTCACTGCAATTCAAGGTGTTTTTTGGCTTGTCTCTACTAACTATATTTATACAGTCAGAACAATTTCGCCAATCTTCTTTTTTTAAATGGACAAAGATTAGTGCCATTCATGAACATCAGTTTACAAGTCTTCGCCAAAAGTCCCTAACGAGATTGAGGTTTAGGCTGTTAACTCATGAAATCATAGGAACTTCTAGCAGGTTTTCTTCCTTGTTATCCTGTTTTTAGCTCCAAACACCAGCCCTCACATGTTTCCCTGTCCTTCCTAGGAAAATCATCCGCCCACGGCCATCACTATCTTTCATGGTGGCCGTGGTGTGTTCAGGCTCTTAGTGTATCAATACACACAGCGTTTTGGCATGTAGACCAAAAAGGTAACAGTTTGGTCTTATCTGACTGGCACACCTTCCCCACATGTTGGCTGTGTGTCCTACATGGCTTTTGGCAAACTACATGGGGGAATTCTTTCAGCTGGGTTGACAGCCAGGTGTTGGTAGGTTTGCCATACTCATTTTCAGATGATGGATTGAACAGTGTTCTGAGGTATGTACAGGGCTTGGTACAATATTTTGTAACCTGCATCCCATAGCGAGACACCGAGTGAATATTATGAAAAAGAACCTGGTTTAAGCTTCTCTATGACTTTATTCTTCACCTGTCTGGTTGTTCTTTGGTCTTCCTGATGCTGTTTGTTCTCCAATCCTTTCTAACAAATTTCTGCCATCTTCAGAGAAAAGCTATTTAGACAGAGATTAGATTACAAACAGACATGCTATATTTACTCATATATTTAGATACATTGTCAATGTTTGTTGCAATAGATTTTATTTAGGGGTAAAAGAGTAAAACGGGGATGCACACCACCTTTTCCAAAGTCTTCTTTGTATAAAAAGTCTTTCACTTCACAAATCTTTGACTTCACTAAAAAATTGTTTGTGGTGGTAATATGACAGAGTGTGAAAACGATCAGGGTTTGTTAATGCTTCTGCAAAGAACTGCATATATCTAGTTCAGAAACTAAACCTCATCTCGCCCCTTGAGTTGGGCTGTCAATGTAATCCAATTTGAATGATTACAAAGAAAAAATTGATAAATTAATTACCCTGTTTTACAGGGTTTCTGTAGGGTTTTAAAAGTTTATAAAAATTAACATGGAATAACCTCAATTTTAGGCGTTGAGAGATTTTAAATATGCCCAAACTTGTAGGGCTAGGGCGTTGTAGCTGTTAAAAGAAACTGCTTTCCCTGGATGATGTCACAGCTAACAGACGCCAGACCAGGTGAACCTACTTATGAAGAAAAAAAAATGACAGAACAAAAAGTTGAAATAACAAACAATGCAAACTGGAGAAAAGTAGGAGAGCTCAGCAGAGTGAGAAAAATAGATCTTGATGTCGTCCAGCAGCCTAAGCCTATAGCAGCATAACTACAGAGATATCTCAAGATAAGCTAAGCCACTCTATCTATAAGCTTTGTCAAAAAGAAAAGTTTTAAGCCTAGTCTTAAAAGTAGACAGAGTGTCTGCCTCACGGACCAAAGGTGGGAGTTGGTTCCACAGGAGAGGAGCCTGATCGCTCTCAGACTGCAGATCTGGTAGTTCCTAGAGTCTCTAAAAGTAGAATGGGAGGCAGATCTTTTAGCGAAGTGCTCTGTTAGGAACATACGGGGTAATCATATCTCTGCTATCTGATGGAGCTTGATTATTAAGGGCTTTATACGTTAGAAGAAGAATTTTAAATTCTATTCTTGATTTAACAGGAAGCCAATGAAGGGAAGCTAAAATTGGAGAAATATGATCCCTCTGGTTGATTTTCATCAGAACTCTTGCTGCAGCATTTTTGATCAGCTGAAGGCTTTGAACTGCATTTTGTGGACTTCGTGATAGCAATAAAAATTACAATAGTCCAGCCTTGAAGTAACAAATGCATGGACTAGTTTTTCAGTGTCACCCCTGGACAGAATATTTCCAATTTTGATAATAGTCCAAATTTGGAATAGGCATTAAATTGATCATAGGCCAATTTAATGCCATCCAGATTTAAGTGATTAAGAAGCATGCAAAAATACTAGTTACTTAAATAAAACTTTATCTTAACTTATTACATAAGCTACACATTAATCATTGAGTTGGTTACTAAATTAACTAATCTTAGTTATTTAAAACGAGCCCTGGATGTGTTGCATTGAAATCATGAGAGTTATTACCTCATTGAATCCTGCAGAAACCCCGTGTACAAACTCTTGGCAGGTGGGTTTGTAGGACTAGTTTGAAAACAGCGTCACCAATGTTTCATTGAATCAGGATATTTGTTCTTTTTTTCTTCACTCCTAACGGCTGTCTTTAGGAAATGAATGTGTTGATGGTGAAATCAAAAGTGACAGACTGAATGTTTTTTTTTCCATCACTCTTTTTATTTATTTTTTTTTCCATTTTTAACCTTCTTTCTCCCGGTCCTGTGATTTGCTGGTTCCATTTCTAAATTTGGAAACACTTCCGATATTTGTCCGAGTGCATTTTTTATGAGCATCTATCGACTGGAAGTAATGGATTTAGCTGCAAAGCAACAGCGCCACTGGAGTGCTCAGCACATTTTGTTTTTCAGACCAAAATGTACCCAGAGAAGGGACAGAATGAGCGAGAGACAACAAATCAGTTCAGCATAAAGCGCTGCCTGCGCTAACATTATTCCAAAAAGGTGAAATAGTGAAATGATCAGAAACAAAATGAGGTTGTTGCTTGACAATTTGTGTATGACAAATAATTGCAGAGTAAACCTCCAGGAATATAATAGCCCTGATCATGCCATCTCTTACTGAATAGTATTATGTTCATGGCTGAATAGGACAATAGCCACAGACACAAAAAGACGGGGGGAAAAACAGGCCATGGTCTGGTGTTGGCTGACAAACCTCTGCATCCAGCCGGTGCATACGGTATGCGCAGCTCAAGGATCTTATTTTATACCTGTACCACCTAGGGGGCAATTATCCTCTGTAAAATACAGCTTCATTTCAGGAGAGCTGGAAAGCAATTTATTACTTTTTAATTTATATAAGTGAAAGAAAGGAAGGGTATTGTTTATTCCATGAGCTCCTCTTCTTTGCCGTTTTGTATAAATGTGTAATGGGTTTAATGCGTTTTCACCTCCTTTGAGATGAAACCCAAAGGTGAAGGCTGGATGAATAAATTAAATCCCAGAGAATGAATATGCAGGCTGTTTCCATTCTCCTAGAAAACAAGGGTAGGGTCTTTAAAGGGAACATCTAGGTTTTCTGTTTGTACATATAGGTGGCTCTCTGTCAGACTGTTTCTTACGTACATGATTGGATTTGGCCTTTTACCTTCTCTCAGTGCTTGGAGTCTGGATGCATCTTGTTCATAACGCACAGTTGCTTTTCTCCAAACGGACACGCATACAGATGGGGCTGCTCTGTGGATGAGGCTTATTTGGTTTTATGGAGCCAGTGGGTAATAAAAGGTTGTATCACCAGTGGTGTCTGGTGGTCTATCTGACAAGCCTGCACTGATTATTACTTTACCTTTCATTGTTCCTCCCTCCGCTTGCTAGTTGAATTTATTTGATTCCTGCTGGTGCCACCTACTGAGTAAATATACAGCGTCTGTCCAAACATGCTTACAAAATTGTCAAAGATTTCCGTTGTGTGTGTGTGTGTGTGTGTGTGTGTTTTTCTTAGAGAGACAGTGTAGGTCAACTTGTGTATGTGGACTGAAGTACATTTTAAAATATTTATACCGAACAATGAGACCCTGGATGGACCAGAGCCTCTTCTTTCTGATTTTCTTTGTTTGTACATCTTGAGAATTTTGGTGAAGAGATTTCGTTGTGTCCACACCGTGTCAGTGAGTCATGCAGGCAGTTTTTAACCCACCCAAGGTATTTTTCAAGCCCTTCATATGTTGCTTTATTTGTACTGATGCCTCTCTTGTCTTCAAATGCAGCTACAGTGATACATTTGTTCCTGCACGTACTTTTTCTGCTTTAATATAAGATTGAGGCTAAAATCAGTCATCTAAATTTTATTTTTTTAGCTAGACTTTGTTGACTTTGATGGTTACTAGGGATGGCTGATATGGGCTTGAAATTTTATCAAAATATTGTGTGAAATCTTTTTGCAATGGCAAACATTTTGGCTAAAAATGAATGATTGTATACAGGGTAGAACTACATAAACAGAAAACACACAAATTAATCAGAGTGCCTGGCCAGAAAGTTTGAATTATGTAAATCTATTGTCCACTAAACCTAAGGTAACAAACCTTTTAGTGGGTTAAAACCTAATTAAAACCAAAGCTATGTTGTATCTTAAAAAGCAACAGAAGACATATTTTCATCTACATCTCTTGTGACAGACAGCGATCCGGATTTCTTACTTGGTTTGAAAAACGTTGAGGCAATTTACTGCAACGCTACAAATAACCGCTTGATAGTTACAAAGATGTTTCCTTTCCCACCAGCCATCAGCTGCGAAGGCACTGTTTCCGCCATAATTTTTTTTATTTTATTTTTTTATTGTCTTCCTGTCAGACAAATGCTCCTACTTTGAACAAAAGTATATTGTTCAAAGTCAAAAGCAAGTCTCAAAAATCTTAGTGACTAAAACGGGTGGATGTTTACTGGAGGTATGCTGTTTGCCTACATATTACATTGCTTTAGTTTATTTACTTCATATCATGCACTCTTGTATCAATATTTGTCCTTAAACATCTCAATCTATTACGTGAACGTGTGAGATAAAATATTTACCCCACAAGATATAAATAAGTATTTGTGTTTTTAGAAAACTTGTGGAAATAGGTCAATATCTGCTAATGAGTAATTTCTGACTGAATCAAACAAGAATTGCTTTTATTTTGCACGAATCTTGAGTCAATTCTCACGCTTTTAAGGCTAAGTCAAGTCTGGGGTGTTTAGAGCATGTGGTTCCGTCAATTGATTTAAAAATTTTAACAGAAGACAATCCGTAACAAACAGTAATGAGCATAGTTTTGTGACTATATGATTTAGAAAATTTGCCGCAGAGGTGACGAGGAGTCCTTAAAGTTTTGGACAGATTTGACAAGCCTTCATTACCTCTGTGACAGCTGTAAATGCTGCGGCGCGTGAGAAAATGGCTGGAAATTAGCGTTTCTTCCCTGGCTAAGGCGCAGCTGCTGGCAGGTGTTAATTTCTCACCATTTTAGTTCAGCGTCTTAACTGATTTCCTCTAACTAAACATTTTCACACAAATTTTGTTGGGAATTGTGCTAGGGCTGTGTGTCTAGAAGCCGAGATTGGATTGGGGGGGAGAGAATGTGTTTGCCCAAGGCTTCCTCTATGTCTTTCACAGTCTTCCCTTTCCTCCAAGTTTCTTTTGCTCTTTGTCTCAGGTTCCACATTCCCTCGAGGGGACATTGATTTGCTGCAGGCGGAGCAAGCTCCCTTCTGCTCACACTCAAAACACAAACACACACACACACACACTCACACAGATATATATATATATATAAAGTGGTTTTTCTATTTCTTTAGAGGACGGTACACAGATTTAATCTAATTTTCCTGAGACTTATCCCAAAACTCTTCCTTACATAATCCAAGCCGAAAGTAAAACTTCCCTTTAAAAGCAATGATTTGTATCATAGGGACTTTGGGGGCCTTGTGCTCTAAAAAGAAGCTGGTCTGAACATTGTGTTTGAGTAAACAGATTCATGTCCCCACAACATAACACAAGCGAGTCCACATACACACCTGTCAGTCAGTCAGCATGTCCAGAGAGAGTATCGGTACCGATAGACAGACCGCACTGAACATCTGCTGGAAGCTCACAAATGAAAATGCACAGTCTTGCATGCATACATCTGTTTAATGGTTGCTGCTTGGATGATTTTGTTGTCAGGCATTTCATTTTCTGTCTTTGAGGTGCAAGTATTACTTCTGTAAAACGGTGACATTCAATTTTCACGTGCAGAATCTAAAAAGTGTGTTTTTTTTTTTTTTTTGGACGGATAAATGTGTTTCAGGGACGCAAAAAGCAGAAGATTTTAGTTGAAATGGGGAGAAAAGGAGATCTTGGAACAGATGGGTGCATCTAAATAAATTGGAGCAACCAAAAGTTTAAGCTTTGACTTTAAGTCGGTTAAAAGAATTAAACTTGTATTGATTTATTTCACACAAAGGGATATATTTAAATAATTTATTTGTATATATTTCTAATGACTTTGGGTTACACCTAATTAAAAAAACAAACAAACAGCAAATTCAGTTTCCCAAAAAATATTACAGAAACTAAGAAATTGATTTTTAATACATGCATGTTGTAGCATTTTCACAACAGTCATGTGGAAGCCCGCTGACTTGACAGTTGTCCAGCAGACGGACATTGGTATACTGCACAAGGACATTACTAAAGAAGCTGGCTATTCAGAGGGCGGTATGCCAGTATTAAAGGAAGATTTAGTGGAAGGACAAGTGTGGTTGAAATGACATTTTGTCATTGAATTTATAGAAGACCCAAATGGAGTCAGGTGGAAGGAATTATTGTGCTTAAAGGCTTATTTTTAACAAAATTTTGTTCAGGTTTACAAGAATGTTGTAGAAAAAGGATGTCGGATGCAACTGTTACATTCCTTTTGGTTAGCTAGTCCTGAAGCAGAGTTGACATCAGTTTAATCTTACCCAGGCTTAGGAGAAAACAGACCAAACTGTTGGTCAGTGGACCCATGTACTGTTTCTCTGATTAAACTACATGTTGCACTTAATACATGTGGGGAGTCCCAAAAACTACAAAAGAGCCGAGAAGCATAAAACATTGTGTTTAGGTCCAGTGTGAAGTCTCTACACTCAGTGATGATTTGGGGTGCCATGTCATCTGTTTGTGGTGGTCCAGAAGATGAGACACCAGACCCAACACTGCAGATGAGCTGAAGGCTGCTATTAAATTAACTCGGGTTTCCTTAAAGCCTCAGCAGAGCCACAGGCTGATCACCTCCACACTGCATTGACGCATGTTTCATGCATTTGCGCATGCCGCACAAATGCATGAAACGGCATGAAATGCTTCTCAGTTTGAATTGATTTAAATTGACATATACCTATATAGCAGTGTTTCCCAACCCTGGTCCTCATGGCACACTGCCCTGCACCTTTTAGATGTCCCCCTGCTTAAGAACGCCTGATTTCAATCGATGGCTGATTAACAGGTTTTTGCTGAACTGCAATCATCTGAATCAGGTGTCTTTAAAGCAGGGAAACATCGAAAACATGCAGGACGGTGTGCCTTGAGGACCAGGATTGGGAAACACTGCTATAAAGTGTCCTGTAATTACTTGGATACACATAAAGAAAATAGCAGGATGTCCCCGCAGCACACAGTTTGCATCTGTCATTAGAGAAACGGTAAACTATGATAATTTCTCTTCACTGCAGCTCTAGATGCCTCCACCACTATCTACTTGTACTGAGAGTATCTCAGATATGTGACAGATTATGGTCTGAATCTTCTTACAAGCTTGTCCAAATATTCATATTGTGAAAAATCTTAAATTACTGACATCGAGATGAGCTGCATCTTTAGAGAACACAGATGGCATCATTTACATGTCAGATTAATAAGGAGGATTTAGTTTCATTTGCTATTGCTAAATAAAGTGGTGTTCTGGCTTTTCTTTTGCATGTTTGGAGCTGAGATGGCACCAGCTCCTTGTGACAATACATTTTTTTCCCAGCGCCTGATGGAGGGTGCATCAGACCAGTGAATATTTCGGTGATGTATCTTTAATGCCCGTGTTGCGTTGTGTGTTGCGTTAAGACACCGACTCTTCCCCTGTCTTCCCTATAAAAATGACGCAGAGGAAATTAAATTTTGACAGTGTGGATATAGCTTGCCTGTTGCTATGGTAGCAGCAGTCTGCCTGTTGAGCGCTCCCTGTCCATTCTTCTGTCCCTTCTTCCTTTCTGATTTCACCACTGTTGATTACCATGCAGAGGACAGGTAGACCCAGCGGTGTCCCTGTCTGTCAGCATGCAGTGGGCAATAAGTCTCTGAGCACCGATGTGCACATGCAACATATGAGGGCTTCTTAGGAAAATGTCAGCATTTATGCACAGTTGTACTGTTTCAAGTGCATGTTTATTTAAATGCAAGGGAAGTGAAGCCACTGAAACGGAATTAACAGGTATACTAGATGTAGCACTTGCATTAGTTGCCGGCATCACAGACTATGGAAAAAATAAAAAAATAAAAGCGCTTATAACACCATGAGCTGGATTTTAACACACTGCTGAGGAGCAACAGCAAGTGGAGAGAATGCACACTCTACTTCTAACACATCTCCCTCTCCTAGGTTTGGTTTTAGATGTGCTATTGTAAACATAGAACAGTACGAGATTCACAAAGTATAAAGACCTTGACTTAGGCCATTATTTAAGGAAGGTGACGATAGAGTTATAATAATGTTATCTAACATTTGTTGGTTAGTATAAAATATAGAATCGGCAATCACCAATTATTAAAATAAATTTAGTCTCAATTACATCTGCTCATTGTGCAGAACAGTGCACATTTTCTGCCATTTGGCTCTTGGTAAAAACACCACAAATGTACCAAGCTGATATATTAGATGATTGAATATATTGTGCTGTCTGCTCAAGTAGCCACGCTGCAGACAAACATCTCCTTAAAGGAGCAGTAAGCGAAATTTCCTTATTTTAGATAGAAAGATCTAAAAATAGTTTTGTGTAGAGCTAAAGGTATCTTTTCAGACAGACTATGGTTAAATGTCACACACCATCTCAGCTCCAATCTCCTGTTTACATAGCCGGACCAGCTGCGCAGGCACCTACGTGAACAGCTACCCCCTCCCTGTCCATAAAATGCCACGGCAGGCACAAAATGGTGGAGAGCACGCCCATCGGATCCAAACGTTCTCCTACTAACAGCATTATAAAGCTATGGGTTACTTAATACTTCACTTGACATGTTCTTCTGAAAGGGGATGCTGTTCTGCTGTGTTCTAATTCCTTTGCAAATAGGCTCACATGAGCCAATGGGTGAGAAGCAGAGTGCTGGAGCTGAGATGGAGAGGGGCGTGGCTTTATACACATCTTGTTTTGGTCTACAGACGGTGCTCAAGCTCCACATAGTGGTGAGCAATCGCTTATTTCTCCCTTACTGATTGGCTGACTGCAGTATTTCAGAATATACTGTGGTTGCAATCAGTTGCATTTTTCTCCCCGGAAAGCCACGAAAAAACAAAAATCTTACTTCCTTTCAGTCAGCTGAATGGATATGTGCAGCAACAGGTGGAGGAGTAGCTCAATGCCACTACTCTCTACTGACAAAACAGAAGAAAACTCCAGTCTCTTTCTGTGGTGTATTATTAACAACAATTTAAACCACAACAGCATGGTGGGGATTTTTGTATTTTAGAAATTAACTTCTAGAAGCTTTGTCTTGATTTTTAGTGCCATCAAAACAAATTTAGTCCTTTAAAGTTTTCTTCTGGTTTTGCTTTTTACGATTAAGGGAACAAAGCCATCCAGATTAACCTGGCCCTTTGTGGAAACTAATCACCTCCTAAACTAAATAACTGGTTTTGGCTACAACTAATTTCAACTCTGAGAGATACCTGACATCCCTGTGAAACAATTACAGGGTCTTTAATTACTAGCAGCCTTTTTAAGGTCATACTGCAGCATCTCAATTGCGTTTCAGTCCAGACTTTGGCCCGGTGACTCCAAAACCAATTTTTGAGACCTCCAGAGCTGGACTTCCTGGTGTACTTTGGATAATTTTTCTGCTGCATATCCATAGTGTGCTTAAGATGGTTGGATATTCTCTCTCAGGATTTTCTGCTATGGAGCAGAATTGATGATTCCCTCAATTACAGCAAGTTGTCCATTTCCTGAAGCAGCAAAGCAGCCCCTCACCACTGCACTGTCACCACACTAGGCTGTATGTTGGGAAGGTATTCTGTTTTTTTAAGTGGGATCTTTGTTTTATGCCAGATGGAACAGGACCTTGACCTTCCAAAAAGCGGCAATTTCATCTTGCCTGTTCACAGAATATTTTCTCAAGGTCATCCAGATGTTTCTTGATTGTAGCTCTATGTATTTATTTTCTCTCTCTGTGGGTAAGGGCTCTCACCATGGTTTGCTGGAATCCTGATAGTGAGAAATGGCTTTGTGAGGTTTTTTGAGTTCCAGACGTCAGTAATTCTTGTTTCTCTGTTCACTCTTTTTCTTTCTAACAGGGCATTCAGTATTGCTCTTATATTATGTTTTAGCTTACTTCATGTTTTCAGACAGAATCTGTTTTGAGCGATACCTTGACTCTACAAGTCTGGCAGTAAGGTTTGGCCTGAGAAATTTAACTTTGCTTCCCAAACTGGGGTTATTTACAGATAATTCTCCCTGGTTGATTCCATGAGATCATTGATAAAGGCAGCGTTTACCTTTCAAAATGTGATATCTGATTGTATTATTGGTTTATGATCGTCTCATGTGACTGCTGTTTCATTTATTCTGTTAACAGCACTTTGGTCCTGTGGGTTTTTAAAGTGCTCTATAAATAAAGCTGCCACAGTAAAATACAACACTTGTGTATAGTTTAGATAAATGTAAGTGTTTTAGTGAAGTAGCCCATTTGAAAATGGTTACATTTTGTTTTTAGAACATGAATTGATTTTGGTGAAGCTTTGACTGTAAGCAGGAACTAATTTATACCCTAGTACATTTTGTTTTTCCTTTTTATCTTCATTGCAATAAACACCACATACGGCATATTGCTCTTCTCCAACCTTGATATCAATAACTGACCCATGCCCAGGCCATAATATACTGTTAGTTGGCCTGGTAGTCTCCTGCTAATAAATGTAATAAGAGATTTTATTTAACTGTCTCAGTACACACGTAAAATAGTTTTCAATGTTAATATTCTGTATAAAATGTATCATCTGTGATGTTGTACAATCCCGCCTGATTTCACAGGTGCGTACAGTCGGGTCAGCACAACTAATCCACATGTGCCCCTAAGTCACACATGTAACATGCACTTAACCGGCACGCATGTGCAGGCTGACAAACACAGACAAAAGAAAAATCCCGCTGAGCCTTGGAGTAGAACAGGGGACAGATAAAGAGCACTGCAGCGTGATTTGCAGACACAAAGACATATGCGGTTTAAAGTGGAAGTCTGGGGGAACAAAGAGTAGATTTCCCTTCCTCTGCGTTCACTTCTCTGGCTTATATGGATGCTGAATTTCTTCATCCAACAAGAAGCGACATGACTCTGGCTTTCATTGCCCGTTAATCAGTGGTCTGTGGACATTGCATTATAATTTAATCAATATGTGTTGGTTTATTTTTAATATGATCCCGACATATTTTACCTGGGGAGACTTGTTTTAATATTCTCACAGCCTGTGCCCAGGAATCTCTTGTTGAAGACAAGCATTTGGTTCTCAGGATGCTTGTAGAGTAACAGTCTGGACTAGACAGTCTAAACATGTTTAAAATTCTGCCGTGTTTACATTTGCTGCATGCATATTTATTTTGAGAGTTGTTGTTCCGGTCCTATTAACTCGTCCGTTACGAGCATATTAACTATCTAACACTGAGTTGCAAATTATTTTCACCTTTATGTCCTTGCTCAAAGTGGGTTATTGTTGTTCTAATCTTTGACACAGAAATACATTATCATGGCAACAAATTTGACATTTCTATTGTTTCCCTCACATCTTTTTTCCCCAAGTGCTCTTGTAACGTCACTGTTTTCCAACTTTTTGTTGAATTTCTCAAACGTATCCCTTCTGCCATGCCAGCAACCACATGCTAAAAGGAGATTTTTTCCCCATTAGAATTAGTTGCTGATCTGCTTCATTTATCTACTTCAGTGCTGCCAAAAAGGGTCTGAAAGATACCGTAATGGTCTAACAAATGTTAGAGGCTAAGCCACCTAGAAAAGAGGTGTAATGATGTGAAAGATCATGTTGTTAAGGTACGATGTGTAAGAATAATTACTAGAATACTTTAAATGGAAACACAAAGATGTGGTTTCATTTGTATAGCTAGTATTTATTCAGTTCATTTACACATTCAATTTAATAACTAACCTTATGTAAAAACATAACTAAAAAAAACAATTGCGCTTTGAAACAAAACTAGGGATTTAGTTTGATTTGGATACCTTTACTGGCTTTCGAGCAAAAACATTCAGCTGAAGACGGCTGCTGTGCGGACTGTTTAAAGACTTGTCACAGTAAATGTTTCCCAGTTTTGTCCCACTGTGTCCTTAAACACAACAACCGTAAAGTTGACTCCCTGACACTGTAGCATTTAAACAGATCAACCAGAGTTGAGACAGATGCGTCTTTAGATGTTTGCCTTAAAATATTTGTAGTGTTTTGTTTTCAGATTAAATTAAACGTGGTCTGCTATCAAGAGAGACTAACGTATTATTACAGAACAATATTTGACTGTTGAAATTTACCTTCGAACATTAACAGATTTAATGTTAATGGATTCTTTTATCAAACATGTATATCTTAAACTTTTATTAAGCTCTTTAAATTACACGTTGAAAGCAAAATTAAAGAAAATTGTGCTTTCATCATACTTTTATGACTTAGCATTTTAAGTTTCTATTTCTTTGCCCTTAGTAATACTTGTACGGACAGGTGCTTTACAAAAACTGTGTTGACTGTTCTTTGTTTCTTGTTTGTAAATTTGAATGCAGAAATGCTAGTAAAACAGCCTAAAGGTAGTCATAGTTTTAAAAATGAACATAAAAGGTTTGAAGAACAAGTGTTACATTTGTGAAAATAGAGCATGTGAGAAGTATTCTACGAAGATTCCTAGAAACCGATGCAAAGCTTGCTTACTTTTGGCATACATTGAGAATTATTTCTCTCTGACATTTTTCCACTCCAAATCTTACCATAATCAACCTGCAAACGTAAAATGTGAGTACAAATAACTTAATCCTCTTTTGTCACCCAGTGGTTGTGATGATCTTACAGAGATGTTGCTATGGTGCCATGCACTGTCGCATTCCAAGAGTCGGAGAGTGAATGTGTGCATACAGATTAGCGAGGCTGCCATTTTGAGTCGAGAACAAGAAATTATGTTACTTAGTAGGTTTAGAGTTGGGTTTTAGAAGCTCTACAACGACAAAAAAGGATGATGCTCGGCTCACAAGCACTGGGTGCTGCCCCTCGGCAGGCTTCCACAAAGCCTGCCAGTCAGAAGTAAATGGGCTTTTATGGGTTTAAAGAGCCCGGAGCTAATATTACAGGCGGCAGCTGAGCTGAGGGGCCACATAACAGGCAGCATGAGATAAATAAGGATTTGTTTTGAGCTGTGAATCATGCAATATCGTGCAATAAAAAAATGCGGGCCTTCAAATATGTATTAAATGTCTTCTTTAATATCCTGCACTCTAAAGGCTTATTTGTTGTACCATTGCATTGTTTTGTTTAATTTAAAGGAGGAATATTATGCCTCCTTTTTTTTCCACAGGAAAATTGTCCAAAAGTCTGAATAAAGACATTTCTGGATTACAGTGCCAGCATGCTTTGCCAGTATTTTCTGTAAACCTCTGTTTTCTTCTGTTTAGAAGGCTAAAGTTAAAACTTTTAGCTTCTGTAGTTGGAAGCTTTTTTTATTGGTAGCCCTGGCAGATTTGGTTTTAATCTAATCGACATGACTACTTGCTGCACAGTGATACTGCTGGTACAGTAGCACTGTTACCTTGCAGGAGTTTCGTGGTTTTCAAATGCCAACCTGGGGTCTTTCTACATGGAGTTTGTGCCCGTTTGGTTGATTGAAAGAATCTAAATAATGTCGACATGTAATTTTTTTTTCACAATCTGTAAATCAAAACCAATTATTCTTTTTCAAATTTTATATTCATTTTACGCAATCTTTGAGAGATGTCTCTCATTTGCTATCAGAAACTGTTTGGTTGAGTGAAAATTATTTTAAGTCTAAATGGGCCAGAGGGATGAATAATTTCGGGTTTTAACTGTTTAGTTGCAAGTTTGTTATGGTAATGGTAGTTTCCAATGTTGCATTCATTACATGGCAATCAAAGTATTTAAGACTGGTAGCTCTGAATGTCAACCGTATATTCTGACTTAACAACAAAAGAGTTATGACACACGGAAAAGTCTTGGTTTAAATCTTCTTATTTTATTTAATTACACGTGTTTACTAAGACCACCATGGAAGTATGTGTGCCTCCTCTGGTTTCTCTGAAAGCTTGTTTCTTGAGCCATGGATTCTGGTAATTTGAAACAATATTTTTCACCCATCAGGTTACAGCTGTCTTGGATGGCACTCGACAGATCAGGTTCGCAAGCTGATGCCATGCCAAGAACAATTTATATCTGTTTCAGCATAAATTGTTAATCCGATTGAGATCCAGACTGTTTACTGGTCATGTCAGTGAGTTGACGCCTGTTTCCCAAGGAAACGCTTTGATATGCTTTCTCTCTGTGGTGACATTTGGTGTTATGCAGGAAAATGTGGTTGGTTGCTGTAATCGAGCCTATTTTTATTATTCGTCATTCCATCTCTTAAACATCGGTTTCTCCATTGTGACGCCATTTTCCTGTCTAGGCATTGATGGGGCATTCGTCAGACTTTTCTATATGTTAATCCCATTTCTCAGTGAATTAATGTTATATCACTATGATTGACTCTTGCTTTTCTTCCTGCTCTGTTTTTTACATTTATTTTGATGTGCACATTTCCAACATTCAATTACAATTTACAATGCCAGAATGCTGAGCTGTCATAAAATCCTATAAAACAGCTTTATGTGATATTGATTTTTTTCCCCCCACTCCTTCAAAATAAAACAGCTGAATGAACATACTCTAAAAATGGTGAATCTTTTTTTTTTATGACATGATTTATATAGATTTTATTAGTATTAGTTTCTGCAGCTGATTGTGAACAAGGTCTTATGATTGTATGAACTCAAAAAAAAGAATTAAATCTAGAGTTTATCAGCTTAATATAGGGATAACATTTATTTAGAACTGGTGAATGTAATAAATCAAACAGACGTTTCATAATTACCCTCCTTGAATGGAGAGTCTGCAACAATAGAGACACGTATACAAGCTAAATCTAATTTAAATCATAACTTTGCCCTGAGTCGGTGGGAAATCCTTTGTTCGATAGTCCTGTTATTGGGTGAAGGGGGTGACAGCAATTCTACAAGAAACTCCCAACAAATCAGAATTACGACTCATCTTAAGCAATAATCTTTGGTCTCTGACAGGAAAGAAGTGACAGGAGAAATTGAGATGAAAATTGGTCTCCACAGTGACGCCACTGTTGGACCATCTACTGACTTTGATACGTACAAGCTCAAATTAAAAGCTCATTATCATGCATTCAATATTGTGTGATGTGCAAACTTTAAAACATGATATGTGATGCAAATGATTTCTTTACGTGTTAGCTTTAATGGCTGTAGGGTCATCCGAAGTATAATGAGGCAACATTTTATTTAAATCAACACAGACACAACGTAATTATGCGATCATTGAAATTCTGGTCCTTTATCATGAGGGCTTGAGAATAAACAATGGAAAATTATCATGTCCTTAAGTAATGAGCAAGATCTACATAAATGCATCCTCCAAATGATTATCTCCTTTGGGAGCACAATTTGCTGATTGAATTTAATAAAAACAAAAAAAAAATCGGCTTCATGTGGGTTTCTTTTTTTCTTTTTTTGGGTGCATCTGTCACTCGTGGCATTCTAGCTCTTTTTTTCTTTTCTTTTTTTTTTACTCAGCTCTCAAAAAAGAATGAACACTGTATCTTTAAAACATAACAGAGAGAGAATCCTTTACTGCTTGCATAACAATATAAACTCAAGAGAGTAACATGTGCCAGAATGTTGGAGGCAGAAAGTACGGTTAGCAGACAAACACACAGCCAGCTTTTTTGGCTGTATAAGCAATAAGGCTCCTCTCTTTTTTGAATATTGCTTCAAGGTTTTCACACACTATAAAAATATATATAAAAATGTGTCTTGACAGCATTCTCTGAAAGAGGAATATGTAATTTGACACAGGAGACGTCAGTTGGATGGTTCTCTCCGAGCAGCAACAAGTTGTAATATTAACTAGCCCAAGTGTCTAGTGTTAACTCACCCTGGTTTCTCCATTTCATGCAAAAAAATAAACTGTTTTTGATGCTTTAGGGTTGACAACTACTGGCCAAGTAATCAATTTAATACTTTATCGGCCTCAAATTAAAATAAAATGTTGTTGAGCCTCAGATATTCAAGTTCCTCCAAAGAATCGTCATAGAGGGTGATGGCTGTAAGTGGGAAGGATCACCTGCTGCAGTTAGGATTCACCACCAGTGTTACCAATAAGAATGTCAAAACCCTTTCAGTAATAAACTCAAAATATTTTGAATTGAATTGAATTGATATCTTTATTTCTTTATATAAGATTCATGTTAAAGCCCTAACGGTTTTAGGAGCAATCTCAGTCTGAAATTACATACCTGATATAAATGAAGTACCTAAGACATAAGTATTTTCCAGTGCAACCACTATTGCAACTGTTAGCTGAATAACTCTGAACAGTCCTTCACTACACAAGAAAATAGAGGTCAAACTCAGCTGCTATTAGTGCATCCAACAGGGAACCTGCTGCTACAGAAATTCCTTGGTAAGATCAGGGGCGGTGCTAGCCATTTGGGGGCCATGAGCACAAATGCTGTGTGGTGCCCCCCATGTGGAAATGAACAATAATCCATGATTTGCCAGTGTGTTTCTCTTTATTTCCAAAATAACTTCTGAATATTAATGTTGTGAAAACAGCTGCAATAAAGAAGAGAAATGAAAATCCTGAAAACACATTAAAGTAATTTTCTATCAACAATGGTGCACATACTTCCACACAAGATAATCCTGTTTTACTTATGAAGGAGGAAAATTAACAAAGACAATAGATTTTAAGTGGGATTAAAATGGAAAAAACAGTACAATGAATGAAATGCAGCAATGGGGAGTGTAATACAGAACTGGGACTCATCCTGTAAATTGCTCTTAGAATAAGACTTATTTTTTGTTTTCACAAGTTGCATTTGTTCGATGAAAACCCCTAACAACATCATAAATGTCTGACTTTCCAGAGGAAATTGAAAAATGTGACCGTGACAAGTTTTGTTTTCCTGAGGAGGATTCATTAGGAGAAGCTCATTAACACCAAAGTTCCTCAAAGTCTGCCGAACTTCTGCAAATTATTTTACATTAACATACTTTAACACTGCTGTTCAGACTAAACCATTTTGAATTAGAGCAGATGTAACAGGCTGAACGTGGGATCAATTCTCATGTCTTTGTTACATTTACATTTATAATTTTTCATGTTTGTCATTTGTTGAAAGATGTTTAGTGTTGCTTTGGTAAAAAAACTGCATGTGAAATCATAGTTTGCTACTTTTTTGTCTACAAAAGTAAAAAGAATTATTTTTGCAAGTTTTTTTTGTCAACATTCCCGTTGCCAACCTTTTTTCCATTCATCAACTCAAGACTTTAAGGTAATACCTGTAGTTTAGTTACCTTTTTCACTACTCATGGAGGAGAGACTGGAGAGATCTCCATCTTTTTCTTGGGCAAATATTTGTCATATAGCTTATATATAATAACATGCTTTAAACTTTTCCCCTCACTTAAAGCACTGATTAAATGTATATATCTGGTCTGTCTTTGTAAAATACATTATTTACTGCAGGTTTTTGGCCTTTTCTAGACCTCTGATGTGCCAGCGTGCAGCGCAGAAAACAATGGCTGACACACTTTGCAGCCAACTTTAAACTCACTTTTACTGACACATTCTAGTTGTGGTTGGGAATTCTCTTCTTCATGCCTGTACCACACCGCTATAACTGCTTATATGTGCATTTAAGATGAGGACGAGGGGGAGATCTTACTTTGTCTGCTCTCAGAGAACCACAGATGGACGCAAATTATGACTCTATTACCAGGATGATGCTACATCATCATCTGGGATGCAAAAATGTAAAATGGGAATATTCTGTATATTAAGGGATGTTCAGCCCCCCCGCCAAGCTAGAGTCGTAGTTGGACACGTTGACAGTCCCTGAAGGTGATAGGCTTTGCCAGAGGAAAGTAAACACAGAAGCAGCGAGCGTGGGCCTCTTTCAAAAAACACATTGATTCAGAGTGCAGAAAGCAAAGAGGACATTAGGGTTAATCAGAAATTTAACCCTGCCATATAACATTAGTTTAAACTTTTCTTCCTCTGTGTCTTGAGAGTTCAATTCACCATTGGATTCATTGCCTGGAGCTCAGCTTGTGCTCACTCTTTAGTCACAGATGCACTTTATGTCGGAGATGAGTTTAATGGCAGCATTAAACATCCGTAGCCTCAGGTGCCAAATGCAGATGACTGCGCCGTTTCTGTCAGGTGGAAAGAAGGAGTGACAAATGAGGGTGATCATTCTCTTATAGCCATGCTCTACGGTTGTACTTCTCCTGCACAGGCATAGATGTCTGCATTTCACACATGAGCACAGCCATACACACAGATAGGATTGCCCCCATAAACGTGTTCGCCGTTGTCAGTAAAATGTTTAATGATGAAAAATTTGGCGGGGGAGACAGAGTGCTTCTCTAAACGTGCCTCAGTGTTTAAGTGTCCCTTACAATTATCATTGTGAGACAGTGTCCTTTTTCTTTATTGATGACTGACAAAGTTGCAGCCCAGTGCTTCTTACTGCTGCTAAAGATAATGCACTTGAATCCCGCATGGTTTATTTGACACCCAGTCATTATTAATCAACTGAACATTATGTGAACCTAGACCTGGGAATATGTATGTAGGTATGTGTGTTGCTTAGCTGTGCATGTATTGTTTATTGCATGTGTGTGTGTGTGTGTGTGCGCGCAGGTGTCAGCTCCGAGAGCCAACTGTCTAGTAATAAAACACTGGTAAAATATTGAAAGTCATAAAAAGGCAGATAATTGGCTTTTTCAGGTTGGTGAAATGGATCGCTTCTAACACAGCAGTTGAGAAATGGCTGCTGAGAGGAGTGAGTCAGACAGATGGAGAGGACAGTGGAAGTTAGAGAATGGCTAGGAAAAAAAACCTTGTATATATTGACGAGCACAAAAAAAGGAAGAGAAGAGCAGGGAAAAATATGTACTCAGAATGAATGAAATATTAAAGGGATTGGTGCAGACTTTAAAGAAGAACAGTAAATTGGTGTACTACAAAAAAAAGAAGAAGAAGCAACCAGACATTTATTTATGCAACCTTCCTTTTGTGAATAGTCTGAGGAAAACTTACAAAAAGAATCACTGCTTTAACTGCACTTGGACATGCTGAGGTAGTACCAGGTTCTACCACTAGCTGGTGTAATAGAACCTATCAATTCATATCTTGTATAATCTCTTAATTGCTTACTCTCACCGAGTCCTATTCCCAGCAGTCACATGCTTTGCAGATGTGTGTGTGCGCGAGAGAGAGTGATAGAAAAAGTGAAATGGAGGGAATGTGTCTGGCTACCAGCTCATGACAGTGAAAAGACAGATGACCCTGAGTGGAGGAACGGCCTCCCTGCCTGTATAGCATCTATCATCACTGAACAGACTTGTCTTTTACTGTTTGTCGCACTTCCCTTTGTGTGAGTGTGTACGTGCTCGTATGTGTGGGGTAATTACCTGCCGATGAAACTCATGCTTAGCTGGAAAATAACTTGTCTGCCCTGTAACAGTAGACAAAAAAAAAATAGCATCCCTGGATGCACATGCGCCCACAGATTCACAGTGTTTCATTTACTTCCGAGGACATAACATTGATTCGCTTAAATCTCCTGGAGGGAACTTCAACCTAGAACCAAGTGTTTGCGATTCCCATGATGTGCAATTTTTGTCCCCAAAAGGAAAATGAGTCACATATTGTGTACACACACACACACACACACACACACACACACACACACACACACACACACACACACACACACACACACACACACACACACACACACACACACACACACACACGCAGCAGCAGTGAATTAACTGCACTCGCACTGTGCACAAGTGGCATGGGTCTCTTAACCACAGCTACTACCTATGAATGAACTATTGGTTTTAAAGTTTAGTTGTTTTCTTTATTAAATTAGTGCGCAGATCAATGCCTGTCCGTCTGTCCAATGTTCCCTGTGAAGCTCCAGACGTCTGCTTCACAGTGTTTGGTTTTTAGACTGTAAAGTCGAACCATATTTCCTGTAGAAATTGATTAAAAATACATCGAGAAAATGAGGCTGAAAAGAAGTGAGAACGCCAGAAATGTGATTCTAGAAAAGTATTGAATTTTGACATTGGAAAATTAGTAGGAACCTTGAAAATGGCTTTTCAAAACTGCCGCTTAGAGAAGTGGAGCTGGGACACTTCTGTTTATTATTAATAATATGAAAAGGTCAAAGGCTTTGTGACAATTTCTTGGAACTGAACGTCACAAAGACCAAAGAGTTGTGCTGCGGGGACAGAGCTAAAGGTACCAGGTTATTCATTTTTCAACCACTCAGCATCCATAACCAGCAGGTGGAGCAGGGGAAGTCTTTTGATACCTTGGGACAGAAATTTACATCCAGCTAGTGTTGGGGAGTGTTGGCCTAGTGGTTAGAGCAGCGCGCTTGCACTCAGAGAAGGTTGCAAGTACCCAGTTCGATCCCCAGCGCCTGCACTCTGGGTCCCTGAGCAAGACCCTTTAACCCCTGATTGCTCCCCGGGCGCCACACATGGCAGCCCACTGCTCCCCAAGGGTGATGGGTTAAAAGCAGAGAACAAATTTTGTTGTAATGTATGTTTCAATGACAATAAAGATGATATTATTATTACTAGGGGTGTCAACAATAATCGATTCAGCGATGCATTGCAATGCGGGGCATGCACGATTCAGCATCGATGCGGCAACATGCCATAATCGATTATGTCACTGTTTATTTTCTGGCCTCAAATGGACAAGTTGTGAAGTTTCAATTACTTCCGGGGGCATAACAACAACAATCAAGATGGCTGAGGCGGAGGGAGATGACCGCGATAGACGGGTAGGCCTAATTAAAAACGCACCAAAAGCTTGGAAAGCGGATATCTGGGCACATTTTGGATTTTACGAAGTCAATGGGAAACTAGATAAGACTTTCGCGGTGTGTAAAACCTGCCACACTAAAATCAAGCACGTTCGGTGACATTGACATTTATGTCAAAGATACAGACATAGCAGCCAATAAAATATGTTGTTATTATCTGATTGCTTTTGTTGCCTCATGACTGATGAAAAATTTGCCTTGTGTGCAGTAGAATTTTGATGCATTGCAATGCATCGCAATGCATCATAATGCATCATTGAATCGAATCGTTACCTGGTGAATCGTAATGGAATCGTGAGGGCAGTGCCAATGCACACCCCTAATTATTACTATTACTATCATTTAAAGACCACAAAGACACTTTAAAAAAAAAAACCCAACAGTGTTTCCACCTTTTGAAAAACTGTTTTTTTTTTATATCAACAACATTTCAACACTGGTATTAATCACTCATTGATCCTGTCAACATTTTATCCTGGTACAACTTTCTGACTGTGAAATACAAAACCAAACGTCTCTGGCATCAGGAAGGACACCTGTCAAATATTCTATTTGCCTCCCCCCGCAGGCAGAAGGTTTAAAGTCCACCTCGCCCAGAAGGCAGTTTACAAAAAGCCATTTACAACAACTGTACTTTTGCACACTTTTAACATTTTCTTTTAACAATGTCCTTTTAAGGGTTTTGATGCATTTTTTAATGAGTTTATTTATATAGCACCAATTCACAATACGGCATCTCAAAGCTCTTTACAAATTCAGTCGACGACATATAGACGAGCTTTCTATCCAAGGAAACCCAGCAGCATGTAGCCCCAGTGGACTGTCGCCTTCGTTGTCGTTGACTTTGCTGCAATACCTCATACCGAGCATACATGTAGTCACAGTGGAGAGGAAGACTCCACTTCAACAGGAAGAAACCTCCAGCAGAACTGGGCTCAGTGTGAACGGCCATCTGCCTCAACCAACTGGGGATTTGAGAAGACACACAAAAGGAACACAGCAGCGTTGACCCAGGAGTAATTTCTATGTGAGAGAAAGGTAAACGGTTAGTTACAATAATAGCGCCTGAAGTGGCTTCATCTAGGAGAGAAACATAGCTAAGCAGATAAACTCTGAGCAAGTATTCAGTGTTTTGTTTGCTTACCGTTGTGTTTATTCTAATTTAAGTGCAGAAGTGCTGTTGTTGGAGCCCTGTCAAAGAAGAACTTGTGTTTCCAGCTGGGACAGAAAGTTTTCTATTCTATACTCAAGTGAATGAAGGTGCAAGTAGCTAGAGGAATTCTGAAATGCATATAGTGATTGTATTTAGTGCAGTCACTATGTGTTATATTCATAGGTCTTGAGTTTTTTACTTTTTAATCTTACATCCACAAACTCCGATATATTTAGGATAGGATTTTATGTGATAGACCAACACAAAGCAGTACTTATTTGGAAGGCACTGGATTTACTATATAATCAGAATGAGCCCAAACCATAAAAAAATAAATAATAAATTATATATATATGTCTGTCTATATAAGTAAAAAAAATTATATCTTTAATATTTGCTAGTCTATTCAACACAATTCTAATCATGCAGCTCTTAGTCGGACTGGCTGTGCTGAGCACAATTTAACGCTTAGGATGTTTTAAAATAGTGTGAATAAAATCTGATCTATGAGACTCAATTAAAAAAGGCGATGTTTATAGTGCTGCTGCCTGATTTAAGTATCTTAGCATGTTACAGTGAAATTATTAATTTATGGGCAGTACTTCATTGGAATAAAAAAAAAACTGAAACAAGAACAGAATTAAATTTGTTTGGTCATAAGTTGCATGACAAATATCATGTAATAAGTTTTTTCTGTCTCACAGTTTTGCTAATGTAAAACAATTTACACCACCAACATTGCTTGGCTGCCAGAAATATTACACGTAGAATGCCATTAAAGAGCAGAGTTATTCTGCTATGAGAATTTAGAGCGCCACAGACAGAAACCCTCAAACCCTTGTAAAAGTCAGACAAAGGGTGAAAGCGTCACCCTTTTAGAAACACACAGATTCTGTAACACAAAATACAAAACCCTTTGACAGAAGGGGGGGAAAAAAAAAAACTTGTTTTGGTGCTGCACTGTGCCATTTGGCGCAGTGCTCAGAAGAAGAAGAAGAATAAATGACTGATCTTTTGTCAGTTATTCTCGCTCAATTCATCCCTCCTGAATAGCATGTGGGGCAACAGAGAAAAACTACGCCGATAGTTCACCTTATCCAGAGATGTCAAACCGGATCAAAACACTACAGATATTACCGTTTCAGAGTGGGGACAAAAACACCCACAGCCTCTTGACAGACACCGTTCACCTGTCCTCAAAAGGCTGCCTGTTTCCTCGACATTTGTCTGAGCGGCTCAACAGAATCCCCAGAGGGCTACCTGGAGCTTTGATACCGCATCAGCTCAGTGGAGGGGTTGTCACAACAGAGAGAGGAGGGGGACTAAAGAGTTGGTAGATAAGGGCTGAGGAGAAGGGTATAGGTGGGGCTGGCTTGGGGAGGGGCAGCATATTTAAAGAAGAGGAAGATGCGGTAACTTGTTGAACTGGTAGAGACAAAAGTATAAAGAAGCAATTCAGTCTGACCTTTGCAGTATGTACAGTTTGGAATTGCTCCAGGTGATTGATATCTTTGTGATATTGTCTTATTTCGGTCCAAAAAATGGGGTTTTCAACAGAATTTATTGTCTGACTTAACACTCCCTGCCGCTGTTTGCTTGGTCATTTTTCTGGGAGAATGAGACAGAAGGCCTCTCATCTCCTCTCACCCTCCTCTAAATGGCCATCAGTCAACGCGAACATGCTCGCCTGATGAAAAAGAGCTCCACGTGCTACTATGACTGCCTCTTTTTTACTGCAATCACCCCCTCTCCACCCTCTTTTGTTATGCAGAGTGTGAACTCGGAGGATCTTTGTGCATTTTCAGACAAGAAGGTGGTATTTCAAAGCTTACCTTTTCAAAATGTCATAAAAAAGTGGATATGTAAGGTGATGTCAAAGTATCACCATTTGGAGGGATGTTTTTAATGCATAAATTAAGGTTGCATCAACATATTAAATAGTTTTGTTGGTTAACCAGTTTCTTTAAATCAGAAATGGCGTGCTTGTGGAAAATAAGCTTCATGAAATGTGCACTTTTGGGTGTAGAACTCATCACTAATAGTGTTACTCTGTCAGAGCACAACATTTCAGAGGCAGAAGAGTCAAATTGCTTTTCATTAGGGCTGGGTATCGATTCAAATTTCAAGAATCGATTTGATTCCGATTCTCAAGATTTGGAATCGATCCGATCTCAAAGTGGATTGCTGGTATTAAAATAATTTTTTAGCTGTGACCTGAATTTCAAGACTGATACTGATACTAGTATCAGTCTTGAAATTCAACATCTAATTAATAAAGGAATGATAGTTAATGGCGGCTGTAAGGACCAAATCCTCTTCCTGAATGTTGAGACGACTGTTTTCACAAACATGCTGTGGGGCGGAAAACCCAAACAGGTCCAGGATAGAAAATAGAGGACACCAGAGATATCTACAGCTGCTACTTAATTTGGACACTAACCTGGTGCATTATTAAAAATATGACGCTAAAAACTCCCCTCCCGGACTGGAGGGCTCGTGCGAGCTTGGCGCTTTGTTTTGTTTTTGTCCTGCTGAGGTCTCAGAGTAGAAGAAGAACTAATAAACAGGTTAACACGGTTGTTAAGCTAAGGTCAGCTCTCCATGTGTTTTACTGATAAAAACACAATATTACAGCTCCTTCCCACATACTTGGGCATCCTGTGCGCCGACTGTGAGCTGTGCGCACTCTCCGCGGACCTTTTACCTTCATAGTCGAGCGTACCTGTTGCCTACATTTCTTGTGACAAATTCCTATAATTCCCACATTTTTCCTAGCGGGGGAAGGGACGGTTAAATGTTTGATTAGCTTATCTAGTTGAGCATATAGAGTCGTTTCTTTTCCAGCAGGCTCCCACTGCCCACCGCACCTGTCAGTGCGCACAGAGAGAGGGACTGTGATGCTTGGAGCAGATCAGTGTATCAAGCTCGGTGTCACATATGAAACAGTTCAATGTGAAGACGTCTTGCCACAGAGGAGTTTATAGTGTGACACCGCGTACGTGGTCTTAAAAACTGAGCTCTGTACATGGCTGTCAGCGCGGACTCGTGTCCACACATGTAATGCCGGCTCACACAGTGAAATGTTTTCTTTTTTTAAAACTGTATCTTTGGTTATATGAATCGATTTTTAGGAATTAATGAGAATCGATTCATAATTGGAAAATATTTTTTTTTAAACATGGCCCCTACTTCTCATATGTATCCCATTTGATGTTTTAAAAATGCTAAAACATCATTATTATCAAATACTGTAGCTGTAAACCCCCATCACATTTCTGTGTATCTCTTTCGATTCAATGGCATAGGAAGATAATTCCACAGGAAAATAATCCACGTTGTATACGTAATTTGATCGTCACTAAGCCTGAATGTCACTGACTATTTTTTTCTCCCGTCACAAAAAAGTGCTACAAAATCGACGCTACTGCAACTCGGATATCGCAGCAGTTTTCAGTGAGTTTAAAGGAAGTGAGAAAAACAAATTTGTTAAATCATGTCAATCAGTCAACCATTGATCTGGTGTCATTGATTATTAGATATGCCAATTTGTTTCATTGCTGGGCACTTTTGAATTCTTTATGGTATATGCAAAGCACTCTCATAAGAGTTTTTCATATTTTAACATTGCTATTTAGAAATTAAGGTCTGTCCAGGTAATATAGATTTTAGCGTTTAAAACAGCACTTGTGATAAAGTATGAATCTATGCCTTGGTAACCAAAAATGAAACTCTCTGATTAAAACGGCAGTTTTCTACTGGGGAAGCCAGTTTTTTGTAGATTTGGTTGGATGCTTGAGCTCACTGTGGTGATTTTAGAGAAAAAAATCCCTCATTAGATTTTTTAGCAGAAACCTTAAGGGTTCTTGAAACCAAATGGTGTTTGGTTGTGGTCATTATTCTATTTATTTATACAATTGAAAACACAAATTCCATCGGAACAAGATTAACCCCAGAGGATGATGTTGCCTTCACTCTGTTTCACTGTGGGCATTTTTATTTTTTTAGCGATGCTTATTTATTTTTTATCGTTTACTTGTATGTGTTCAACATATTTTTTAAACTTGTTGCCCAAAAATTGAAGTTTGGTGTTTGGCCCAAGACATTTTTCCCCAGAGGGATTTAGGTGAGTTTAGTTACTTTTTTTTTTTTTTTTGAAAAGCATTTCTGCCTAGAACACTGCTCCTTACTTACGGCCATTTAGAGAGTCCATCCATACACACATCCAAGGTCGTGGGCAAACTGGGCAAACTGGTGCCCATTTCCAGTAGTCATTGGGTGAGAGGCGGGGCACACCCTGGAAAGGTTGTCAGTCTATCAGAGGGCAACACAGAGACCCGCAGGGCAAACAACTATGCACTCACGGCCCTAAATACATTTTAGAGCGATCAATCAACCAACAGTTATGTTGCTCTGGCAGGAAGCCGGAGCACTGGGAGAGCACCTGAGCATGCCCGGGATGAACATCCAAACTTGGGTACAAAAAGATAGAATTCAAATGCAGGTCTTTCTTGCTGCAAGGCAAGAATTTTAACAACTGATCCACCATGTAACCCCACCACATGACAAAAATTAGGGCCTATTACTCTGCAATGTACCATGCTTCCAAATGGTCCAGTTAATTAAATCAGTTGTTAAGTTGATCTCTGAGCTTTTTGTGTTGATTTAAATGAATTAGACTCTGAACCCTGAAATTCTCTCTGCTTTGTGGAGAGTTTTTTTTTCTAGGCTAGTTAATAATCAGGTTTTATAAATGTGCCTTTTTAAGAGAGATTTTTCTGCTGTGTGTAAAACGTGCATTTAAAGTTTCTCATGTGCATCTCGTCTAGCGAGAGAGCTACTAGAACACACGGCCACACAGTTGGACCATGTCCGTGCCTTTTCCACTGGTCACGCACAATATCACACAGGGTTTTTGGAATTACTTGGATACCACAAAACAGCTGGTATCGCCACTTAATGTAGAATGTATCATCCAGTCCATGAGAGCTCACCAATGGCAACAAGGACAGCAGCAGGGAGAACTGAAGCCAGGTCAATGATCCTGTTTTCACGCTGGTTCAAGCTATTATTACTTCTTTTTTTTTTTTTTTTCTCCTTGCCTCTTCTACAGGGAACCCAGCCGACCAACCAGCCTGCTGCCCGCTGAATGTAGCTTGGGGTCGGGTTTAGGGAGGGAAGAAGACCCTCTACCTCCGGGGCTGGACAGCCTTCCTCTCCGACTGATGCAGCAGGAATGCACAGCGGTCAAAACACTGCTTTTAAGGCTGAGACGGACATTGCAAGAGGTGGGTGATGAATGTTCACACAGTAGCAAGCATATGGTCACCTTTTGATGTGGATTTACAGTCCTGGAAGAAAGGATTTACCCCGATAGATTTTGTCAGGTTTTTTTGGTCATACATCTTTCAGATCATCAAGCAAACTTCAATATTGGACAAAAAAAACACAGGGTCATATAAAATACAGGTTTGAATAGGTGGTTTGTTTTAGTAGGGAAAAAGTTCTCCAAACCAGCCTGGTTGTATGTGAAAAAGTAATTGCCCTCTAACCCTTTTGACTGGTAGCCATGATTGGCATCAGGCATTTGTGCTATTTGACAAAGTCTCTCACATCGTCTAGGAGGAATTTTGGCCTACTCTTTGCTGAATTCCTCCAGTTCAGTCACAGCAGAGTATTTTAGAGAATGAAGGGCCTGTTTCTGGGCCTTGAATTTATGTCCAGACTTTGAACTTTCTTCTGAATTTTCTGGTAGAGAGCGGCTCTCATGTTTCCATGAATTATGTCACATTGTCCAAGTCCGAAAGCTACGAAGTAGGGCCAGACCATCTCACTACCGCCAAGTTGGACTGCCTGGATGATTTTTTTTATTTTTTATTTTGAAATGCGGTGTTAGTATATTTTGAAATGGAACATACGGCTTAACAAAAGTTCTTCTTTTGTCTTGTCAGAGACAGAATATTTCCACAAAAGTCTTGGGCATGATCAGGATGTTTTTTTCATGTGTGTTGGGTCTTTGTGTTGTTTTTGGTCCATTGTTTCCTTGCATGCACTTTTTTGCCCAAAGTCGTTCCTATGGTTAAATCTTTAGAAGTTTAGATTAGCTTGTTTATCATCACCAAGTTAGTGTGGAACTCTGTGTTTTTGGCACAAACTTCTCCACTGTGAAACAATAAAGGTATTTCTTATCTTCTTGAACACTGATCTTACGTACCTGATCAAGTGATGCTTGTTAATGGTCTTAAAGTAAGTTTGAAAAGCCGGACACACCTGGGAAGGTTGACCACTGTTCTATGATTTTTGCATTTGTTTGCTGCAGTCCCAAAGCCTTAGAGAAGGCTTATTTACCCCTGTCCAGACTGATCCAGTTGTCATCTGGTTGTGAATTCATTTAGATAAAAGTATCAGATTTTTCTTTTTGCATGCCTCATGTTATCAGACTATTTCTGTTTAAGTGATGATAATCAGCTCATGGAAATTTAAACCTGAAAAATGTGGCTTATTCTGGTAAATTCATGATTTAATATTGGTCTGGAATTACCTTTTCTCACAGTGGAAGGTTGGTTTGGATAGCTTTTTCCCTTAAGAAATGAAACCATCATTTAAAAATGGCATTTTACTCAGGCTGTCACTGTCTGTTGTGATAATCTAAAACATTATGCATGGCAAAAAGAGTCAAAAAGGATATAAATTCTCAAACCTCTCTACATTTTCTTACAAGACATTTTTTTTCCTTTTTATTATTTTGTACTGCTTTGTGTTTGTCTATAACATAAATCCCTTATAAAATAAATTGAAGACTGGTGCTACGACCTGAGAAAATGTGGAAAAGTTAAGTGGATATCTTGGTCCCATTATGGTCTAAAAGCATCAGATTGCTTTTAAATGGCATAAGCTTTTTGCAAATACTATTTTAAATAGCTATTTCAGCTGGAAACAATGTGAACAGTGTTCCTCTCACATTTTTTTTATCCCTTGTTTAATCAACTTTATTAAACCTTGTAAAAATGGCTTCCTTTTCACTTTTAAATGGTGTCTCCAATCTCTTCCTTTTGTCTGATCTAATGGGATTCTGCTTTTGGAGGAGGAACCTGGGATGTGTGTCTAAGCGTCAGCGACACACAGGCAATGCACGCACAAATCCTGCTGTTACAGATTATAGCTCCTTAAATGTCTTAGTCTATGCAAGGCTTTGGCTTTACCTCAGGCTGATTATGAATGTTTGAAATGCTGTAAAGCTACTTTTACATTACCATAGATTTGATTAGTGCTAATGGTCACTTAGTAAAGCACTGACACGCTGCAATACTGTAGCTTTGCAGGGTTTAGCTTTGCAGACCGTTTGGTCATATTAACTGTGCATTCATCCAAAAAGTCTCTTTAGTTGGTCATTTGCTCAGCTCCAGAGTTTTAAATAAATGCAGTATAGTTGCCTCTTTTTTTTTTGTTTGTTTGTCCAGAACATGATTATATTTTGAATATAAGTTCCTTTTTTGAGGGTATGAGCTGCAGTTATACACCACCATACAGTTGCAGAAGAGGTTATTACAATTCAAGTTTTACATTCTTGTCCAACCACTCCAGAAGGAAATCTGAGTTATTATGTGAAATGACAAATAAGTTGACTAGATGTTTGGCTATGGCTTTAACAATAGTTATTGTAAAGCAAACATGAATGTTTTTGGAAATGCTATTTTGCCGAAGCTCTTATGGAGATAAAATCACAGTCACTATCATTAAAGACAGAAAGGAGTGATTGTCTGAGAATCATTGTCTACTCAATTTAAGATTCACACTACTGACAAATACTCTTGTATTAGGAAAGAAAAAAGCAGCTTGATGATGGGGAAAAAAATAATAACTTAGATCAGTTAGGTTATTTTTTTTTATTCCCGCAACCAATAGAGTTTATATATACTACATTTATTGCACTTAAAGAACCAAAAATAAGAAAGGTGTTTTATTCTTTTCTATAATTTAATTTTGTGTTTTACAGTGGATCTACTTTTTTTCATTTAAAAAGTATCTAATTATATGGTTTATATAAATCATTCAAATAATTCAATAGTCAGTGCAGTTCAGTAAAAACATAACCAAACATGTTTCACTTGGCGCAGGTCTGTCCCATGTGCCATAGCTAAACAAGTCGCTGTGACCATTTTAAAAGAAGTCAGAAGGAAAGCAGAATATGGTTAAGTATTTTCAACATGCATGTATGTTTTTGTTGATGGTGTTTAAATAGAGATTTGATTAATGCTCCTTCGCCGTTTTTACATTTGCACTTCTGGTCCCCTTAGTCCTGACTAGTTTGAAGAAGGATCATGAGCCGTTTGCCAGGGGTTACTCTGCACATGTCAAGTCACACACTGAGGTGTCTTCTAACCCGCTTTGACAGCCAATGATTTAAAGTAGTAAGCTATAATCTACTCATAGTCTCCTGCATGGGGTTATGTGAGTCCCATAAATAATACCAGCTTGCTTATCGCTATTCTTGTCTGATGTGGGAGTAATAGTTTGTTATATTTCATAACTGAGTCAGATAGAGATTGTAACCACTGGGGCTGGGCCTTTATCGTATTGTTTTATCATTATCGCAAAAAATTCTTATAGTGATAAGAATTGGAGTTTATGTTGACAACAATAAATTCCAAGTAGTGGTGTCAGAAACCCCCCAAAACAGCCAGGATTGTTATTTTTGCTATTTTCTTCACTGATGGTTTCTTGAGAGCACCAATAAACATCAACAAAATCAAAAACACTAATTAAATGCAGTTACTTTATGCAGTTTAGTGATTAAAAAATACACTTCATTATGTGACTAGTGTCCTGATGAAATGTATTTAAATTTTTCTTTTAATATGTTATATGGTACACTACTAAATGTTTTTTAAAAACAGTATTCGTGTTTATTGGGCTAATTGACATGTAGTCACAGCCACACAGTTAATAGTTTCTTATCCTAAGTTTTAACATTATCACAACTGTACCACAATATATCGTGATAACATTTTTAGTCCATATCTTCCACTCCTAGTAACCACGATAAAATTGAGGGGTAGTTGTACATTTTTAGAAAAATAAATGTTATTTGTATAAAATTTTAGTGGAGGATTTGATAAGCGGATTTTCTGTAGATATTTATCTGCAAAATTGCTTAAAACACTATGGCTGTCAAGAGACGTAGAACAACTTGCAATACTAAATAAACAAACAAAAAATAGTAAATAGCATCGGTTGAAAATATTTGTAAATGGGTGCAATTCAGTTGGTTGGGCTGAAAAGGAAATACTTGGGTGTGACATGGTGCAAGGCAGTAAAAGAGCAACTTGATCCTGAACCTGACAAGATCTTTAAAAAAAAAAGCACAAAAAGTATTTCTTCAATACCCATACAATCTTCAAAAGATCAAAGCTAGCATCTAACTTCAGCCCACTGAGGCATATATACGGCATTCTCCTGATCTGTCTGCTGTTCATAGCGCTGTTTTTTTCTCTCTCCAAGGGCCACAGAGACAGCAGCAAGAGAAAAATGAAACAATAATTTATAGAGTGACATAAACTAAAGGGATGATGAAGTTGCAGGTGAGGGACGGGGTGCACAGCAACAGAACATGAATATGAAAGAAGAGACACTTTGCCCTCTTTGGGGCCTTTTTTTGTCACGTCATTAACTTGCAAATTATGTTGCCGTCATGGTCTTTGGGTTTCAATGTCTGTGTGGTTTGTTTTGTTTTTCTTAATATATTTCTATAGTCTGTTGCACGGTCTGTGTTTTAGTGCTGCTTTCTTCTTTTACGTGCACAACTAATGTTAGTTTTCTAATCACCGCTCCTGAACTGAGTTTTTTTTTTTTTAACCTCCTTCACAATGTCAATTGTTTACTGCTGGTTTATATTGTTGTACGTGTAATCCACTAGAAAGCTGTCATCTTTAGGAAAAGGAGTGAAAAGCTGTTGCACTCAGGACTTGGCGATAGATGTAACATATTTGATGCGCAGTATCAGGCTTTGTTGCGCGTGCGACATCTAAAATGACAACATTGTGAATGTCGAGTTTAAATTCTAAGTTCCATAGCAACCATTGCCTGTCTGCATCCACTTCGTTGGAAACTCAGTTTCAATAATAAATTATTTATTAATGCTGCCTTCTAAGGGTGATTAGTTTGGTCTTAAGTAATTTGCTCAACTGTGTAAAAGGACTTTTCTTGTGCTCTCTGTGCTTCTGTTTTTTTAGCTAATTATTTAAACAGTGTTCGGTCAAATTCTGCAGTATTTTAAACTTTTCTGTAGCAACATGACGTGCTAGTAGGCTGCTGTTCTAATCGTTCTTACCTGAGCTACTCTTGATGCGTCGGTGCTAAGCTTGTATCTGCGCTGTGATATTGTGCTAGCTCATGTGATTCAGTTTTTTGAGATTTTATTTTATTTTTATTTTTTTTACAGAGTTTAATCTCATTTTTCAACAGCTGTCTTCTAGTCTGTGTCAGGATCCATTCGGAGCAGTCGTTATAACTCATGATGCTGTAAATGTCCATGGCTTAACAGCATTTCTGGTCACACTGGACTATTTTAGAGACCTTAAACAGTGTTTTAATTTCCGCAACTTTTCAGGTGTGTTGAAAAATGCCTCAGTGCAATAATTTCTCAATTGTGCTAAATGGTAAGTTTTCTATTGTATAAATTGAACCGCATACAAGCTAAACCTTTAAAACATTTAATTAAACATTTTAGATGTAATATAATAATGTTTTTTGTAAATTCAAGTATTAAATTTGGTCGAAAGCGCACTTATGCCTGTATAAGTTAATGTAGAATTTAAAACTGTAACGGGTAAGCACAGAGCTGTGTCCCAGAATGCAATGCCTGTGTTAAGGAGACAGATGTTAACTGCAACGTGTTTTCAGCCAAAAACAGAAAATGAGGCTCTCTCGAGTCAAGTTAGGCATGTGTTGGATCCTATCCTTCTGGCATTTCTAGCTGTTAATGCTCTCTACATATTTATGAAGGACCATTGCAGCCAAATCAGTGTTCACAATGAAACAACACCTGGTTACACTTATTCCCTGCTAAGTCCTCTGTTTTCAAGGTAAAAGGTCCAAGTGAAAAGTATCAGACTCGAACATTGTGACCTGAAAGTCACCTGTGACCCGCAACACCCATTCTTCTTGATAGTACCCTCCTCTGATTTTAAGGGCTGAATTCCCTTAATTGGATGTCACCAGGTCATACAGAAGCTTTTTAATGAGCCGTCCGTTTAAACTAGTTGTTTAGGTTAACATCTAAAACTTTTAGGACCAGGATGGGGAAATGCTTTAAATCTTGAACTTTTGAAAGAGACGATAAAGAAAAAAAAAACATGTCAGGCTCTGAGTTCTTGCAAAGTAGTGCTCAAGTCTTTACCTACATAAAATACGAACATATGTACAATGTCACACACAATGACCGTAAGCCTGGTTCCGTAGCACCTCTTAGTATTTCTAGTGTTTACTTTGCACATTTGGCTCGCTATGCTCCGTCTGTTCCTAAATTATTTCTCTTTCAGCAGTTTATTGTCTTGGCTCCACGGAGGGAGCATTTCTAAACTGTCGCTGTCTCATGTGTGCGTAAAAACAGCCTCACACAATGATCCCCATTTGTCAACGTCAGCCATGGTTTCTTACTAAAACGTGATGTCCCATTTGTTACAGTACATACACACAACTCTTATGGACATTGCTCCGAATCTATACATCCTCCACGTGTTCTAAGTTTCTTTTCTGACTCTAACTCTAACTGAATAGCTTGGGCTTATGATTAACTGTGAGATTTTTGCCAGATAGGAGCCAGTTTGATGCATTCAGGGTTATCTGAAAACACCTGGGAATTTTTTTTCTTTATTTTATTTTCCAGATTTGAAGAAGGATGGCAAAAGAGAATTGTGCATAATTATCTGTCCATCCATTCGTATACATACATAACATACATGCATATTATAGCTGTTAGTTTTTAAATCTGTCAAAAGCAAAAAGGCGTTTCAGGAAGCTTTTTGAATTTGAATCCAGAAAGTAGGAAATTTCTACACAACAACTGTGTAGTAATCATGTCCACAATCTGCGAAAGTTTCTGTGGACTCCTAGAGCTAAATGGTTTGTTGGCACGGTGAAGAAAGAAATGGAAAACAGCACCATGCTGGAGTAGGGCTCAGTAATAAGCAGAATATTTCCAGTCTCATCTTTCCACCATGTTGATCCAGGAACTATATGCGTGATATTTTGAAAATGGGGCTGTTGTCCTATAAAATCTCACAAGTCTATTAGAGGGAGTGAAAATGAATGTCCCTTCCTTTTTATTTTTGAAGGCTTTCACTTCTTGATTTAAGAGACGTGTGATTAAGGTTGTGCATCAAAACCTGCTTTTTTTTCTGAACCCATTCATCATCTGTAGACATTCAGTTTCAGTGCAGTGCAAGTCATTAAATTCATGGCTCCCCAGCAGCCAATTCTTAAATCTGAGAGGCTTTTTACTGAGCCACATCTAATTGTAGGGACAGTTGTGTGTTAAGGGCTGTGGGACAGAGGTGACCTTAAAGAGGGTGTGTTTGTGTTGGAGAAGGAAGGAAGGGGATGCTGTGTGTGTGGGTGTAGGTGTCAGTGAGTGCATGGCTGTCTCTCTATTTAGGGAAAAGCATTGATCACTGATGACATATTGATGGCCTGGCGCCATAGCACACCTATAATTCTGATAGGGAGGTGTGTGTCTTTAAAAGGTCAGCCAAAGCAATAAAACATCAAGTTTTTACTGTGCAAAGATTTGGACTCCAATGTTTCCCCCAACTTATTTTAAGTAGGTCGAAACACCATATTATCTGGAATTTTGCCTAGAAAGTATATATCTACGGTGTAATCCTGGTAAGGTGATCTCTCCCACCAAACAACATATAATATTTACTTTTTCAATAAATAATAGTAATTGTTTTTATTTCTTGTTTGTTTTTTGCACAAAACACAAGAAGAGTGTAAGTTGGCACTTAAGTACTCTAGAAGGGTTCTGCTTTATTTGAATAGATTTATGCTTTTTAATGCATAAACAGAATGCAATATGCAAGTGAATGTGTATATACTTATGTATGTGACGGTTTTCACTGCAGAGATAGAAAAATTTATTCAATTTTCAATTACTACAATAATCGTTTGTGACAACCCTAATATGAATATAAAACAATGGTCTCTGATGATGCCATTTTTGACCAGTCACTCACGCTACTCATCATCCTTTGTTTTTGTTGCGTTCCAGTGTCTTCTGATTTTATACAGAGTGATGTGTTCATAAGGAGCTATTTAGAAAGGACTTCTGTGTTTTTGGAGGAAAACTTTTTCTCATGTGAAGAAAGCCTAAAAACCATGAAACTGATGCGTACCCAACAATCAGTCTGTTGTGCCTTACATGCGTAAAAGAGACTTGTGTGGGCAGTTCAACAGAACGGTCTCTAGCCCAAGGACCCACTTCATCTTAAATTCAGTCCTACAAACGCAACATTTAATCCTTACATGGCAATTAGACCAGCAACTGAAAACCTATCTTACTCAGTGCATACATGTCTCCTTGAGTCTGCGTGTCCGTCCATTGTCATCTGAACGCATGTCTGCATGGGACTTGAGTGTGTGTTTCATCGCTTTGCTTTCTGCCCAGTCGTTGCCAGAGTTGCTGTTCGTTTCCAAAATGCATCTGATCACATTTGACGTGGGAAACCACAGAATCTGAAAGAAACGTGGGGGAATAAAAGCGAGAAAAAAGCCCCGTCGCCCACTTTGACATTTTGTTGAATCAAAAGTGACTCCAGCTGAGATCAGTAGAACAGAAGTAAAATTGTCTGTCAGATATTTGGGAAAACAGTAATTCTGCAGAGATTCGGGCTTCAGCTGCAGTGTTTCTCCTATATGGTTTAACAACAAAACAAAATTCCAGGACGGTGCTAAATAATGCAGAGAGCTCCACTTTCCACACAAAATAAAGTATTGTTTAAAACATACTCTGTAAAAGACTTTCTTTACATAATCATTTTGATGCTTTCCTTATGTTTTTGGGATTGCCTTTTGCAGAGCACAGAGACAAGTCCGGCCAGCAGCCTTCAGTCTCTACCCATCAGTCCTTGCAGTGAGAAGTCTCTTCCATTCAAGGTAATCGTTTTATCCTGTCTCTGCGTTTTGCCTTTGCATGTCATGTTTTTTATTAATTATCATTGTAAACAGCTTTTTATTAATTATGATTGTGAACAGTCGCGCTTGTGAGAATATTAGTAATAGATTCTGGTGGTGCAGAAAGGCTGTTTGAAACATGCAATGTGCAGAGGCAATGGCTCGTTCATTTAGGCAGATGAGGCAATGATTGATATCAAATTTCACACAAACAAGAGACGACACGCATAGATTCTGACTGCTTGGTTGCTGCAAACAGCTCAGACTAATAAAGTGTTATTTATAAACCATGGCCTCCACTGGTCAGTCTTAAAATACAATGAGACACATCAAGTCTTGGATTCATAGCTCCATTGATTGACTTAATCTGTTGTTTTTGTCTACAAAAGCTCCCTTGACAACACGTAATTGACCCTCAAGGCTGATGAGCTACAGTGCTCAGAGACTTAAGGCCCGTTTACACTACACTTTTTTAACCGAGCCGAGACCAGTCCGAGCTCGGTAACCGAGATAACTCTTGTGTGTAAACGGTCAGCAGACTGAACCAGACCGCGCTAACGATAACCGGACCGCGCTAACTGCAGACCAGTTCATCAGCAGGTCTCGGACTGGTTTTTTTTATCCCGGTTCCCTGATAACGAAGAGCGCATGAGCAGACCGCGTCATGCCCTTACAGTCAGCTGACTGTCAGCGGGTTTTCCGGCGTGTCTGGCTGCACGTCCCGATTCACACTCCATTCAGACAGATTTCAGACTGGCGACCTGTCCAGGGTTTACCCCGCCTCTCGCCCATTGACAGCTGGAGATAGGCACCAGCAACCCCCGTGACCCCATGAGGGATAAAGCGGTTTGGAAAATGGATGGATGGATAATAATACTAGCTTCCTTACCGTGCCGCACGGTTTCCAGTGATGACTCTGCTTATGAACCTCAGCGTCTGTTGTTGTTTCCCGCGTCTGTAAATCCTTATTTCACGTTCATTTGTCTTATCCACGTCCCAAAAGCCGAATCTGTCTAACAATAACATCCTGAATGTGACGGGTGCCGCCATTTTGATTTGCTCGGTCCCGCCTTCAATCCCAGAGAGCGGTAGTACCGCAGATCGCCACTAGGAGGCGAGGAGCAACCAAGGAACCATAACCGAGATAACTCCTGTGTGTGTAAACGGCTGCATTTATCTCAGTTAACTGGACCAAGCTCGGACCGGTCTCGGCATGGCTCGGTTTTTAGGTGTAGTGTAAACGGGCCTTTAGATCACTGCTAACACTGTACAGGAGAGGGGGGAAATGTGGGGATAACAATATACCATTCTGTGATAATAATGATAAAGTCTTAACTGATGGGTTTCAGTTTTAGAGCAATTGTTGTTTGTGGCGCTTGAGGTTTTGTTCAGTTATAGATTTATAGCCAAAAGTAATTCCACTGAAATTTGCGTTTCTTTTTATTTTCAGTTTCATTCTGATCACAGGTGCCACAAAAACATTTTGAAAACATTATCTCCCGTCCATAATTATTGTCATGTCCAAAGCTTCTAAGGCCAGTTTTTGAACGCAACGGCCCCCGTGTTCATGCTCATGACTTGTAAAACTGTGTTGTGGAAATTATTTCCATGGTATACAAAAACCTGGGTATAAACTATTGTTTTTTTTCTTTACAGTTTGCAGTAAAAGAACAGTGAAAGTATAGCTATGTTGGTGGCTGGCTGCAGCTGGCTGTGTGTGTCGGCAATCAGCTGCAGGTCCCCCCCCAAAGAGCACACAGCTGTCCGTGCATAGCAGGGGTCTGCAACCTGCGGCTTTGGAGCCACATGTGGCTCTTTTGGCGCTCTAGACTGACTTGGAGAATTTGAGCCGAGCCGTGTTTGACACTAAAACTACTCAAAGATTTTCTTAATCAGGGCACCAATGTGAATTGCTGTATTCATTATCTTCCTGTGTAGCTTTTATTCATTTATTTGTCCTAAAACCAAATAATGAAAACAAAGTTGTTGCTCTTTAACCATAAAACAGTGTTTAATCCCTGCGCGTTTCTAAATTTCATAAACTCTGCTTTTGAAAAGGGTCTTGTAGATTTTGGTGCTCTAGGTCTTTAGAGATTGGTGGTTTGGGAGTGGTGGCCTAGTGGTTAGAGAGCAAGAAGCTGCAAGGTTCTGTGTCTCTGGGTCCCTGGGCAAGACCCCCAGCCCCAGACTGCTCCCTGGGTGCCACAGTGGCAGCCCACAGCTACCTAAGGGATGGGTTAAAGGCAGAGGACGAATTTCATTGGAATATATGTTGTAATGACAAATAAAGTTGATTATAAATGGTTATATTATTTATTAGGAACCAGACCAAAAAATGGCTCTTTGGATTGTAAACATTGCTCAGAAAAGTTATTTTTTAGGAACACTAACTAACACTAACCGGAAAACCAAAATAATAAATGTTTGAATGACAAATAATAACAAATATCCACAAGGTATTAGAGTACTTACAAAAACAAGAAATGGGTTGAATAGAAACTAAATGATAAAATATAAAGATATACTAATCCAGATAATTGAGTTAAGATAATAAAAAGATAAGCCAGGCTTAAAACATAAGCTCTGAGCTGTCCTCGGGGAGGCAGTTCAACAGGTTAGGGCTTTAGCAGGAAACTGATGTCCCAAAGTATGTTTTAGTTCTCACTTTAGGTTTCAACAAAAGATGCTTTCCAGAAAACCAGAAGCCTGGTGGGCCTATAGGATGTAGAGGTTAAGAGTTTGATTACTTAAGACTTTTAATTAGTAGTCAGTGACCCTTTAAATCAGTTCCTAAATGTTTCCTCAAGTCCTAAAGTCAATACAGAGACTTTCAAATGAGTGTGATGCATTACAACAATCAGTTGAAAATTGGACTCTAATGTTCCACCCAACTTATTTCAAGTAGGTCAAAGCACTGTTATCTGGAATTTGGCCTTAAAAGTAACTTTTTGCTGTATAGTCTCGGTATGGTGGTGTTTCCCACCAAAAACCATACAGTATTAATCTGTAAAGGGTCAACATATATCAATATAAAATATTCCTAAATCTGTTGTCTGCCATGGACGGCATTTTCCCCAGTCTCTTGTCCCACTCGTCATCCGTTGTTTTTGTTGCTTTCCAGCGACTGTATTAAAAAAAACACACAGGCCAGACATGTGTAACAGTAAGATTCTGGGTTGCTTTTTTGTGAGGATGATGGCATTTTTAGAAGTGAGGTGGTATTTGTGAGGAACTATTTAGAAAGGACTAAGATGGGTTTGGAAAAAAACTTTTCACGTGAACAAAACTCAAAAACCTTGAAACCGAAGCGTGCCCAACAATCCGTCTGTTGTACCTTGCATGGGTTAAAGAGACTTGTGTAGGCAGTTCACCAGAACGGTCTGTAGCCCAAGGATCCACATCCTCCTAAATCCATTCCTGCAAACGCCACATTTAGTCCTTTATATGCGACAATTAGACTAGCAACTGAAAACCAACGTTACTCAGTGCATGTAGGTCTACTTGAGTCTGCACGTCCATCCATTGTGATCTAAAGCCTCTGAATTGGACTGAGAGAAAAACTCCAGCAATGTTCTTTAGATGATAAAAGGATTTTTTGAGACTATTTTTATCTGTTTTTTGAGGTAATGGACCTGACCTGAAGGGTTGCTCTGTGAGTTCCTTTCTTAGCGTCTGCACTAATAGCTGCTTAACTTCTGATCTTTTCCATGAATCTGTTTTAAGAAAATTCTTTGACGTCAATGACTCAATATCTAAATTAGTTTTAGAAAGTGCAGCGACATAAGTGGGTCACCGGGAGACGCAACAATAGAGTTGCGTGATTAACATAGCTATGGAAAGAAATGCCATGTCTCTTGACTAAACCACCAAATGGTTGCATATACATTAAAATAAACCATTTCAGATAAGGGATTGTATGAGAGTTTTGTATGAGTATGAGGCCTTATTTCCTTTTTTTAATGTCTTTTCAACATGCATTGGTTTTCCCCAGCATGTGAAGAGTCTGAATTTAAACCTACAAGCGAGCGTTGATTGTTGACCGTCACTTGTGTCTCCCTGCGATAACGATCTGTCCAGACTGTGTCTTGCTTTTTATCTAGAATAAGCTCGACTGCGCCTTACCAAGTCAAAGCAGGTAGAGAAAATTGATGAATGAATGGAGTTGTGTTCAAACACGGCACAATGTTTTGCTTGGAGCTGAGTTGTTCTGCATTTCTTTAAGCCACAGATCAACCACACACGCGCACAGACGCCTAAAATACACTGGTCCAGCTTGTTTAGTTAAAAGAGCCCAGAAAAGAGCACAGCAGTCAGCCTGTGATCAAAAAATATAAAACTGAGCCCTCCTTTGATCTGTGCGTCTCCTTCAATTTTAGCCTTATCATTGCAATTAATAGCCTTTTTTCCACATCAGCTCCCACTGAATTATGAAGAGATCAAATAGGAAGAAAGATATTGGTGGGGCAAGGCATGCGACATCAAAATGAAGAAGAGGATAGCGAAAAGACAAAAAGACAAAGATGAAAAGCGAGCGAGGTAGGGATGAGCTGAACGAGAGAGGGGCAAAGTGCCTCACTTGCCTCGACAGGCTGCAGACCCCCTCTGTCAACCAAGTTCATCAGAGCCGTGTGATCTGAATAAGATTTATTAATCTCTGCGGGGAGCATGTGTGTGGGTAGCTGCTGAACTGCCTGCATGCATGTGAGTGTGTGAGCAGGGTTTAAATCTACGCAGAGAGGGCGTTTGGCAAGCTTTTCTCTGACATATACCTTAGTTAGATCGCAACAGACTTCTTGTTAGACTGCCACACAAGAGAGTCGAGTCCCAAGCCTGTTATGCTGCCTGTGATGGTGTTTTTTCAGAACGCTTTATTATAGTTCTTTATATACAGTCTCATATTATACAGCCAGAAAGTGCACACGCCGCTAGTAAGGACAGACCATGGCATTCTACCTCGTGGGCTTTTGTTAAAAGGCTGAATGAGTCCATGTGGACATCAGTGTTTTAACTGAAAGCTTCATACTGCATTTTATGGTATCACACTGCATTAGAAAAGGTTTCTGTGTATTTTTATGTGCTTGTGTGTGTGTGTGTGTGTGTGTGTGTGTGTGTGTCTGAGAGAAAGAGAGAGTGTGTTTGTGTGGCTGGCCTCCTTACTGACCTACATGAAGTATCAGTGGCAGCTGGATGATAAGGAGAAATTAAAAATGTAGGCTTGGACACAGCGTGAAGACGGCCACTATGGTTTAAACCTTCCCCGAATATTTGTAACAAGAGGTGGAAAGAATGGAAAAAGAGGAGATGAAAGAAATTATGAGCAACATGATGGTCTTACTGAACTGTCCAAGCATCTGTTCAAACCCATTAAAGACTTCACCTGAAGCTAAAAAAAAAACAATCTAAATTGCTATAATTTAAAAATCACATTGTGATGAAATAATAGAAGTATGAGGACAGAGTGCACCACGGTGAGTTTTTTTTTCTTTTCTGGATTGTATTGAATGGAATATTGATCTGAATCCATGCAAAAGTCTTTGAGGGGACCCTAAAAGCTGAAGTTTCTGTCTGGGGAGGAACCTTTTTACTGTTTGACTTCACTAGGCTTCCTTTCTAGTCTTTGTACCGTAACAGTCATTATTTTCTGTACACTAGGTGCACCAATCAGTGGTGTCCAAACTCATTGACCCAAGGGCCAAGATCATCAGGTTAAGTGCAAGATTATTTATTGTGCAATGTGCAAAAATAAACAAAATGGAAAAACATCTTAATAAATTGAACAAAGTGGTACATTTTTGGGGGTCCATTTCTATTTTCTTTGTGTAGAACTTGTTTTTTTAATCTATTGTCAGGAACAAGGATGGGATTTGGATGGAGTCATGAATGGATGCGCCCACGTCTGCCTTTGAGCAAAAATCACTTGATGTTTGTTATCCTGTTGACTGTCAAAATGCCATTAAAAACAAAAAATGCATATTATGAAAAGACGGATACAATGTTGTACCTACTGTTTTCTATTTTAAGTCGAATAAAATCTATTTGCATCCTTTTTGCTTCATATCAGGGAAGATATCACCCTAAATATACTTTTTTAAATGTATCCATCTACACCAACCACCTGTGCTGGTGCTGGTATCATTTCTGATTTGTGGTGGCAGATCACACAAAACCACAGATGGCACAAATGGCCACGAATGATCACTTAATTATCTAACTCTTGAGGGAAAGGTCTCTATAGTGTTTTACAAACTTAATTATATATCTTCTACTTTCTAACATCTAAGGCTTTCACAGAATAGCTCTATCTAGATTGAGTTTGATCAGGGGACTCCTGAGGGCGCTTGGGTTGTGATTTAAAGGCATCACAGTCAAGGGAGATAAATGCACTACATTTTCAGATAATTTGTAAATTATCTGAAAATGTAAATTATAAATTATCAGTCTAAAGATAGACTGATAAACGCTCCGAATGGTTGGTCATTGAATGAAATAGTTGAACGAAAACAGATGGACACAAAGATAAGAGGGAGGATGTAAATGACAACACACTTATTGGCCAAAAGACAAACTCACACTCATGTTTTGTGGATCACAGCACACATTAGCTGTGACATCGTTCCAATAAGCTTCTGCAACATCCATTTCTGTCCTGAGTTTCAGCAAGAACTTGTAGAGATCATATGAGAGTTGGACCGCTGCACACGTTCTTCTACAGCCCTTCCACAAGACTCTTGGGTTGAAGGTCTTGGCATTGTGGTGGCCAACCCACGTGTGAAAATGATATCTCACGCTCCCTGAACCACTCGTAATCAGTTTGAGGGCAACAAATCCTGGCATTGACATCTTAGAATGTGACCGTGCCAGCAGCGATGAAGAAATACTCTGACCTCATTCTTTGGGCACAGCGTTGCTGAGGTTAGACCTGACCAGCTGCATCAACACCAGATCATAGCGCTGACGCCTCAGGCTTGCACGGTAGGAACGAGGCATGAGGGGTGCATCAGCTCATGCACTTTCTTCTTACCCTGATGCACCATCGCTCTGGAGCAGGGTCAGTCTGGAGTCATCAGACCACACAGCCTCAATTCCTTTGCTCCTGAGTCCAAACTTTATGCTCTTTGGCAAACTGAAACCTCTTTTACCCAGATTAGCCTCACTGATCGTTGGTTTTCCTTAGGTTATGCAGCTGATAACTCCCTGGACTTTTCTTCACATTGTGCTTGTTAAAATGCTCTCACTTTATCCACTGAGCGTATTTCTTTGTTCTGCTGTTGTTGGTTACGATCTGATGTCACCAAAACTTTTAGGTGATTGGCGATCACGCCATTCAGTATTTTCTTCTCTCCATATTTGTTCAGCATAGGTGATGGTCTCTGACTATCCTTCCAGATTGTAATAGTGCTTTGGACAGTCGTCAACCCAATTATAGTCGTTTCAGCAATCTCCTTCGATGTTTTCTTTGCATGTGAATAATTTGAATGTTTTGATATAGATCTCCTGATATGAATGGCGCATCTTTTCCACAACCACAGAATGCATCTTCCAACATGGCTGTTTAAGAAAAGAGGAGCAACTTGCTAAATTAGGTTAAATAACTTGTTGCCAAGTGAAACATAATAATCCCTGCAGTAATTATCCAATGGGAGGCTCTTATTTATTTGCTTTGTTAAATCCGAGCAGTGCCTTTTTTGGACAAGCTCTGTATCTTGTTTAATACATGTATTTAGTGTCTGTTTTCGAATTCAAAGTGATTGAAGCATATGGTGTTGTGATTATTGTTTTATGCAGCATTGTTCTAAAGAGCTGTTAACAAAGTACTGCTAAATTGAAAAGCATAAACTCCTCCTGGTCTTTATGTAAACCAGCGTAAAGAGGGACTATAAAGCAGGTCTACAAGAGCTGGGGATCTGTTTATCTTTTTTTAAATTGGTCTTGGATCCAGTTTAAAGTTCCTCGTGTTTGGACGCTCTTGAAGAATATTGTTGAAGCCTCTGTTGTAATGTCTGAATTATCAGCATATGGTGCGTCTGATACCAGCGGCGCATTGCACCAAAGCCATCTGGCATGTAGTTGATTCTTTTTTTGATTGTATTGTCATACAAAGGCTTTCTTGATTGTATATCAGAGCCTAGTGTTACTCTGCTTTTGCCTGCATACAGAATGAAGGTCTCCACATGTGCTGTATTATATAAGGTTTTTCCAGGCAAGCAATCAACTCAGCGGGGAAGCAGCTACCCAGCTTTGCATCATCAGAAATTTTTATGCAATCCATACAGTTTTTCATGTCTTTATTTGGAGTTTTTACCTCTACTGTATAAGTGTTTTTTGTCTTCTGTTTGGCTTTGTCTTTATTAGGTTAGCATTGGGTAACTTCTGCTGACAGATAATATATTAGTTTTTTTTCCCTTGCAACATGTCCAAATGAAACCTTTAAAAAACTCAAATCCTTTTAACTTTTAACCGCTCTACATTACGCTGAAGAGACTTTATGATAACAGAGGCAAAGTGTTTAGATGTTAAACTGTTGATTGGAAATTTTGTGCTAAAATATTTTGCCATTAGATGGAATTTTGACTGAACTATTGGCACCCCAAGTAAAGATGTACAAAAGCCTTAGCATCTTATTTCGATATCTGCAGTGTAAACTTTAAAATTCACCACCCTAATTTAGTGGGGAAAAATACTTTTAAAAATAATTCTTTAACAAAAACAACAACCCAATTCTACAATTATCGGCACCCCCTATAATTCTTGATAAATCATGCCACCAAAGCATTTTTATGTGTACCAAAGTAAATTATTTTATAAGGATGCTTCTAATTGTTTATCAGCGACTTCTCTTGTTTCTGGTGTATAAATGTGACAGGGTACAGATACCCATTTATCTTTTAAAATGGGTAAGAACATGGCATCAATGTGAGGCAGATATGTGTTGATCATTTTATAGGTGTGAAAATCGCTACAAGCTAATAGCTATGTGCCTAAACCTCCCCATATTTCCAGGCATAGCAATGATTCTAAGCTTAAAATAACTAAAACTGTGACAAACGAGGCTAGATGAGAACTGAGGTTTCTTACCTCCTTTACCATGCTTACGATAAAGGAGGTAACGAAATTCCCAATGCTCACTTTTGGAGAGTTTTGGCAAAGAGTGCCATCACTAAGTCTCCAAAACAATTTGTTTTTAGGGCAATAGTACAAATCTTTACAGTAATGCAAGTAACGGTGGCACGGGCAGTAAAGCTTGCATTCAAGGGCGAGAAACAACTTGGCAAAATCACAAAGCTATTTTGCTATTTATTTACCAACTTGATATACAGTTTTTCATAAAAAGGGCAACAGCATAAGACACATGGCACAAAAGAGACCTCTATTAATTTAAGGTATGATGAAGCACACCAGCAGCTTTTAGGAGCTGGCCTCTGCTCCATAACGTAGGGCCCTACAATCCTTCTCCAGAAAGAGAACATGCTTTGTTGCTGCTTGGGATAAAACAGCTACCCGTTGGTGAAGTCCAGTGATCTGTGTGTCTCAGTGGACTTCAGCACAGCATATCCTGTGTTATTTAATGCGTGTCAAATAACAAGCCATACTGAAGAGTTCCCAATCAGTCTTCCCCTTTGAAATAAGGATTTTCTTGTTTTTTATATGAAACTTACATGCATACACATACATATACATCTAAGCCAATTAGCTTATAAATGAAGTGACGGGTAAATAAATGGAATGACTACAAATAAGTCTTGAACACATAAATTAAATACTTTGTGGAAAAGACTTATTTAGTAGTGACAACTTTAAGATGGCTCATGTATACATGTGAGCAAAATTGTCTGTTTAATGAAAGAAAAGCTTATAAGGGTCACTGAAATAACTTGAAACTGACAAAAGTAATAATAAATCAAACCTTTGTGCAAATTAACCATTGGAAATCAGACATTGCTTTTGAATTGTGGTTCAACAGAATCATAAAACAAAAATTAATGAAAGAGGCCTGGACAAAAATGATGGTACCTGTAACCTAATATAATGTTGCACAAAGTTTTGAGGCAATCGCTGCTATAAAATGATTTCTGTAACTGTCATTGACACTTTGTATGCCTGTCAACAAGTACTTTGGCCCATTCCTCATGAGACAACTGCTCTGGTTGTCTTAGGCTTCTCCAGACGGCGTGTTTTATCTCCTTCTGCAGATGTTTAATAGGATTTAGATCAGGGCTTGTAGAAGACCACTGCATAGTGGCAAATTCTAGTCTTGCTTTTCTATGATTTGCTTTCAACTGTGGTATTTTCTATGAAGTCCACTTTGGCTCAAACAGTCATGGATGGTGTGATCTGACACTGATGTACTTTGGTCTTGGTTCACCTTTAATTTATTTGGAGTTTGTTTTGGGCTCTTTGGTTACCATCTGTATGCTCTTTTTCTTCAATTAAGCATCCATTTTCCTCCTGCAGCCACGTCCACGCAGGTTGACTACAGTCCCGTGGACCTTAAACTTCTGAATAATATGTGTAGCTGTAGTCACAGGAACATGAAGCTGCTTGGAGATGTTGGTATAGCCTTTACCTTTAACATGCTTGTCTATAATTTTCTTTTTAATTTCCTGAGACAACTTTCCTTTGCTTCCTGTGATCAATGTTCAGTGTGGTACACATCATGTCACCAGCATAATAACTACTTGTAACCTTTTAAATAGACAGACTGACTGGTTACAAGCTTGAAGACATCTGTAATGCTAATTAGAAGGCACACCTCAGTTTAACATGTCCCTATGTTCAAATTGGTTTCAATCTTTTCTAAGTGTACCATAATTTTTTATCCAGACCTGTTTCATTAGGTTTTTTTTTATTATTCTATTGAATCACAAATCAAAAGCAATGTCTGGTTTTCACTGGTTAATTCTCAGTATTTATTTTTATTTATTGTTACTTTAGTCAATTTCCAATTATTTCAGTGACCATTGTGTGGTTTCTTTCATTAACAGAGGGGTATCATCAATTTTGTCCACACCTGTATGGAGAAATTAGTCATATGCGTTGCTCGAGTTGGATTCTTTATCGTAAACCAGTTAAGAACTTCATTGGCTGTATGTTTTGGACGATTATTACTTGGAAATACGCACTGGTTTAATATTCAGATTATCAAGAATGTCCTGAAAAAATGTTTTATTTCATACAAAATTTATGTCAATAGTTCAATTCAATTTTATTTATATAGCGCCAATTCATGAAACATGTCATCTCGAGGCACTTTACAAAGTCAAATCAATCATATTATACAGATTGGTCAAAGATTTCCTATATAAGGGAACCAGTTGATTGCTTCAAAGTCCCGACAAGCAGCATTCACTCCTGGTGAAGCGTAGAGCTACAGGGAGAGTCGTCTGCATTGTCCATGGCTTTGCATCAATCCCTCATAGTCCCATTACAAATATTTAAACTGAGAAAAATTTACACCGTCATGTCAATACTTAATTTTCCATGCTGTATCTCATGCACAGCAGTCAACACACTTCTTTAATTAACTTCGCTGTTGCTTTTTTCGCAACAACTTTGCAACATTTACTGTCCTGATGATGTCAAACAGTTGCCAACCTCGCCACGTGAAAGCAAGATCTTGCTCCCTTGACATCAGCTCTTTCTTTTGCTCCTGCTGTGTCTGGCACAGACAGGCTTTCAACCTCAAACCTTCCCCAAGAACGACGCTGTGTGAGAGTCAAAACTGAAAGTATGCCACTTCCACCTTTCTTACTTAATGATCACTTTATACATAAAACTCAGAGCCATTGCTTATATATGCATATGAGGATTCTGTCAAAGTCCCTTAAACAGTATACTTCCAATTAAATGAAAAATGGATGTTTGTTTAGCTCTTCTCATCAGATCCAGAGAAGTTTAAAGAGCAGGAAGTGAGTATCAGTTGTTTGAGCTTAGGCAGTATACAGAAGTGTGTATGTTCATATACAGAAAGGAGCATGAGTAAGACAGTGGGAGGCAGAAGTAACCTTTGACGGTGCTGAAGGCACAGAAAACAACATGAATATGAACACACTGCATGAGAAGATGAAGACTGTGGGGGGAAAAGTCAGTGTTGAGAGTAACACAGTACTTATCAATATGGAAAACTGAAGAGAAATGGGACGAGGAAGGAGGTGTGTAAAGATGTCTGAGCTATAGTTGTTATTTATAGAAGAATTAGAGAATTATGTAAATCTAAATGGATAAAATTAAAATATATTTTTTATGAGGAAAGAACACCAGTATAACATTTGAAGAAAGTGGATGGAATAAAGGAGGAATGAGAGAAGGAAAGTTTGTCTTGGCACTCCAGAAGACGATTTTGAGTGTAAAAATAATCTACGGTAGCCACCTGAGAGGCTGCCGTGTCACAGTGCGCCCTAGTTTAATTTAAACCCAACGCATATGACACTGTTTCTTTTTTCTTTTTTAAACCAGATTTTGTCCCAGTTAAAGTTCTCTACTGTATTTTAGGAGACAGAAGAGAGAAATTATCCCTGAGTTACTGTTAGAGGTCTATTCCAAGCAACAGTGCATTAATAGCAGAAAGTCTTGGACAGCAAGTTTTGTGCCAATTATCTTGAACTGACATTTGCATTTTTTTTACCCTTGTAACATCAGAGAGGGATATTTTCTTTTTACAGTGAAATATTTACCACTCTGTCAGGTGCTCCATAACAATTGTTGGATAATGTATAATTTTATAATCTTTTAATGTACACTGCTCCAAAAAATAAAGGGAACACTTAAACAACACAGTATAACGCCAAGTCAATCACACTTCTGTGAAATCAAACTGTCCACTTAAGAAGCAACACTGACTGGCAATCAATTTTACATGCTGTTGTGCAAACAGAATAGACAACAGGTAGAAACTATAGGCAATTAGCAAGACACCCACAATAAAGGAGTGGTTCTGCAGGTGGTGATACAGACCACAGACCGCTTATCAGTTCCTCTGCTTTCTGTTTTGGTTATGTTTTGGTCACTCTTGAATGCTGGTAGTGCTTTCACTTCAGTGGTAGCATGAGACGGAGTCTGCAACCCACACAAGTGGCTCAGGTAGTGCAGCTCATCCAGGATGGCACATCAGTGCAAGCTGTGGCAAGAAGGTTTGCTGCGTCTGTCAGTGTAGTGTCCAGCGCATGGGGGCGCAACCAGGAGACAGCCTAGTACATCAGGAGACGTGGAGGAGGCTGTAGGAGGGCAACAACCCTGCAGCGGGACCGCTAACTTTGCCTTTGTGCAAGGAGGAGCACTGCCAGAGCCCTGCAAAATGACCTCCAGCAGGGCACAGATCTGCATGTGTCTGCTCAAACAATCAGAAACAGACTCCATGAGAGCCCGACGTCCACAGGTTGGGGTTATGCTTACAGCCAAACACCATGCAGGAAGTTTGGCATTTACCAGAGAACACCAAGATTGGCATATTCACCACTGGTGCCCTGTGCTCTTCCCAGATGAAAGCAGGTTCACACTGAGCAGATGTGACAGTCTGCAGACGCCGTGGAGAACGTTCTGCTGCCTGCAACATCCTCCAGCTTGAGGGTTGGCAGTGGGTCAGTAATGGTGTGAGGTGGCATTTCTTTGGGGGGCCGCACAGCCCTCCCTGTGCTCGTCAGAGGTAGTCTGACTGCCATTAGGTACAGAGATGAGATCCTCAGACCCATTGTGAGACCATATGCTGGTGTGGTTGGCCCTGGGTTCCTCCTAATGAGAGACAATGCTAGACCTCACCTGGCTGGAGTGTGTCAGCAGTTCCTGCAATACGAAGGCATTGATGCTATGGACCGGCCCGCCCGTTCTCCAGACCTGAATCCAATTGAACGCATCTGGAACATGTCTCCCTCCATCCACCAATGCCACACTGCACCACAGACTGTCAAGGAGTTGGCGGATGCGTTAGTCCAGGTCTAGGAGGACATCCCCCAGGAGACCATCCGCCACCTCATTAGGAGCATGCCCAGGCGTTGTAGGGAGGTCATGCAGGCACGTGGAGGCCATACACGCTACTGAGCCTCATTTTGACTTTTTATAAGGACATTACATCAAAGTTCGATCTGCCTGTAGTGTGTTTATCCACTTTAATTTTCAGTCTGGCTTCAAATCCAGGCCTCCATGGGTTAATAAATTTGATTTCCATTGACAATTTTCGTCTGATTTTGTTGTCAGCACATTCAACTATGTAAAGAGCAAAGTATTTAAAAAGAATAGTTCATTCAGATCAAGGATGTGTTATTTTATTGTTCCCTTTATTTTTTTGAAAAGTGTATCATTATAGGATTATGCCCAGGGCAGTGTAGAATATCAGAAGGCAAAAACATCATGTGCATTCAGAAATAAATGTGAAAACCGATTTATTAAATACACTAAACAAGCTCTTGTAGTCAGGTACATCAGAGGCATCTAAGACTAGACTGATACAGTTTTTTTTGTTGCCAATAATCAAATGCAAATTTCAGAACAACTATTGCTGAGATATTAGGCCCATACCTGCTATTTTACTAAGCAGAAATGTTTTTTTTTTTTAGCTTTACTCAATTTTATTTTACTGTTATTTCAGATGGCTCAACATTACTGTGTTTTTAAGCTCCCATCTTGAAAAGATATCTTTTCACAGTAAGAAAAAATGCACCCAGAAGGGACTTTGCTTCTTTGTCTGTGAGATTATATTTCGATATAAAGTTGACATGGCAAAAATGGCCATTATTTTGGCCATTTTTGCTCTAAACAAGCCACAACAAGAACGTCACAGAGGGAACAACAGTGCGACGCCACTGTGGGGCACATGGTTTCAAGAGTAAAGCTAAGTGCACTCACTTTGCACATTGTGTCGGTAATTCATGTTCCTTCCCTCTTATTCAAACCTTGTGCTGCGTTTGTCTTAGCCAGTGGCAGCTGGTTAAAAAAAATTCTTGGTGGGGCTGATGTGATGAGACAGAGAAAGAGAGAGTAGATCAAATTTGTATTTATCTATTAAAAGAATATTGCACACAATGAAAATCTAAAAAAAAAAGCCCCAAACAGCATTGATGTAAATACTTATTGAGCTAGCTGAGAGCAGTGATGATTATAAAATCTAATATGATCAGTGAGGAAGGATGTGTGATGAGGCTCATTTATGCAACTAGGATTCACCAGTTCTGTGTTTTAATTTTTATAACCAGTCAAAATATATACCAGTACCAGCAGGTTTAACATATCAAATTGCTAAACTTTAACTATTTCATAATATGATTATATAAATTTCCGACAAGACCATTATATAAAATAGTCAACATTCTAATTGGATTTTATTTGAGAATCTGATTCAAATCAGACCAAGCAGCAAGTGCTTACCTCCAGTGCCAAATGTTGCCGTGTTTCTTCACCCAATGCTCTCATTGTCCTTGTGGGTGGCCCCTGACCAGGTCCCTGTACTCCTCATCCCCAGCCAGATCAGGCACTGCCTCCCTGATCCATTACACACGTTTAGTGATTCATTTCTGAAAACTGTCCAGGGACATTAAAATTACTGGCAAAAGTATTTAAAAAATTCAGACAAATTAATTAGTTTGATTAAATGACAAACGTTTTTTAGGTTTCACAGAATCTAGGTAGACAGAATAATAGGAGCCGGCGCTCTAGCGTCCCCTATGGGCCAGCTGCCACTGGTCTTAGCATCCGCTTAATTAAAGTTTAATAATATTGTTTTAACCTTAAGTTCCTTCATTATCATTAACAGCAGCAAGTCTGTGAGGGTTCAGTGGATGGATTATCCACAGGAAAGTTTAGCCACAAAGCATTGATCTCCCTTAGAGGCGACCTCTCCAACTGCTCCTACACTGTGTATGCCAACTTATAGACACTTGATTGTAACTACACACGTTGAGCTGCTCATGCGTGTTTAAGCACATGCATTGTCTGTCGCTGTTCAATCGGGCTCTATGTTCGCCTATTTGTACCCCCATTTGATACCCAGTTGTTCCTATTTCATCTCTTCCTCCTTTCATCTTGCTCCTTTCTTCCCTCTTGGCGAAGAAGCAAAAGGAACAGCACCCTCTGTACCTTGTATGTTCACAATGCGACAGTGAACCTTTAAACATGAAAACACTCTGTTACAAAAAGCTTCTGATACTGTACAAAAACCACTAAAGCCTTAATGGCTTAGTTCAAAGTTTTTAAAGTGAGTGATTTTTGATAATAGTTCCCTTACCTGTAGTAGAAAGATGTTGCATCGACTAGAGCTTGTCAGAAATGACACGAGTCCTCTAAGTAGTGGATGCCTTGCAGCTAGTCCGATGTGGACCACCTGGTTTAGGTGACTTTAGCAATTTTAAACTAGATGAATCAAAATGTTCATATCAATGGGATAGAAGGTTATGTTAATGGACTATGTGCAAGCACAACGTCTGCTTTTCTGTAGAGTTACTTTGGTTGAGCCTTGTGGCTGCATCAGTCTGTCATATTAAGGTCGGCTCACAGTGGTTCTGCATTGAATGGATTAAACGTTTGGTTTCTGTGTCGGTTGTGCATCTGCACTGAAGATGGTATGGTCATGTCCTTTCTAGGTTTCATGATTAAGATTTATATGGCAGACTCACAGTCTTCTGATTTACCAAGTTCTGTGATGAAGCTTCTTGATCCAACTTATGTCTGAGTAGTTTGTTAGTTTATATCACCTTCTAGGATTTATTTAAGCTCATAGTCACGTATCAGCTTTCTACAACAGGTAAGGGAATTGTTGTTAAAAATAGCTCCACAGAACTTCACTTGAGTGAAATCTAAGCCAACCCTTTGTTGATGATGATTTACCTTTAAGAGTGGATCCTGGTCAGGAACTTTACCTAACTACTTGTTTCCATCAGTACCTACTTGGATCAACTGGGCTTGTCTCCACTCTACATGGTACCGATTGTTTTCCAGTACAATGGAATACCACCTCAATGTGGGTGCGGTCGTCTTAGCAAGTTGGCCTGAAATGTATAGCAGCATGATTTGTATGCGACAAAACATCTGGGTGCCATCTGTATTTTCTCAACAGCCAACAAGGTAAAAAACCTCTTCACCTTGTCGTTGGACCAGTGTTGATTTCAGAATAGCAATTTCCCTTAAACCTCAGAATACACTCAGTTTTTTAAAAAGATGCTGAGTTCAATTCTTGTAAGGGAGTCGCTATCATGACTCAAGCGATGCCACAGTGACTTGCAGTCCTCTGACATCACATTTTCAGCTACACTCAGCCCACTCGGAACCACGGCCAAGTAGATACCAAATAAAGAACCTGATACTTAGTACCAGTATCCAACAGAAAACCCTAAGAACCAAGTCAAGTCGAGCCGATTGGAAACAAATTGCTTTACTATGACGCTTAAAGAAGCAATAAGTGATTTTTCACCACTAGGTGGAGCTTGAGCACTGTCTGTAGACCAAAACAAGATGTAGGCTATATCAAGCCACGCCTGTCTTTACCTCGCTCCAGCACTCGGCACCCATTTCCCCTTCTCACTCATCGGCTCATATGCGCATTTTTACAAAGGATGAAAACAGCAAAACAGCATTACCTTTTGTAGGAACATGTCTAGTGAAGAAGTGATTCATAACTTTATAATGCTGTTAGCAAGAGAACAGTTTGTGCTGATGGGTGTGCTCTCCGCCATTTTGCGCCTGGCAGTGGCATTTTATGGGCAGGGAGTGGGTAAGCCCGAGTGGCAGCTGTTACCGTGCATACGCACGCGCATCTGCGGCCGGCCGGGCTATCTAGACAAGAGATTGGAGAAGAACACAGCGAGATGGTGTGTGATGTTTAACCGTAGTCCATCTAAAAAGACACCTTTAGTTCTTCACAAAACTATTTTTAGTTCTATCTAAAATAATGAAATTTCACTTATTGCTCCTTCAAGGAAATGTAGTTTTTTTTATATCTAACTAGATAAATATACAATGAAATTCAATAAATTAGACTTTTATTCAAAAGTTAATTTATTTTAGTAACTCAATTCACTAAAACACAATTGCACACAACATTTAAGATATAGAATATTATCAGTCAAACATCAGTCAAACATTATTATTACATAAATACTGCTTTTAATTTGACAAACGAGCTTCATCGCAACGCATGTTTTAAGTTATTGAATATGATTATAAATAGTTCTGAGATCTAAATCTGATGTATGTATTTTAATTGTTAGATTTTTTTTGTGACTGGTGACCATGGTCGTCTTTGGGTTCTATCTGCATTTGTGTAGAAAGAAGGGCAAATGTCTCTGTGAACAGAGCAGCAGTGTGCTGCTTGAAGGTCACCTGTTTAAAAAGAATTGAAAGATGCGGCATTAAGACCGACAGCCAATATTTTATTAAACTGCAATTTATTGAAAAAAAGATAAATTATGATGTACATAATGCACATACTTGACTTACCCAGAAGCATATTTTAAAGCATTCTTCTATACTACTTTTTGTTTTTCCTCACTCTCTCCTTTCAGGCAGCTTCTCTGCTATCAAACTTTCTCTCCTTTGCCGGAGCCTCACATTTTATAGCCTTGTAATTCACATAAACCTTCTCCTACATAATGTCACATGTTTAGGGATGGTAGTATAAGAAACAATCTAAACACCTGATCAAAAGTATCTCTAGGACTTAATGTTCAGAGTTCTGCACCCTTTGTGAAATCCCTTCTCCCCCATATCATTTTTCCTCTGACATATCTACTTGGGTTACATCCAAAAACCTGTAATTGTGAAATTTAAAAAAGGCCTTTTTACATCCTAAATTATTCATAGCTCCAACATCATATAAAACCTTTTTCTGCCTTGGGCTGATTACGGAAAGAAGACTTAGACTGATGTGACGCAAGGGAGCAGAACAAAAAGTTGCCTTCTTATTAGAAGTCAAATTTAAACATTTCTGAAATGCTGCATGTCTTCACTTGATGGTGTACAAACTGAAAAATTTAATAGCTATTAAAGCGGGATCAGATGTGCTTTATAGTTTCAGAAGAGTCCAGAATTAATCATAACATATGGCCTTGAAATCCAACTTAAAATACTGAACTGTAGTTGCACAGCTACATTTGCATGTGGCCATATAAAATGTGGATTATGCCCATATATATCAGAATAGAGTAACAATTTATGCATCTTAAAGGGAAATATTGTGAGCACTTACTAACACTCTACAAGAAATATGCATATTTATATAGGCAATATCCACTGCATTTACACTCGCCTCTTTATTAGGTACACCTTGTTTTTACTGGTTGGACCCCCATTAGCTTCCAGCACTGTCAGAAACATGCCTCAGAGATTTTGGTCCACGATGAAGCAAAAGTATCCCGCCGCTGTTGCAAATCTGACAGCTGTACATCCACGATGTCAATCTCTTGTCCCCACAGCCCAAAGTTGCTCGATTGGATTGAGATCTGTGAGTGTGGAGGCCACTGGAGAACAGTAAACCCACAGCCATGTTCACAAAACAGTCCGAGAGGATTGGAGCTTTGATCACCTGGTGAATTATCCTGCTGGCGGTAGCCCTCAGAGGATGAGCACGCTGTGGTCATATGAGGTAGTCAGAAACAACACTGAAATAAGATGCAGTGGCAGAAAATTTCCCCCACACCATTACAACACCACTGCCTTCATGTCATTTATGTCACATTCTAACCCTGTTGTGAGAATATTGCCGCTGAAATCAAGAATCATCAAACCAGGCGACGTTTTTTTTCAATTTGTGTGAGCCTGCAGGGAACTGCAGCCTCACTTTCCTGTTTTAAGGCGACAGGAAAGGCATCCGGCATGGATTTTAGCCGCTGTAGTACATCTGCTTCAAGGTCCAGCCATTATGGAATCAGTGAACAAATGGTCGTTTGAGCCACTTGTGCCTTAATATGTTGAATCAGTTTGTCTTTTTTCCTCAGACCTCTGACAAATACAAGGTATTTTAGGCCAGACACCTGCCGTGAACTGGACGTTTTCTTCTTCTTTGGATCATCTTCTATAAAAACTTAGGAGATGGTTGTACTTAAAAATCCCAGCTGATGAATAGTTTCTGAAATACTCGGACCAGATTGCCTTACACCAACAACCATGCCACTCAAAGTCCCTTGAATTTTCTTTCCTTCCCATTATCAGGTACTGTCTGAATTAAAGCTAATCGTTTTCCCCGCATATGGATGCCTTAATGCTTTAAGTCATGTTATTGGATGATATGCTGTTAAGGTTAAAAAGAAACTTAACAGTTATAATTTATAAAGTTCCTATGTGTTAAAATGATTGACGTAGATGGTTACTTGTATGAACAGGTGGAAACAACCTAGAGGTAAAAGCTACAAATATGTGTTTTTGCCAAAATTGTGTTCTTGGTTTTGAAAAGGAAGGCTGGTAAAAAAAAATTCAGAAGAAAATACTTTGATATTTTAATTGAATGTTGGAGCAGCGCAAATTTTAAGCATTTGGTTATTCTTAATGTCTCATATGGCTAATTAGAGATGATTATGAAGACAGGTTCTCTGTATCATTTTATTAAGAAAAAGTCCAATCTTAAAGTCAGCAGGCCAGTATGTTCTAGGAGTCAGTGCAACAGAGCAAGGACAGAGATAATGAGATCAAATTCAAGTCTTGCTTAATATCCTGCCATCTGTATCTGCAAGTCATATTCCAATGTTTGAGCGTACCAGGCATGCTAGATAACCACAGTCAACGAGATACAAAATAAACTGGATTTGGTTTAAATTTGTCAATAAATGAAATGATGATTAAATGTTCTGATGAGAAATTGTCTTATCAGTCCTAAGAGACAAACGAGATAAAATTCAGAATTAGTTCCAGTTTTATTGCAAAGCTGGTTGCCTTTTTATGAATTTTGAGATAGTATGCACAGTGAGCCTTCTGATTCCAGTTCAATTAGCAATGCATAATACTACTACTACGCCTAATAATAATAATAATAATAATAATAATAACGGTATGTAAAAAGGTTAGGAAAATGAAAGAGTTCCACAAAAAGGGGGACATGCAATTCATCTCTTTACCCTTTCAACTGGGTACTGATTGCAATTATTAAGAGGTCTCAACCTCTATATGAAAGCACATCTTTTTACCGAAGTGGACGCACTTCAGTGATTCTGATTTGATTTATCCCTACAGAGGCCATTCCAATCACATTAGAAATAAATTCACATGCCCCACTTTTCTTCCACAGTCTCCTATATTTAATTCAGCCTTGAAGAATTGGCTAGAAAGCCACCTGATGGGAGATTTAATTCTCTGCTTGGTGCTTCTTTCAGCACGGGAGTAAACTTTGTCATTTTTGCTGTTGAGTTTGTTGATCTGATTCCTGCATGAAATGGTTTTTGAAGCCCACTACTTGCTACCGTATCAGCACTCAAGCCAAAGGACTTTAAAGTTAGGCTATGGATAATTTTTTGATGTTTCCACAGAAAGTTCGATGCACTCCCACAAGGTGCAGAAGGGGTGCTCAATGTGTGGATTTAACCAGACAGCTCATTTAGTTTACCCTTCATTCCTATTTGGGTGAGATTAATTTTAGAGGCTGACTAATGTGGTAATTGTCGCAGCTTGCAGCTGCTTTTCCTGTCCAATCTGAACCTCATGCTAGTCATTTTGGTTCTGCCTGTGTCTAACCAAGCTGTATAATTTTTTTCCCCAATTTTTGATAAATAATGTTATCTGCTCTGTAAAGACTGGGAAGCAGGGGGGCATCCTGATTCAACACCAGGGGGTTTTGTTTTTGTTAATTGTTTTCCTATTTGCTCTCGGAAAATGTATTTTATTGGTTTTATCTCTGCATATGCACTTAGCAGAGCTTTTAGTTTGTTAGCTTTGGAGGTAAACACAGACAACGTCATTAGTTGGTCATTTAAAATGAGGAAGTCAGAACATAAAACCATCACAACTTTCTTCCATACCTATTGCAGATTTCCTCTGCTTTAGCATTTAAATTCATACACAGTAGCTAGTAGGGTTCTCAAAATAATCAATCTGATGAAATAATTGATTATTCAAGGATATTCTTTTGTGTCAAAACCGCGTAAGCCGAACCATTCTCATTTGCCCAAATTGTGGCATTCTTGCAGGAGCAGCGCAGCAATATCCCCTCCCTGCGGCTTCACCTGACCATAACAATGACATGCTGCTGGAAGCTTTAACTCTAATATAGCAAAATAAAAACCTCTTTAGCCAACAAAACAAACACAAAACCTTTCAGAGGTGCTTACCCTATGAGGCAGGCAGACTGAAAAAAAACATAATGCCAAACGATGCCACATTCTAGCTGTGCTGTTCCTATAAGCTAACGCTATGACACTTATGATTGAGAACGACTTTAAAAAGCCAGTAATCTGCAACAGGGAAGTAGTAAACCTTCCAGACAACATAAGCTAACATCATCTGTTTAAACGTTAGCATCACAGACACAGACAGAGTCCTGTTGGTCTGAGTTCCCCAGTCGAGTGGCGCTTTTTAGGTGTGCAGTTCTGAATTACGCAACACTCCGTTCTAATCACACGACACGCTCTCCTACAGCGGTATGAATTAACCCTGGGAGTAGTTAATCAGCTGATGGCTTGGTCAGCTACTAAATAGGGAAGCAACAAAACAAACCAGTGGGCCTCCCTTCATTACTCCCGTATTTAGTTGTAAAGCTATTGGAAGCGCATGTGACAAAAGGTAACACAGGTTATGGTGGAGCCTGGATAAAGCTAACAATTAGTGCAGAAAAAAGTAAGATACCATAGCAACCTAACCTGCTACTGCAGTTGATCACTAAAGGATATATGGGGCCACGGTGGCGCAGAGGTTACGGACCGTCTCAGTCGTTGTGTCCTTGGGCAAGACACCCGCATTGTCTTCTGCTGGTGGTAAGAGGGCCCGATGGCGCCAATGTATGGCAAGCTCATCTCTGTCAGTCTGCCCCAGGGCAGCTGTAGCTACTAACAGCTCACCACAGGGTCAGGGTGTGAATGGGTGAATGACTGACTGTAGTGTGAAGCTTTGGGGGTCGTCAGACTAGTTAAAGCGCTATACAAGTACAAGCCATTTACGATATTCTTCAAAATAAGTACAATGACAGAAATTGCCGATGAATATCTGTGTATGGACCAGATTCTTGTTTATGATGAAAGATGTTTTGTTTTCGCCGCCAGATCAGCGTTTGTTTAAAAACACAATTTGAGTATCGAAGGATCCTTTATTTGTCTCTCAGTAGTAAATTGTCCCTCAGTAGTTTATTTGTATCAACAGCAAACTGACAGTCACACAGTGGCACACTAAAGATAGGCAATTATAATAAAATAAATTAATTGCACGACTGAATCAAAGGTACATATTTCCATAGGATATAAAAAATTACACTGTTATCTTGTCTACTGTTTTACCAAGCAGGGAAGTGACTTTTATATTTTTTCGAAATAAGAGCACAATTGTCCCATGTTGATTAGCTTTCCCTAATTAAGGAGGTTACAATTGTGTGATATTGTAAAACTAAATAAATACACAGTGTTGCTTAGTGGGACAACACTGATATTGACTATTTTCAGATGTTCGGACTTTTAATTTACTTACCAGTTTCCTGCAATAAATTGTCAGACTTGCAAAGTGCATGAAGAAGATGGCACCCTGCCATTGGCCTTTATCTTATTCTCAAACAATGCATCAATCGGGGTTTTCTGGTCCAGCACACGTTTTGGGTTTCTTTGTGGTCTGGCCTGCCATTTTTGGCTTTTTCTGTGTTTTCCCCAGGGACTATAAAATATAAAAAATGTGCTACAAGTTCTTTGATAGAGGTAGTAGTTTGCAATCCATCATAAAATGAAGGAATCACAAGGTTACCCACATATTCCATCAAAGCATATGTTGCTAACATTTATCTTTTTCTATTTTTATCAAACTCAAAAACTTGCATCAAGTCAAAGATGGTGGGTGTTCACAAATGAGTCCTGATCAGTGAAAAATTACTGATTTCAGAGGGATTGTGGACTGATGGATGCATCTCAATGAACAAACACAAATTAAGCATCAGCCTCAAGAAAGTAAAACACATGTACCTATTATACCATAATAAAGTCTTGGGTATTTGAGCACAAACTCAAAGATAAACACCCGAGAGGGCAGGCTTTAAGCCAGCCATACAGTGGAGCGGAATTCTCTCCTGTAACCTAAAGGTCAGCAACCTTAACTAATTAAACAGAAACTGAAAAACAATGTTGCCAGTGTCTGCCATTGTAAATATTAAACAGAGAAAAAAAGCACAAAGGAGAAAGGCATTTGACCGAAGAAGAAAATGAACAAATTTAGGAAGAACAGTTATGAAGTAAGACTTATACCTTTTTTAAATTAGGACCCCACTACATCTTTTTGCCTGGGTTAAGAAATAGGAGTTCTAGGGCAAGTATTGTCAGTCATTTTCATTGGGACATTCTTTTTTCAACCACATGATTTCTGGGGGGCCTCTGTAATCATGTGCAGGTTGCATTTCTTTTTTCTTCTCTGAATTTTGATGTACCTCAAGGAAATTTTCCAGGCTAGGTGTCTGCTTTTGCATTAGCAAGGTCATTTAAACGGATGGGGAAGTAGCTATATGCTTCCCTGCGGTCTCGCTGACTCTTGGTGTGTCCTTTAGCTAGACAGCTCCCTATAGTTTCAGATCATCACACCCAGCCTCGGGCCCTCTCTGTCCTCTCCTTTCACTCCCCCACCCCCCTACTCTTTCCCTAAGTTTTCCTCTACATTTTCCTCCCGTTATCTTGCCCCTCTTTCCTTCTTTTCTGATGAAGCCCTTGACGAGGTAATGACTGCCTGTCAATTTGTTCTGTCTATCTTTTTACTCGTAACTTCTTGCTTGTCTCTTACTGTTTCACTTATTCTTTGCTGACAGTTTAAATGCCTTTCAGTTTTAAGAATCAAGATGAGTATTTCAACAAAAATTGCTCGGTCTCACTTCTTAGTTTTGACCTTCCTGGAAGCCATGTAGTCCTATCTGCTGGCATCAAAAGACAGTCTGCTGTTACAAAACCTTGATTATAAAAAGTTAGGTTTAGCGGTCATTCTTAGAACCCTTTATAGTACCTTATATGCTGCAAACAGGATTTATTTTTAGGAATGTTGCCTTTAATATATATATTTTTAAATTAGTAATGTTTACATTCCATACTGTATGTCCCTTATCTTTGTGGTGTTGTTTATCATCTTTACAGTAATATCCCATGACAACTGAAGGTCATATTAAATCGCTGTGTGCTTGTGATGCAGCACCTTATACACATCAATTTTATCACAGAGCTGCCAAGAACTTGCACAAAATGACAAGTTTATTACAGTACATGCACACAAGCTAGCAATGCTATTGACAAATAAACTCATAAATACAAATAAAACACATGGCAAGCATAAAACCCCCTCTTCCTGCCGTTGTCCGCTTTGGATTTTCGTGGGAATATGGTCCCAGGAATGAATCACAGCAGTTTTTAGGTTTATGTCTAAAACAGTGCGTCTTTTCTTGTGCTCAGGATCTCAACAGAGAGGAAGCCCTGCTGCAGCAGCTGAGAGAAAAAGATGAGCTGATTCTCAGACTCCAGAGTGAACTGGTAAGATTGACTTACAGGATAAGCATAATTAGTTTGACTGTAAAATCAGACTCTTGTTCTGGCAATACAGGATTCCACGGAGTCCTGAAAAGTCTGAAATTGAATCATCTCAATTTTGGGCTTTTAAAGGTCTTAAATATGTGAAGGTATTTCATATCAGGTTAATTTAGTTACATTAAAAACCATATTTACATGCACTGTTTACAAAGATAAATGCTTCTGTTTCTCACTGTGGAAGATTCAATCAGACTAAGCTCTTATGTTTTAGGTCAGTGAGGATGACAAAATAATGTCTATTTGCTTAAATTCCAGCATAATGAGAGTAAATATTTATTTATTAAAATTCAGACGTTTACAAACTTTTTCCCACTATTTGGTGAAACTATCATTAAACCAAATGTTTTGGATTTCCAAAAAATGGAATTTGGCCCATTTTCTGCTCTGCTCAGATTTACTATAGCACTGAGATCGGGGTTTTATGATGGCCAATCTAAAACATCGACCTGCTTGTCATTAAGTAACTTTTGAACTAATTTAGGGCTTTGCTTAGGGTCTTTGTTAATTTGGAAGACCCATTTGTGCCGATAAAGGCTAAGATGCTTCATAATGTTGGTTCCTCATGATGCCATTTATTTTGTAAAGTGCAGCAGTCTCCTCAGCAAGAAAATACCCTCACAACATGATGCTGCCACTCCCTTACTTCACAGTTGGGATGGTATTCTATAATCCTGCCTCTTTTTCCTCCTAATGTAAGATGGTCATTATGGCCAAATGCCTTCATTTTAGTTTCACCACACCATAGGACACATATTCAAAAATTAAGTTCTTTGTGTTTAGTACTTTTGGAGTAATAGCTTCTCCATTTTGAATTGCCTTTTAGTCCTATTAAGTGCAAGACTTGTTTCACTATATTGTCTTTCGCCATCAGCTTGACAAGGTCCTTTGCATTTGTTCTGGTGCTGATACACACATTTTGCATCAAACACATGTTCATCTCTGGGACACAGAACACGTCTCCTTCCTGCTGTTTGTTTGGATAAGATTGTTTGAATAGATGAATGTGGCACATTCAGGCAGCTGGAAATTGTACCCGAGGAGGAACCAGATTTGTGGAGCTTCACAATTATTTTCCTGATGTTTTCCCTCATGTCTTTTGATTTTCCCAGGATGTCACATAAGTAATCAGTGGTCTGAGGTTTTGCCTCAGGTTTTACCTTAAAATACACCTGACATGTGCCTCCATTTAAATCAAAGTTGCAATTTCATTAATCAAAGGTTTACAAAACCATTACATCAGCATCTGGGTTGTTCAAAGGCATTAAAATTGTAGTGGATGCAAAAGTCTGAAATATTTTTTTTTCCATTGGTAATAAAGACTTAAAAAACTGTGTCAAGTATAACTAAATATTTGGTTCAGTTGTATGTCTTACATTTGATCATTTACTCATTGCTTCTTCCAATCTTTTTTTGTTAACCATTTATTCATTCTACATCTCATAGCTTCTTACTGGAGATGGTGGATGCTTTTAAGCTGTAGCAAAACCACAATGCCCATAATGCATGGCAGCCAATATTGCCTTTGGAAGAAATGTATTGCCAGATGTTGAGGCTCAGTGAAGAAAACTATGAAACTTGCTTTTTGTTGTTTGTTTAGACAAATTAAAATCAAAAGTTTCTTGTCTCTTTTCCATTGCCTGCTCATTTGTCATGAGAGTGTAAGATTAATAAAGTTTGTTTTGAATTCAGACATTTCGGTAGTTGGCTAAAAACCCATCATCAATCACTGTAATGAAGCTTACTGGCATTGAAATCGGGGAGCCATTGGGTAAAAGACTTCCATGCCAGAGTCAAACAACTCAAGCTGACAATGTTTAATTCAACCTACAACGGTAATGAAGTAGATTCAATAAAAGTTATCAACTAATTAAATTATTAAGTTAGCTCACCAGAGTTGCATTTCATAATTCTTGGAGGTGTTACATTTACGTCATAATGGTCTCAAATAGCGTTTTCAGAAATCTTCAAATTAGCTAATGGAAACTTGAGGAATCCATGTAAAAGATGTAATGCAAAACTTTTTGTAGTTTTTAAGGAACTAAGAAAAAAAAACATGTGATGGTCCTTCTTTTGCTGCCAAAATAGTCCTGACCAGTATTGATCCCAAAAGACCCTGAAAGTTTACTGTGGACAAATATTTGCTTTGTGGCTGGGTGCAATACCCAACTGAAGGGATCTCAGCCATTAGAGAATACTGTTTCCATGAAAGAGTTTACATAGACTGCAACAATGCTTAGGCCGGCGATAGAGGTCAACGTAACTTTCGACATGGTGGGCACGATCCATGGTTTCCCAGCAGAACATTGCCCTAAGCATCACAGTCTCATATGCAACAAAGTGTAATGCACAGTGTATTCTGACACTTTTATTTCACAAACGGCATTCGTTTCTTCAGCAGTTTAAACTGCAGCGGCTCGTTGGCTGGATTGAACCACCCGAATCAGCCTTTGCTTCTCGTTTGCATCACTGAGGCTGGGGTACCCTGTGTTCAGCTCACCACTTTTCCTTCCTTAGACCAGTTTTGATAGATACTGAAAACTACAGATCAGGACCACCCTACTGACCCAGTCATTTAAGCTTACAATTTAACCCTCAACAAACTCGATCAAATCAAGCAAGACAAATAGCTGATTAGTTGTCTTGCTTTGAACATACTTTTCTACGATGAGGAGAGTTAATGTCATAAACTCAGTGATTTTAATGTTATGCTTTATTAGTGTATGTATATATATATATATATATATATATATATATATATATATATATATATATATATATATATATATATATATATATATACTACCGTTCAAAAGTTTGGGGTCACCCAAACAATTTTGTGATTTCCATGAAAAGTCACACTTATTCACCACCATACGTTGTGAAATGAATAGAAAATAGAGTCAAGACATTGACAAGGTTAGAAATAATGATTTGTATTTGAAATAAGATTTTTTTTACATCAAACTTTGCTTTCGTCAAAGAATCCTCCATTTGCAGTAATTACAGCATTGCAGACCTTTGGCATTCTAGCTGTTAATTTGTTGAGGTAATCTGGAGAAATTGCACCCCACGCTTCCAGAAGCAGCTCCCACAAGTTGGATTGGTTGGATGGGCACTTCTTGCGTACCATACGGTCAAGCTGCTCCCACAACAGCTCAATGGGGTTCAGATCTGGTGACTGCGCTGGCCACTCCATTACCGATAGAATACCAGCTGCCTGCTTCTGCTCTAAATAGTTATTGCACAATTTGAAGGTGTGTTTAGGGTCATTTTCATGTTGTAGGATGAAATTGGCTCCAATCAATCGCTGTCCACTGGGTATGGCATGGCGTTGCAAAATGGAGTGATAGCCTTCCTTATTCAGAATCCCTTTTACCCTGTACAAATCTCCCACCTTACCAGCACCAAAGCAACCCCAGACCATCACATTACCTCCACCATGCTTAACAGATGGCGTCAGGCATTCTTCCAGCATCTTTTCATTTGTTCTGCATCTCACAAGCGTTCTTCTTTGTGATCCAAACACCTCAAACTTGGATTCATCCGTCCACAGCACTTTTTTCCAGTCTTCCTCTGTCCAATGTCTGTGTTCTTTTGCCCATCTTAATCTTTTTCTTTTATTGGCCAGTCTCAGATATGGCTTTTTCTTTGCCACTCTGTCGTGAAGCCCAAAATCCCGCAGCCGCCTCTTCACTGTAGATGTTGACACTGGTGTTTTGCGGGTACTATTTAATGAAGATGCCAGTTGGGGACCTGTGAGGCGTCTGTTTCTCAAACTAGAGACTCTAATGTACTTATCTTCTTGCTCAGTTGTGCAACGCGGCCTCCCACTTCTTTTTCTACTCTGGTTAGAGCCTGTTTGTGCTGTCCTCTGAAGGGAGTAGTACACACCATTGTAGGAAATCTTCATTTTCTTAGCAATTTCTCGCATGGAATAGCCTTCATTTCTAAGAACAAGAATAGACTGTCGAGTTTCAGATGAAATTTCTCTTTTTCTGGCCATTTTGAGCGTTTAATTGACCCCACAAATGTGATGCTCCAGAAACTCAATCTGCTCAAAGGAAGGTCAGTTTTGTAGCTTCTGTAACGAGCTGAACTGTTTTCAGATGTGTGAACATGATTGCACAAGGGTTTTCTAATCATCAATTAGCCTTCTGAGCCAATGAGCAAACACATTGTACCATTAGAACACTTGAGTGATAGTTGCTGGAAATGAGCCTCTATACACCTATGTAGATATTGCACCAAAAACCAGACATTTGCAGCTAGAATAGTCATTTACCACATTAGCAATGTATAGAGTGTATTTCTTTAAAGTTAAGACTAGTTTAAAGTTATCTTCATTGAAAAGTACAGTGCTTTTCCTTAAAAAATAAGGACATTTCAATGTGACCCCAAACTTTTGAACGGTAGTGTATATATATATTTCCAAAATCTAATTAAGTAATTAATAAATTAAGTTACCAATGTTATATTTCATAACACAAGCCAAAACACTTTTCCCTGATATGAGAACTTGGCATGGACCGTCTGGGTGAGGCAAAGTTAAAATAGCTTCATTGATGGATGTTTTACTTAGTGGGAGACACTTATGGATTCACTTTTTTAGGTGTGGAAAAATAGTTTCTGAAAAAGTTATTTGAAAAGTTCAGCAAACTGTGAGGGTTTTCTTTCTCAGCAAAATGCTCATCTTTGCATTAGTCCTTGCCGTAGAGGACGGAGTGATGGGAGGAAAAATATCCACCACAAAGGAAAGAAATGCAAGAATTGTGGTGTAACACTATACACTAGCAGCTGACCAAAGAACAAACAACAAAAAATGCCTTTTCTATCTTTTCTATTAGCTGTTCTTTCAGCCCTGCACAGTTCAACAACCAGAAATATGTTCAGACACAAAGGAAATTAAGTTTTCTTTGGTGAAATTCTTCCCATAAGAAGATAAAGAGCCAAGGATGGAAAGCATGTCATTACTTCTGCCTTGTTCATCCTTTCTGTACTCATAAAATTTGAAAAATTCAATAAAAAAACACACATTGTGTTATTGCATTTTTCTCGCGTTTTTTGGAAGCTTGATTCTTGGAACATCTACTGAAATGCTCGATACAGCAAAATCTATCATCATTTGTCATCCGCATGTCTGTAATTTGTCACCTGCTCTGTCAAAGTAATGGAAAGCAGACATTATGCCAAGCCTTTGCAGAATAATGTGTCAGTGTTAAAGCACTGAGCGATGCCAGTACAACCCACTGACTTGAGTCTCATACAACATCTGTTTGATCACTTTTTGGCACTTGCATCCATTTTTGTTTTACTCTTTCATCCCCTTCTATCATCCCTGTTTATTTTCCTGTCAGCGGCCTGTGTTTTCATCTGTTTTCCGTTTTATTTCAGCTTGATGCAACTGATGTGGACCTAATACTAAAATTGAGCAAATTGGCTAGCAGTATGACATAGGTATTACTTATACTAATTGCTCTTTAGAATAACATAATTAGCAGAGTCGTGTGGGGTAGCGGTACAGCGACTGCCCCATACACTCAACGTAACTGACCTGAGTTCGATTTTCAACCTGAAGACTATTGCTGCACCAATCTCCCCCCCAAAAAAATATGAAACAATTTTTTTAGAATAACATAGTTTACCCTGCTGAACCTAACACCGTAGGAGACAAGTTTTATATTGAGTGCAAGTACTGGTGTGCACAGTGTTAACATTGTAATCTGCTTTCTATACATATTGTTTTTTTTCCTTAAGACTTGTATAGTTATTTTAAAAGCACATTTTAATAAAATTGAATTCAATTTACCACCAGATTATATCTGCTCATTCATCCTTATACCACCCCTCTCCCCATTTGTAACGGCAAATTAAACCTGAACAAATTAGAGCTTAACCATCTGGAAAAATGTTTTCAGCTTACAAGTACATGCATACTCCCCAAATGGGCTGAGTCTTGAGTCCCCTACAGCGAATGTGTGATACAATCGAATACTCAGCCTTTCTCCAGAGAGTCTGTCTGAAATCACAAGTTCGAGTGAAAGGAAATTTTGTTGTTTTCTAAAATCACGTGTGCATACCCAACTTGCAACACCTTTCTTTCATTGTATAATTTACTTTACTCCATTATTATTGGTCTTCTTTTTTATATCAGTGATTCTTTTGTATTGAACTTCTCATCACTTCTGTGTGCAAAATTCCCCTCGGAGGCTGTGCATTTGTGTCTATAGCTCTCAGAATACAGTAATTTATGTTCGCATCGGTTTGAAGCTTGAGCACAAAATAACAGGTACAGGCATCATCGTGTTGCATGTCAGCCTAGAGCTTGTAAGGACCGATTAAAGCCTCCCATGTCAAAGTTCTTAAAGATCTACATCCAGGTGAGGCCTGTCATTGGGATGACAAGACTGAGACCCCTTTAAGGTCTTTTCATGTGGCATGCTTGAGATGCAGAAACCCCTCAGGGAGGTTGGAGGAGTAGCAGCTACTAGCCGCTGTAACAACAAAAGAAGGGATATTTTCCAGTATCCAGTAGTCGGTACTGTTCTCACGCCCTTGTCACCTTTTTGTATTTAATTTCTTGCACTCAGCAGGGTTTCCTCTAGAATTTTCTTAAAACCGTGTTTTTTTTTGTTTGTTGTTTTTTTGGCAGGGGGGCGGTGTTAGGGTAGGGTGGATGTCATCATCTAATTTGCATATTTGTTCATTGTTTGGGACCCTGGCTGTAGGAGAGCTTTTGCCAAGACCAAAAATGTATTAAAAATACATTACATGTGATTAAATGTGTTTGGAACAAAAAATTACCTTTTAATAAAATGATTTTTGAATTTTGATACATTGCCTGAATCCACACTACTTAAAACAAACTGTGCCAAAAAGACAGTTATCAGAGACACACAAAATTAATGAGGTAAATAAGTGATTGAAGCTGTGTGTGAATCAAATTCAGGGAAATATTTCAGTGCAACAGTTTCAGAGACAAAAATAGACTACTTTAAAAACTACATTTACGAGACGAGGCAGCAGCAGCTGTGGTGTGCCTGTAAGACAGCGGTGAGGGAAGTATAACCCTCATATTAACTCTCGCTGCTGCCTTAATACAGTGATTCCAGAATGACTAATGCGTTCAGTAAAGTCGCTATTAAAACCAAAAAAATTCACTGATAGTCGTCGTTGCAAGTCCTTTTTGAAAGACAATTGCTAGAGGTGTCTGAAAAGTTGCAAAATGTAGCAACAAAGACTCTAAATGGGCAACAGTAGACTGTCCTCTCTAGTTTTCCTTCGCTCCTGAGAGGTTTCCGCTGCCGCTAGCCAATTTTGCAGCAAGACAGGAAGAAGCAGGCGGTGTTGGTTTTAAAAAAATAAAGTATATTTTAACTTTTCACGATATTTAAATTCATTTAAATAAAAATTATATGGTTAGTATAAGTGCACAAATATAGGCTATACATAATATAGGGTATATATATATATATATATATATATATGTGTATGTGTGTGTGTGTATTTAATAGAAAATGCCATTTTGAAAGTGTGGCGGCTTTTATTTTGTTGTGGCGGAGTGCCATGATCAATTACATGTAGCAGAAACCCTGCTCAGTCACTAGTGTCTAAACCTAACCATAATGTTAACACCTAACCCTAACTTTAACCTATGCCATCTTATACATGGTTGTCTACCGACAGAAAACATTACAGACTTTCCTTTGCAATGCAGCAACCAGAAAATGTGCCAGTACTTAACCAGGGCTGATGCTAGAGCCAGTTCTAGCTGAATTTTCAGGCCCATGACTTTGCTGACTCTAGGGTGGGAGTATCTTAAGACCTGAGTAGATCTTAATCCAAGTCATGAACAAGAGCAGCTAAGGCATTTGCAGATCTCTGGGTTAGAACTAGTTCAGCCCTGCAGACGCTTAAAACGTCACCTCACTCCAAGATGATCTAGAAATTAGTTAATGCTGGAACAGGAACATTTGGGGCTAGTAGAGATGGCAAAGAGTTAATGGATTCAGCATGTCCACAACAAAAGAAAAAGGGGAAAAAAACTATTAATGAACTGTATCTGAAAAGGAACCGACAGATGCCTCATCCTTCATTTTAATGACCAAACTACGGAAATATAAGGAAGTTTTCAGCTTCTGAAATCATTTTGTAGGGGCTGAAATACATATTTATCTTTCAAGCGGTTTTATACTTGGCATTTTTTAGATGGAGATGTTTGTGATTGGCTGCTTGTCACAAAGAGCCTAAATATCAGGTTTGAAATGGGTTATTTGTTGCTTGGACACAGCTCATTATATAGAAATACTGTTTACGTGAAAGTAAAATATGAATGAATAATAAATACATCAAAATCTTGGCATGCTTCTGTTTTTGTTTACACATGATTACTTACTAGGTTGTTTCTTTACTGCAAACCACATCACTGCACTTCTTCAGAATCGGCAAACTGCTATGTTTTGTGAGTGTTGTGTGTGTGACCTGTGTTTGGGGTGTTTAGTGATTCTGCTTCTGAGTGTTTTAGATAATTTCTTTTCATTTAACGCAACATTCTTTTAGTATGGCGTCCGATCTAAAGGTCAGCTGACAGACAGTCCTCTTATTTTGTAAATCTGCCAGTGGAAACATATTCAGCACCTTATAGAAAGACTTGATTACTTGCTGTCTATATTCAGATTTCAGTTTTCCTAAGTTTTGCGTTGGTATTTTGAATGCACCATTAAGCTTAAAAAAGCCCCTTTTGCTTTTCATTTAGTCAGTCATGATGGATGGAAACTGCAGTTTTTAACTGGATTTGTGCTGGATTTGAAGAGGACTGGGCTATATATATGCAGGTTTAGAGCTGGAACATAAATGCTTTTCTTTTATTCCCCTTACGATAAACCTTGTTTTAATTTGGTTGATTAATTTTTATCGAGGTTAATCAATTTCTCCATATGTCATATTCATTGCAACTTTCAACCCATTCTGTTCTCCAGCCTATGAGCGGCACAGGGAGAAAATGTCAGAATGATTAGTGACAGCGTCGTAAAGTGCTCCCAGTGGAAATGGTGCAGGGTTCCTCTTAGGGCTTGCAACCTTCGTTTTAAAAATAATCACGTAGAGGTAAGAGAGGAGTTGGCTGGTTCTTGGGTCCAGATAAAATTGCTGTATTTGTCGAAAAGTGCCAGAGCTTCCTTGACTACAACTCATCTGTAAATCTGCCTGTTAAAAAACCTACTAATTATCTTCTTCAGGGACCTTTTTAACATGTTGGCCAGCTTTATCTTTGCTTTTTCATTAATTCCTTCCCACTTAAGCAGGCCTGCTGTATGCCCCTGCACTTTAGCCCTCTTTTATGACATTTATTATTTCCAGATAAATAGCTTGATGTTGTTTTAGGTGGCATTTCACTTTCCTTACTATAATTTGCAAAGCAACTACATGCTGTGATACATTGGTATGAAAAAGTACTTGCTTGCTTTCAGATTTCTTCTGATTTAGCTTTTCTCCACACTCAAATGTTTCAGATCATCAAAGAAATTTAAATAAAAAAAGATAACGAGTGAACACAAGATGCAGTCTTCAAAGTATAATTTCATTTTCTCATTTTCATTTCAACTAACTGTTGAAATGAACCATCCACCCCCTTCCCTGAACTGATGGCTAACAAAGTCAAAGACGTCAATCAATCTGGAGATTCCAAACTTTTTTTTAAAAGTGCATGGATGGCTCATTTAGAAGATAAGAAAATAACCTAGAAGAACAGCAAAAGCATTGCAGGTCTCCCTTGTCTCAGGTAAAGTCAGTGTTTAGATTTAAATAATAAGACCACCAAGGAGAAAGCCACTGTTAACCAAAAGATACACAAGGCTCTTCTAACTAAACATCTTGCTGGTCCCCAAGACTTTTGAGAAAATAGAATGTGGGCTGAGGAGAAAGAAACTGAACTTTCTGGAGGTACACCCTCCAGGAAGTTCATCTGGCACAAAACTAACATAGCATTAAAAAACAGAAAACGTTATGCCTGCTGTTAAAAATGGTGGTGGCAGCGTCATATTCTGGGGCTTTTGGACAAATTAACAATTTTGATGGAAATATGAATTCTGGTGTCAACTGGAAAATCCTGAAGGAGAATGTTTTGCCCCTTAGTTTGTGACCTTAAGCTCAGGCACACTTGTGTTATGCAGCAGAACAATGATCCGAAGTACACCAGTAGGTCATCATTTGAATGACTAAAATAAGAATAGATTGTATCACTGTGGTATGACCTTAAATAGGCCATTCATGCTTACAAGATCCACTAATATGGTTCAATTAAAACAATTAAGCCAAGAAGAGGGGGCCAAAATTCCTCCTCCACAGTGACGTAAAAGACCGATTGCCAGTTATTGCAAATGTGTTGATGACAGTTTTTGCTGTCAGTGCTGGCATAACCAGTTTTTAGGTGCTAGAGGCTATTTTTCACATGAGTCCAGGCTGATTTGAAGAGGCTTTTCCCTCAATAAATAAAAACATAACTTAAAACTGCTTGTGGTATTTACCCAGGTTATCTTAGTCTGATCGTTAAATAAATAAAAATATGAAACTAGGAGCAAAAAATGGTAGAAATCTGTAAGGGGGAAATACTTTTCACTGCTCTGTAAGTGGCATCAGGCAACAGGTCTGCAGGGGGAGCAGCTCCTCTCATTTGTTTGCATTTGATGTTTGTGGGTGGGATGTGGACATGGCTGATGCATGCGTGTTTGCTTTGTATGCAGGAGAGCGCCAGAGCAGCCCTGAAGATGAAAGACTGCCAAATGACTGATCGCACAACGCAGACAGAACACACAGGGGCAGAGGTAAGATGCTCACAGACATCACTCAGAGTGGCCCTGTCAGACTGAAACACAAACTCAGCATTACACACTTCATTTTCTGCCACGTTTCTTACCACGAAACAAAACACAGTTTTAATCCACATTTCATTTTTATGTATGTTGTATCCTAGTTTATAGCTTATAACAACCTTGTTTTTCTTTCTTTCTTTTTTGTTGCAATGTTTTTAAAAAAACAAAACTTTTTGAAGCTTTGATCCAACTCCATTTTTTCTTTCTCCAAGCATGTTTCTCTGTGTATTCCACTATCATATCCTCCCATTCTGTCTTCAAAGTCCCACAGTGCTCAGAAAGAGTGCTGCTTCCTGCCTGCCCAATGCCCTCAGCTGACATGGCCTCTTTGGCTTCTCTAAAGGCTGACAGTATGGGAACGCAGGAGACTTAATGGATGACTGTCTAAAAATGGCTGCCTGTAACGGAAACCGGAGCAGAGTTTTGGGGTCTGTCTCCGCTTCTCCCTTTTCTTCCTTTTAAAAACACCTTTTCTTCATCTTCTCAGCTCCAAAGGTTCTTTTATATCTTTAATCCTGATGTGTATAAAGTTGGCAAGAAGCATTGTGAAACAGAAAAAGCTTTGCCATTGTGCGAGTGAGTGGGTGCACAATACCCACACAAAACACTGACTTATCCACACAGATGTGCAAGCACACAAAGGGAGGTGTTTGAGTGAAATCATTCATTTCAGAGCAAAATGGAAAGCATTATTTGAATGCAACAGAAATAGATTAGGATGACTATATATATATGAAAAAATAGAGCGCTTGTTGAGCGTGCTATATATAGCACAGGTTGTCAGTTTGTTCAAATTGACAAAACTAAAACCTTCGCAAAAGTATTCAGTACCCTTGAACATTTCCCAATTATGTCACATTGCAACCACAGACCTCAGTGTATTTTGCTGGGACAGTTCTACTTGTATTCAGTATATACAAATAAGAATCTGAAAAGTGTAGCATGCATTTGTGCCATAAAAAACTGCAATTAATTATTTTCAGAACACGTCTTACTAGTAATTGCTAGATTGCACTAAATACAGTGAAATCCTAAAAGAAAACATGTTAGATGCTGAAAAGACTTGAATCTGGACTGAATGTTCACCATTTAGCACAATAGTGACTTTAAAGATAGAACCTGAGGTACATGGTGGGTGAGTCAGGTTAAAGCTTATTTATATATTAGCATGCCTTGAAACATAAATCCAACTGTTGATCTGTGCCAGGACATAAAAAATGAAAGGCATAGCCTTCAAAACTTTCAGCTTTAGTAGCATTAAAAGCATTGATTCAGAAGGGCTAAATCCAGATGCACACCCCACTTTTCAGATTTCGCTTTGTATCAATTTTAAACCATGACAATCCAAAGAAAGAAAGAAAGATTGAGCTTTATGGTTGTAATGTACCAAGTCCATGTAATTAAGCCAGGAAATGACAGCCAGACACATCAGCTAAAACATTTTAATCTCAAGTTTTCCCTCTACTTTTCCTGTCAATTTTGATGCTCAAAGCCAGGCTTGGATTCATGCAATAATAATGAGCCGTGTTTTGAATGTTGAAGTCTGAAAGATCAGTTTAATATGTCCTATTTATGTGTTTATTTTAGACCATGCTGGTGGTGACAGGACAAGATCTGATAGAAATATTTCACAGAGGAGTTGGGGTGTGGTAATGTTAGTGGCACAAACAACATTTAGAGGCCACAGATGAAACACACACGCCCCCCACAGATGTGAAGGGAAATATTGTCTGCTGACTGTTGCATGTGAAGTAAATTGGTCAGAGAAAAGTGCCAAGATTAAATACGTAGTTTTAACAGAGTCTTTTTAAAGGATAAAGCCTTACGTTTCTGTGTTGATGAAATGTGAAATGTCTCGGTTCTAGTGGCAATAGAATGTTGACTTGGTGTACAGGTGAACTCAGCACAACGAGGCATGGAGTGAATCTTGACTCCATAATTGCAGTGCAGCACATGATTGCTAGTGACACTCCCCCTTTCAGTGATTCACAATAAGTCGCCAAACAGGTGCAAACAAGACTGCTCCTTACCGTGCCTCAGGAAAATGCTCTTTTATTGCTACATCCGAATGCAGGTACAGCTCTGTATCCTGTAATTTTACCACTCTTGTCATCAGTCATTCTACAAGTTGTTTGATTTTTTTGTACACCTCTTGCTTGCTGAACTTTAGTTTTTTTTTTCCAGAGAATACACCATGGTGTACAAATTGTATATCTGCATTGTATTGCAAGTGCCAGGACTGACTAATGCATGTCTTAGGTAGCCTGTAAAAGACCACAGGCTATTGTGTGTTCATTGGTACTTAATGTTGAAGAAAGCATAAGTGTGGGAGTCTTGTGTTGGCTCCAACATCTGAACATTTATTTGCATGTGATTGTGTTTGTCGCTGTTTGTGTTTGGTGTTGTGAAGCAGCCATTAGTCCTGGTAGGAACAGCAAAGTCGATAAAAGGCTGTTTTGTCAAAGTAACTTCAGGTTAATCAGTTACATTTATTACCCAGACAGTGCAATTTGTATATTATGTTTTCTAGCTTCATCAATACACGTGCCATTAAACACACTATAAATCAGGCTTACCTACTTCATCACATATTGTCTTTCCAGATATATGTTTTTTGCCTTTTGGACTGAAAGCCCAGAGGAAAAAGTTAGTTGTTGAAAAGTTATAGTTTGTGAAGTTAAGAAGCCCAATTCTGGTACTTTTTTCTTTTTTACATTCTAATTAATTTAAATAAATGTAATTAAAGCTAATAACTGACAATTAACTTGATTTGCCTCACCAGGAGCACCTCAAAGTGAAAAATATGCTCTATCTTTATTCCACCAATTCAATGCGCTTAAAAAGATTAGGCTGAAAAGATCCAATCAGCTATATCCCCTCTCTGTGGTGAAGTGGTTTGATTAATTGGTGGGTAATGATTTGAATGTGAAGTGTGACTAAGTGTCTCATCTGCTCTGCAGGTAGAAAGCAGTGATATTAGTATGCCAGGTATACTTTATTCATGCACTCAATAAGTCAAATACAGTTTTTATTGCTATTTACTAAACGCTGGAGGTTTACATACATAGTGTTATTTTGATGAAATATTTAAGGTTTATTTCCCTAATCTTGTCATATTATTTTGCTGGACTTTGGTTCCTAACAGAACTGGTTTACTTGACCTCAAACGTCCTGGTTGATGTCTTGAGATGCTGCGTAGATATTTCAACAGTATTTTTTGCTCATGGCACGATTTGTTATGTGACAAATATATCAGTTTTTCCTACCGCAAAACACCCACACTACATGGATTTGCCATTCCCATACCTCATATTTGTGATGGTGTTCTCAAAGGTTGCCAACTTTCCGCATTATCCTCCAAATGTTTGTGGTCAAACTCTTGAATTTTAGTTTCATCTGCCTACAGAATATGTCTTGCAAACTGTAATCTGGCATTTCGTGTTACTTTTGGAGTAATTGCTTCTTGCTCTCTGAGTGGCCTGTCAACCCATGCTGGTACATGGCTCATTTCATTCTGGATAATCACCCTCTCTTTCCAGCTTCAGCCAGCATCTCCCTAAGCTCCTTTAATTTGTTTTGGGCTTGACTTGCACCAAAACACGTTCATCAATGAGACACAGAACCCTTCTCCTTCCTGAGAAGTATGATGGCTGGAAATGTCCATTGTGTAGTTGTTTGAACTCACCCTTAAAAACCTGGAAACTACATCAAAGGATAACCCAGATTTGTTTTGATCTAGAGTTCTCGTCCTGATTTCTTACCGGATTTCTTAGAATTTTTTTCATGATTTTTCGCAACAGATCAGTGTGTTTGAGTTCTTATCTCCATCCTAGATCCACAGGTGTGCCTCCAGTGAACTGAAATTATGCGGATTTACCTATTAGAACCTTCCATAGCCCTTACATGATTATCTGAGGATTTTTTAAGGCCAGCATAGTCTTAGTTTATGATCTGTAAACTTTTTAAATCGAATAACCCCCTGCAGTTTGTTTATTGCCATGGAGTTGAAGTTTAAGATGCCATCATACACCTGCTTCAACAAATCCATTGTCATTTAGACAAGGCAGACAGCACTGTGAGGATCATGTTCTTTGATTTCTTGAGAGCATTTAACACAATTCAACCTGATTTGCTTTGTCAGAAACTTATGAAGACTCAGGTAGCAGCATCAGAGCAACTGACATAAAGAAGCTCAACAAGCTTATAAAGAAGGCTGACTCTGTTCTGGGGACCCATCTAGAACCTCTAGAGATAATTATGCTAAGAAGGATTCTTCATAAAATGAAAAACATTATGGACAACCACAAGCATCATCTTGTACAATAGCAGAGTGTCTTCAGTCAGAGGCTTCTCCAGGTTTGCTGTAAGACAGACCGCTACAGGAGATCCTTCCTGCCCGCAACCATCACCATCTCCAGCAACTCTGTGAAGAAACCACATAGCATGAGTTACAACACCATTTAATGTTCCTTTTGGGATTAATAAATATTTTTGAATTGAATCAAAATCATTTTGCATAATAATTCCTGAAAATAAATCTCTCATTCTACCATTTTATAAATCTAAATAATTTTGTTAATCTTATTTGAAGTTAAACGGGGTAAAAAAGTTCTCATTTAATGTCAATGATAATTAAAAAGGTTGCGTGTGTATTTGTACAATGTATTTAAATATATGGGTTCATCTGTATCTTTTGAACATGCTCACCACTGAGTTGGAGATATGTTGAATAAAAAAAATGGAGGAACAAAGTAGCAATTTCTTTCTAGTCTAGTACATCTACCTTTACGACGGCATGCCCTTGGTTTAGTGTGGCTTTGCTGCCTATCATAAGGATATCATGGAGCTATATAGACCTCCATATGTAGGCCCCTCTGGAAGACGAGGTCTTAATTAGAGGAGCAGCTGGCTGGCCGCTAGCAAGCTAGGCTAACAGCACAGGTGACTTAACTCAGCAGTAGCTTCCAGCAAGCACGGCCTAATTTTAGCCCCCCCACCCCACCCCTCCCTATGCGTGCTTACATGTGTGTATAAAGGAGATAAAGACCGACTGTGGCTTCAACTTGGTTCAAGACTTTGTGGGAGACGTTGCAGCATGTAGCAGGGCTATATAGGTTAGCTACCCCAGTACATCAAGGACAGTCAGCGAGCAAAAAAAAAAAAAAAGTGTGTCTACAAGTGGGGCAGCTATTTCTACTGCTTTTACCACTTCTCAGGGTCGAGCAGCTCTCTCGCTGTTTCTCCCTCCAACTTGTTCTCCTTCTTTTCTGGAACGTCCTCTTACTTTTTCTCACTTTGTTCTCGTCCTTCCTCCCTACTGCTTCAGTTTGATGATCCCTGAAAGTGAGCAACCTAGTCTGCAGAGGTCTTTTTCTTTCCTTTCCCTTATTTTCTTTGAACACTGTCCTGCGCACAGTCCCTGGCTCCAGCTCTGTCCCACAGAACTTTTGTTGCTTTTGCTATTTACATTTTAAATCTTTAGTACGTTAACAGGACAGACATATTTGTATTACTAATTCAAAGGAAGGTCACAGAATGTAAATAGAGTGAATCTCTGACGACAGATTACCCCTTTCAAATGAGTTTTCAATAAATATATAGTCCAATCAAATGACAACATATTTTTACTTAATCTTCATACATTAATGTGTATTTCTTCTTGAGCATTTAATGTTATTGTCTTACATATATGCAGTAAACTACCGTATTTTTTGGACCATGAGGCGTACCGGATTATAAGGCACACTGTGAATTAACGTGTCTGTGTGTCTTTGTCTACATACCAGGTTATAAGGCACATTAAATATTCTTAAGTGTGTAATATTACTCCACGTACACCGCTCTCTCCTGAAAAGGACAGACCACAATGCCCTATTTCTAACATGAGTCCAAAATAAACGTAACTTTATATTCAATTAACTAACTTGGTTTATTGTTGCTAGCGTGTACTCTGGGTACGGGCTGTCTTACATGAATCCACTTCTAGTTTAGACATGACAGTCAGGCAGTCTTGTAGACTGCTCAGGGGTCCGATCAGGTACTGGCACTGTACCATAATGCTCCGAATATCCATTAAGTGGAACGGCTTTGTTTCTTACCAAAGTCATACTTACAAATTTTAACAGATTTTTGAGCATATTGAAACACATAAAATCGGTAATATGATTACTGTTGTGCTTACTAAGGCACACTGGATCATAAAGCGCACCATCAATTTTTTGAGAAAATTTAAGGATTTTAAGTTCACATTATAGTCTGGAAAATACAGTACTTTAATATTTCCAAGATGAATACAAACAAATTAACTGGTATACAACTAATACACACCAATAGCCAAAAACATGAGTTTTTCACACATATTGACTTTTGATGCAAACATAAATTACTCATAAGAGAAGTACAGTGGGGAAAATAATGAAAACTTCCCAAAGTTAACCGTGTGACAGCGACATAGAGGGAAGGTCCAGATGGCTAGTCATGCTGTGTTTCATTTACCTCTAAATTTACTCAGTCCCGAACTTAGCTGTGTTCAAGTTCCAGGTTGGAGAACCAGTTGAATTTAACTGATCTGTTCAGTAATCAGGCGAAGGTGAACATTCAGGTAATTGACAATCTATACTTATATAAGTAAATGCAATGTTTAAATCCTCTGGCTGGAATCATTTGAATGAATGATTGAAGAACAAATGTTATCATGTGGCAAAGTCCTCAGGTTTTTCTAATCATACCAGCCAGCTTATAACAAAGGTGAATTGCCCGATCAACTGAGTACATTTTTGGGTAATGATAGTTGAGTGTGTTGTCATTAGGAAGAAGGTGTTTTGAAATTGCACAGATATAAGTAAGACCTCCTGTGCAACCTCAACAATTCTCAACAAATAATGTCTATTCAGACTCACAAGGTCACAGAATGAAGCTTATTCTAAAAGAAAAGTTCCTGCATAGTTAAAGCAACCCCTCTGTAAGCTGCGTCTTGTTGTTCATGATCATCAATTCAAGCAGCCATGTTTCCTGCAGATAGCAACTTTCTTAAATGCAGTGAAAGCAAAGGCTTTGTTTTTTTTATTCCACATTGACCAACATGGTTGAAGCAATGTGATCTTCTGTTTTGACACACATTAGCATAGCCTGTTGAATGTGTTATTGATGGGTGTCAGATGACACGGCACCAGGCTCTCTTGGCAGCTTGGAGATTAATAGCAGTGAGAAGACTTCCATTCAACTTGCTGCCTCTATCCTTTCAGAAATCACGCTGACAGCCAGAATTTGTCTAGGTCCAGGCATTAAGCGATTTGAGAAAGAGGTTAGATGTTCTGTGTGTCAAAGAGTTGCACCTGGACAAAAAAGCTTATCACGGAAGACCGAATCCACCTAAAACTGACATGTCACAGAGTTTGGACACATCCCTGTTATTTTGTCCTGCAAATTTAATGTCTGCCTGTGAGTGCACTACAGTGGAGGGATATAAGGTGAAATGGAAACTATGAAAGTATAAAAAGAGAGGATTTAGAGAGAAAAGGCCAGAGGCTATTTTGTGTCCCTTAGAGCCTCTTTAGAGTTGGAGGTATGGTGGTTGTTTGAATTTTTGGTTTCTCTTTTTAGTGGGGATTGATTTGATTGAGATTGCTTTCTTTCAGCAACCTAATTTCACGGGCATTCTTAAAAGGACCGTTTTATGGGGGAATCAAAAGAGCTTGGTGGTGAGCTCAGTCTTGTTCCATTTTTTCCACGCTTTCTCTCCCTCACTATCTTCCTCTGTTGGTTTCTATACTCAGTAGATTTGGGCAACTTTTCTTTGTGGCCTTCCACATCCGTCTCTTTTCTGCGCTTTGTACCCTCTTTTGTCATCCCTTCTCTCCTCATGAAAAGAATGAGGGGAGCGGAGGGATACTCGCTTATTGTCTCCTCTTGGGCTGTGATCGAGAACTGAATAGAGGAACATTTGAGTTTATCATGCAGATTTTTGCCTCTTTGTTTCTCACTGTTTTTAAGAGCCGATGCAGAGATAAAGGGAATATTTATGCGGAAAAAACATCCTTTATAGTTTAAGGGTGACTTAAAGTAAAAATGAAAAGGGGAGTCTTGGTTTTTATGTGTGATGATTTATCCTCAGGGAGAAAAGTGCATCTCATCTGGAAACTTGTCCATTCTCAGTAATCATCATCTTAACATTTCAAATGTTTAATGGAGCAATAAATAAAGCTATCATGTAAATAAACCATGAACAGATTTATGTATGCAAGCATACAGTTTTCCTTGTTCAAAATAGCCAATTTATCAGTTTCCATGGTTTCTGGCTTCCACAGCTCACATTTAGATATGTATCACCATGACCCCGAAGTGTGAGGTTGAAATTGAAATCTCTAAGCAAGGGCCAAGTTTGCTCTCTTTATTTCTTATTTTTGTGTGGAGGAAAAAAACTTAAAAGTTGTCTAAGAGAACGCAAATGAACAGAGAAAGGCTGGAGTTTTGCATACTTCAGTTTTTCCTACTTCAGATAGAGAAAAACAACTCAGAGCATTAGACGCTGATTCTTGGACTTCACTCTTTTCCAGTAAGCATTTCTGCTTTGACAATCATCTGAGAATTCACCCAGCAGCTTGTCTTAACAGATGTTTAAATACTGATATAACTTTGCTTTTTGCCTGCATAGTTAATGGAGCATCTTTCTCATCTTGCCATCTTTTGCAAAAGCTACACTGCAAACAACCTCTAAACTCTGACCCTACGATGGAGGTTGTTGTTGTACTTTTGGATCATCCAGTAAGGCAGATCTTACAGTTGTAAAGTTTTTTGCAACATTTGGTCTCTAATGATTAGGCATTGGCCTGTGTAAAGGTCTCTCAGTACGGTCACCTTGTGTAAAAGTGGCAGAGTTTCATGGTTACATGGTATTTAAATAAAATTGTATGCTCATGATCAAACTGCTTTTATCAAAAACAGAGAAGCATCAATTATTCTTTTGCTTGGGGTGCGGTGGTGGCACAGAGGTATTGCGCGTGACCCATGTACAGAGAGGCCCCAGTCCTCGACATGGCCTTCCTGGGTGTGTGGGACTAGAGGTCAGTTAATGTGCAGGGATTGCTAGCCTCCAGTCAGCTGCTTTACAGACAAGATGGTCATGGCATCCGCACAATAGTTTTTAAACAGCATGTCCTTAATAAGACAGACAGATTGGTGGCAGACCTACAGTTTCCACATCATGGCAGATTGTGTTTCTACCAACCTGAAATGTTTCCAAAATGGCTTCTTTTTGTTTCTTGTAAATTGAGAGAATGTGTTGTAGCTTCCTTTGGCCCAGGGGACAGGGAGTGTACAGCAACAGGTGGGGGAGGGGCGTTGCTATCCTGCTCTATGCTCCAGTCACTCAAGCACGTTTTCTTGTATATCTTTAAAAGAACAAGGACCACCTGGGAGGAGTAACTGACCCATGGCCGCTAGTAACGTTCATGTTCACTACTGGCTCTATTAAGTCCCCCATTTTGATTGGTTTAAAGATGTAGAAACAGGCCGTTCCTTTTCTACTGGTAAGGATGTTGTGTGGATTGGTAACTTACTGCTGATGTATTAATCTGCTACTTTAAGAATGAAACTGTAGAAACCTAAAAGAGCACCAAGTCGCATTGTCTTTATTTTCTTCATATCGTGACTTTAAATGTTTTCAACAAAATTTGAGTTCACTCCTTCAACCACCATAAGCTCTCTTTATAAAGTAAACACATACATGGCTGTAGCCAGTTGGGATTATATATGGCACGGCCACGTGTCTCCTTTCATCCCAGTAAAAATTACAGTAACTGCGCCTCCTGGGGAAAACAAAGTACACACATAGGTTATTTTTCTTTGCCTTTGTTCTAGGGATGTTTTGACCAGTATTATCGATCCATTATGTCTGGAGGGGGAAAAGAAGCCTTTGGTCTTGTTGACGCATTTACTTATGTCCACTCATTACTCCTGTGTAAAGTGTTGACGCAGATCATGTTGAGCAACCCCCACCCAGTCTTAATGACCACGCCATGCGTCTCCCTGGGGCTGGCAACCCTGAATCAATATGTACACGAGATATGATTCTGCATCACCAGTGCTTTCCACATCTGTTCCACTTTCAGGAGAGGGATGGACGGGCCCACTGATGAGTATGACTATGTAGGTCTTCCATTCCTATTCCTGTAAACTAGATCATTTTGTACAGCCTGGTCCGTACTGAGTAATGGCGCTGCCTGGATCGAACTAAAAGGGAAGGGTGTGAGGAGGAGGAGCTGGAGAGATGCACTTTGCTGCCCTACATGGAATATTTTACAGTCTTCTCAGCGTTTCAATTAGAGACTTTGGGTCTTTTTTTATCCCTGTTTCTTTTTGTGGTTATTGGTTTTCCTCTGGTTTTTGGTTTTCTTGCCATCATTATGCAATAATAATTTCTAGGCTATGATCTGTTTTACTTTCTGCATATTCCCTTTCCTTCCCTTGATGTGTCCCCTATCCCCCTTTTCCCTGCCATCTCATTTTCATCTTATGCTTATCGCTGTCGTTTTATTGCTTTAGGACAAGTTCTTTTTCTCAAACCTGTTTTCCCCTTTTCTTGCTGGATCTTGTTTTCCCATCATGTTTTTTTGCATGTTTCAGAACTATTGCTTCATATAATTCCACTACACCTTGTGATCGTTAAACTCAGCCTTTCACCTGCGTACCTTTCTGCTCACGTTCCCTCCCTCTCGGCTCTTTTATTACTCTTACTCTTTCACCCTGCCCTTGCCCTTCTTGTCATTGCTCATCTTGTCTTACTATTTCTCACCAACTTTTTTAACCCACGGAGCTCCTTTTGTTACTTGTTTTTAAATATTATAGACCAGGTTATAACATAAACCCCATCTAAAGGGGAAAAAGTGTAACAGCGGTTAGTCTCTAACTTTAAAAAGATTGCCAGGTTGATTACATTTCTTTAGCTAAAGATCAATATAGCATTGCTGCTATGATGCGGTAAAATAAAATTTAACAAAACCAGTGTGTAACAATTGTTATATCTAGACCAACACGTTACTAGAGCCATTAAGGCCTGATTTACAATCCAAAGTATTGTTCACACAGGATTACATAACATTGGTTTTACCACTACAAAGGATCCTGAAATTAATGTGGCCCACCTGCATCTCCTTAGCAGATCCTCAGATTATAGCTCAAGGACCTATTATTATGCTCCATTAATATGCAATCAGCAAAATGCTGAAAACCTACTCGACTTCTCTAAATATATTTCTTTTGCTGTAGCATAATAAGCAATGTTTATGTAATTCAAAATTTACATAGAATTATGCTTTCCTTTGTCCCCTAAGACAGGAAGATTTGATTTCTCTTATTTTGTGAATCATATGTTTTGCTTTGAATTTTATAAATTTAACCTAATCTAAAAAGATGAGCATTGCCATCTAGAATGATAATCATTTTAACACCGTACATTTCCAGTCAGAAGGTTATACACACGCATCGTTGGCATAAATATCATTAATTTGAGGCTTCTAAGGATTTTTCTTAACCAGTCTTGTCTCGTATTGGACTGATAATGTAAAAAATCAGAATTCAGTTTATAAATTTGATGTTATTGAATTTATTATATTCCTTTAACATTGTCAAACTAATACATGCTGCCTCAAATGCTGCATAAAAATACACCCTGACCTAAAACTAGTTATACAAGTGGAAAGAAAGCAGACATTTTTGTAGCCATCAACAAGCTTCTCTAAATAACTGTGCTCTAATTTTTCAGCGCTCTTCTTGACATAATTGGTTGTTGGTTGAAATTGATTGGTTTTAACCCAGGACCTGGCTTCTGAGTATAGTTCACACACTTTTCAATCGTTGAACGTTTTGCCAGCAAACTATGCCAGATTCAACCCTGGAAGATGTTGCAACACTGATTCTTCTGTCCATGCGGACATGACAGATGCCTTCTAAAATAAGGGTTTGATGGTCTGACAAAATAAAAATCGAGCCTCAATGACAAAAGCAATGTTTAGAGGAGTCAATTTTATGCTTTCAAACCTAGGAGCACAGAAACAGGTAAGTGTTCGCTGTCAGTGAAAATGGTGGATTGCACAAAGTGGATTGAATACTAAATATGGAGGAAAACCTGCAAATCCCTTTAACTTCACCACAAATCAACAGTGAGTGTCCAGTTCTGATTAGAAGAGTGGTTTCTCTGCAACCTGCTAAAGGATGTTTAATTACATTTTAATGTATATAAATGCTTGTATTCATAGTTTTGACATTGTTTGGATTAGAAGAAAATCACAATGAATTCAGATCTGTGCACCCACCTATTTAAAATGTTAAAATTTTATTGTTTAAAACAAAGGCCCAAGGTTAATTTTACATACATTTTTAAAGTATGTGTATTTAAACCTCTGACTGTAGGTGGCTGCAGAGGAAAATATCACAGAAATATGGTTTGTCAGGCATAGGGCCCACACATTTTATTAGGCGGCCAAAGATTGCGTCCTTGTCCCATAGCCACGAAGCTTATTGTTGGTGTAAGAGGCCTTGTTTTTGGCGAGCACGTCTCTGTGTGGGTACATGAAGAACAACCTTGTGTGGGTACATGAAGAACAAACCACCAGTATTTATAAACCTTTAGCTGAGGGGTCAGCCATTAGCTGGATTTTTTTTCTGCCTCCTTATCAAACCTTGTATGAATGACTGAAGAAAACCCGTGTAGAGCTCATAATCTGGTGGAAATTAGGAAAATATATGGTCAGTGCTACGTTTTTATATAGAGAATCTCCGTGTTTGGTGTAGCTGTGAGTGAAGGAATGCTCGAGTGAATCTGGGCTTAAAAACACAGGTGATGTTGGAGAATATGTCGTGAATGATTTGGAAATCTTGATCTCTCTATCTAACCTGAAAAAGTTCCTCATTGTCTCAGTTTTCTCTCTTTTTCATTTTTTTTTTTTTACTGGTTACTCCATGTGTCATCATGTCTTTTGTTTCCAGGGCATCAAGGCGCATGGGAGCGCCACTTTGTCATCAAGGAGACAACTGAGTGAGTGTCTCTGCTCTGATATCACCTGACTGGACGTGACTGTCTTGTAGTGGTCTCCTTTGACGCAACAGATTGGAATACAGGGGTTCTTGGTACTAAGGCTTGATTATAACCCGCAGGTCTAATCAAGGTTGATTAGACTTGGGTCTGCTCTTGTTTTACTTCACAAATCAACTAAAACTACTGCTTATGTCATTTGTTCTCCACGACTACAATAGATGGAAGTTTGGCACACCTTTAGGCACAGTAATAATTCGGATTTACACACTTGAGTTCAATATTTAATTGCTCGTTAAAGTGGGATACTCTCATAAATAATAATTGCTAATGAAAAGTTCAGCAAATTACTGATGCTTAGGTTCAGATGAAGGTTGGTTATGTGAGGTAAAACCTTGGTGGATTCAAAAATAGGCCAGTCTTTTGCATAAATCAAGTCCTAGTATGGAGACCTGTAGTGTTTTGCCACCCGCACTGCTTTGTCCTGTACAGTCTACGAGAATGCTGCCTTATGTACCTAACTGAGTTGATCCTACCCAAAGTGAGGCGTGTCCACTGGCATCTTGGCTCCTAAATTGCCCATTTTCCGATACTGTCACTGAACAGCTCTCTGTTGCACTTGGCTGCAAAAGCCGATGTAATATTTTCTGTGGGTTATTTTAGAGAAGAGAAACATTTGAAGTGAGACAATGGCCCAGATAATGTAACACAATTGCAATTCACTGTTTCACAACATTTTTGTTTTTATGCATGTTTTGTTTCTGGGATGCTATCTGTGCTGCTAAATGTATTAAAAATAAAAATCTGTCATTATAACATATGGTAAACAAACTATCTGGGAAGACAAACCTAATGGCCACTTTATTAAGTACACCTTGGTAATACCGGGTTTGAACCCATCTCTTCAAGGCCTTTCTTCTGTAAGACATGGAGTCAACCAGGTGTCAGATTGAAGTCCACGTTGACATAAAAGCATCACGCAGTTGCTGCAGATTTGTCGGCTGCACATCCATGATGCAAATCTCCCGTTTGACCACATTCCAAAGGTGCTGGTTTAGATTGCGATCCGGTGACTGGGCAGGCCATTGAAGTACACTGAGCTCAGCAGATGGGTCGTCTATGGTTGTAACGGTTTGGTTGGTAATAAAACTCAGGTTGGCTCAGCAGTACCAAGCACAAAGGTGGCCCCAAAAAAAGAGCATCCCTCTCACCATAACTCGACCACCAGCATCCTGATATGCTTAAACAAGGCATGATAGGTCCATGATGTTATGCTGTTATGCCCCTAATAACCAAATGTTGCAACTGTAATCAAGACTCATCAAACCAGGAAACTCTTCTTCCTGTCCAATTTTACCCAACCTATGCGTACTGCACCCTCAGTTTCCTGTCCCCGGTTGACAGCTTGACCCACTGTTGTCTTCTGTCCCTTTAGCCTATCTGTTTCAAAGTTCAACATGTTGTGCATTCAGAGAAGTGTTACGTTTACCCTCATTGTAACAAGTGGTTATTTGAGCTACCTTTTTCATCTCAAAACACTCTGGCCATTCTACGACCTCTGACGTTGATGTCCGGTTTTCATCCAAACCCCGTCGTTCACTGAATATTTTCCTTTTTTTCCAACAATTCTCTGTAAACCTGTGAGATTTCAGCAAGTTGTCTAGATCCTTAAATGCATAGAGTCGCTAATTCTCTGTTTTTGTTAAGAAGCAAGTGAACAGGTGTACCTTAATAAAGTGGCTGGTAAGTTTAGCTTATTGTGTTAAAATGACACATGAACACTTAGTTCTAATCCACAGAAAATATTATATCTAAAGAATTTTGTCAAAGGGGAGTTTATTATTTTCCTAAACTGTAATTTTTCAGTGGAGGAAATCTAAAAAGAGTTTACCTGTTTTAGTGTCCGTTCCCTGCCTACCTTCCTGCACTGTGCTGGGTTGTAATCAAGCATGCTGTAGGATATAGAGCACCAGTGTGTGAATGCAGTGTCCTCTCCTGCTCATGTGTAAACTTTAACCCTGTTCCTCACTGCACCTAGAGCTATAATCCCTAAACACTCTGGCCTTTGGTCGACCTCTATTACTTGTGACTTTATCCGGACCAGCTTGATCCTCCCCTCCTCCCTCCACACGGCCGCATTTACAGAATATAATTTCACTGAAAGTTGTAGGCGCAAGTCATAACACAAAACATGCACACAGATAACAAGTCTTGAGCTAAAGGTCACATCCAGTGTTGAACGTAAAATATGAAGGGACCAGTGGTGTGTGTGTTTGTGTGTGTGTACATGGACCCTTTGAGAACCTGAACCCCTATGTTGGAGGTTAAAACATAAAAGGCAGTAAAAGCCATTAGCGTGTCATTTGTTTGCTCCATTTACGCAAGGGCACCTATGCACTTTCATGCCTATGATGAATGCATGCTTATTTGTCTGTGTGGGTGCAGCTAAGTTACTTTTTTTTACTTAAACATTCAAGCAAGAAAAATGTCATCATCTTTGCGCATGTGAGTGTGTGTAAGTCCCCAATTTTTCTCCCTCATTAAGCTCCGTGAGGCCTGACAGTAAAGCTGTTGAATTATTCGTTTCTTCTGGACCAGTTGCATGGAAAGCAACATTAATAAGCTAAACTTCGTTCATTTGAGAAGGTGAAAACAAGTGTCAGCCTCTCTGGCTAAGTGTTGAGTTGAGGGACACTTCTTGTTAATCTCCACTAGATGATTGCACCAACAGAAGATATCCATTTTGGTATGCACCAGGTGTCAAATGTTATGTTCTCATAGAAATACAATTGTTCTCTTACATATTGTTCAAAATTGATTTCGTTTTCGGCATCCAAGTTAATAATAAACTAATGCTTTTTAGGGTAATTACAGAAAAAGCGTTAGAAAATGGAAGTGATTTCAAGTAAATAGAAATTAATTATTGAAGTTGATTCACATTTAACATTGTGTCACATTGCATCCATGGTCTTCAGTGTATTTAATTGGGGTTTTGTGTGATAGACCGACAGTAGATAACAACGGTGAAGGGGAAAGAAAAGTTTTACATCAGGCTACCAAGGGACGAGATGAAAATTAGCCATGGGCTATAATCTTACATATTTACTCTGTTCTTCAATATGCATTGTCCCTTTTATTAATGAAAGGAAATAAAAAATAAATAAACAAAAAAAGGATATATGATTTTTCAAAATATGCTGCAATTAACAATGTATGTGGTATGCATTTGCATCCACCCTCTTTAAACCTCATGAATAGTCCTGTGCCACCAACTGCCTTCTCAAGTCACCCGATTATTAAATAAGGTACACGTGTGCTACTTTCATCTCAGTATAAATCCAGGTGTTCTGTGTGGCCCTCAGGTTTTTTAGAGAACATTAGGTGAAAACAGCATCATGAAGACAGAGATAATGTTATAGAGCAGTCTAATGAAGGGCTAGGTTATAAAGAAACATACCCCGGTGTCAGCATCCCTTAAAGCACTGTTCAGTCCATCAAACAAAAACAGGAAGACTATGGAAGAACTCCAAACCTACCTATGCATGGCTATCTGCTTAAGAAAGGCCAAGGAAGGAGAATATTTACCTGAGAAACAGCCAAGAGGGCGATGGTAACTCTGGAGGAGCTGCAGAGATCCCCAGTTCAGAATCTGCTGAAACAATATTTATTAGTCTTAAGACTTCACAACTCAGGCCTACATGTGGAGGATTGGCAAGAGAACAGAAATATCCTTTATTGTCCCACAGTGGGGAAATTCAGGTGTACCAGCAGAAAACCGAAAGGCAAACGGGAGCATGCACATACACACACGGGTAAAATATACAATGTTCAAAATAATTAGAGGAACACTTTTAAAACACATCAGATCTCAGCTGAAATAAAATCATGGCTATCTATATTGATGTGGAAGGGATAATGTGTTAGGAATAAAAGGATAACACAATAGATAAACCTACAAGCAGAGCTACAATGGAATGGTTCAGTTCAAAACCTAATCGTGTTTTAGAATGGCCCAGTAAAGTCGAGATCTAAATCCAATCAAGAACCCGTGGCAAGACAATAAAGTTCATGTTTACAGACTTCCCCTGTCTAATGAATGAGTTTTGGTGGGTGGATAGTGAGGTAAAAATGAATTGTCCATTGGCATTATGACAGTTGTCTTAAGCTGAATCTAAATCAATGTAAGTGAGCTTGAGCTCTCTGGCAAGCAGGAATGGGCCTACATTTTAATGTAGGTATGTGCAAAGCTGGTAGAGACATACCCCAAAAGACTTGCAGCTGTAAGTGCAGCAAAACATAGTTGTAGGTTCCAGGATAATTAGGTTACGGTTAGGGTCGGTTTTTATCTCCTTTTGTTTTAGTTTTCTGCTCTGTGAAGACACCTCATTGATATCGCAGATGCTTTCTTAACTGGGAATGGCTGCTATTCTGGCAGTTTTATACATCAACTCACTGCACAAATGTTGTGTTTTTCCCTTATTGAGATATGAGGTAATTTGTGTTACAGAGTTCAGTGCTTTGGGGCTGCGATTTCTGAAACAAAACAGTGGTGGGGTCCACTCATTCACAACACCGATGTCTTTTTAAGTTTCAGGAAACTATTCCTTTCATAATCTAAACGCATAGTATTGTGGCATTTAGCGATAAAACCTAAAGTCCATGACTTAGAAGTTGCAAAACCAACACATCTATTTTCCCATCTGTTCAGAAGTTCCATACAGGGACAAGAGGATGAAGTGCATTGCTGTGCACCGTATAGGACCGGCACAGGACTCTCCAGGCGTACCAAGGCCTGTAAGAATTCATTTGAATTGTAAATGCCCCGACTCTCTGTGATTAAGTGCCTTGTGAAGCATGCATCTGCAGCTAGCAGAGCAAGTAGTTAGGTTAATATACATGTGTGGGGTACAGGTGGTCCACTGATACTGACTTAGTGGGGAGGGGGAAGCAGGTGGAAGGACTGATAGAGAGACAGCCTCTCTCCATGTGGTTCTGTTTCTCTCTGCTTTTATGCATGTGTGGAGGTTTTCAAGCCTGTCCAGTGCTAGTCAAGCTGAGATGAAAGATTTTTTTTTTCTCTCAGGTGAAGGTTGCATTTTGAAGAAATGTGTTATGTTTGTTTCAGAACTCGGGTTTGAAAAAGGGCAAGAATTATTCCCCGACATGCCTCCATTTGTGAGCATGCATGTATATGGGGCTGAGTCATATCTTTGTTTCACTATTTTAGATACCCATGATAGTTGCATTATTGTCTGCCCTGTGGAAAGGCAGATGAGAAAGAAGAGGGTGTGTAGGTGTGTGCATCTGCGGATGTGGTTTCCAGCCAGAAATATATATTTTCAAGGTAACACAGGATGCATCCCGTTGGTTCCTGCAATCTGCAGGTGGGACTTCAGCAGGGATAGAGGCCACATCATCTTTTACAACCCCGATGGTATGTCATATCAGACCCACAGAAGTGAGAGCTGACTCTGTGGGGGTGTTTGTATGTTTGTGTGTGCTCCGATGCTGGCTCACCGCCAGAGCACTTATCTAACTGTGATCCTGCACACTACTCACTGTGACTCCTAATTATAGACAGAGGCACTCAAACAGACACATATACACACAGTTTGTACATCCTCTCTTGTGTAGCATTCACACTAATGAGGAACACTCCCCAAGGAAGTACCCACACTCCTCTCGACTCCTTGATAGAGGCCACCACGAGCACCTCCTCTGGCAGCTTGCCTCCCCATCTTCTACTTGTATAGAATGTTACACCAGCCCATAAGTACAAAGAGACACAACAACCATGTGGACAAGGCTAGAAAGATAAGAGGGGAATGTAAAGAAAAATTGAAGGAACAAAAGATTGGGCAAAAACCACTGTGAGGTGTTGATGAGATAAGATGAACTGCCAGGAAGAGAACAAGCCAGCAGAGATGATGTTCAGGGAATGGATAACATGGGACCTGGAATGGTTGGTGAGACAAGACAACGAGGAGGAGGCGAGATGGGGAGTATTTGTTCTGTTTACTTATTGAGATCCAGAATGCATGATCACAATCCCCTCACATTCCCATTGGCTTTTCTCTGAGTCCCTCTATCTTAACGTCCCCCTTCCTCTCCTCCTCACCTCATTTATCTCTCACTGTTTCCTTTCGTCTCTTATTGTCCTTTTTCTCCCTATTTTCTGTGTCATATCACAACATGCTGTTATGTGGCCCTCAGGCAAATGCCTAAATCATTCAGTATTGAGTTCAGGATGCATTCGACTGTTGTACATCACTGTGCCATATGTTATGTTCAATAAAATATCCTTTTACATAGTATTGTTTACTAGACTGCTTCAAGCCCAAATCAGGACTTGTAAAGGAGAAGGTGGCACAGCTTTTCCAAAAGCTGTTGATCCCACTGTTCTAAATCCTAAGTGTAAGGTATGATGCCTTATCTTAAAGGGTACCCACTTTCTGGCTATTTTATAAGGTACACATTGCTTCTACCAGGTTGTGTTTCTCGTTGCCTTCAGAATTGCCATAATTCTTTGTAATATATATTTAACAAGTAATTAGAAACGTTCCTCAGATATTTTTCTAAACATTGACATGACACCGTCATCCACCTGCTGCAAAAAACAAGCTGTGAATTCTCAATCCACCACATCCCAAAGGTGCTATGTTGGATTGAGAGCTGGTGGCTGAGGAGGACACTGGAATACATCCAACTCATGGTCATGTTTATTGAACCAGTTTGAGATGATTTGAGCCTCGTGACAGTATGTTATCCTGCACGTACCCATCAGAAGGTGGGTACCAAGTGGTAATAAAGGAATGGACATGGCAACGGTGTTCAGGTAGGATGAGGTGCTGAAATAATGCTCAGCTGGCATTAACAGACCTGGAGTGTACCAAGAAAATATCCCTCACACCATTATACCACCAACAACAACCTGAATCTGTTTCACAAGATGGGATGGATGCATGCTGTAATGTTGTTTACACCAAATTCTGACCTTGTAATCGGAATGTCTGCTGAATCTGAGACTCGTAAGGCCGGATAAAATTTCTTCAACTCATTATTGTCTAACTTTCCTGAGCCTGAATTGTAGCCTCAGCTTGTTTTTCTTAGCTAACACGAGTGGCACTAAGTTTGGTCTTTGGCTTGAAATACTTTGCTTTCAGCAAGCAGTTATTTACTACTACTGATGCTGTTACATTACTGTCATCTCACAGCAGTTTGCCCATCCTCTCACATCAGCAAGGCATTTTCATTCACTGTTTTCTCTTTTTTGAACCGTTTTCTGTGGTTGTGGATTAAAATCTCGGTAGATAAGCAGTTTTTGACCTGACGTCTGGCACCAACAACAATGCCACGCGCAAAGTCACTTATCCATATACCCATTAAATCAATTACCCAGTCAAATACCCACCCTTCTCTATCCTGATATTACCTTCCAACCTCAGCAAGGTTTTGTTGGATGATCTGGCTATTGATCTCCTGCCTGAGATCTTTTGGCTGGATAATTAACTTTAGGGTGTGTTCAGGCTTTCAAACTTGTGTTGTTCTTTCCCTTGAAGCTAGCACTCTACACACGTTCTAGTCTTGTAGGAGGAAGTCTTTATAACAACACCATTTGTGGTGGGTAAGGAGTAGTTTGCACTTTTTTTTAGTTTCTTGAATGTCATTTGCAAGCTTTGCTGGAATAAGTTGCTGGACATCTATCATGCATATTCAGTTCAGTTCAATAGAAATTTATTTATATAATGCCAATTCACAGCACATGTAATCTAAAGGGACTTTACAAAGTGTAATTCAATCAAATGATCCAGATGAATTGGTCAGAAAGTTTCTTATCTAATATGTTTGGAAACCCAGCAGTCTTGACAAGCAGCATTCACTCCTCCTGAAAGAGCGTAGAGCCTCAGTGGACAGTTGTCTGCATTGTCTATGGCTTTGCAGCAATCCCTCATACCGAGCATGTGTAGCAACAGTGGAGAGGAAAACTCCCCTTTAACAGGACGGAAAACCTCCAGCAGAACAAGGCTCAGTGTGAACGGTCATCTGCCTCGACCGACTGGGGGTTAGAGAAGACAGAGCAGAGACACAAAAGTACAGAAGCTCACATTGATCTAGGAATCCTTTCTGTTATATGGTAATGGCAGATGATCTGTCTCCCCTGGATGATGTCAAAGTTAACAGAACGCCAGACCAGATGTACCTACTATGAAGAGAAAAAAGAGAGAGAAAAAAAGGCTCTCTCTATACCACTGAAAAGTTTATTTTTTTGTTTTGTTTTTATTCAAGAAAACACTGCGTGTCCTATGTAAAACAATAGTCCATCAGACAATGAAGATACAGATGATATGGCTTTTTTTGTTGTCAAAAACGCTTTTGAATTACTTTGAAAAACAAATGGCCGACTGAAAATGATTAAGATATGCCTCGGATAGTACATTTTTATAGGTTTTATGGCTCTAAAATAGGATGTTTGCCCTTTACGTAGACTCTTAGACATTGATCTAAACCATCCTCCAGGCATCTGCAATTAGTTTTCTAATTTGCCTTGTCTTTCTCTGTCCTCTGAACAACTTTGTTAGGGTGCGACCACCTCCTTTTATACATAGTGCTGACAGAAGAGAACAAAGCAAACAGGACAGGACAGAAGGGACTGTGGTGGCCACTGCTGCGTGCCTCTCATCCCCGCTGACCCCACCTATCCTGAGGGGCAATGCAGGTGGACCATTGGGGCTGTCAGCACAAAGTGTTTATGCGTGTACCTTTCTGCATCCGTGTGTGTGTCAGAATCTCCAATCGGTGACCCCACGAATGGCTATTTTTCCCCCCGCAGACAGGACAAAGCGGCACAGGGAGGCGGGCACCTAACTGGGCACAGATGGCAGCGACAGACAGACTGGGATGGCTGTGACATAAACACGTTAATAAATAATTATCTGAACAATGACAGAGGGTACACCGGAGAAGGCGGGAGGCGGGACAGAAGGAAAGGAGGGGAGACGGGAAGGATACATCATCCTGGTGAAAGGATATGGATTTAAGAAGGCCATAAGAAAGGATGGGATCCTTAAGTGAGGCTCGAAAGAAGCAAGGAAAATGAGCAGATTTAACAGGATAAGGATATAAAGAGACTTAAAAATGCTGGGAATACTGTGTGGTAATTAAAATGTGTGTGCAATAGCAAAAACTGTTGATGACATATTGTCAAGATTTACAAACTCCAGTCTTGGGGTCTAAATCTTTTAGCTTTCTGTCTGCCATTTTTCAAAGAGGCTACGGCGGTAAACAATGCTGAGAGACAGAAAGGCCACGGTGCGTCTTCGTAAAGGAAATCTAGAGGTTAGACAGACCAGAATAGACAGGCTGAGTTTCAAACATGAAGCAAAAAGGTGGTGGATCTGAACCTCTGACAATAGAATCAAGGGAAAAGCTGAAGTGGAGAGAAAACACGGCAAACTTCAAAAGTCAGTTCATTTGATTGGAGGTATGTCACACAGGAAGATGAGATGTGAAGCTTTCAGAGAGCATACACGAAAGCCTGTGCGAGTGCATGTCCTGTGCTGACCTGCTGTGAAACTACACGTATCTGTACAGAAAGGCCCTATTTGCTCCTTCTTCTCCCCTTGTAAACGCAGCCTTGTCCTCTGTCCCCTTTTAATCCAACACCTGTTTGGCATTTATTCAATCTTTCTTTGTTTTCTTAATTATCTTCTCTCTGCCAACTGCTTCTGCCAATGACTCCAGCTTTCGGTGTCAAGCAGCATATTTGTGACCAAATATTATGTTTAAGTAACGGCTTAACATAATTAGCGCCTCACACTTTGACTGCAATAGACATGACTGTATATATTTAACAAGCAACACTACTGTGATATTTCTCCTAAACCACCTCCTTTACCGCCTCTCTCCTTTCTTATTTCATATTATCTGTACCAGCAAGTTTTAATTGCTGCTTATTTCTTATTTTTTACTGTTAGGTGCACTCTTTTTTTATTGCTCCCTGTAAATATTATTATTTCTTAACAAAGGTTTCCATTCATTGAAATGAAATTAGTCCTATGTTAATGATGAATCTTCAACCTTATAATTGGACGTAGGAGGGCTATAGGAAGATGGGTGCCCTGATAAGATCACCAGCCAATACAGAAACCCGAAGGAAAGCAAAACATTTTATATAACATAATATTAATCCTCAACATTTTATTAAAAACTGTTGTGCACTTGTACTACCTGTAACTAAAAGGTATAGGCTATTTACCAAAATTGTAATCTTAAATGGTATCTCTACACCTCATGCTTTAGTCTTGGTGACCCTCCTCTCATCTGTCTTTTTTTACCCCACAGTCCTAACTCCCCCTGCCTTGACATTTATTCCATGTGCTGCTGTCCCCATTTTTTCTCTAGCTTTTCCCTTTTAAGATCACCATTAAAGAGACCTTTTATTTAAGGTTGTGCGATAGGAAACTCAGGGTAAAATGATTTATTGTCCATTAGTTGTGCTTGAATTAAAAGTTTTCTTCATATATGTATGTATGTGTATTGTGCAACAATTATAGGTTTGATTTGGCTGTGAATGATTATTATCATAAATTAATTATTTTTTTATGAATACCTGCCTGGTATGGTGTGGCATTATAGAACAAGAGTTCTATAATTGAGATAGAGTTAATTCGTGCATTGTGGTTCTCAAACACCAAGTACTGCACACATATATTAAATAAATAAAAAAAAATATTTTCAAAGTACAAGAATTTATCAACAAATTAATTATACTTGCAAAGTTGATATCAGTTGCTAGAGATTCAGATGACACAAAGTAATGTGTAATTGATAATGCATATATATACTTCTGAGAAGACTTTTTTTTTTTACACCAAGACAAGTTTAAACTTTGATCTCCCTTATCATGTTGTTTTAACATATTAAGTGTTGCAGGTCTAATTTCTTCTTGGATTACATACAAGGATTTCCTGAAGTTAAAAGGTTGATTTAACAGGATGATGTGCTTGGAATCTAAAATGATTACATTTAATGTGATGTCAATACTTTTGGAAAAATGTAGTAGTTTACATGTGCTCATTTATTGATTCTATGTCTGAACTACTCTGTTTGAAGAAGAGTCAGACATAATTGGTTTGTTCATTTAGAAATACATTCAGCTGATCTTATACTTCACACAAACCTAGGCAAACATTTTTGTGTAAACCATTTTTGTCCACTCAATCCCCCCCATGTTCTCCTTACTATGCCTCCCATCTTTTCCTCTCCCCATTTGGACTGTGTTCATATGTGTGTTAACCATGCTCATATCACACCATTTCTTTTGTGTCTTTTTTTGTTTTTCCATCTGTCTACCTACATTTGTCCGGAAAGCAGTAAGCAGCATGGTGTGACGGAGGAATGCAACAGGTATGGGTGTCAGAGATGTGTCACAATTCAAACCTGGGCCTGAGTACTTTCATTTCATTTCAGTTCGATTTTCAATACATCTGTTTTATATGATACTGCCAAAAAAACAAAACAAAAAACAAGAGGAGGTTAAGATCATCTTGCTCATTGATTAATCCGTTGTGGCAGGCCATATAGTATGTAATGGCTGATGTGCCCTCTGGAAAGAGATAACCTCACAACTGGCCCAGCTTTGTGTGTGCCATCTGCCATCTTTCCATCATTTCTCTAGCCGTATACTGCTCAGCCTGTTTCTCTCTCCAATCAAGACAGCCGAACATTTGATTTACCTTCGTTATGGTAAATTTGACCCCATGGGTGTAATCCAGAGCATTCTATTTCTGTGTCGGTCTCAGAGCTCTCAAGTGGCTTTCTTATCCCTGCCAAATCTCCTCGCCTCTCCTCCTTTCACTCCTAAGGATGGAAATCAAAATCCATCTGTATGTTCTGACAGCTTGTGTGAGAATGCAGAAAGAGAGGACACATGATTGACTGTAGCAAGACAGCTACTTCAGACAGCTGAGACCTCATTTTCAGTATTAACTGAAGAAGGTAGATTTCTAACTATTCCAGGGTATAACTTTATAACATCTGATGATCATCTTACTTCCCATGCTCTGTACTGGTGGATGTAAATTAAAAAGACGTGCTTTCTGCGTGCTTAAGACATCTAAAGGAACATTTGTCTGTTCAAGCTTCATTGTCTTATCTCTCATTACACCACATGTGATTGATATTTTGATAATCATGTTATGTTGTCCTTAAAATTGCTGCTGCTCATCATTCCTTGCTCATTTCTAATCAGCATTCATCATTTGTTGTATATGACATGATTTTCTTGAGATTTATAAAAACAAATTAATTTGACTCAGCAGTCATTTGCATCCTTTAACTACCTGTCTGGAAGTATATCATGCTGTGTGAAACCCCAGGTTGGCTGTTTTGATTGATAGCAGGTGATTTCCATAGCATTACCTTGTTGTTGGCACAGTTGGGCTTTGGGAGTTGTCACAAGTTGGATTTGTCATGAAGAAAAGTAAAAATAAATAAAGTTAACATGTTTATCAGCAAGGAACACATAAAACAGACATACAATTAGAAAAATCAGGGAATACCTAAGTAGTAAGTAGAGATGCTCTGTGAAATCTGCTAATTATTGTAATCCTGGGATTGTTAGCGTAACTGGTACAGACCGGTGATTGGTTGTTTTGGAAACTCAAAACATGACCAGTAAACATACTATTTATTAACACAACCAGGTAACACTGATGGCAACACTCTTCAGTCACGCTGCTGTTATTGAATGAAGAAGATTTTAAGTTGGCTATTTTCAGCTTCAGTGGGGTGTTTTAAGGCAGGACAAGTTTATTCATAAAGCACTTCTCAGTAACAAGAAAATTCAAAGTGCTGCTTTTTCAAACTTTAAAGTTTGAAAAATCAGAGATATTATTTGAACCAATTAAATGAACCCTATTGTTAGATATTAGATAAAGGTTCAGGTTGTTAGAGCTGTTGAAACCAGTGACTGGAAAAATACTAGAAAAGGCATACAGACACTTTGTCACACATGTCCTTCGAAGTTTTGGATGGATAATGGGGAAGGTCAGTTATCTCGGGGCAACATACACACTCAGATAGCCTTGGACACCATGGTATTACACAATCTATCAGATAACACCCGAATGGTGACACATTTTCTACGGACAATACGGGAGCCCTTGCAGGGGTGTGCCTAGTGTTCTATAAAAAGCTAATATAGCTATCATTCGGAGCTCTTCTTCATCCCCTTTTCTCTGCGTGGATAGCTGCCAATAGCCCCAGCGCTGATCTCTGTAACCATTTCTCTGGCTTAGTTAGATTAAAAATGTTAAAGTATCCTTCAGAGGAAGTTGTTTTTAAAGTTTGATCGCTTTAGGGGAAAAGAGTCGGAGGGACGTCTAACCGCCAACAGAGTGCAATAGATTTAACACAATCATAAATTACATGTTGAGACATGAAAGTGGTTCATCGACACTGTGAAAGAGAGCAAATAAGAGGAAGGTTGAATGTATAGTGAAGTTGCTCTTCTGTTTCAACCATGCATTGACACGATATGGTCGCTAAGGAGGATGGCTTGTTGCAAAAAGTCAATGACTTTATACAACCAACTGGGCTTTCTTCCATTGAAAACTTTTTATCAAATGGCATTATGAACAAAATTAGAGTTCCATGTGTTAAAACTCTCATGTATAGTCCCTTGATTACATTTACTTGTGAAATTCCACTAAGTAAATAAACAGAATTGACTTGAAATTGGAATCAAATTTAATTTAATTTGTCGACATTAATTTAATTTCATCTGGAAATGCTGACAGTCTGTTGGAAATCTTATATTTAAGGGTTTGCATTCTCTGCGTAATGCGCAGAGACTACAGTTTTATAAATGCTAGCTGTAGTAATCATGCTAATTGCTAGCATAAACACAATGGTTTCTCCATAATGATTTTCCTTGCGTTCAAATATTAGCTAAATGCAAATGAGAATCAACGATCAAAAAATGTACCTTAAATTTACTATTTAGACGTTATGTCCACGATGGTATGCCCTTTTTAAAGAAATGATAATGGAAAAAGCAGGCCATGCTCAGTATTCTTCTTATTGTTCAGTTTCCATTATCAGGGCTTTGCAGCATTTGACTATCAGCCGAGACACGTAACCGTGTTCTCATTCGTATAACCTAAATTTGACAAAATTGTCTGAGTGTGTCTGATTTTGATTTTAAAAAGGAACGGCTAGGACAAGGCTGGGCAAATGATCAAATCAAGAGTGAGCATGGAGGATTTGTAGTAATTGGTTTGGAGCAGTATGAATAAAAAACTGATAGAAACATTCAGCACTCAGAAGAAGGCCAAGTTGCTTAGTTTTGTCTCTAGAGAGATGTTAGCATTTTATCTGCCCTTTTGCTGGTGATGTGACGCGTGCTTTTTTCCATCACTGATGATTACAAGACAGATGTGTTGACGCTATATGACAAGCATTAAAAAAAGAAAAATGTGTTGAAACAAGACAACAGTCTTTTTTCAGAAAGCAGAAACACTGTTGATGCTTCTCAGTCTGTCCTGCAGAATTATAGAGGCTCACTCTGAGATAACTGATGGCCAGTAAAGAGTTGCTCTTTTAAGTCTTTGTTTTCGCTCGACCCACATTTTCACCCGGCCCTCTTTAGCTCACTGTTTGATTGATCCGCTCTGGCCTTTTACGCCTTAAGATACTTCATTTACTGCAGTGGTTTGAAAATTAAAATGTGATTGATCCGTTGTAGCAGCAGACAGCTCACAGCGCCTTAAGCTTAATATCGAAAGTGTGAATTTGTGCCATCATGCTGATGCATCTGTGCGTGCATGTGTTACCAAGCGTCTCTGTGTTTGCCTGCATGAAGACGGTGACCATATTTGCAGAGAGTCTGTTCTGGTGAGAGAGTTGTGGAACAGCTGGTATGTCTCAGCATGTGGGGCCTCTCATGAGGAAAAGATGTGAGATTTTCCTGAAACACAGCAGGAAGCTACTTAAACTCTCCTTGAAACTAACCAAGCACTTCCTTTAGCTACAGTGCATCTTATTGGCTGTGAGGTACTCTCCCTATGCTTCTACCTCAGGTGTGCGGCCCTCTCCGTTTGGTTACTTAATCAACTTTGTAGATATTTTATTTTAGCAGACCAGATAAAACCCTTTCCAGTTGTCTGTGTTATACATATGAGTCACAAGCTTTTGCCATATTCACAGTTAATGTTTCACTTATAGAAGCAGTGCTCAGCAGCGTACACTTTGCCTGCCACTTTATTAAGTACATCTAGCTAATACTGGATTGGAGGCAATTTTGCCTTCAGAAGTACCTTAATTCCCCAAGGCAAAGGTTCAAGTATTAGTCCAAAAATCTCTGAGATTTTAGTCCATATTGCCATGATTGCATCACACAGTTACTTCGGATTTGTCTTCTGCTGCTGTGTCCTATCTGCTTCAAGGTTTGAAGTGTTGTGCTTTCAGAAAATCCCATTGAATGAGCAGACATCAACAGGCATCTTTGTCTTTTTTTTTTTTTTAAAACATTCTCTGTAAACGTAAGGGATGGCTGTGTATCAAAATCTCAGATCAGCAGTTTCTGAAATACTCGAACCAGCCCAACTAGAAAGTCACTTAGACCACCTATCTCCCCTTTTCTGATGCTCTGTTTGAACTTTAGCGAGTCTTATTCATCATGCTCAAACGCCTAAAGGGATTTAGTTGCGACTATGTAAGAGGCTCATTTACTATTAGCGTTAACAAGCAGTTGAATAGGTGTACCTAATCAAGTGGCCGGTAAGTGTAAGGGCATAGGCTCTGGCTACCAGCATAACATGCACAAGTACATGACGTATTGTCTTTGCAAGATTTTCTTCTCCTTTTCCTTGGCTCCTTCCTTCATTACCCTGGTGGAGCAGGTCTTTATTAATGAAGGGACATCTGTTTCATTAAAGCAGAAAGATGCCTGGGAGAAGAAGGGATGGAAAGGCTCTAAAAGGAAGCACATGCAGAGTACAAAAATGAGCGAGGGTCAGACATGGAGAGATGCTTGGTGGCTGCAGGGGGTTTAGAGGCATAGCAAGTGGACATAAAAGACAAAATGAAATAGACATGCAAAGGAAAAATCAGGAGGAGATGTCAGACCTTTAGGCAGGAACACTCTCATTAAGACTGATGCAGTGTAGAATTGGGTCCTGCCTTTTGCGCTCATACACGCACTAGACATGCGCAAATAACATCACATGAATCATAATAAGAAAACTCCCACAAATGTCAATTTCTTCCCAAACATTTGGCTCTAAGGCAGGATTAAGTAGGGAAGTGTTGCATTTATCATGATTACGGTAGCTAGCAAAAAGGATCAGCACAGAGAGAGATGACAAGAGAATTAAACCGTGTATTAAAATTTAAGTTTTAATCTCAGAGTTTGCCACTCCATCATTAAACATTCACTGTTTCAGTATTAAGCCTTCTGACTGTTCATGAAGAACAGTCGAGGCACAAGGACAAGGAAGGCATCTTGTTTATTTGTTTATATGCAGCAGATTTAAGGGGCACTGCATCTAACAGAATTGGAGGACAAAGTAACAAGCTGTTTTTTAGTCTTGCGCTATATAACTGAAATATTTCTGACACTATCCTTAGGTGCTGCATGTCTAAAGCAGACAAACTCTGCCGGTTTCACTGTACTTGTATTAAAATGTTAGCTCAGAATGTACAACATGATGTAATTTTATTTAGAGCAGAAATGCTCAGTTGTAGTGCAGAAATTTTTTTTATTAAATGCTTTATGAACATTATTATTTTGATTTTGATTTTCTTAAGCAAAACTACTGAATAAAAACAGGCCAAACATATTTGTAGTTTAAAAACAAAAAGGCTTAATGTGTATATCATACCTTTTTGCTGTTGTGTTTTTATAGCGTAACACTGTGATTATAGCAAGCTGATATTAGCTGCCTATTTAGTCAGGCTATCTGCTCCAGTAGAGTCTGGAGTCGGTTTCTTAAGAGACATACCGCTCAAACTTGGCAACTGTAGTTTTGAAGTAGTGTTGCCCTAATAAGAGTGATGCACGGAGCTCCTTTTAAGGTCTATTAAGGTCTGTGTTCTCGTGACTGGAAGTGTTTCTAAACAACTGAATTAGTCTCTCTTTCAAACGGGGGAAAAGTGGAGATGTTTTCTTCAAGACAGGTGATTTGCAACAAAACAAAAAAAAGATGGCTGACCAGCAGAGCGCAGCAGCACGTTGACGAGGACCAGCAATTGTTTCAGCAGTTTGTCTAGCAACCTATTAAAAGCTCTTCAAATTGCAGCAACGATAGAACAGAAACTTTGATGCAGTTTTTAAAATCTGGATGTGCATCTTTAAGATACTTTGATGTTAATGTTGAAAACTTGCAATGGGCCCACTTCACCTTACGCATCATGTTATGCCGGCAGAGGCCGGTTTTGATGCTGCATTTGCTTTTGTTTCACAAACATTTTGAAAGCATGCGAAACATGGAGGAAATTATTACTGTACATAAAAATTAAGTAAAATTAAGAGTGAAGCAGTGTCCTGTTGAAGATGAGGTGCACAACAGACAATACAGAGAATCATAAATCTTAAAACCAAAGTGGAATCGAATAAAGTGACTTTCCCATCTATACGGTTGTAAAGTGTTGTCACACTATATTACAGTTGAAAATGTAATCATTCCGCTTATTATGGAGCGGCGCTGGGAGTGTACCAAACTCACATTAACTTGTTATTTAATTTGGCTGTCAGCTAGTAGGTCCAGCCTGCAGTGAAGCTTGTTTTATTTATTTAACCAGGAAGTCCTTTGAGATTACCATCTCTTTTTCAGATGAGAGCTGGCCAAGACATGATAACATTACAAGTTAAAAAGCACGAGCTAAACGTTTGAATCAACATCAAAAGACATAAGCAAAATAACACAAGTCAGAGATCATACAGGTACAAGTTCCAGCAGTTGCACTAAACACTTACAGAAGTATTTTAAGAGCTTGAAAGTCTCCAAGAGAGAGTAAAGCGTTAATCTTTAGAGTATTCTAAAGATTACACCATAGCCAACTTTATACCATAATAGAGCATTGTTTTACCACGTTTAGAACATATTCTAGACACTAGAATATGCTTTGCTGCAATCCCTCATACTGAGCAAGCATTTTACTACTTATGAAATAACATGAAATAATATGCAACATGCATTACGAAACTGACACTTAAACTTTGAATACAAAAAAAAGAACAAAAGAAAATCTCAGGAGTCAGACTCCTCATCTGAGTTGTTGTTTTGGCATAGCTTATGTAGATTGAATTGCCAGGAGCACATGCATCATATGAAATAACATGCTATTATGAAACATTGATTGATAGCTGTCTGACCCTGAATTTCCGCTGGTGTGAATGTTTTACAGAATCACGGCAAAATACGGTAATTGACATTAAAGTCCTTCGCTGTACTCCTGTTCGACTTGTGACCTAGGGTCACCTGCCTGATTGCCCTCAGCATCACGTCAGGTGCTGCACGGCCATGCTCTGTTTTTCTTTTATAACTCCTGACCATCTTCTCACTTTGTCCTTTCTTTTAAATCGCTCTTGTTTCTGTAAAAATAATGTAAAATTTTTATTAGGATGTATTGATTTAAATTATTTTTGAAAACTATCATTTTGGGGTAAGTTGTTACATGTGACAACTTACCCCAAAATGACTGTGACAAGTTGCCCCAAATGACCATGTTTGCTAATGCTATCTCTATCTTAACGTTAGGATAAATTAGAACAATGACTGAGGCATGACTGGATGCCTTAATATCTACTTTAACAAGTCCATATGTATAACTGCTAGAGTTTTTGTCTGAATGAAGGTTATTTAAAAAAATATAGTTAATATTTTCTACTGTGGGTAGTGGAAAATGGTAAATTGGTGCTCATCTAAACTTACAATGTCTTGTCCTCTTCTCACTCAGTCCGTGAGACCTGACCATGCAAAGGAAGAAAACTAGTATTCCACTTTTTGGTTGCACCCTCTGATGGAGAAGATAATTGCAATGTGACAACTTACCCGTGTGACAGCTAGCCCCGGTCTCCCCTATATATATATATATATATATATATATATATATATATATATATACTTCATCCTGTTTGTCATATAAATAAAAAAAACTCTTCCTTAAAAATGTAATCCATTTTACTTGGCTATGAAAGCTATGTGGCTAATGAGCACACCTAGGCATGGGAAATTGCAGAGAGGTGTGCTTGTGTTGAAAAACAAATGTGAACCATAAAAACAGGCCTTTACCTTCTGTATAAAAGGATAGACGTTCTGTACTTGTAAACACCCATTAAGCTACTGCTACCTCCTGCAGGACTTGATGGCCTCTTCTAGTACTTTATAGGGTGGCATAAAATAGAATTAAACTGGAAATTTACAGCTTAAATTCAGCACTGTCCTTAAAGGGGGAAAAACAACACATTAGGTTAGAGTATATACAGTATTAAATAATTAAAAAGCATAACAAATGGGGATGAGTGCACCAAAAGCCGTTTAAAGCACTTGTTTAATTTGAGACCATGGTGACAATTACGAGAGCACCAGACAGAAAAAGAAGTGCATTAGATTGCAGAGCAGAGTAGTTAGAGGCAAACAAAATCAAATAAACACTAAAATAAGGGAAAAAGAACAGTATGTAATGCATTTAGGTCAGCCATGGTCACAGAGATACTACCCACATGCTCACATCAAACGGCCAAGGTCAGATAGAGTCACAGTAGGATCACAAGGTCCCCGCAGAGGACCAGGTTATAACTGACAATTATAATTAGGCTAATTAGTGTAACAAAACCATCATCACAGTGGGTAATGACCTGGACAGGCCAGCAAGTGTGAGGCATGGGAGGATGGATGGAGGAAAGTGAGAGAGAGGCAGGTCGAGTATTAATTTGGATAAGGCTAAGGAAAATGATGGATGGGTTAGTGGGGGGGTGGCGTCATAGGGAGCCTTTTCAATATGAGGAGATTGCTTTAGCAGATGTTGAGGGATGGTTTGAAACTAAGAGAGGATGGGTGTTAGAGTCCTTTAATCTGTCTTTCACTACCTGTTGTGATGTTCACTACTAGCCTGACAGTCAAAATATAATTTTAGCCATCTATCTATTACTTACTGTAATAGTAAGATCCAAAAGGAAAAATTATCAGTCAGAAGAAGGCTGGAAATAAATCAGTGTTATATACAGGCCTAGGCACTGTGAAGACGCTCCTGAAAAAGCGGTGAAAATACAGGACAGCGGTGGCGTCATAGAAACAGAACGTTGGTCCAAAACATAAGACAGGAAACGATCAGGCAAGCTGCCAACACAGCAAAAGTTGCAATTGAAGTTGAAATTGTTTTCAGGTTCTTCCAAATCTTAGTGATGTTGGTCTGCTGCAGCTGGTCCTCCCTCTTCCTCCTCTAGATGTTTTCTTGCATCATTGATTTATTTTTTTAGTTGCTTCTGCACAGCTTTCAGCTCCTCGTTTGCTTAATCAAGCTGCTCTGTCTGTAGCTTCTCTGGAAGTCTAATGAGGGCTACCAATTCCTCCACTTTGTTAGGAAGAGATGTCACATTTCCCATGATGATAGACGGATTGACGGGTCTGTACCTTCTCCCCCAGTTATGATGCCTCATGTTAGCTCAAGTCCGTGACGCCTACTTCTCAGCTCGCAGAACGTATTTGGCCGGTCAGTGGAAGGCGGCGCAGCAGAGCAGTCCCTAGCTAGCCTCTGATCTCGGCCATAAACAATAGAGGTGAGGCTGTTTATGTGGTCACAGGTGCTGTAAAAACAGTAAAAAAAAGAAAAGAAAACAACAACAAAGTTGTCCACAAAACAGTCAGCTCCAAAAAGGGGAAAAAACAGGAACACAAAACACTTTTGAAAATAAAATAACTCTGGAAAGATGGCAAGCTGCTGAACTGGATGCCAGGTCCCTTGGCACTGGAAATAATAATAAAAAGGTCTAATATAAAGAGATTTGTTTGTCATGATCAGAGTCCAAACCAGCAAAAATAATGGCTTTAAAGGACATGGTTAAGGTTACTGAATGGCCTAATGGATGTTCAGAGCTGTTTCCTGCAGAAACTACATCTAATGACCTGAAAAGAGCAGTGGCCCTCAAAATCTGATATATCAGAGAACTTTTGCACCTTGCAGAGATTTGTCACGCTGGTGTGTTTGTTTCAATCAAATAACAATACCGGAACTGAATCAAAAGTTGCTTAAAGAAAGTATAAGTTGTAATGTTTGCCAACCTATTTATCATGTTCTGTCAAAAAGAACCCGCCCATTGTGAGTAGATGTTTACAATTATTGTTTCCTTTATCTCTTGTTTTAAGCATATGACGTTTGTAAATATTATATTTACATATATTTATATTTCTTCTGGCTGATAATTTACAATGATCAGGAAGAAGGCTAGACAGCAAGAAGCTACTTAAACCCCTAACCCTAACACCTTGTTGGTTTTTGACCGAGAACTATTAAAAAAAATGCTTCTTGGAGAAAGTTGAAAATAAAGAATAGAACACACTAATAATTTTATGACTGATTAGGCACACATTCATTTACATGTTAAGGTCATTAGACATTAACATGTAACATAACATTTGAATTATGTTAATAACAAGTAGCTCAAGTGGAAGTACCAAAACTCCCAGTTGATTCCTGAAATGCAATAAAGACCAAGCATTTGAATATATGTCAAAACCAGATTCACTATCAGACATTCATGCTCGTCATTTATCAGGGCAGAAATAGAAAAATCTGTTGAATAAGCATAACCTTGCTAAATATATTTTCAAAACCCTCAAGCCAAGTTTAAACCCAGCAAAACTCCACCAGCCCATCAACTCTTGTGACTCAGTTGCCCTCATACCCACCCACCCACACACTCAGCCACTCACCCTTCAGCCTCACTTCACACGGGATTAAATGTCTCAGAACCAAAGAACATGAAAGAACATGACATGTGAGTGAAAGACTGTGACACACACGGGGGAGAAGAAATGGGGGGAATAGAAAGAATAGTGAAATAGAGTGCAAGAACAAGTGTTTTACTCTGAAAATGTTTAAAACATTTAATACTTGGCAGGTAAATCTGTATGAATATATAAAGAAGCATCTATTTCTTGTGCTTTCCATTATTTCCCTCTTTCATTGATTCAACAGACTTTTATCTTCAGCAGATTTTTTTTATGTAAATCTCAAAACATCTGTGTAGTTCTAATTTCCTGGCCTCCCCCTCTTTTGAAATCGTTTTTTGAATTCACAAATCTAAGCAGCTTCAAACAGGCTGTTGCTCTAGTTTAAGAAGTCATAGCAAGCTGCTTTGCATCATTCTGCAATCACAGCTTGAGGCCTTTTAGCTATTCTGTCTTTCTTGAATTAGTTTTCAATCATTCTGAGAGCTGAAATCTATGTGGGTTAATGGGGTAATCTAATATGTCTTATGTATCAGTGGAAGAAAGTTGGTGAACCTCCAGATTGGGGAATATTTAGGGGCTGGACTATGCCTGATTGCAGTTTGCTGGTTTTCCCTTTGTAATTTTCCTCCTCCAGCTGAAGACTGGCAGCACAATCCTGTCTAAACTGTTACATGGTCAGTCTAGTCAAAATCTGATCTTCACAACACGTATTTGCTGCAATTTATTATGACAAAAAGGTCTGAAAAAAATAGTTATTGAAGCTTATCATACTGGAAAGATGAACAAATCATGTCGGACTCCACAAACACAGAATCAGAGAGGTTGTAAACAAGTTCAAAATCCCTGTGACCTCCCTAATTCAAATGGCAAAGATCACTCCTAAAGCAAAGTGGGGACAACTTACACGAGTTTACACATGAACTCTGGGTTACTTCTCCCATTAGCTAACATCAGTGTTTTTGAGTTCAAATCACAGCACTGAACACTGATCTTTTTGACAGGGCACTACAGAAATAGCATTGTTTTGCATCTGCCATTTCACAAAGATCTCCAGGGCAAGCCAGAAGCCTACCATAAGAACATTTACATTCATAAGAATAGAAATAGAAAGATATATTTTATGCTGTTTTGGTAGAAGTAAGGAAAAATGCAAACGTAATTGTTGTTATTTTTTTTGCCAGCCTGTCCCCAAAAGCTGTTCTTAGAGAACGCCTGGTGAAAGTGGAGCTGGCGCCTAATCCAACACTAATCTAACACAAGCTTTTAGACTGCAGCTGAAACAGCAGGACAGAAAAGTTGGTGAAGGCGTTTGTGTGTGCCTGTCAGGCGTGTGTGTCTGAGTGCAGAATAAAGGTAGGGATGTTGACACTGACACAATAACAATACCTTCTCCTGCCATTTTTGCTCTTTTCATGGAACGAGCATTAACGTTGATGTTAACCATTAACACCAATGTGAGAAAATGCTCCGAATGTTTCTTAAGCATGGAGGGGGGAAAAACAACTTAAAATATACTGCAAACTATTCGGAGTGAAGGACTGCCACAGTTTGAGCAAAGATAATGGGGGGGGGGGGGGGGGGGGGTTGTTTCGACTTGTTGAATCGAACACAACACAATCTTTTAAAGAGCAACTCAGGAGTGTGACACAACTCTCCAGGGACAGAAGCAATGAACATGAAGTGCTTTACAGAACGTTATATTCTAACACAGCATGAAGTCTTTCAGCTGCACTAAGTTAGTTCCTATATAAAGCGGTTAAGAATGTGACTAAGAAATTACAAGCTTGGTCATGTTATGTCGATGTTTACAATTAACTTTTGTTAACTTCACGATGCATGGGCGCACAGAGGTAGCACGCGTGCCCCCATATACGGAGGCTGTACCGGGATCGATTCCAGCCCATGGACCTTTTTGCTGCATGTCTTCCCCCTCTATCTCAGCCCCCTTCCTGTCAGCCTTCTTTCATTTAAGGCCACTAGTGCCACAAAAATGATAAAAAAAAAAATAAAGAACATAATGCTGCAAAATATATTTTTATGGTGTTACTGGTATGTACTGAACACCATTTATTGCCTTGCAAAATAATTCATGCCCTGTAAAGCACTGAACAATTTGTCACATTATATGATCATTCGCCTAAAACCAACAGGCCTGGCAAGGTGAGAATTAATCAGAAAAGCAGCAAAACATGGTGGCAGTATCATGCTGAGGGCATGCTTTTCTCCAACAAGGACAGAAAAAATTTTCCAAGTTGATTGGAACCCTTTTTAGAGGCTGCAAAAGATTTCAGACGGCGGTGGATGTTCATCTTTCTGCACTATACTAACGTTAACAATCCAGCTGGAGTTGCAACCGTTTAGATTTAATCAACCTGGTTTCAGAATGGTGACTGGCTGAGCTTGAGCTATTTTGCATTGAAAAAATTAATTATTTCAGTCTTTAGATGTACAAGCTGGTAGAGACATACCCCCAAAAAATGTGAAGCTTGAACTCCTCCCAAGTATAGACATAGGGGTCGGTGGGCAGAATACAAATATGACGCCCAGTTTTCAGGTTTTTGTTTTAAAAAACGTGCATCTTTTTTTCTTTTTCTAACAATTGTACTCTTTGTGTAATTATCTGAAGAGCCACATACGTATGCAAAGCATGGTATTTACAAAACTACTGTTATATATTAAAATAAAGCTTGATTAAGGGATTTATCCTTTTTTCCTATTCTTGTTTTGCGTCTTCTACTAAATATTAGTTGAGGCCATTTGCATTAATAGTGTGGAAAAAGGCAGTCTGGAGCCCCGTGGTGTCGTAATAATATGGTTGGTGCGGTGGGAAAAACAAACTAGGCAGTACATGTGAGCAAATACACCCAACTTCACAGAGAGGAGGTTGTTTTGTTGGGAAAATGTGCATAAATCTTTTCAATTTGATTTACAGGACCCATCTACTTACTATCAGTCATTTGCTCTCGTTGAATTATAGGGTGTTGGTATTGCGTGGCATTGCATTGAGTGTTTTTTGACTCCAGGTTTTCAGGAAGCTCAAAAGCGTAGATTATTGTTAAAGGTTCTCAACCCTCAAGCACATTTGCCAACTGTAAAATAATTGCATGAGGATGCATACGCTACAATTGAGTACAGCAAGCAGCAGGGGTAATTTAGGATAGAGGTTGTATGGAAGGAAGAGAATTTAGGACGTCTTTAGAAGGAGTTGGAGAATTGGAACAGACACGGAAAATCTCATAGTTGCCATGGTACCAATGGAAAGAAAAGAGGAGTCCCTGTAGTGTTAAGCATACATGGCTTGTGAAATCCTCCAGGGCATTTAACCCACGGGCCCTTAAAAGCATTTCGTCCTGCAGGTACTGTCGGCTGGAGTGTTCCTTTTTCACAAGGCTTAGAGCAATGCAGACAATGGTAGACGCTGCAGGATGCAGTGATGAATTATGTCACAATTTTATATATGATTCAGCTTTGATTATATTTGTGATTATATTATGAAAAATAATGGCTCATGATTTCTTTGTCCATGTGTGTCCTATTGTCCACTGACATACTTTTCATGTGAACTTCAGACTGCATAAGCCTCAGGGCGGAAGTGTGAATGTGCTCGAATGTTAGCCATTTGATTGGATTTTTCCTGTTTTTGTCAGTTTAAGATGAAATAGATGAGAATAAACAAGCATCCTTCCATTGATCTGGACTGCAGGGAGATTATGCTTAATATTAGAAAGACCTCATTAAATGATAGTTTAAAAAATGGCAGTAACTCTTGAAAGCTTACATCCTCCGACACCTGGCTTTAACATTCATTTCAACTGAATTCATTTTAAAACAACATTGAAAACCCTTTCTAACCCTCACGAGTGAAACTGTGTCCTTGTACTAAGTATTGACAGCGAAAGAGATCTTAAAGAAACAAGTATAAATAAAGATTACAAAAGTCCAGATGTAAAGCTCTCGTTAAGTTTAGAATGTGAAGGTAAATAATTGTGCGTACCTAATATGTCATTGTGTCCATATCAGTGATCAGTCCCATCCATTTTAATTCCTTGGGCTCTAATATCCCCTGATCTGGAGGTTTAAATTTCCTGCTCAGTGCTATTTGGTTTGCATTGGTCCTAAATCTGCCGGATCTACAGATTAGTTTGTCTAGAATTGTCATTCTGGGCATTAGTTGGGTTTTGGATGGCCTCTGCGCATCAAACACATCTTCCACTGGCGGGGCTGCACATCATAGTGAAGTGCCAGAAGTCCCAGTGAGCACACTGAGCCGTGGCATCTGAATTTCTGTTTAACAGAAAACATCAAACAAGCAGTTAGATACATTTAAATAAAGTTTTCATCATACTTTATTGCTGTTTTATTAAGCTTACATTTATTTATGTAAAATATTTTTAACATCCATGTGTAAAATCAAATTACAAAAAAAGCCTTAGAATGTGTAAAAAAAACATCTGTGGACCTCACAATGTCATTTAACAGCACAATTACACCCAAACCACTCATACTGTGATATCTGCTAAATATTCCATGCAATATAAAATTACTCTATACCCCCTAACAAGATAACGTGGTGTGGACGTTAGCCAGGACATGTTTTATTGTTTAGTTAGGATTAAACTTCATTATAAAACCAGAAGGACTTGCAAATCTGCAGATAGTGATTATGTTCAGTCTAGATAGCCGAGCCTGCAGTTTATGGGGCATGAAACACCTCAGGCTCTATGGCAACAGTTACAAATATGTATAGCCAGGAAGAACTAATTCATTTATAATATAGTAATAACTAAGTATAGCAGACGATATCTTGTTCATTGGGTTTCTTTTAAAGCTTCTGTAAAATTACTCTGTGGTTTTAAGCTTTGTTTAGTGGCACCGTTACTCTTTTTAGATTTTTATTATTCTTTTACTAGATTTTAGTTCATAGTTTTGGTACCAGCTCAGTGATATTCATTATTCAGCCTAATCTTCTCACTTGATAACTGCTTCTAAGAGCCATTGTCCCTTGTCTTCTCAGTTATTCACTCTTGTCTCTTGCAAGCCTGACGATTAGGTACAGTTATCTTTCATAGCTGCCTTTGCAATTCAGTCGCAAGTTTTTTTTATGTATGTTTTTGCGAAGCTGTGCTGGTTTGTTTTATTCACTTATTTCAGGCAATCGCATGCCCCACCTGTGTGCTTTAGTTGTCTTTTCCTGATCCATCACAAATTTTAGATTTACTTGTAAAAAAAACTCATATATAATCTTAGTTTTACACTGGTGACTGAATTTTGAAAATGCATTTCCTTTTATTTATTTACACAATTGAAAAAAATAAATAAATTGAACTTAACCTCTATATAATTTACTGTACAAACCAGCAATTTTTCACTTAAACTGAGTTGTTTTCAGATGTAATTTTCTTCAGTGCCTTTAAAAGATTTAGTTTACCTTAGATTACAGAAAGCCTGAATGTGAACAAATTAATCTCAAAATTACACTGACAAAGAGTCAAGTGATACCAATTCATCAAAAACTAAATTACATGAGAAGATTTGCAGCTTCTTGCTCAGGCTCTACAAGCAAAGTACTGTGGTAGTATTTAAATATGCGTCTATAGAAACCAGCCTTTAAAAATCTCATATTTAATAATGTTTTTCAATAAATGAATTTGTCTAGGCTTGTTTTTATATATTTTTAAAAAGCTCTGGATAATAGCCTAAAATTACATCCACAGTAATTCAGTTTTGTAAGCAATAGGAAAATAAGTCCACAGAGGATAATTAGATTTTTTTAGAAAACAAAAATATACACAGAAGTGCTTTTTAGCTTCAGCAGGAAAAAGATGAAAGACATTTCCCTTTGAAGGAGGAGCCCATTTCAGATCTACACAACTTTACATGCAGCTTAAATGCATGGTTTTAATGCTATTCGTTTCTTTGCTTCTTAAAATGTATAAATATTTGCTTTTATTTTATTCATAAATTGTATTTTTTTAAGGGAGCTGTCTTGCTCCGCCTGTTAGCAAAAAATATAAAAACACTTAAAATAACTTGTCTGAGATTTGAGTTTTTTTTTCTGTGAAACTGTTGCCTCGTCTATTGAAATAACAGATTTTACAACACTCCAAAGAGTCATCAAAGACATGAATATATATTTACGCTATTATTTGCTTTTTTCAGTCTATCATCCAAGCATCCCCAAGTGTTACATTCAATCATTTCAAAAAGATTAGATTTGGGAATTATACAAAGGGTCAATTTTCACTCTGCGCCACAGCACAAAAAAATATAAAAACTAAAAATGAGAAGCCAACAACACAGTGAGTGTTTTACTCCAGCTCAATGGTTGATGTACAAAAGAAAAGAGAAACAAATAAACAGATTTGTACAGATGAAAAATGTCAAATGACCCAGAGATGCACATGTGCACACCCAATCAAACAACTACACATTGGAACACATTAAGGCATGTTGTGAGCTATAAAAAAATAAATTAGTTCAAAATATTAATGTGTGAATAATGAGTTTACATGACTATAAAACGAGAGGTAAAAACACAGGAGAAAATATAATTTTAAATCTTTGAGAATTGAAATGTAATATGCTTGTTTTTGTGCTTTCAGAGAGAAAAAAGATGGGGCTGAAGAAGATAAATAAAACAGTTTTGTTGTTTGTAGAACGGACTATTGATATTATAAGCCGACATAATGCAGTAGCTGCAAATACTCCTGTTCACCACAACCCAAAGGGGTTCTGTTGGATTAGGACCAAGAAACCAGACTGAGATGATTTGAGCTTAGCGACATGGTGCCTTTTTGTGCTGTACCCGCCCATCAGAAGATGGGTATACTTGCGGCTATGGTTGCCATACATGGCCTAAAATACAGAGTCATCCCAATTACTAGATAGTTGGTATTTTAAATAAATACACAATGAGGTTTGTCCTGGATTTTTAGGTTGTTTTGATGGCCACATCATCTTGTCCACAACTTGTATGAAAATATACCGTAGATGGAATGGTTTGCTGTGGTGTAAAGTTCAAGTGATTGGGTGAGATGTTTAGGTTTTGAGCCAATTGGAGCCAGAGGAGGGTGAATTTGTTAGGTAGCGGTCTGCTGGAAGTGGCCCCAACACACCCTATGCCCAATCCACCGTCTGAAAAGGGGTGAAATTACCATCACGCCATCCTTTGTAGTTATCAAGTATCATTGTTATTGAATTTTGTATAAAGTATATTGTGAAGTTTTTTTCATATACACATTATCAAAACAGGTTTCAGCAACAATTACCTTTTTATAGCTGTCATTTTTCATTCAGTTTAAATTCAACTTCACTGGGGTTACTGCATTTCAAATACAAAACCCTTGTGTTTATTATTTTTTTGCTTAATGTGTGGCAGCCCTCAATGTAATCATAAAAGGATGGACATGGTGAGAGACAATGCTTGGGCAGGCTGTGGTGTTTAAACTGGAGTCGGTACCAAGGGGCCCAAAATGGGCCAAGTAAATATGTTCCACATTATTACACCGCCAGCAGCAGCCTGAACTGTTGATACAAGGCAGGATGGATCCATGCTTTCATGCTGTGAACCTTAGTCCTTAGCTGATTAGATTAGCACCCAGTTTGGTGTTCTGCCGTTACAGCTATGCTGCCTTAGATTTTGTGGTGTTGTGGGTTTAAAGATTGTATTTCTCACACCTTGGAAGTAACAACTGGTTAATTGAGCTACTGTTGCCTTTTTATTGTCTCAAACCTGCCTGACCATTCTCATCTGACCTCTGAGGTCAACATAAACATCAAAAATGAATCTACACACCTGCCTCTCTCTCAGGATATTTTATTCTCTGTAAACCTAAGAGATGGTATTGCATATAAATCCCAGTAGATAATCGGTTTCTGAAACACTCTGACCAAATGCATTGAGCTGCTGCCATTGGCTGATTGTTTATTTGTGTTAACTCGCACTTAAACACGTGGTCCTAATAAAGTGGCCGGCGAGTGTTTATCAGTAGTTTATAAGCCTGGCATCCCTTATCTAACATAAGATGCAATACTTTCTTCCCCCTCAGCACACGGAAGCCAATTACATGGCTCCTATTAATGTAGTCTTCCCTTTTGAACACAGTCAATCATGCATGGAGTGGCAGGGGGATGGATATTAGGCGTCATGAGCATACACATCCTGCAACATGTCAAGGCGCTGGGGATGTTTTTTTTTTTTTTTTTCAACAACGGAGAGGACAAGTCACAAAGATGCTATATGGGTACGGTTGACTTACAAACTGGTTGTCATGGTGGTTATTAAGCATTAAGTAATCATTTCTTTGTGACATCAACTTTTCTAGAAGATTATTTCCACAGTGAACATGCAATTAAGCTATTTATTTGGCAAACTAAGTAAAGACCTCAAATAAAATTCGCTCTCAGAGCGCGGTCGTATGTGGCTATGCAACGGGCATGTTTATATGCGCCATTCAATCGCAGTGTTGGTATGAAGCAAGGTGACAAGTGAATGCAAGACCACCCGCAGGGCATTGAGATCTCACACACACACACACACACACACACACACACACACACACACACACACACACACACACACACACACACACACACACACACACACACACACACACAGAGCTTCGGGGTACAGCGGAGAGAGAAGCATATTAAATCAGGCTCACATCAAGTGTAGCACTCGCTCAAACACACATGGCATGCTTACAAACATGCCAGGGGAAACACAGACAGTCTCAGAGCAGGGTGGTCTAACGAGCCTCTGGTGATTTAGGACAGATTCGGGACACTTTGGCTTCATTAGTCAGAACAAAGTAGGCCAGATACCTTTAGAACTTAACTCTTCTGTTCCCGTCCTCCTCCTTCCTTCTCAGTATCGCTAACTCTTTTATCCTCGTCGTCCCTTTCTTCTTTTGACCTCCCACTTATTTCTCCTCTGTCTCTCCTCATCTGTTTGATCCTTTCCCTTCTTTTTCAAAGTCCGCTCTTATCTTTTGGAGACACAGGCCCATCTGTAGCAGTCCTGTCCCTCTGTTTGTTCCCCCTCTGATAAGTCTCCCTCTCTCCTCAACCTTTTCCTCTCTCGATCTGCGTGGACGCATGCTGTGAGTTTGATCTGAGACAATTTGCTGTAACATTAATGAAAGCATAAACTTACATGAATATTGATAAGCTATTCTTTTGCATTCTGCACAATCCGGATGGCCTTTAGGCTAACTAGTGAGTCTCACACCAAAGATGGAATATTAAGCTGACAAATATTGCTAATGAATATTCAGTGACGACATGAAATCTGAAATTGACATGGATTCTCATGTCTTCCCCCCTCTGAGTGAGATAATTCTCTGCACTTGCACTGTCGCACATACTGTGGGTTACGGCGTGTCCAAAAGGGATTTTTCTGCTTGCAGAATCTCTTTAGCCCAACAGGCGTGGATGAGCCATCGCGTCATGATCCTTTTGCCTGTGTCACTGTCTTGATTGAGCTGATAGCTTTTCATCGTCTGTGTTAGACAGTCAAACATTCTGCTCTGCTGCTTTATTCTCAGAGGTTTTTGAAACAATAACATATTCTTGGTATTTTGTGTTGTGTACTTTATAAGAAAAAAAACAAAAAAAAACTTGATCCCCAGAAATCAACCTTGGTAGAAAGGGAGTAGTTTTTGGATGGACCTTGAGCATACAGTTTTTTGTTAACTCTAAACTGAATAACAGTGTATGTATGTGTATATATATATATATATATATATATATATATATATATATATATATATATATATATATATATATATATATATATCTCAAACTCGTTACATCTCATAAATCGGTGCTCACTATTATAGTCTTTTACATATTTTGCATTCATATACATTGATTAAAATCAGACAACCTTTGTGGGGAAAAAGAATTAAAGGAAATTTCCACTTTCAACTTCTTTACGGAAACACTCGTCAAAGCCTTTTTACAAGAGTTTAACCGGCGGTGACACAAGGATTTTTTTTCAGCATTTATATTCTGCCACAAGCAAATGAAAGCAAAGATTTTCTTTTGATTCTAGGTACACATCTCCTTACAATTTGTAGCTGTGGATGTCGCTTTCAAACCATAACTACTGTGTAACAATCGGTTGCTAAAGTTGTTTTCAATCTCAATCTGGACTCTGCTGTTGAGGTGGAAAGAAATCTGTGTTCCTGCGGCATGCAAACAGCGTCAGGCGACATAAACCTAATCAGCGGCCCGGTTTTAGACCCCATAGTGGAAATGCAAACAAGGAAAGGCCTGAGTTCAGGAATCCATAGTTGAACTGTGTGTTTAGAATTTATTTCAAATCAAATCAGGTTATTTATATATTGCCAATTTACAACACGTCATCTCAAGGCACTTTACAGAGTCAAGAAGTAGCTGGTATACTTCTCAAAAACATAGCACTGTACCTGAGTGTTTATTTGTTGTTGTTCTCATTGAACAATTATATGCATGTCCAAATTGTGTTAATACGTGGTTAATTTGGTCATTCAGTTACACCAAATCTGCTGCATGCAGGTATTGACCGTTGGGTTTGTTTATTTTCTATGACTATACTAAACGTCCTTGTATATTATCCACATCTTTCCAAATTTACTGCACCATTTTACAGTGTAATCGGGTACACATTATATGGGGAGCAGAAATGTGCTCCCTCTGTACCCATATATTTGACTATGTAAGGAAAAACAGAAATTGCATCGTCTTGACTAGGATTTTACTTTCCAATGGACAAAAGGACTATGATGAATGATGAAAAACCGGGAAAGAACAAAGAAAACTATGCTGAATATATGCAGAGCAGGAAGATTAATTTTAGTGAATAGATCAGAAGCAATCTGTGACAATGGCCTGGCATGGATCTGGGCGGAAATCAGAAGGGAGCAAAGAGGACAGTTCTTTAAAAGAAAACATAAAGTCAGATAAACCAAAGTGCAGGAAGTAGAGAAACAAAGCAAAACATAAATTTATAAGTTGGCAAGTAGAAGAATCAGCTAGTTATCTCTACTGTCATGCAGTTTATCTGAGCTTAGTTCAAGAAGATGTTCTTTAATTCAAACTAAAGCATGAGCCAAAAATAAGATATGATTCTTTGCAATTCAATAGAGTGCTGTGAGTTTCTAAGAAGAAATTGAATCACAAGTGGACCACAGGGAGTAATTTTGCTTTAGATTATCAAAGTCTTACCATATACCTTCAAATAATACTAAACGAAAATATATTTGGTTTTCTCACCAGTATACGGCAAAAATAAATGTTTAAATATATATAGGCTCTAATATAGCTTTCACTGTTTGACATTGACAAGAAGTCAATCGTCTCACCAAAAATGCCTGTTGCTGCCTTTGCTGCTGCAGGTCAACCTGGTCTCTTTGCAGCCAGGAGATTTATTTTCTAATAATAAAAATGAGCTAAACCAGATCCAGACCTGGTCTCAAATGAATTCCTCTTTCCCTCTCTACAGTTACATTTTAATAACAATTTACTTTAAAATATATGTTCTCTGAAACACTGAACATAAAGCAGTTTTGTTTTTAATCAAAAACTTTATATTTAGTCACTACTGTTTTTTAGTATTATTGTATCCTTGCACTGTGAAGTTTAAATGGAAGTGGGGACAGGAGAAAACATTATGCAATGAATGACTTTCTAGTGACTGTGGATACCCACTGCTTTTTATTATCTCTTTATTTAAACCACTCAAATTGTTTAAATTGTACAATTATTTTAGTCTAGTTTTCTCTTACATGCAAGTACCTCTTTTTGGTGTAAAGATAAAATGAGTTTTTAGTTTATCATGAATTTTGCTCACCAGACACATTTTAATCACTTTGGTCCAATCCAGTCTGATCTTAAACTTTTTATGCCAGAACATTGGGGCCTATCGGTGAATCTACACCGTTATATATTTATTTAGATGAGTGTCTATGTTTTCTGTACGGTTTAGTTTTCTTTCCTATAAAGCAATTCTGAAGCAAGATAATTATATTTCATTTGGCTGTTCTTACAGTCAGATGCAGATCATTTTCACTATAACTCACTATAACTACTCCTTACTAAGTCAAACCTTAATTTGATGTGACACCTCGGCTAAATTTTGACACCAAGGATAAGTTATTTTGGATGAATAAGACTAAATATGCATTTACAGGTATATAAAAAATGCTCTGCTCTTGTTTTGTTTTTATGCAGGTTCAGCTAAAGATCTCCATCCCAGGTGGTTTAGTTTTTGGCCACTCCATCTGCTTGTGCAACTGATTCTTATTTAAGTGTAACCTTTTTATTTATCAGTTGATGGGGCTTAAAATGGGCCAGTGCAGAAACAATGACAACGCCAATGCTGAATGTAGGCTAATGATCTCTGTGGCTTTTATGTGGGGGAAGATCCAATTATTCTGCACAAAAATAGATAATTAAAACATAATTAGAGCAAAATAACTTTTGCAAACTCATTTTCTTTGTCCAACCCCATTTGGAAAACGTGCCTCATTTAAAGGAAAAAAAGGCTTTCTGGATTTTTTCCCAGAGTTTGGCAAGACCAACTGTGCTCAGCTTATGCTAGTGGAGTTCCTATAATCATAAGTCATGCTTAACATTTTGTGGACACATTGCTTTGTTTGCATTCCGATTAAATCCTTTTTAGCAGTGATACAGTAAATGAGCATATATTCTCTCAATGCATGCTTATTTAGCTGCAAGTTGTACCAATATCTCACCTGGTTAGTTGTGTGAAAATTCATTGATCTACCCTATAGCTATATGACAACTTAAAGTAACACAAACACTATATTTAAAAGTTTGAAATTAGAAGTCCAGATACGGGTTCAGAATGCTTTAATACATTTATGGAAAAACTCTGGAGTTTATGTGTTTTGAGACAGTTTTCAAAGGACTGAAGGTTTTATTTAAATGACACACAGTCTTTACAAAAAGTCACTTCATTTGGAGACATGACCACAAACCTTGGGTACCTCTACCAGAGAAATGGCCGCTGAGAAGACTGTTGACATTGTCCTTCATGTTAATTGTCTGTAAAGATAGTCACTTGCCTGGAGTTAACTGACCAAATGAGGGTTGTTTATTTTTGTAAATGAACGCCCATGCTGTTTTGCGAAAGCCCACACTGCCGGCTCAGAGGACAGACTCACTTAGCTGTGACAAACAGGTACTTGGTAATTTTATGACCTGAGGTGCTGATGCAGCAGAGAAACAGCGGGGGCGTAAATGTGAAATGGGCTGAATTAGGACAAATTAATTGGAGTTGCGTTCGTAGTTGGTAACTGCCATTGCTGATCAGATCAGCTAATCTCCTTCAAAGTAGTTTGTCCCTTGTAATCACACACTTGCAGATACATAATGAAGAACATAATGTCAGACACCTTTACCTATGAAGAAAAGCCTGTCTTTTTCCCCCCCGGCAAAGTCCAGAAAGCACCAGAGTGTCTGCATCCTTTACATATTAATGGCAGTTTCAATTTTCTAGTTTTAAAGACTTATAGATGTCTTACTTCTGTTACTTTGACATATTGAAAATACTGTACATAAAGCAACGTATTGTCAAAGTGACTAACAGGAAGGACAAATAATGTTCCCTACTATAACAAATATTTCCATTGTGGCCAAAGTCCCAAGTGTTAAATATGTGGATGAAATCTGTCATTAGAAACATCTCTGTCTGTCCCACTTCTCGTTCTGTCCTAGTGAGTGGATTGCGGGTGCAACGAGGCACTCACTTGTTTTTAATGTGACGACACAGGTGGCAGCTGCAGCACTTCCAATGGGACGAGCAGACATCTGATGGAAAAAAATTGTGCCTTTTTTTTTCTTCCTGGAAACCTCCCCTCTTCTTCTCTGTTCTCTTCACCCATCGTTTTTCAATCTCTTCTTCTCCCTTACCCCCACCTTTCACATCTCCAGTAGTGTGTCAGCCCACCTGGGCTGTCACACAGAACAAGATGAGAAATGGGAAAGCAGCTCATCAGCTGCACCAACTGACAGGAAAGTAGGTGTGTGTTTGTGTGTGTTTGTGTAGGTGAAGGCGTATCTATATTTGTCATGCCTATATGTGAAAAAGTAATAATTGGCATTTAAAGTTGATGCATACCAGAGTGTTCTGTATGGGTATATAAGGATGTTTCTGCTTGAACATATAGATATTGACCGAATGCAGCATGACTGAACTGCTCGGGTTCAGACTGTTTTGAAGAACGCCGCCATTGTTGTAATAAAGAACAAAACATATTAAAACCTTTGATCGGAGAATGAGAACAATCAAATTACCAACAAGCTGTTGTATACATGGGTGCACACAGAGTCGAGAGCGAAACCTATTTAGTGCAGAGGCATCAATGCTTTGCACAAAAGTGGATTCAGGTTACAATTGCATGTGAAATCTACTTAATACAGGTAATTTTTTTTTTTACTTTTTACAACTGCTGTTTGCTTTTAGTGTTAACTTGACTATAAGACCCTCAATTGTGTCAGTGCTAACATTATATAAACATGGGTGTGTGGCCATCTTTGCTCACAGTAAATTTCGCTCCCCTACATGTCACCCAAGCTTCAACATTTGTTGGCCTACTTGTATTCCCTGCCCACATACTGGCTTGATTCCCCTGGCATTTTAGATGCAAGATAGCTCCTTTTTATCCCCTCCAAAGTTTAGCATGAAGACAGTAAAATTACTCAGTTCTTTTCACCTTCCCTTATCCATTGTATTCCAATAACACATGACGCTTTATGTAAATTGAGTTAATAACTTCCAGATCAGCAGCAATACCTTCCTTCTCCATCTTAGTGAACAAAGTAGAATAACATGGTGTACTTGTTGTTGCCAGACAGGCTGGTCTGAGTATTTCAGACAATGCTGATCTATTGGGATTTGCACACACAGCCATCTCTTGGGTTTAACTGAAATGGTTCTAAGAAGGAAATATTCAGTGAGCAGCAGTAGACAAAAATACCCTCTGGATGTCAGATGAGACTGGCCAGACTTATTCAAGATGATAGAAAAGCAATGGTGGGTTATATAGCTAAAGTATCTGGGATCTATCTCTGGACCGAGATTATGTTGAACCTTGAATCAGGTCCAGAATACTAGACCGTAGACACTACTGTCAATCAATCAACTGAAATCTAAGGATACAATTCATACAGATTAACCAAAACTGGAAAATAAGAGACATTGCCTATCCAAGCATCGTTCATCTCAATTTAAGCTGCAGTATTCAAATGGTAGGGTCAGAATTGAGCAAAAACAGCTGGTGTAATGGGATATTATCATGGCACACCTTGGGCCCGTAATACCAACTGAGCATTGTTTAAACACCACAGTCTATCTCAGCATTTTTGTTGACCACGTTCATTCCTGTGTAACCAGAATGTACCCATCTTCTGATAGCTGCTTTCACCATTACAGTGTACCATGTTACAATGCTCAAGTCATCTCAAACTGGTTTCTTGAACATGTTTATGTTTCCCGTACTCCAATGGCCTCTACTGAGACTAGATCTCTATCCAAAAGAGCACCTTTAGGAGGTGGCAGAACGGCAGACTTTACTGTACACCCCACAAACCGAGTGCTGCTATTGTGTGATTATGGACCAAAATGTCTGACATCTTTTTGAAACCTATACCATGAATGATAATGGTAGTTTTTAAGGCAAACGGGGATGCAAGGTCTATCTAATAAAATGCCTGGTGATTGTATATAGCTGTATGTGAGCCATCTTGCATTCTGTGCTTTGAGAACCTTAGTATACTCACCTTTATCTTACCAATAAGCTGGACGTTGGCTACTTGGATTGCTGGTAGTTGCTTAAAAATGTTCTAATCTTAGGAACAGTTCAGATCCATCCATGTTTTCTGCAAAAAGTAGTAAAGTTTTTAAAACATGCGTGCCGACAGTCTCAAGTTATGTAATAGATTCATATGCACCAGTGAAGTCACCACACGTTTGATTTAAATATGCAGATTTTTCCTGCTTTCGGTGTGACGGCTGCTTTTGTTGCTTTTTCCTAGTTTCTGTTTGTACCCAGTTTCAGCTTCAGACTTCACAGCATGATGTTGCACACTGCACATACCATTTATGCACAGTCTTGTAAAGTGGTTTGTCCTCACACATAAGTGCCACAGATTCTACAGTTTGAGTTTTCCCACATGATGTATCAGCCTTACAGCCTGTACCGCACTGTCATAACTTTATTCTTCATTGTTTTCTCTGCTGTCAGTCCAGGGATCTATCTTGTCAAACTGTCAAGCCGTTATACTTCATTGCTGTCTTTGATCTCATATTTCTTGTATGCATTCATCAGTTGCAAAATGCTGTATATCGTGACATTGATCAAACCAAACCTGGGTATGTAGTTACAGCTAAGAGTAAACAGAACTGCCATACAGCTGACCGATCAGACCTCTGTGTACTAAATTGTTCTACTAAATAGTACCGACCTAATGTGTCATTGATGGATGTGACTTGGAATATAAAATTAAGTGCAAGTTTCAATATAGAGCTCGAATGCTAACATCATACAACATACTCTTTGTTGGATTAAGCAAGTATTTTATGCTTAGGTTTTGAAAAAAAAATAGTTCACAATCTCAATATCATTAAGAAAATAAATGTTTTATTATTTTTTCAAGTAAATTAATTAAGCAACATTGCTGACCCTTTACTGTTGCTCTGCCAATATTTTGGGTTTGTTCATCTGGGAGAAGTTTCTTGTCTACATCGAAAAACTGCTAGCAGAGTTTTGGAGAAGATTATTTTTCTTATTTTTTTGCTAGAAGTCCTTAGCAGATAAGATGCACTGAACATATTCAGCCTGAAGACACTTCAGGAATATAAACTCGCCGTCCTTCAGACATTCCTTGGGAGGATGGTGCATTTTTGCAGGGTGACACTCCACAGTCGGAATAAGATAGCATGTTTACATTTTTTCCCCCCATTGTTGTTTGACGAGGTGCCAATGCAAGACATGTTTATGACCACACCAGGGGAATAGATTAAGAGAACATCCGGTTGCCAAAGTTGAAAAGTTTAGACATTGCTAAGACCTGGAGTCAAATGATTGGTGAGTGCCATCAAACAGTTCAGGGAATTTAGGATTTACTGTGAAAGCTTTGGGCTTTAAAGGAGAACAATACCACAGTGACAGCCCTGTTGCCTAAGGTGGGGCTGATAGAAAACAGTTCGCACAGTGGTTCCCTTATTAAGGTGAAATAACCTCAGGCCTTCTGCCAGGTCTCGAGTAGATCAAAGAAATGCCAAGCCATGGAAATGGAAGGAGTCCAGCGCAGTGTGTGGTATTCCTCATCATAACACCTGCTATAAAACAGTATTTATTCACAGCATAACTCAAGAACTTGGTGCTCTAGTCTTTGGTACACAAATTGTATTTAACTGTAGTTCAATTCAAGTTAACACCAATAAAAGAAAAATTGTCTGATATTGTAGGAGAGCATTGTGGAGATTTACTTTGACCATAAGTGACAGAGAAATGTATTAGGCTTTGAAAAACGATGTGAATAGATCACAGCTTTTGCAATAATTAGACAACACCAGCGGGTGCCATGTTGACACAAGCGGAGCAGCCAGGGGCAGCAATCAATCCAGATACTGTGCAGCTGAAGTGCACACAGAGAGAGAGGGTTGTCCTCCTTAACCGCTACGGAGCTAAAAATCACTTGGATGCAGTTCAGGCAAAGCATTGTTGTGTTCATTAACCAAGCCATTTAAGATCATTTTCCATTTAGGCTGGACTAGAAAACCATATTAGCTAAAATTACCAGCAGCAACAATATCGTTCTCAGTAGGAGAAACAAAGTTATACAAGTAGTTTTGAAAAGATATTTCTACTACAAGCAAAGTTTTTTAAACTGTTGCCCATAAACTTTGTCCTTTTTTCTCTTTTTACAGTGTTTAATTTTTGCTGTGATATGTTTGAAAGGGATCAATACAATTTTGTGCATATAAGTACTATATTTAAGCATATATGCGCTCAGAGCCTTTCTTAGCTATCACAAAGCGGGGCACATCCTGGACATATCTCTAGTGTGCCACAGGGCTAACAGGGACACACAATACAAACAGCAATGCACATTCTCCTTCAGTCACTTTAGAATCACAAATAAAACGTTTGAACTGTGGATGAAAAAAGTAAGAATAGATAAAACTTTAATCAGAACAATGAAAGCTTTTTTTTTTTTTTTTTTTTGCTGGGAGACGGAAGACCTAACTATCACGCCACCCTCCTGCCTCCTGCTCTGATATGTATGGTTGAACTATCATCTAAAAAGATGTTCCACATACAGTTAAGCCCAAAATAATTCATATCCCTGGCAGAGTTAGATTTTAAAATATTGTCATTCTACTTAGATGTTTGTTTCTGATAGGAAGTCAGGCAGGCATCTCTCAAATAAATAGAAAATCTACACCTTTAATGAAAACTGGCATGTCTGAAATTATTTAAAGCCTTCTTAATAATCATTGGGAAATCTTCATTGGCTTTATAGCAGTCCAACTCTAATTTGCATTTCCTGACCAGCCTTTTGCACGTTTGAGTTGTTATTTCGATCCCTTTTCTTTGGTGATGAGTTTCAATTCTTTGAGGATGGAAGGCCTCTTTGCTATCACCCTAATCTTAAATTCCCCCCACAGATTCTCAATCAGATTAAAATCAGTACTCTCACTTAAAAAACTAACTCAAAAAGTCAGGCAGGGGTATGAATAGTGTTGGACTTCACTGTAGCTCTTGAATAAAGATCCCTTCTCTTTGTTGGATTCCTTGGGGACAGAAATTGATGTCAGATCTGTCTTTTCTATGTCCATCTTGTAGCTGTCTCTCCTATAGTGATGCTAACACTGTCATACTTTCTGTCTCTCTACTTGTCTCTCTTCATCCCAGACTCTAGCTTTCTAATTATCTCTTTCTTTCATCTTGTGTAACTTTGGGTCTGTGCTGTCACCTTTTACTCTCACTTCGCTCTGCAGTTCCCATCATCTGTCAAGCTATCCGCTCCTTCTTTGTTGTTTTACCTCCGTGTCATCCCCTTGCCTTTATTCTTTGACCTGCTCTCTTTTTCCTTATTATGTTATTTGCCTTCTCCCTCAATCTCATATTCTTTATTCTACCATTTTTTTGTCATCTAATTTATACATTATTTGTTTTTGTCTCATTTCCTATTGCTCCTACTTCCTTTTATTACCATATTTGTCACTTGTTCACTCACTTTACATTCTCTCTCCCAATCCACTCACATTAGATTTTGAATGGTATTCATCCAGCCAGTGGTTGACAAGTTTTTTTTCCACAATTAGGCACATGCACACAGAGTCATGAGGCTTTTGGAGATGGTGGTTGATGAGCTTTCCTAAACTCCCGGACTCTCAGTATCCATGCACAAGAAACCTCATTGGGCCTCCTGGCCACAGCATGATACTGACTATGATACTTCACCATGTATTTTTTCATTCTGGGTGGAATTTTGAACCCCTGGGTGAGCACACTATTCAACTCCTCCAATCAGAAAAACTGAGTGGGAATTGCTTTTTGTCAGACCCTGGTTTAGCAAACCTAAATCTGGGCTGTGAACACATATCAGGCCATTAAAAAGAGACTTGAAATCTTAACAGATATCCTGATTTTACACGAGCATTTATCAGTGAAAAAACCCTCCTGTTGCCAGGCAGCATGGTATACGCTGTCAATCAGACTGACCGCTAAGTTGGATATAATTATTTTTTGACAGAAAGTACACAAAAGTCAGATATAAACACAAATCCAAGACTTAACTGATGTGGTCTCTTTAATGTATTTTCATTCCTTCTTGAGGGCTGCACAGTGGCGCATGTCATGCAGCAAGAAGGTCCTGGGTTCAAGTCCTACCCTTGCCCTGGGCCTCTCTGCATGGAGTTTGCATATTCTCCCTGTGCGTGCATGGGTTCTCTCCGGGTACTCCGGCTTCCTCCCACAGTCCAAAAAACATGTCTGTTAGGTTAATTGGCCTCCCTAAATTCTCCTTAGGTGTGAGTGTGTGTGCTAATGGCTGTTTGTCCTGTTTGTCTCTGTGTTGCCCTGCGATGGACTGGCGACCTGTCCAGGGTGTACCCCGCCTCTCACCCATTGACAGCTGGAGATAGGCACCAGCACCCCTCGCAACCCCACAAGGGATAGACGTGTTAGAAAATGGATGGATGGATTCCTTCTTTATGTTGATATCATGTTGTGTTTGTAAATTGAAATTGCCCTAGTGGTTGGCTACTCCTCCTTTTAGACATCCTGCCATAATTTGCACAATGAATACACAGAATCGGCCACTTTGGACTCGCTGTCACCAAGTTCTTTGGCAGAGTTCTTACATAATAAAAATACATTTTATGTTACAAATAAGAAATACAAAATTCGTTTGAATGCACCAAATAGAGGCAAGTGGTTACTGTAATGAACTAGGTTGTGCAGTTAGCTTTGTAGCACATTGTTTCACAAAACATCACATCCATCAACAATGTCCAGGATGTCACATCCAGCCTTCTGAGACAGTTTGCTGCGTTGAGGGCTGGATTGACTGTTACGTTCGTGTTTTCAATCCATCTTCATTATGTTGGACCTAGCCCCACCTAAACTGCCATCAGCAAATGTTGGTGAGGGGGCTATGCATTCCCCCACATACCCACACCATTTCCCTGCCTTCTGTTTTTGGTCTTTAGTACATGTCCTCTCTCTTCTCTTTCAGGTTTGGTTCTACTCTCATGGTTAACTTGTGCACCGTTAAAGCTCAAAATAGGCCATTTGTCTTTTATACAGTGAAATAAAGAATGTACATTAACAGTTTTAAGTGCATGGCATGAAGTATGACCACATTTAACTGCAGCATTATATTTAGAGGAAAATCTAAAAATAGAAAAATAGGTAGAACCAAAAATGAAACGAACAAAAATACACATCACATTCTAAAAGACTAGAGGTGTTTGTGATGGAGAGCGAGGGTGAAATATATACTGTTTACTGAAAGCTGTTTGTAATGTTGAACCAAGTTTATGCACGTTTTAGGGTAGGTTAAAGAATGTTAATAAATGTTTTATATCGGTTTCTATGTGTACTTCCAAACAAATGGCACCTGTTTGCTCTGAGGCAGTTTGGTCACATTTAACTGAATTCTTTTATTCCTGCATTTTGAGGAAAACTCTACCATATTTATATATTTTAATGTAATTCATAAGTGGGCCAGAAAGTGTCCTATTCTAAAAGGCCAAAGCTGTTTTTGACAAGCGGTCAGGTTAAATATTTACTGTCTGATGCTGGAAAAAAAACAGGAAAGAAAAGCAACATGCTGCCTTGCTCGCTATGTAGAAAGATAGCAGGAATTTACCAGAACATGTTACATCCAGGCACTAGTAGGTTTTAATCTATAAGGCTATTTTGGGCTACTCATCAAAAAGCCTTCAACAAGAAGTTCAGGTGGTTCCACTCTATGGTCCCAGGATGTTCTCTTGTTTTTCATGCAGAAAATCTATTCTGAGTTAGAAATAAAAAGGCACTTATAAATGCTCAAGAAATTGCAAAATTCTAAAAATGTATTACATTCTCTTTTAAATTGATTTCTTAGCGACTTTGAGGCAGAAACATCTGACTGTACCTATTTTATCTAATCTGATTTGTGTATGTGTGCTCTGATTGTTGAAACTTGATCAGTCATAAATTTATACTTCTGACTATTTTGCCCTGGGCTTACTTGGGGAAAAAAGTTTTCATGATAATGTCATTTTTCCCCCTTGTTAAATAAAAGCTTGAGAAGTTATTACAAATATTGTTGCAAATCAAGATACAAACTTTTGGACCGTGAGCATAACGGCGCTACGTGCAAAGCTAACAGTACACTAGCGCTAGCTGTTATTAGCTTCACGGACAGCCCAATAACAGGGCCCTGTCGTGGTCTGGGCCCTTTGAGCTGCACAATGCAACGCTCTGCTGCTTGAATGCATACTGAAACAATGAAACAAACATAAATGTGTTCAGTCTTTGCTGTCTATAAGTTAATGTTTCCATTAATTTTAAGTGGGACAGGAGCAGCATATAGTTTTCACAAAGCCGAGAGAGCCCTCTTGTGGCTATATGGCAATGTTTACTCCTTGGTTCATGTTGGTCAATATGAATTGCCATTTAAAACTGATATATGTCGCATATGTCACTAAAAGAAGCAAGATCGGTCAAACTATGAAAAAAAGTGGAATCTTTTATTTTCAAGTTAACTGGTAAACAGATCACCCATTCCACTGTTTTTATGTTTTGTTGCTTTACATTAAAATCTACGTCTCTGGACTTGTACAATGAGATGTTCTCATAATGTTTAGGGTTGCCTCGGTGCCTTGTTCATGGAACTAGCTCCTGAAAATCATTAGTCCCCTTTGTCTTTGTAACCTATCTTGCCGCTGTGTTTTGGGGGGAAGGCAATGTTTAGGTTGTAATTTGAGGTAACACTAGTCTGACGTAAAATTAGGAACATACTGCTGACACTTGCTCAAATGATGTTTGTGTGTTTTTATTTTGCAAATATTTAGAGCTTTTTGCTTTGTAAATCCAACTCCCAGAGGGAATAGATAGTGACCACAAAAAATACTGCTAAAACTATGCGGTAATGAATACAACATCAGTATTCATGATAAATTTACAGATCAATGTCAACAGAAATATAAAAAAGTAAAACTACCGTGTGCTTCATTAGTACAATAATCCATACATTTGCAGGTATAATCAACATATGAAAATTTCTTGCATTTGAATAGTTTTTCTCTTTTATACTATGCAAGTTTGGTCCCATGCAGTTAAGGCAGAGCTGAAAAAAACTGTAGGTAAATGGTGGGGAAAAACAGAGTGTATAGTACTGACAAAGATTGAGGACTACAACAAAGTCTATATTAAGAGAGTGAAGGAAGGCAATGATCCTGCTACAGGCTGTACAACAGAGACCCACTTCCTAAGCAGTTTGTGTATCGATGAAAACCAGCAAGTTCAAAGTGAAGGCATTCCGGGGCCTTTCAACAACAAACCCGGGCTTAGTTTCACCTTTTGTTTGATTGTATTTGGATGATTTATCCTGTTAACTGCCTTCAGAGACTCTCCAGAGCACACCATGTCTGGGAAAAGTCAATTTTTCACCTCAGAATAAATCGCGGAAAATGCTAGAGCATTCTGGGATTTGATTGGAACTGAAATCCTGTTTCTCTGCTTTATGTATAACTACTTTTATCTTTCACCTACATTGTAGATTTACTCTGAAGTTTTGAGTAGCAGAAAGCAGTGCAGGAGAACACTTGCTCAAGATCCTACTTAAATAAGTTTGATAAAGATTTGGCAAGTCTAGCGCCCAGATTGTTTGGCTTTTTTGGTTTGTTTGTTTCTAAATCCATCAATGGTCATTATGGTAATTCAGATCCTACATAGTTAGTGAGATGAGAAAGAACAATTTAGATGTTTGATGCTTTCTAAAATAATCTTTTTAATTATTGCCAATTATTAAAACTTAGCATAGAGCCACAAACCTTAATGGATTTTATTGGGATTTTATGTAACTGAAACATCATTGTAATACTTCATTTTTGAGTGAAATAAAAATTATACATGGTTTTGAAAACCTTTTACGCATAACAATCTGAAAGTGTGGTGAGTAACCAGTAGACTTTACTCTGATACTCTTAAATAAAATCCAGTTCAGCCAATTCCCTTTAGAAGTCACTTAATATTAGATAGGGTGCACTTGGGTGTCATTTTATCTCAATATAAACCCAGCTGTTTACATCAAACGGGTCGGGATAAAATATTGGAGAAGTTTAAACAGGATTAGGTTATATAACAATTGCCCAAACTTTTACCAGAGTGCTGTTTAATCCATTATCAGGAAATGGAAAAAGTATGACAGAACTTCAAACCTACAAAGACATGGCCACCCACCTAAACTCACAGGCCAGGCAAGGATTACATTATTCAGAGAGCCAAAAGGCGCCAAAGAGATCAGTAGCTCAGGTAGAAGAATATTTTCACAGGACAACTCCATAAATAAATGTGGTTTTAGTGGAATATAGGCAACAAATAAGGTGTAAAAATTCCCATTGCAGTTTGTTACAAGCACATAAACTCCCCAAAAATACATCCATGTTTGTGTAAGCGATGTGACTATTTTGGCAAGATTGCTTTTCTAGTCTTTCTCTTATTCCAAGATCCACATTAGCTTTTAAGTCAAATAATGTGTGGACATCAGATAAGAATAATAATTAACACTAACTCTTACATTTCTAATCTTAGCAGGAAATGTTTGTTTTTTTAAGCTTATTTTATAGATTGTATTGTTTTTAGAAGTTATCTCAAGCTGATCTGGTCACAAGTTGTAGTTCGATGTAACCACGGATCATACATTTGTTTCTTATCTAAAACAAATGACAGCAAATATTATACAAGGAAGGTTTTTAAGGAGTTATTTAATGCAAATTTGTCCATGGCCCCATTGCTGTGTTCTTCACGACCCAATAAAAACTAACTCTGCAGGAGAGGAGCCCCATCAATACTCTGATTTACCATGGTCTAGAGGCGAGTGTGGGTGTGTCCGTGTGTGTTTGTGTATATTCATAGGACCAAGTGTGAGACAGTTACTCTCCAGAGTGTTTACACACACACACACACACACAAATACACTGGCCAAGAGGCAGCCTGGTTGCCGCAGAGCGTGTACTTGAGAAAGGACACCTGAGTTTGTAAATCAGTCTTGTTCTCTTTTTTTCTCCACTCTTTGCTGTCCGCTCTAGTTTTAGAGTCATTTCTCTTTATCTGTGTTTTTAATCCCTTTCTCCTTTCTTTACCTCCTGTGTTTTTGCCTTTTCTTCCTCTGTTGCCCATGTTTTGTGTATTTCTCTTTTTACTTGACCTTTACCTCTTGTACCTGTGTATTTTGCACCCACATATACTCACGTCGCAGATTTTACCACCTTGGTTTTATTTGATCAAACAACAATAATTTGTGGTGACGTTTTTTTTTTTTTTTTCAGATGGACCAAAACGTCCCTTTGATAGACAACATACGTTTCCTCAATTAGTTCTTAATGCAGTCTCCAGCAATTGTTTTTTTTTTTTTTTCAAAGCTCTCTGCCAACTCGTTTCTCACTATTCGTGCCTTACCTTCTGTTGTTTTCTCAGATGTCTAAGGGTGGAAAAACACTCAAGTTTTTTTTCTCTAAGATTAGCGATTTAGCCCTAATTAAGCCGCCCCACATACATCGACAAGTCCATAGAACATATTCAACATTGTAGCAATTCCCCCATGTTTCCTTCACAGCGCCCCATGTTGAAAATTTGGCTTGTGCGGTAATTCTCACTCCTCTCAATTAGATCAAGGAATGTGCAAGACGTGTTGTACTGTTTATCCACCCATTAAAGCCCATTAGAACGGATGCACTCCCCAAGCTCTTTAAGTAAGCTGTATGGACAACGACAGTGATGTTTTGGCAGAGTGTTGTGTGAAAACATACGGCAGCCTAGCTGCTAGAGGGCTGATTTTTAAGCTTCCGTTCACATTTTTATTTTTTTAAAGCAAATGTGCACGTCAATTAGTTTTAAATAAATAAAAATGAGAAATGTGATGAAGTGTATGTGACTGACATATATAATTTATAAAGAAGAGTTTAACTCCTTTTTAAAATGACCTACAGTGTTTTATGTGTATTTACTTCAATAACACCAGGTTTTTGGAAAAGTTCAGTAATATGCAGTTTTTACCTACCTTTTTCTTTAAATTTTAATGCAGCCACTAAAGGTATTATGACAAACACAAGCAAACAAAATGGCCTTCTCTTCATGAGATGACAGATAGTTGGCTGGGCTTTCTCCACCCAGATCCTGACCAGGGTGTCACTGAGCTCGTGGGTGCAACCTGGTGGCATCAGATGGACCTAAACATGACGTCCCAGAGATGTTCTATTGGATTTAGGTCAGGGGAGCATGGAGGCCTGTCAATTTGATCAATTCCTTCATCCTCCAGGAACTGCCTGCATACTGTTGCCACATGAGGGGGCATTATCATGCAGCAGGAGCAACCCAGGACACACTGCACCAGTGAAGAGTCTAACAATGGATCTATGGATAACATAATGTCAGTAAGGGTGCCATTGCTTATCCAGTGCAGATATGTGCATCCCTCCATGGATCTGGACCTCCTCAGACCAACACTGACACACCACCAAACTGATCATGCGGAACAATGTTTCAGGAAGCATAATGTTAACCGCAGCTTCTCCAGACTCTTTCACGTCTGTCACATGAGTTCAGTGAGAACCTGCTCTCATCTGTGAAAAGACCAGGGCGCTAGTACCAAACCTACCAATCGTTGTGTTCACTGGAAAAGGCCAGTCAAGCTCCATGGTGCTGGTCAACGAGCACATGGCCGGCTGGACGACATGCGGCCCTCAGGGCACCCACATGAAGTCTGTTTCTAATGGTTTAGTCAGACATTCATGCCAGTGGTCCGCTGGAGGTCATTTTAGCCCCGTTTACACTACACCTAAAAACCGAGCCATGCCGAGACCAGTCCGAGCTTGGATCAGTTATCCAAGACAAGCCGACCCGTTTACACACAAAGCTTATCTCGGTTCCTTGGTTGCTCCTCGCCCCCTAGTGGCGATCTGCGGTACTACCGCTCTCTGGGATTGAAGGCGGTAGCAGCAAAACAAAACAGCGCGGCGCCCGTAACATTCAGGAAATTATGCTTGATATTGTGATATATTTCGGTGTTTGCGGAGAGTCAGGGGAAGAAGGCAACCATTGGTGAATTTACTTGAGAAAGTTGGCTTTTTTGGGAAGTGGATGAGACAAACGAACGTCTAAGGATTTACAGACGCAGGAAACAACGACAGACGCTGAGGTTCATTGCGCTGCTAAGCAGATTCATGTCTGGAAACCGTGTGGCACGGTAAGGAAGCTAGTATTATTATGAATGTCTGAAATTTGTCTGAATGGAGTGTGAATCGGGACGTGCAGCCAGACACGCCGGAAAACCCGCGGACAGTCAGCTGACTGTAAGGAGATGACGCGGTCTGCTCATGCGCTCTTTATCAGAAAACTGGGCCAGAAATAAAACCAGGCCGAGACCTACTCAAGAGCTGGTCTGCAGTTAGCGCGGTCCGGTTATGTTTAGCGCGGTCCGGTTCAGTCTGCTGACCGTTTACACACAAGAGTTATCTCGGTTACCGAGCTCGGACTGGTCTCGGCTCGGTTAAAAAAGTGTAGTGTAAACGGGCCTTATGTAGGCCTGTGGTAGTACTAATTTTGTTCCTCCTTGCAGAAAGGAGCAGATACTGGTCCTGCTGATGTATTGAGGACCTCAGATGGCCCTGTGCAGCTGTCCTTTGTGCCCTGCTGGAGGTCATTTTGCAGGGCTCTGGCAGTGCTCCTCCTTGCACAAAGGCTGAGGTAGTGGTCCTGCTGCAGAGTTGTTGCCCTCCTACAGCCTCCTCCACGTCTCCTTATGTACTGGCTTGTCTCCTGGTAGCACCCCCATACTCTGGACACTACGCTGACAGACACATCAAACCTTCTTGCCACAGTTCACATTGATGTGCCATCCTGGATGAGCTGCACTACCTGAGCCACTTGTGTGGGTTGTAGACTCCGTCTCATGCTACCACTAGAATGAAAGCAGCGGCAGTATTGAAAAGCGACCCGAACATCAGCCAGAAAGCACAACTGAGAAGTGGTCTGTGGTCCCCACCTGCAGAACCACTCCTTTGTTGTGGGTCTCTTGCTAATAACCTATAGTTTCTACCTGCTGTCTATTCCATTTGCACAACAGCATGTAAAATTGATTGTCAATCAGTGATGCTTCTTAAGTGGACAGTTTGATTTCACAGAAGTGTGATTGACTTGGAGTTACATTGCATTAAGTGTTCCCTTAATTCACTTGAGCAGTATATATATATATATATATATATATATATATATATATATATATATATATATATATATATATATATATACACAGTGTTGGGTAAGTTACTTTAAAAATGTAATCCGTTACAGTTACAAGTTACTTTGTTTAAAATGTAATTGTAGTGTAACTTTTTCGATTACTTTTAAAAAGTAATGTAACTAATTACTTTTGATTACTTTTTGATTACTTTAAGGTTTTAATGAGTATTGACCCATGTTCAACATTTAATTTTTGAGAACTGAATGTGAACCTTAAAAAAGCACTAAGCTGAAAGGGAACTGCAGACAGGCAATCACAGGATGTCCACAAGTGTGTGTGTGTGACGATTTTTAAGTTTAAAACAAGGAGGATGGATTTTTCGGCAACTCCTTGCCAAAAATTGCATCCCCTGCTATCTCAGAGGAATTGACACTTGTATGACTCTATTCCTGTATATCCATCAGTAGTTAAAGGACAAGAGTCAGCAAATGCAAATTCTGCCCTGTAAAACAATGGCAGCACAATTGTTGCTGTATGATCTGAAGCCCCATTTGGAGCTTTTAAACAGGCTTTGAAAAACTTTGATAATTTGCTGCTGTAATATTATAGATTTTTTAGAATAAAAAGCTAGCAGATGTGCATAATCAAAAATAATAGAAATACAATTATAGAGCATTCAGTATTGTAAGAAAGCCCACACTGTTTCTGGATAAATAAATTATTGTATGAGTTAAGTTCTGTTCCATTTTCTGCCTTTTTCGTTGTAAAACTGAAATGTCCCATGCTCATGAATGCACCATAGCTTTCCGACGCTCACGAACGCAACACTGTGAACGCTGAGCTGTGTAGACACGCGTTTGATTTTCCGCTTAGACAAAGTTTTGCAGTTTCACAACACGTCGTCGTCGGCTCTCACGATTTATTGTTGTGTGTGAATAACAAGAGACTGCATGATTGCAAAGCGCCTTGTTGCATCTTTCTCTTCCTTAAAATGAAGCCAAATAAAACCGTGAAACGTCCGCTCGCTTGCTGTTCTTTCAGAAGGCTCCACCAGCACAGGATGGATCATCAGAGTGATAGAGACAAGGAGCCGTAGCGGGAAACAGCGATACAGGGCGCGAAGCAATAAAAATATCATTACATATTTCGCAAAGGTTTTTCTTTATATTTTTAAAAAAATGTAACTAAATTTGTAATTCTTAATATTTTTGGAAGTAACTGTAACTGAATTACATATTTTCTCATTGTAACTGTAACAAATTACAGTTACTCTTTTTTTGTAATTAAATTACGTAACGTCGTTACATGTAATCCATTACTCCCCAACACTGTATATATATATATATATATATATATATATATATATATATATATATATATATATATATATATATATATATATATATTAGGGCAGGGCAACGATTAAAATATTTAATCGCGATTAATCGCATAATTTGCCTGATTAATCATGGTTAATCGCATTGTATTTACAAATTCCAAGAATGAATTCAAAAGTAGTGTAAAGAGCACTTTTATTTTAATGTTCTGCTGCCATATGAACAAAAGTGTTGTAACATTTGTAGCACTTATCAGTAACACATATTTAGTGTAAAGCTCAACTTAAACATGTAAAACAAAAAATAGCAATAATAATAAATTAAAGCTTATTGCCACTTACAGGGAATTCTCTTTATGGGGAAAAAAATGTACCAAAAACAGGCAATTTCTGAGGTAACCGCAGGGAGCAGCATTACCATTTTATGTTCAATACCAAAGTTTAACTTGGCAGTGGTTACAACTAACTTGTTTCTGTCATATTCGTTGCTGGAAGAACTTTAAACTGAAATGCTTGCTAACTCGATATGCTTGCATGTTTATTTGACGTTAACACGCGGTTTTTTGTTGTTGCTTTCTCGCATGCATATAGTGAATGGCAGGGGAAAAACAGGCAAAAACACATCCATACTTTAAAACGAGAAGCGACTTCACCGACGGCGTCGATGCAGACCCCGCTCTGCTCCGCACAAAACTTGTTCCGGCCGCCAACTCACCGCCTCGCCTAAGCAAATTCCTGCGGGAAACATCGCCTTCCCCATGTCGGCTTTGTTTTTTTCCGGCCAGCACCTTTCTTCCTCTTTGAATCCGAGGCTGGGCTGACAGCGAGGTTATTGGCGCATTATCGCCACCTACTGTTCTGATTCAAACCCCTACACCGCAGCAACAGACCTTCACAAAATAAAAGCATGTGAGCAACATGCGTTAACGCGCGTTAAAGTAAATATCGCCGTTAATAGTCTAATGAATTAACGCGAAATTAACACGTTAACTTGCCCAGCCCTAATATATATATATATATATATATATATATAATATACATACTGTGTAAGACGTGTTGTACCACCCCTCATACTCCTGAGCAGGGTGGGAGGCTCTCCATTTCTCAAGCTTGGGTCCTCGACCAGAGGCCTTGGAGCTTGAGGGTTCTTCTTAGGATCTTAGCTCAGATCGCACTCTTCCGGACTGAGATATCTGATGGTTCTCCAGGTATCTGTTGGAGCCACTTCTCCAGAGTGGAGGTTACAGCCCAGAGTGCTCCGATGTCTTCACCTTCCAGGCTCTTTCTAGTTCTTCCCTGAGCCCTTGGTATTTCTCCAGTTTCTGGTGCTCCTTTTTGTCCTGATGTTTTCATCATTTGGGATGGTCACTTCGATCACAACGGCTTTCCTTGGCTGCTTATCAATGATCACAATGTTCGGTTGGTTGACCATTACCATTTTGTCTGTTTATATCTGGAAGTCCACTTCAGTTATCTGTCGTTGGTACATCCCATGCAGGTTTTTTTTTCCTCCCACGATGGTTCCTTCAGTTCCTTTTCTTCCAGCTTCCATTGTCTGTGACATTGAGTGAGCGCTTCATCCCTTGGGGCTAGCTTCCTGATATATTCTTGGAGCTTAGATGGTGGCTCTGATGCTCACTAGGCCTCTGCCTCCTTCTTTGCACTTAGTGTATAGTCTGTGGATACTGGATTTGGGGTGGAATCCCCCATGCATAGTGAGTAGCTTTCACGTCTTAACATCAGTGGTCTGGATTTCCTCCTTTGGCCAACTTATTACCCCAGCAGGGTATCTGATTACTGGCAAGGCACAGCTGTTGATTGCCCGGACCTTGTTGTTACCGTTGAGCTGACCTCTCAGAACTTGCCTTACTTGTTGCAGGTATTTGGCTGTTGCTGCTTTCTTTGTGGCCTCTTCATGGTTGCCATTTGCTTGTGGTACTCCAAGGTACTTATAGCTCTCTTCAACATCTGCTATTCTCCCTCCTGGGAGTGCAATTTTCTCTGTGTGGATTACCTTCCCTCTCTTTGTCACCATCCGGTCACACACACACACACACACACCACACATATATATATATATATATATATATATATATATATATATATATATATATATATATATATATATATATACACTGTACTCCTCACCAAAGTAGCAAAACTGCACATAAGCCCCCACTCCGTTAATCTGTCTCCGACTCCAAATTGCCATCACTGGTGAACAAGGTGTCTAAATGCTTGAACTCCTACGGTTTAAGCAGAGGCTGACCTTCAACAACGAGGGGACAATTCACCTTTTTCCAGTTGAGAACCATGGTCTAAGGCTTATAGGAAGTTATTCCCATTCTAGCCATTTCACAGGTGGTTGGGAACATCAGGGCCAGCTGAAGGTAATGTTAGCTAAAGCAGTGGTTGTCAGACCTTTTATAACAGGCACTGCCTCTGTTACTGCTCAGTTGTCCACGTGCCACCATACTGACAAACATATTAAAACAGTAGTACAACAGGTCTTTGAAAAAGAAGAATAACCAAATACTATTATCCAGTATGACTGCTTGAAGACTGAAATGATGTGGTGTAGTTATTATCGCCAATCTGACCTTAAAATCAAATATGGCTGCCCAGTAAAAATAGAAATCGATTAGGTTTTCACACCCATAGCTCTGTACAGTCTCATTTGGTAAGCATGTGGCTTCGGTGATTGCAGAAAATGCAGAGAAACCACTAGCTTGCATATCTAAGTCTGGTATCTTAGTCTGGTCCCCTGAATATATTATTCATTTGCTCCAGCTGTCTTGCAAAGATTTTTACCTTGCAAGCATTTAATACCAAAATTACCTCTGCGCACTGTTAATGGCAGCCCAGATACCAAATAGTGGTACTTTTACCACATTTTTCAAAACATGCAACCAAAGCATCAGAATCAGAATCTAGATAAACTTAAAAACTTAAAAAGTAATATTTTTTCTGTGTAAAAGAAAATGATGAGTATTTTGTTTTATTTGTGTTTGCTAATTACATTTCTGCTGACAGGCTCAACACGGTGTTTCGTTTTATATTAATTTGCAGTCCTGGGCGCATGGAAACACAATGAAAGCACATGGGCATCATGTTGCCCTCTCACACACCCTGAGCTTATATGGATTACACAGACACATGGTCATGCATATGTACACAGCACACAGGAAAAATACACACAGAAAACCATTGTGTTAGAAAATGTCAAATCCGCTCACTTTCCCTCGAGGTTCTGTGTCAGATGAGATTTTGTTTCTTTGCTGAACACTGCACAGTTGGTCCCGGCGTGATTTCGGGCTGCATGTGTGTAAGATTGAGAGCTAGAGAGAGAAGAGGGCAGTGATGAGATATGTTGCATAAGGGGGTGCAGTGGAGTGTGAAAGAGAACAGGTGGCTCCTTTTTCTGCCATCTAGCTTTATGTGCCATCTTCCCTATTGTGTCTCTGTGTGTGTGCGTGCGTGTGTGATACGAGAGTGAGAGCCCATTGCCTTGTGAGTGAGGATTTGAACATACCTTGATAACATATCTCCATAAATGTGCTGCCTTGTCCTGATTCTCTTTGAACGTGTATGTTTGCTCTTTGGAGAGCCACGGTTGGTTTAGAAACAGTCAGATGAGACTGCAGAGGCCCAAAGAGATGGTTCTCCAAATGCCATCCAATTAGCAACCTATCGTCAACACGGGACAGAACTCTCTCATGTTGCCCGTCTCTTCATTTTTCTCTGTCTGCCTGTGTTTTGCTCTCGATTAATCCCTCCACTCTCTCTCTAGAGACGTGTTTGGTGACTAACATTTGAAAAATGGCAGGTTGTGTCACACTGGCTGACAAAAACAGCAGAGAGAGTTGTTCACAGTGAAGTCTCTCTGATATCTGTCTTTTTTCCGTTTTCCTCTCACAGCTCAGCCTTCCAGGCCGATGGTCAGGACTCGGCAGCAGCAACATCACCCTGGCTCCAAGGGACCGAAGGGTGGCGCGGGGGGTGTCAGCGGCACAAGGAGGGGACCACAATAACCAACACCACCCTTACCACTGTCGGCCCACCGCTGCTGCAGAGCGCCACACTGCCAGGGAGGAGCGCCACCACCAGGGGCCCGGTAACACTGCTGTTAGTCTGGCTTCTGGTTGCCCAAACCTGCCCCAGGGCCAGACCTCACCCACCACGCCAGCCCAGCCCAGTGCAAATCAGTCCCCAGGTTCTGGCTCAGCTTCATTTCATTTCTCCAAGCAACCTGAGAGGGTGTCCTCCTCCTCTGAGTCCTTAACTCCAGGAGGAGGGGGAGGTGGAGCGAGTCTGTCCGGAGGGGTAAGGAGAGGAGGCGGGGATCAGCATCCGCCAAGCCTCATCCCCCGTGCAGTCGGGGCAAGCGCCTCTTCAAGCCTCCACAGTCTGGCCAGCAGGGGGAGCCCCACACAAAACATCTCGTCATCAGACCGGGCCTCGCCGACACCTCCTACACCTTCGTCAGCTTCCTCCTCCTCCTCCTCCTCCGCATTCACCGGCCGTTTAGGACAACCACCTCGCGGCCCTCTGTCTCTACATAGCTACAGTCGGAAAAACGTCTTCCTCCAGCATTCCCTGCACACGGCCGAACTGCAAGCGCTCACGCAGCGAGACAGCTGAGGATGCCAAAAAAACAATCCATCCTGCCATAATCAGCCATATCATCAGCTTAACTTATCGGAAAGGTGAATATTTGAGAGGAAACACTGCTGCTGCTTCTGTTGTTATAGTTGCAACCAAACTTACCCATCCCCCCCCCAAATAAACAAAAAAAATCCACCCCTCTCCTTCATCATTTGCGCTTACAATCACTTTTGCAATCCAGACCAGCCCTTGCTTGATCTTACACACACACACACACACACACACACACACACACACACACACACACATATACATCAGGTGGTGAGAGTGAAAAAAGGCACTCACCCGTCTATCATCGCTCCCACGTCGTGCCATGCTGACAGTTCAGATGAGCTTACGCCCACAGACACACAAACTCCAAACAAACACAAACGCAGTCACCCACACGCAAACTCACACGTTGACACAAAGACGTCGCCTGTGATAGCTCTGCCCGGCCATCTGCACCAACAGCACGGCGGTAAAACTGAATGAAAAGATGAGGTGTCTGCATTGTTAAGGCTCAGTCAATTTTTTTTTTGGCCAGTTTTTTAACAGTGAACCCATTTGCTGCTGAAGAACTTCTGGACTTGACTGTGATTTGCGCTCTTGATCAGGTTTTCTCAACCTGCCAAAATCCCGCATCGGATCAACTCCTCATTGCACACGGGTCCAGCTTAAAAGACTGCAATCCTTGTAATACTGCATGCTTTTTTAAAACATTTTTGGGAAGAAAGAAACACAGCTGGGCGTTTATTACTGCAGCAACTTCAATCTCATTACAACATAAAGTCTCAGTATGAACTTTCATGTCAGTGTTTTTAGAAGGGAATCAAACATGTCAAAACTTCCTTGACATTAATTAACCTCTTTTGTCTTTTAAGGGAAAAACGTCTCATATAAGAAAATAACATGTATTCTTTGCTCAACACCTTTTTTTAATTGTAGGAATTGTAGGTTGAACTATAACCCGCAATATGCTGCATGAGATAATGAGTATCTGTCCCAAAAGTAGTAGTTAAAATAAAATTTCCTCTTCAAATTTGGACAAACCAGGACCTGGATAAGCTAACGTCATATCAGAGTTTGTATAAAACTGTTTGACACATCTTTCAATGCATCAGCGTTTGGGGGAAAAAACAAACCCTGAGCCGAATGTTGGCAGCAGATATTTATGGGTGCTTTGCTGAATGACAGCGAACTGAAACGTGCTGGATAATCACATTAAAGGGATAGTTTTTTTTTTTTTGTCCCTTTTAAAGTAATAGTTCTCTTACCAGCTGTAGACAGAAGCCGTATCACAGCGAGTTTGTAGATAAGTAAACAACACAGTGGAAGGATAACAACTAGAGAGACGAACTTTGGCTCTAGCTGAATTTAGCAATTTTAAAACTAACTGGAAATGCTCCTATCCGTGGAAAATGATATTGAAACGGCTATTATAGGTCTCCATTTTCACACGATGCTTCTGTTATGCTTGTTGCAGTTTTCTCAACCGAAACAGCTTCTGGTTTTCTGCCCCATAAAGTACTTTGTTTTAGGCTACTGGCTGTATCAGCCCGCCTGGTAAGCCGGGACTCGTCAGTCTGCTCCAAGTCCGACAAGAGGGGAATAATCTTTTGGTTTCGTTTTAATTTTAGACAGTAGGTTTCTGTGCCTTTCCAGATCTTTTAATTGTTTGGAAATTTTCTTCACACACTAGCAATCAGCCCATCGGGGTGCTGTTGTGTTGAAAGACCTAGTCATCACCTCATATTCGAGGACCCTCTGTCACGGAGGGGGCCCACTGCAACATCCCCACACAACTAGCCATGATTTGGCACCCCTGCACACCCAAGGGATTGTTTAATTGAAGGGGAATAAAGATTCCAGATCAGGACGGAGCTTCAGTCAGCGTCAGTAAGGGAGGGCGCTCATTTGGGTCGAGGATCAGCCTGTAACTTGACGGAAACCACACAGCTCAGCAATCCTGCCACGTTCAAAGACAGACAGCCTTTTCGCCTTTGCTATAAGGGGTCATGACAGTGTGGGTGCCTGACATAAATTTAATTAAAACCCAGAGCTATGGCAAGATTGTGAATATTTAATGCCCTTGTTCTTAAAACTTTGATTCGATGATGAACAGCCTGGTTTCAACAATTTGCCTCTGATTTTTTTATCTCTTGCTCCTTTTCCTCCTTTTTGCATCTTGAAGCAGTCTTCTTACAACCTGGTCTTCTCTGCATTATATTCCACTGATATAAACAATTTCAGTTTGAGTTGTTTTAAATTGCTCCCTCTGAGTAGCTGTTAGCCTTTTACCGTTTGCTGTGATATGACACGTTTCTACAACAGCTGCAGGAACTATTACCGATAACAACTTCACAGAACATCTCTTCGTGAGTATGAACTCATCAGTTTAAAGCTATAAAACGTATTTTTTTATCTACTTGAGAAAGGCAATCACTTAATTAGATTCTGCATAGAGAAGGGAAAAGTAGACGTTGCACAAAACGCGGTTTACTCGATCAAATAATTAAATTAAATAATCAGAAAATCTCATTTTCCAAGGAAGTCTTTTTGTAAAAAGTGTTTACTCAGTTCCTTTGGGTGAGCGTTGTTTTATTTTCCATGATGATGTCCCTTTTGGACAGGACTACCATTTATGTTTCTTTTGACTGTCAAAGCGACATGAACATTACTGCCAATATTTGCTGACTAAAACCTTTTGGGACAAGGTTTGTCACAATTTAATGACTAAGAAAACCAATTTTTTTGTTTTTTTTGTAGCTAAACTGTGTAACAATCTGTTTGGTTTACCACAGCTGGATATATTTTCTGCGAACTGACCGAACCCTGAAACCGGTCTCTCCCCCCTTGGCTTTGTGGTAAACGGATCCCACAAAGTCAAGCAGGAGGCGGGAATTTGCACTTGTTCGTGGCGCGGGTGAGCAGCTCACCGCCGCTGGCGTCCACAGACCATGTGAGATGTCGGGAGGGGTGGTTGACCTTGTCCGTCTCTAAATAGCACCTGGCTTGGGGGGACCTGTGTAAATGATGTGTGTGTGCTGTAATGCACACATCATGAGGAAAAAGGACCTGGTAGAAGCGAAGAAAAGCCTGGAGGCCAGCGGCTCTGTTCCTAGTGGTGGAGGCTGCAGTTCTGCTTTTGGTCTGTTTTGCTAAGAAAACACTCTCCTTTCTTTTGATTCAAATTTTATGCCATTGTTCCCTCCAGCTCCACTCTGTTGTAATTTTTTTTTTTTACCTGCAGTCTGTTACTCCTTTATCCAGCATCCTTCTCCAGCGTGTCAACATAAGCTGTGCCCTTCCTTCCACCACCTCTCTTGCTGTTGGACCTTGTTTTTTCTCCCCAGTGTCTAATTCTTTTCATCTCTCTTCCCACTCAATCTAAGCTTCATATAAGTCCACTTATACAGAACCTATATTGTCATACTTTGTATTCATTATAAACTCTGCAACATCCTCTGGCCACTGGGACCGAGAGCTGATTTTAACTCCATGTTTTTTGTTTTTTTTCTTAGTAACTGAGAGTGAGCCAAACAATTTCTGCTTCATTAGTTTACAGGTGATCCTTCTGTGTCACCGGCTGACCTCTTTAGTAAATGCTTTTTTCAACAGCCCTCATTGATGCATGTTATAAAGCTCTTGACACCATGTGAAATATTGTAAGAGAGTATTTTACTGCCCACACAGGTTTTATTTTTGCTCCGCGTTTGAATCGGCTGGACTGGTTTCAGCTGCAGTGAGGAAAGCAGAGCACACAGGGAGGCAGCTGGTTATGTCATGAGAGAAAGAGGCCACATCTGAGATTGAAGTTCAAATCTGGCCTTGAGGTCTTTTACAAAGTCATATTTCCTATTTGTTTCCAAATTGAAAGGATGAACTGATGGTGAGTTTTCACTGCCGGGAGTGGACAAACTTTATGAACCTCATTACTGTATTTCTTTCTTTCTTTTTGACTGGATGCTGTACATTTGAGTCACTACATGTGTTGGGAGATTATTTATTGTTTTGATTTTTCCTGTTCCTGTTGCCTTATTTAAGTTAATTGCCATAGGAATGGTTTTCTGGAAGTGTAATGGGACTTACAGGTAAGGTAGCAGGCATGACAATAGTAAAGATTAAAAAGAAAATGATGATAATCATGGTAAAAATTTTATGCTGTTATAACCCTTTAGTTTTCTTGCTGTAATTATAATTTTTTTTCCTTTGTAATTCCTGTAATGATTAGATTGAAATGTATATTTGTGCATAAATTATTGATTCATTTATAATTGTTTTTGTTTGTTTGTCTAAATGAATTTATTGTGATTCTAAAGTCTGTTTGTTGGCGTAAAAAAAGAGATTAGAACCTGAAAACAAATATATTTTTCACATTTTTAAGTTTCAAATGCAGTCAAAGGTCTGACCGACAACCAAAGAGTTTCAGGCCTTAGTGATTTAGCAGAAAACAAAGAAAGTCATTGTCCATGTTTTTTTTGTTGTTGTTGTCATTTACATTGTTTCTGTTCTTGTTTAAGTTTCTTATAAACAGACAACTTTGCTGCTTTGTTGCGTCCAAAATACGGGCATTGATCTATTAAAGCTGCTTTTTGCTGACATTTATGTACTGCAGTGGAAATAAGTATTGGACACATCAATATTTTCATCCTTGATATACAGCAGCTTTTTGCCAACTTTGTGCTCACAAGCAAAGAATTGGACTTTGGTTTCACTGTGGGCTGATTTAAGACATAACAATAGAAATATACAGAAAGGGAAAATAACAAAAAGTATACAGACACTTAATATGGTCTTTTTACGAAAGAGAAAGAAAAGCTTGGTTTATCTGACAAGGCTTTTAATGTGGAATCACACCAGGGCTCTGTTTCAGAAAGCCAGGTTAGTGAATATCCAGATTAATATATTATTAATCTGGATATTAGTGAATATCCACGATTAAATAATTTTTCCAGATTAATACATGTTTGAGCATTATCGTTTTTCGCCACAGTCAATAATTTATCTTAATTCTCTGCCGCGTTAGATGATCTCAGTTCTGAACAAAGTCTTTGAGCTGCACTTCATTTTTATACCAACATAAGCTTTTTATATAATGTTCCTAACATAGAACATCTTTCAGAGGCAACTGTATGTTGCGCCGTCAGGAATGTTACTGTTGCACTCAGTTGTGGTCGAGTTTAGCGGTGCTCTCACAGACCCACGACACTAATAAAATAACTACACAGTTGAAGATATCAGTAAAAGCCATAATTTATTTGGTTTCAAATTTCAAGCACTAACTTTCTATTCATATATTTTGGGTTTTCCAGGCATAATTGGCTGCATAGATCTCTGCCCCTTCACTAAATGAAGAAACCCAACACTGTTGTCGTCACATCACATTTCTTCACTTGAATAACACCCCCTTTACTTCAACTTAAAATATATCAATATATATGTGCCTGTGCAAATTCTTAGTTATCTGGGTCATCACAACAGCAAACAGGCTTAAATCGGAGGCAACCGGACTTTCGCTCAGGTCTTTCTGAAGACGTTTTGACACCTATCCAGGAGTCTTTGTCAGTTCAAATCTCAAGTGCGAGCCACCAGAATTGACAAAGAATAAATATATATTATTAATATGAAAGTGAGATCGGCACAGATTATACACTTAAAATAAAATCTGTGTCAACTACTTTTTATTTTAGATGGATGAGTGTCATAGAGCCAAACGCTGGCAAATGGATGAACATATCAGGTATTTTAATAACTCACACAATCCCATCATTAATTGCATTGGTTGAATATAGCCAATTTAGTTGGTTGAGGTTAAACATCACGTTAGTTTTTAACTGGTCCTAACTTGATTAAACTATTTTTATATTTCATCTTGCTTTGCTTCCATGTACTTTTTGTGTACGTCAGGTGTCACCTAGACACGCAGTCAATGTGCACCCCTTCCCCACCCCCCACAACCCCTTCTTTAGATGTTTTGAGTGTCGTGTCAGAATACAGCTTTAATTCTCTGTCAGATAACACACATTGACTTAAGCAATTCTATGCCACAAACTCACTTTTTTCAGCAGCAACAGCATTGTTTCTTTTTGTTAATTGTCTTGATATTCTCATATGCCGTCATTAAAGAGTTCTAATTACAGTGATGGGAAATACGCACTTTCAGGCTTCTTATTTCCTGCCGTTGCCATGGTGAAAGCCGTTATCTGAGTTCCCTTGATGAGGGCTTCTTTCATGCTCGTGCATTGATCTGAATCTGAGTTTAGGATTGATATCACCTGTTCTGAAACCGAAAACGCTGAGTATACCAGAGTGAGGTCGAACTACTCAGAGTAGCAGCTTTCTACTCAGGGTAGATCTGCCATTCTTTCTGAAACGGGGCTCAGGTCTCTGTATCAACCCACATAATCAACAAAAGCAAATTAATCAAAACAAATTAGTCCATAAATTAAGTTATGTGAAAATAGTTGGAGTTACAGGGGGAATAAGTATTGAAGACGGCCACTAAAATTGATTACATACATAGTTGGGCCTCCCTACTGAAGCTGCTACCCCCGCGACCCGACCCCGGATAAGCGGAAGACAACGGACGGACGGACGGACATAGTTGAAAACCCATTGTCTGTAATTAGAACTTCAAGATGTCTCGTGTTCAGAGACACTAATCTCATATGTCGCTCAACTGTGATTTACTAAGCTGCAAACGTCTGCCAGGCTCTGGGGCCTTCTTCTATGCACTCTGATTGTTCCCCCTTTTCCTGGGTTTTTAATCAGATACAAGTCAGTTGATTGACTTGGCATTTTTAACACCTTAGATCCAAAAGTTTGGTGCATGAAGAGGGTCAACGAACTGGTAGACGACAACTTGAACAACACTTGAAGTATAAGGAGCAGACTTTATTAACAGGCCGACGTGTTTCGGCTTGTGGCCTTCTTCAGTTCTAATGACCCTGAAGAAGGCCACAAGCGTTGGTCTGTTAATGTTAACAGCTTTACAGAATCCAACCTTGTGTGATCTTCAGATTCTTATCAGAAATATCGTGGTTTGTTTCTCTGTCTGCCTCTACAGCAGGGATCACCAACCTTTTTGAAACTGAGAGCTACTTCATCGGTACTGTGTCATACGAAGGGCTACCAGTACTGACCTTTGAACTAAAAGAGTCCAAGCTCACCTTAACTTTACGTAATATAAATGTGTTTTCAATGCGTTTGTCATTTTTAAATCTGTGTAAATACAAGTATAATTAAAAAGGAAGAGCAACTGAATAAAATAGCATTTTAAATTCAGCTCACTGGAGGGTTGTGCTATTTTTTAGAATGGGCTTGTGGTCCTTGGGGGCTACCTGATGACCCTATGATGTTCCTTCCTCCAACCCTCACTGTAATTGTTTTTTTTATTACAATTTTTTTGGGGGGGGGATGGCTGTACCATTTCTCCACAAAACATCTAGTGTTTGATTTGGCCTCAGCTGAGCAGACTACTAGAATCTCCCCAGGATTTTGCTGGCTTGTCAAAATGTTCTTCAGCAGACCTTTAACAAGCTTCAACCCCCTTTTTCTTCAGTGGTTTTCTTCAGAGTCCTTTATAGAGGACATTGTGTTTGAATATTAACTTTTCTTTTTATAGACCAACTCCATACAACTTCACCCAATGATTCCAGGTCTTACTGAAGGTCCCAGCAAGTGACCTTTGGCTTTCCTTATTTATTCTTTAATTATCTGACATCTAGGGAGGAGGATCTGGTTCATGACAAAATAATGTTTTTTCTCTAGAAATCTATAATAGCCCCACTGAGGTTAATTGTAACATCCAGAAGTTTAAAAATCTTATTCTATAGAAAATGCCATCAGAAAGGTTGCAGACATTTTAGAGCAGCTCTTGGCTTTCACCCAGTTATTGGTAACCATTTTATTGACCATCACTTCAAAAAACCTGATCTCAGGTTTCTTCTTGGCTCACTGTCTGTTGCACCACCTGTTCTTCATGTTTTCAAAACATAATCCCTCTATCATTACACTTCGTTACACATACATTCATGTATGGAGTGTGTGTATGTGTTTTGATTTCCCTTCATGCCTGGTGTGTAATTTGATTTCATATCTATTTTGGAAATTTTTACTGGGGAAAAACATTGATGTGTTCCAATACTTCTTTACCCCCCACTGTAGATCAAATAAATAGGTAGACTAATTTTGTGAGCTTCTGATGAGTTAGCATATACGTTTGATGGACAGCAATACATCCATGAGGATGAAGTTTTTTTTTTTTTATTATTTATGGTCATTTGAAACTGTTTTTAAACTGTACCTCTTCAATAAGGACTTGTTTCATGAATTCATCTGTGGCAAAGATGCTTTGCTTTGTATGGTTAGCCAAAGTATTTCTGCCAACCGTCTTTATATCACACACACACAGTCATTCGTACACATGAAAAATGTTTTATCAAAGGGTTTTTATGTCCCCTGTGTCCTTATTGGTGATATTTAATACAAATAAAATGAATAAAAGCCAAAAAATGTACTTTTGCTTTTTTTTTGGTCGCTATTTTTCCCCCCCTCGCCATTTCTGTTTGTCCTTTTATTACAATACCAGCTGCATCTGCTGAATGCCTGAAATGTCCTGAAGCAATTACAAGCAGTTGTGGAGTACGCTCCTTTTTAAAAGCCGCACTTCAATGAAGCAGCAAAATCTAAGGGACCTGCTTGAATATCTCAGGCAGCGTAGACTTTACTGTACAAATCTCTGAAGAAAAGAATGAAGAAAGACTCCAAGCAATGAAAAGGGAATCTCAATGGCCATCGCTCTAACAGACAGGCTTAAAGGAACGCTCTACAGCTGTAAGATATGAGGGGACTTAAAAAAAAAAAAAAAGATTGTGTGTGACAGTACATAAGTATTTCTATCTCGTTGAAAATGATCTTTTAAACCATTTAAATATATTTCCATTTGGCAGTGACAGTAAAGTATGGAAGTATTTAGAAAATCAATTACATCAGCATGAGTTTGTGGTTGCGAATGTTTGTGTTTGCTTGTGTGTGGGATGCAGACTCTCTGTTTACCCCTTAGGGAGGACCTGTGCATGCTTCTCCTTTCTGGACTCACTCAATTAGTGTTGGCGATGTTCTGACTGGCTGAGTAGCGCACACACAGGATTAGAGTACAGCAGGCCTGCTTCTAACTTGCTGTAATTGATATGACAGAAGGTCAACGCATCAACAAACACACCTCTGATTAACAGAGCTTTAAAAAATACGCAAAAAGATCACCTAATAGCCAGAATGAATGTTTGTTCAGCTGATGATCAAGCCTTTGCCTGATGTAACATTTGCATTGCTACTATTATCTTGTCTGGAATTCTATAAAAAGTAATTCACTGGTTTGCAGTCAGAAAATGAATCATCAAGTAGCACGTAGTAAACAACACAAAGACACGTCTTAGATTCTAGGGAAAATGAGGGTCATTCTTCATGACTAAGGGAAATATTGAAAGGTGTTGCTAAAAACGCTATTAGTCAGTGAGATTAAAGATGATTCAAAGATGTTTTAGTGTCAATTTTATCTGTCTTTGCATAAGAACGCAGAGGATATCAAATGCAGAACAAGTCAAGCTGAACAAAGAGAGCGGACCTTCTGGTGAGACTCAATCAGAGACTGGCGCTGGAACGCAAATAACACAGACTGACCTGTAATCTGAATGAGTAAGTGGCTGATGGTAATATGTCTCCCAAGTACGCTAGCTACTTACACAGATTGCAGTTGTTTTTAAAAAATATATTTTCTTGTGCCCTTAAGGGCTCAGGTTTTTATGTTGGTTTTGCATTTTGATAAATTTCTGTATTGTCTTATGTTCTGTTGTCTGGCTTGATCAGGCCACTGTTTGTGGTGTGTGATCCCTTTACAGGGATCATTTGTTCAGCCATTTCATTCAGTTTTTTCTCTGGGTCTCAGCTTCCTGCTCCTTTCACAGCTTTCTCCCCATCAGTCAGTCACTACACCATCTCTCAGCGTACACCCCTTAGTTTCTTCAACTGCTCGTCAGATCTCTTATTTATGCTGCAATTGGGCTTTAACTGTTGTCACCAGCTGGTTCCTTCATTTATCTTAGATTTATTGAAGGTTTTTTATTTTTTTTTAGGAATAGCTTCGCTCCTTTTTGGGTCCTTTATCATCATTACCTGACACATCTACAGTTAAGCCTAGAATGATTAATTAAAGTGGAAGATTTGAAGTATTTTTCATTCAACAAAGAAGGTTATTTCTGATTTTAAATGGCAGACATTTTTCAAAAGATAAGACAATGTACAAGAGGTATAATTTATTTAAATAATCACAATAAGCCCTTCTTGGCATTAGATCAAATAAAACATTGTTTTTTTTTCTTTTTTGTCTGTCTCCACTGGTATTTTTAACCATTTGTCCTTGGTGATGAGTTTCGCGTACAGAGAGCCTCCTCATCATCACCCTAATATTTAGCTCCCTCCATAGACATGAATCTTGTTCAGATTCAAGTTGGGACTCTCCGCTGCGAGCTTTGTCTCACTGAGACGTTACCTGACATGCAGGTGAGGTAGAAAAGGTTTATTTAACAAAATGTTTATTTCCTGCTTGTTTACTTACGGTTGTGTTTTCATTGGAATATTGTGGCTGGAGCCCTCAGAATGACTGAGTGTTCATGCAGCGTTGCACCCTTTACTCAGTTGTTTTGATTTGTCGTGGATGGAAATGTGTAGGTGTTAATTTAATATGCCACTGATGACTCGGTTACAAAATGGCATTCTGGCAATTTGCCTAAAGCCAAAGGTCTACAAAACTCATTAAAACCTGTTTTCCCTAAAAAAAAACAAAAAAAAAACAATCTGTTTCCCAAAATCTTCACCACTATTTGTCTTTTTCTCTATATATAGATTTAACAGATACCTGTGTTTTACATGTTTCACTTATTACTGCTTCTCTTATGAGGATGGATGAAAAACTAGCTTTACTTGCACTTATCAATATTAGTTTTATAACCCTACTCTCATCTCATGTTTGTCATTAAAACCCTGCACAGTACACATATAGTGACATTTACAAGTCCTTTCATCCTCTCTGTTACTGTAGAACTCAGCAAGCTTATATTTCCAAGCAGGCCAGAATCAGTGAGGATGTGCTGGATCAATTTGCCATCTGTCACTTTCTTGCTCCTCTCTTTTTCCTCCCTACATTTCTCACTGTCATTGTCTCACTTTGCCTGTCTGAGTAAATCACTCTTGTTGTCTCTTCTAACTGTCCCAGACAAACTTTATTATTGCATTGGATAGCCAAAAGGCTATTGGATTGCTCACTTTGCAGCAAAGGCAGACACACAAGCACCCATCACAGCTTGCAGCCGGTCCCTTCTGGTACACAGCCTTCTTTCTCTTTGGCCTGGAGTTACAGATCTCTCACTCTCTCGCTTGCGCACACACAAATGCCCACTTACTGTAAAATCAAGCTTTTTTTGTAGGTTCTAGGTGTGAAATCCAACACAAACTGGGAGTGCTAAACCAGTCTAAACAAAAAGCCTTCTCTTTGTGTTTTTGTTTAATATACAGTTGCATCTCAATAAATACAAAGATAACTTAAAACACGTTTATTTAATGGATTCAATTCAAGAAGTAAAACTCGTACAAAATATATTCATTACACAGAGTGGTACATTTCAGGCATTTCCATTTGTGATCATAATGGCTTCCAGCAATAAAAACCCAAAAGTGTTAGCCTGTTAAAAGGTCTGTGCAAGTACTTTACAGTGCAGTCGCTGACGTGTGGCATGTTGGAGCAACTTGGCTTGCAGTTCTGTTGATGTGTTACGGAAACCCAGGTTGCTTTAATAGCGACCCTCAGCTCATCTGTGTTGTTGGCTCTGGTGTCTCATCTTTCTCTTGATTATCTGGCATAAAATCTCTAAATTATTTTAGCTTGCTGGCCAATCAAGCAACATGGTCATTAAAGCAGGTATTGGTACCATTGGCAGTACCAATACCTGCAGTGTGGGCAGGTGCAGAGTCCTGCTGGAAAATTAAATCACGTCTCCATAAAGCTTGTCAGCCAAAGGTAAGCATGAGTGTTCTACGATCTCCTCCTAGTAGAAATCTGGGCTTACCTTTGACTTGGTAGTGAATGATGGACCGTGAACTAACACCAGCAGATGACTCTCTCAACACTGATTGTGGAAACCTCACCTTGGACTTCAAGCAGCGGGGATTCTGTTTCTCTCCTCCTTTGCTCCAGACTCTGGGTCCATGATTTCTGAATGAAAGAGGACTTTGGACCACTAAACAACAGTCCAGTCCTTTTCCTGCTCAGCCCATGACGAGGCTTTCTGATGTCTCTGTTCAGGAGTGACTTTATGACAGAAACACAATAATTATAGTCTTAATGTCCACGTCCTTAATGTGTCTGTGTGTAGTGGCTGTTGTACCTTGTGAATCTCCCCAAGTTTTTCTGTGGGCTTACTTAGGAAATACTCATAGCTGCAGTTTGAAAGGATAAGTGTTACTTGTGCAACTTTGTCTACCGCAGGTTTTCTTTACACTTTTTTTTTTCCATTAATATGCTTGAATATGAAGAGCCAGCCTTTTTATCAATGGCCTTTAGTGGCTTAAACCCCTGGTGTATGGTTTCACTGACAGTCTGCTGGACATCTGTCAAGTCAGTAGTCTTCCACATGATCGTGTAGGTCAGATTATGGCGGTTAAATACAATTTAAATTGTCTTAAATAATATTCAGATTTTCCGAGAAAATTTTGGGTTTTGACTAGTTGCAATCCATAATCATCCAAACTGGGAAGAATAAACCCTTGAACTATATCTCACTTTCTGTAATGGATCTGTATAAGTTAAGTTTTTGAAAACAGTTACCGAAATAAAATCACCCTTAAAGATATTGCAATTTATAGAGATGTGTTTTCTCCCATGAACGCCATCTTGATTTGAAACACTGTTGAAATAACGATTTGAGAGGAACTTCACTTTCCTCTGCGTCTGCCTCTAGAAAATATGTCAAAACTGTTTTGTAGTGCCATTGTTAACAAATTTGGACCAGGTAAGGGAGGCTGTGCTTTAAATGTGTGATGGTTTACATCTCTTTACTAACTCAGTGACGTTTGGTGGAATTCTAATTACCAGAGTAATCCCTCAAAGAAAATAAAATCAATTATTAAAACATTATGGTTCTGAAACGGCACCTCTCTCACGTTTTGTAAGATATACATTAAAAAAAATTAAAGGGGCCCAACTCAACCATACTTTATTTTGATACTGGGAAGCAGTTTAACACTTTGGGCTGTTATGTTGCTTAAGTCACTTCCATTGGCCAGACTGTGGGGGCAGGCATCAGTTGTGCCCCTGAAGAAAATTGCATTGTAAGGAAAGTATCAATGTTACTCTCCTCCCCTGTCAGTGCTTTTAATTTGATTTATTGGTCTACATGAGCCCAACAAGGTTGAACAGAGGTTACTTTAACCCAGTGGCAAATAACATATACGCTCTAAAACAAAGTTCTGCTGTTCTCACCTACAAATATCATAATGTGTCATTTTTTTATCTTGCATTTAATTAATTCAATTCAAATTTATTTTAAACAGTTCCAATTCAACACAAATCTCCTCTCAAGGCAAAACCTTCTCTATTTTTGCATTGCAGTAAAAAACAGAAAACAATTATACAGCCCAGCACTGTCCACTTAGGAAACTGTTAACGCAATTAACAAAAGCAATTAAAAAACCTATTTTATTGTTCACTTTCTGTTGTTTGTATTTTAAGTTTTTCATACCCTGACTCCTAATTTTGTTGCACACACTTTTAATTACCCCGTGTTTAATTGTAGGGCACATTTTGAGCCATCGACATCACAAAGAAATTGCAATTTTTAAAATGTCTAATTTCACATATACCCATCAGCTGCATGGATGTCGGATAACCGTTGGGCCTTCAAGCCCGTACTCACAACATCTCTCTTTTAATGATAAAAATTATCATAAAATAACTTGGGCTGTTTCTTCTGCAATCCACTCAGGGTCAGACTCAAATATATACATACAGTACACCCACAAGTATTGGGTTACACGTACCTTAGAGAGTTACACCTCAACCACGTCCTTTTTATAGCTATTAACAAGCTTCTTGTAAAATAAAAGTGACCAATGAATCACAGCATGGTTTACAGGTTTTCTATAGTTTAAAGGTTGGGGCAAATCCTGAATCTTTATAATCTGCTTTCAACTTTCCACGCCCAGATTTGTGGATTGTTGTCATTGTATAACAACCACTTATGTCCAAGTTTCAAACATCAGACAGTAACATTTGAATGACAGGTAAATGAAATATCCCAAGAACCACCAAGGCTCAAGTTGTACCCTGTACATAGCTTGATAGACAGTGTACCTTTCCACAGTAAACCAAAGTCTTTATTAACAAAGGTGGTGACCAAGAAAGCTCAAACTCCAAAATTGCAGCTGGACAAGCCAAATACCTTCTAGAGAAAAGTGTATTATGATCAGAAACAAACAAAATTGCGATTTTTATTCAGGATAAAAAGAAGAATGTTTGGACTTGTGAAAGTGAGGATTTCAAATGTAATAACTGGTGCAGGTGGGGCTGTGTCATTGCTCGTGCTAACAGGCCATCGCACCAAGTGGATGGAATACCCAAGAAGGAAGTCCGGAGGTCTACTGCCAGGCTTTTTGAATTCCCCTCAAATGAACAACCAGTTTCACTAGTTTTCAAAATCCATTTTAAGCTGTTTGTTGTAAAATCATTGCACTCTGAAAACAGAACAGTTCAGATGAGGTTCAAACTTACATTTTTATTTTATTTTCGGCGTATGCCCATGATGAGTGCACATACATCTCATATTTCTTCATTACTAGAAGATATATTTTACAAAATAGTTCTTTGATTTATAGTGTTGATTTCACACACACACAAACACACACACACACACACACACACACACACACACACACACACACACACACACACACACACACACACACACACACACACACACACACACACACACAAATCAAATAGCTGAGATGATGTGGTACTCTAACATCCAATAGCACAAAAACTGAAACACAAGCAGCAAATTTTTGTTTTCTTATTGAACTTTTACATTTATTTCTGTTTGCATTCATCATAATTAAAAGTGTGAATATTTTACTTTCTTTCAGCGTCGCAAATATTCCTCTCATTAATTAGGAAGCACATTGAAGCTTCTGGTTCCCGTTGTGTGAAGCAGTTTCCCATTCCTGCTGTAAAATGGGGTGAAGCAGTGAAGGAACACACATATCTTTGAAGATGCTAAACAGTGTTTAGTTTCCTACAGTATAATTGGTGCAGCTTATCTACAGCTAGACTCTGTAAAAGAGAAAAGTGAAAAATCAACAAATTCTGGTCCCCTGCAGGGCACAGCAGCTCCAGCCTACCTTTGATAGCAATAGTCCAAACATGTGGAGTAGGCAGTTTGCTGGTGCTTTAACAAGTTTCCTCCTAAACTAGATTTTTAGTTATCATCTTAGGAGCTCTAGTGGCAGTCTGCTTATTTACCTTCTGAGTCTGGTTGTCCAGTCTCTCCTGACCTGAATTTGGAGATAATACATCTTCTCAAAAGCCAGCCTGAGGTAGAAGGATTGCTTATTTCACCTTGCCAGTTAGATTTCACCAGCTTCTTAATTACAGAGCGGATTTGCCCCCTTAAGGTTTTCATTAAATATCCCTGCTCTCATCAAATATGATTAATTGTGCTGCCAGGAGAAGATCTCCATGTCCCGCTGTGTGTTTAAGAGAGCCTTTTCCTTCTGGCTTCATGTTATTAGCTTAATCCAGATTGTAATGCTGATGTTAGGTGGTTGGTCAGATTAATCATAACAATTCTTTTTTCATGTAAGTTACAGTCAGATTTCTCTCATCTCTTAAACTGTTTTAAGCAATAATCTCAAGAGTTTAGACTAAGAAGCATGGAGAAAGCTGGCATAAAAGATTTCTTCTAACAACTATAAAAGATTACAAGACAGTCAAGCTCACTGGAAGCTAAATAGAAATAGGTATATATTGGGGAATGGGGAACATTTTTATAAAACCATGAACCACCTACAGTCTGTTTCGCAGTAAGATGCTTTCTGTTTAGCTGGATTCTGGATGTTGGGAGCCATACTTAGGTCTTGGAATAAAACCTAGAATCCTCTTTTTAAGTGAGATTTGCTTAAAGCTTACTTAATGGCATAACGATATTTTGTGACTTTTGATTAGCTATGAAGGCCGACAGAGACACACCAAACAGGTAAACCATTATGCCCACTTGCCTGACAGTGTGGTTTCCATTCTGCAGCCAAACAGCCTCAACCCACTGATCCAGGGACTCTAGTAAATCAAATCCGTTTATTTATATAGCTCCAATTTATAACATATGTAATGTCAAGACACTTTACAAAGTCAATTCAATCAAATCCTACAGATAGATTGGTGAAAAAGGTTTCCTTCTTAGGAAACCTGACAGATTACATCGAGTCTTTGGCGTACAGTAGTCACCTCTCCTGAAGGAGTGATTAGCCACAGTGGACAGTTGCTTGGATTGAGTCGTTGACTTTGCAGCAATCCCTCATATCAAGCATGCATGTAGTGACAGTGGGGAGGAAAACTACCCTTTTCCCTACTGGACCTCTGAAGATGTGTTCTGGGATCTGGGAACAAGTTGTTGGCAACATATCTTTTAAGTCCTGAAAACTGCAATGTGGGACCTCCATGGACTGGACGTTTTGTCCAGCCCATGCCAAATACCTTCAGTTTGAATGAGATCTGGGAATTTAGTTCTTTCCCTGTAATTCTTATGAAGATTGTAGAAGGATAGCTGAGAGGGGTTAGACACACCGTTATTAATCAATGTAAAGAAAAAATTATAAAAAAAATATGTTTTTGACAGTGAAAATCCTGTTTACATTGGGTTTTTTTTAATCTTTTGAGAGATGTTTATCTCACTTCTTGTCAGAAACATATTTTTGGTTTAATGAAAATAATTTCAAATCTAAATCTGCTTGGGCGTGTTAACAATTTTGGGCTTAGCTGTACATGTCAAAATAACGTTTTCATGGATGACAAGGAAAATACCATTGTCAACAGCGTCATATTGTCTCCATCAGCTTGCATCCTTCTCTTAGATGCTTCCCACGTGCATTAATGAGCCTTTGCCCACTCACGACTTTTTCTTTGGCTCATCACTGCTCCTTTGCACCACTTTTGATAGATAATGACCACTAAGTACTAGGAACAGCCCTGTTGTTTCAGAGATGCTCTGATCCAGTCGTCTAACCGTGACAGCAAGGCTCCTGTCAAACTCACTCAAACAATTTTTGCTGACATGTTCTCCTGGTTCCAACACATTAACTTTTAGGGCAAAGTGTTCAGGTGCTGCCTGATATCTGTCACCTACTAACAGGTCCCATGATGAAGAGATAATCAGTGTTATTCCCTCAACCTACATGTGGTCATAAAGTTATGCACGAGCAGTGTATATGACAGCTAGATGCTCCCTCAAATACTAAACATGAAAGGTTTTAGCACAGTCAAATGATTGATTTGGCTAAACACATTTTGCCTTGCTCAGCCCAGCCTTTCTGGCCTTTGGCAGCTCTCACTTCAGGTTCTGTGTTGGTTTGCATCATCCTCGTTGTTGTGAATTACGTTTGTGAATCCTGTCAGCCTCTCGGTGTGTTCCTCTAAAATACCCCTCTGATCCAGTGCTTGACACCAGCGGTGATTCTGATATGACTCGACTTGTTTGCACAGATCTGCAGCTTCACTCTCAGCTACTCCTCTGTCATCTTATAGGTAGAGTGCCTAACGTCTCTGTAATACACATGTGTTCAAAATGTGCTGCTGACCTAACCATTTGCTTAGGTTTATTTTAACATATTCATCTGCCAATTCTCTACTCTCTGATACCGGATTTCTGTGATTAGAACACAAGTTAAATTTAGCCTGGCCTTTTACTGGAAACAGATGGTATGGTATTATGTTGAGGATACTGTTATCCACTGATGACTCCTCCATCCTACCCACTCTACCTTCCTGCTCTTTTCCACCTCCAGTGAGTCAAAATATGAACCATAATGGGCCGCTTTTGTCCTATAAAGAGAATTCGGTGCACTGAGGAACCTAATCCTGCTAGCAGTATATTTTTATTTCTTCCTCCTCATGGCCTCACCATCTTTAACCACTCAAAGATTATTTGCTCCTTCAGTTAGCATGAAATAAATCTGACACTGAACACTCTTATAGATCTTCCTGTTGCTGTTGGTAATGTGTGAATCCCATCTGCACAGACTTCATTTAACGATGTTTCACACACAACAGGATGTGGAGATTGTAAATTTCTAGTGAAGAATCCTGGTGTGACTAAGCCAATTCGCATCCCTTATTTGTTTCCTTTACATCTAATGATTGCCATGTAGAAGTCACATCAATCAATCAATCAATCAATCAATCAATCAATCAATCAATCAATCAATCAATCAATCAATCAATCAATCAATCAATCAATCAATCAATCAATCAATCAATCAATCAATCAATCAATCAATCAATCAATCAGTTTTTTCCAATGAGATTTATATCCAATGTCATATTCTACCACTTTAGCAGACAAACAGACTAAATTTATATCCAGATCAAAATAAATTATCAAATCAAAACAAAAACCCTTCATAATACTTCATTCACATAGATTCAAATTCTGGTACATAAATTGAATTTCAGTCCTGGTTATAATACAATGCACTGGTATTCAGTTTGTCATTCCAGTTGATTTAGCTATCCTTCCATGCAAATTATTCAAACACAAAGTATTTTACTGAAATTGAAACTGACAGATTTATTAAGTAGATTTATTAAAGGGAAACATATTAGCAAATCAATCCAAATAATTGTAGAGGATGAACAAAAAGAAGCTCACCCGTATTGAAGAAACAAGGAAAATAAATATAATATTCTAAACACTAAGATGATAAAACCTATTGAATAAGAAATAACCCTTTTTAATAGTAGATTCTACATCTTTACTCTGGACTGAGAAACTGTTGACAATGTTCTTGAGATGATAAAATTGTAATCTTGGTAGCATTTTACTTTGTGAAGTTTAAATCTGAATTCAACAGGACCTGGTCTGAAGAGTTCTTCATCAGTGATCATAATGTTTTTTTTCGTCTCCGAGGTTCTGCGCTGATGAGTTATTGCAGTTTTTTTCTGACTGAGCCAAAGAAAATTTGATATCTATGTCATGACATCTAAAATACAGTTAAAAAGTGAAACGACTTGTTTGGGGTCATCACGAAACGTACAAACACATAGGTGTGCGTCATCGGCATAGATGTGAATATTGATGCTATGCCTCCTGACATGTACAGGTTTACAAGTTGGGGAACAAAAAATGTATCTTAGTTATAAAATTCTCTGTTATTAAGAATTTCCTATCTGTGAAATCTGAATTGAACCAGTTTAGAGCCAGAGATCTCAAGATCTGTTTGAGTACCTTTTATTAGAATAGGGTGGTCAGCAGATTTAAAGCGTGTGCTGAGGTGTATTAAAATCAATCATATAGGCTTTGTATGCTTCACATAAAGTTATTCAAAATGTTTAGTAGTGCTGTTTCTGCAAATAAAAATTAAATTGATTAGGCTTCTTTACCACTATATCTCAAAAAGAAAAAAAACTCACCACACTAACAGACTGTGGCTGGTGAATTAATTATATGCAGATGATTAGATGCATTGAATCTAAAATCACTGTCTATAACAAAGTAACTCCAAACTAAATTCATGACATTGGCTGGTTTACTGATGTTTGTATCAAATCGCAAATGAATTTGGTGAGCTGATCAACATCAGTATAACCAGTTTTAAATTTGCCACACATTAGATTTCTCACATTAATTAAATAGTTGTTCTTTTGAAACCTTTTTATATGCCAAATTTTATAGCAACCAGAATATAAAAGTGGGCCAACTATGATAAAATGCTTTGAAAATTTGCAGAACTGAGTCTGTGCACCTTTGCTGTCTGAAGACATTAAAACCTGAACTATGAAATCTAAACAAACCGTATATTGCTTTTAAAGCCAATAAGATATTCTAGCCTTTTTCCAAAGCTAGATGTCAATTTGTGATTAAAAATAATTAAACATTTACCCTGTAGTAGCAGAAAAATATCATGAATGGGTTGTTTTCTTTTCAATGTTAAAATTAATGTGGTATCAACCTTTTAGTAGATTAAATGCTGAACAGATTTTATTGAACTGTGCATGTTATGATTTTATTTGGCTGTGCAAAATGAAAACCTTTGACTCATGTCTAAATGCACCACACTGACTGATTACTGAGGAGATGGTTAAATTATTGATTTCTCTGTCATTTGCTTTACAGCCCATGTTTATTCTGTATCAGTCGAACCCTTTACTTTTGGTTTCAGTGTCAGTGCCTGTCTCACAGCTCACTCAGTGTCATGCCAGACGATGGGAGGTACCACTAGAAATAAAAGCAAAAATGTCACGACATTGTTATTTATTTAGTTTGATCAACTGTAAGCAAACTGTGAATTAATTGATTTAAATAATCCACAGTGCTTGGATGCAGGTCAGTCAGGTGCTGCTTCATAAAAGAGACTAGAACTAAAAGTGGAATGTTTACTGATGATTAGGAGATGGAGACCTTCACTTCTCCACTGTTTGAAGCTGGAAGATTTTTTTTTTTGACAAACCAGTTGTTATAAAATATTTTTTTCTGAGTATTTTTTATTTAGACTCCTTCTTGTGTTGGTTTATATAGTTAATAGAGTAGATAAGGAGGTAGGAAAAGAACCCAGGACGCTTCCTCTCATAGCTCTTTTAGCATAGGAACATTGCAAGGTCTCTTAGGGCCACTAAGGAGCTAAAGGGAATCCCACAACCCTTTGTGTGACCCACCTCACGGAAAACAACAAACATGTCCAGAGAGAAGAGAGTGCGCACTTGTATGTAGCACCATTCACACTCTCACATTTTACATGACTTGTTGGTCATCCATGTGGATAAGAGGCCTTTGGCCATCTTCACCTTTGTTGGTGATAGCAAATAAGATCCGATGTGTAACAGCAAAGTTTTAATGGTATAATTAAAATTTAAAACTTTAAATGTAACAAAATCATCGCCAGTATGTCAACTCTGTTCAAGAAGACGATAACAAGCAATTGAACCGGTTACTGTTAGAAGAAAGTCTGTATAAGTTTACATGCCTTTATATGTTGTGGTTTGCGTAATGAGAGCTTCAGCCGTTCGCTACATTTATCTGACTTGAACGGTTTTTAGTTATTTTCCAGAAGGCTGTAAGCCAGATTTGACTCGTGTCATCCATGTGCATTTCCATTACGTAATGACATATGAGTTGAAGACTGTCCGAAATCGGCACAGCAGTCCGAAGCTCCTTTCCTACCCACAATGGTGTTCTTACCGTTGACTTCATGAGAGGTAAAGGGACAGGAGCTAACTATGAATAGACGTTTTTGGATGCAGCCATCGACTGCATGTTAGTGAGGTAGTTTAGCCCTTTGATTAAGGTGTGTAGGTCAAGGGATGCATCTAAATGTTGCAGGACACTGGCCCTCGAGGATTAGAGTTTGAGACTGCTGCTTTTGGAGTAGCTCTGATGGACTTTCCGGCCCGTCTTTGCAAAGTAGCTCAAGCTCAGTCACTTTGGATAGAGAGCATCTATCAGGAGCAAATTTTCAAATCTCGTTGAAATACTCCCCACTTTATTTATGTCAGGTTACTTTGCCTGGGCCATTCTAACACATGAGTACACTTTGATCTGAAGAAGGAGTCTCAAACTCCAGTCCCCGAGGAATGGTGTCCTGCCACTTTTAGATGACCCTGTCCCAATACTCGCACTTCCACTCTTGTGCCCCTCAAATGCGTGTCCCAGCTGAGAGTTTGAGTGCATAGAATGTCACGATTCTCCAAAGTGGTCTTTCGCCCCACCCCCTTTGTGCTTTTGATCCACACTTCAACTCGCCAAAGTGTATTACCCACAATTCATTGCTGCATGTGACGTTTTGAGCAAAAAGGGGAAAATGTGCTAATTATACAAGTCATAAAACAACATATTTTAGTTTTGAGTTTAAAAAGGCCTATATTCTACATTTTAAATTATCCTGCCACCTTAAATAAATGACTGCTCACCAATTTTTATTTCTTAAAACAAATATGGTAGGTATTCTTTTTTACTCGGACAGATGAAATTACTTTAACCTTCCTCTATTTAGAGTTGAAATGTGCACCTCCACCAGGTACACACTTCATAGAGGGGCATAGGGTGTAGTGGGAGCTTAATAATAGCTCCTAGCTCCTGCTCCTTGACCTTTCATGGGGTCAACAGTGTAAATACATTTCCTACTCTATCATGGGTAGGAAAGGAGCCTCGGACTGCTGTGCCAATTTCGAACAGCCTTTAACTCCGACGTCATTATGTGATGGAAACGCACATGGATGGAGCGAGCAAATCCCGGCCTACAGCCTTCCAAAAATGAAATACAAAGTGTGCGATCTCTCCTCTCCAGACATTTTCGTGGATTTCTGTGAGGGAGCTCTGCTGATACGTCATGTCACGCAAAGGATTGTGGGATACCTTAAGGCTTCTCAGCACTGGTAAGGGACGTTGTGGGGTTCCTAGGCAAAACTAGTCACAAGGGGAAGCATACAGGCTACTTTTCCTACCTCCTTCCTTACTGACTGCACTATTCAGACGGCTGCTGACGCTCTCTGCTTTGGCTAAAGAGTCCTGCTCTATAAAGGTATTTGGAATGAGGCTGAGTATTGGGACGGAGCAGATGTGTCCTTGGTCCAACACACCTAAATCAAATTATGAACCTTTTACAACAAGAATAGTGGTCTGATTATTTTAATTGCAATTGCAAAAAGCCAACTCAAAGAAAGAAAATGAACTTATCCCACTGCAGGTGTGTAATGTTTGTGTAGCACTATGAGCACAACATAGCACCCTTTCTCTGTGCATAACCTGTGATGCAGCTGTTCTCAGCCAGTCACATTTTAGCTTCCTGAATCAATAATTCATAAGTACAATTATATTTAAAAAAGCAACAGTGTGTCTTTGAGCAGCTGCTTTTGGAGCACACAGACAATATTTGCCAAGTCCATTACCAACAGCCAACTGCTACCTTTGAGGCAGTGGTGCTCAGTTCCACACAGCCTCACACACCAGATTTAAATCAATGGGTCGTTAACAGACCTCTGCAGAGGCTGGTGTAATGCTGAGGAGGTAAATCCACCATGGAACAGGGCCACGCAGGAAAAATAGAAATCACATCACACTAGCCCGCAAGGGTTGAAATTGGACAGGGTTGCTTTAAGGTTAGTTGTGTTTTATTACAAAAGTTTGCTGTCTAATGATGTGTTGTAAGAAATGTATTTACATAATTAAAAAAAAATTGGTCAAAGGTCCTTTCTCTCATTCAGAGGCGAAATAAAGTTGGGTTTTGCTGTGTGGATTTTGTGTTATTCAGGGATTCGGGGACCTGCTCTGTGTTCAGGTGGTTCAATTAGTTCTCTTGTTCAGCTTCTGGCCAACACCACTCCTTTTATGCTGTAGAGCTGATGAATGCGTTTGTTCTGCTCCCCATCGTTGCATTTCTGCACTGTTCACCTCTGGGTTTCATGTTGCTGATTTGCTGAGCCATTGCAGAGGTTGCTGGTTTCCTTTTGCCGGATCGTTGTGTTTGGCCTGTGTCTTGGTTTCAGATAATTTGTCTTGTTAACCTTAGATTGATGTGTTTGCTGGTCTTCGTGCCACGGTTTTTGTTACGAAACATATTTAGTTGGTTTCATCCCGCCTGGTTTTCACTCTGCATTTGAGTCATTCTGCCAGGAACTGGAAATAGTTGGTAATAGTTTATACAGATAATTTTAAGTTTATGGCCCTCTTAATAACACTTGTGATTTATTTGTGCACTGATAAATATGTTATGAAAATAAAGCAAGTGAGAAAGGTAGTGTGTAAATCTGACACATTTTGAGCACATTCAAGGGCCTTATCACTGGAATGTGGATTATATAAAATTTTAAGCACCATGATGCTGTTGAAGCTGCAGATTAGAGCCCGTTAAAATCAGGAAGTCAGTGGTTGTCATGTCAAATCACGTAAGGATATATTTTGTTTTTTTCACCTTTCTTTTGATACCAGTCAACATAATAATTGAAAGGCTAGTTTCTGAAGCTTTACTCAAACAATTTAATTTACCTGAAGATTAGTCTTTTTTTCCCCTTTTTGTGTTAAAATCAACCAAATAATCTGTGAGCTAATATTTGCGAGTACTTGTATTACAAAAAATCAACTTATTTGACCTGAGCAGAGGCTAGACAGATCCTAGAACAAAATCGGAAATAATTTGCATCTTAATATCAGGATTTAACAGCTTTTACTTTGAAAAGTAATGTAACCAAATTGCCTCCTTGTTTCAAGGCAGCATAACCTGCAGCTCCTTTTGATGGTATTCACCCCTGTTGGCTTTTTACCACAGCAAACCTGCCAAGAGAGGGCCGCCCACCAAGTCTCAGAGACCGGCCAAGGAGGGCATCAATCAGTTAGGCACCAGAGACCAAAGGTCACCCTGAAAGAGTTTCAAGGTCACAGCAGACTGGAGGATCTGTCCATAGGACCACAATAAGATGTACACTCCTTAGCGCTGGGAGAAATAAGTCGTTGTTTGGTCTTAAAAATAAGAAGGCCCTATTTGAGTTTGTCAAAAGGCATGTGAGTGACTTGTAAAGGTATGGATGAATGTGCTCTGGTCAGATGAGACTAAAATTAAACTTTTCAGCCACCAAGGAAAACTCCATGTGTAGTACAAACCCAACATGTCCCATCACACCGAGAATACCATCCCCACAGTGAAACATAGTGGTGGCAGCATCATGCTCCAGGGATGTTTTTTAGCACCAAGGACTGGGAAACTGGTTCAGGTTGAGTAAAAGATAGATGGTATTGAATACAGGGATATTCTTGAGCAGAACCTGTCAGTATGCCTGTGATTTGAGGCTTGGATGAAGGTTCAGCTTCCAGCAGGACAATGACCTGAGGCATACTGCTAAAGCAACACGTGTGTCGGTTAAGAGAAAACATTTAGATGTATTGAAATGGGGGTAGGGTTTCTCTGTTATTTAGTATTTGTTGTTTGCTTCCAAAAATAGAAAGTTATGGGCATATTCTGTAAATTAAATGGCGTAAACTCCCTAACAATCCATTTTAATTCATTTAATTACTGGTTGCCGGGCAGCAAAATATGAAAAATGCCAAGAGGGGTGAATCCTTTTGTAAGGCACTGTATTATTGTTTTTCATTAGAAAACTAACATTTTATAATCACAAAATTGACCTTTAAGCCGAATGAAAGGACAGTTACAAATCAATTAAAAACTTTCTCACTGTTGAAAAGACAGAACATTTATCAAAGGTGACTCACTGAACGTTTCAAGGCAATATCAAATATTTCTTGAAGAAAGCATTGTTTTTGATTTTTAGTCAAATTACTGCTTTTAAAACTAATTTAGCTATCTTCATTTCAACCTGCAGACTGGCTCTTTTTGGTCATTTTAAAGTTGTTTCTCTGCTTTTTCAGATTAGTTTTTAGTAGTTTTTGACAACTTTCTATCTTCATTTTACTGAGATATCTAATTTGTGTTTTTATGTTTCCCTGCTTCAGTTTATCTGAAAAGAGCTCGTATACCAGCTGAAGATTTTGAGTCTTTCCATCATGAACTGCCTACAATTCATGAAAAATGTAGAAAGCATAAAATCAAAAAGGGACCAAAGGGACGTTTGATCAGCTATGGGGAGGGGAAAGGGTGTTTGCTTGATGGTGTGCTCTTGTTGGAGAATATAAATTACACAGAAAATAACAGATGCAGAAGATTAAACAGTCTGATCTGAATATTTTTGAGACAAAGCTTACTGCCCCTGAGCTGGTCCTTTGGTGCTCACTTCTGAAATTCACACAAGATCATCAGTGCACAACAGACCATATTATCCGCCCAAAACCTCACAAAAATTAAATTTGTTGTCATGGCCCCTTTAAGAACATTTACAATCATGCTATGCAGATGATATCAACTTATATTTATTTTAACCCTGCAGACGTTTTGAACTTAAAAATGTTACACTCGTGCGTAGACTCTCTTAAAGGTTTGGTAGCTGAAAACTATCTAACTTGACACATGTAAAACTGAAGACCTCTTATGTTTTCCTGACAGATTTTGGTCTGAGGAAATGGAAACTCTTGTTTGTTCTCTTTACCACATTTGCTAAATAGTTTTGTTTCTGCTTTTTAGATTTTCAATAAATATTGCTCAGTTGGGTCCTATTATGTAGAGATCTGAACTGTAAATAGTTATTTATATTTTGTTTTATAAATATAAATAACTTATAACTTATTATTCAAATCCAGTCTGTATGAAACCTTGTTGCAACATTTGCAAGTTGTTCAGAATGATTCTGCAGGGGCTTCTGACCACGCCCTCTTAAGATGTTACTCTTTAGCTATTCTATGGTTGCACTGTGTCCCCATTAACTTAGACTCTTTAGGTCTAAGGTCTTTAAAGGACTTAGTTTTGACTTGTAGAACATTACATGGACGAGAAACATAAACATGAACAAGCAGTTGCATCTATGCTATTAGCTGTGCAGCAAACAGGTCTGAAAACTAAAGGCAATGAAGCACTGGCCCCAAGTGGCCCCCAGATTGTGGAACTTTGTCCCAGTTTGACCCCCCCTACATTTTTTTCACTTTTGTTGGATCGTCGTGTCTTCTTCTCGTGAAGCCATTTCATTTGACATGTTTTACACATTTTAGTCCTGGGTTAGGAAAAGAGTTTGTTTTTTTCAAAGTAAAAGAATACAAAGGGGGGGGGTGGAAGCCTAACTTTTCCTTTGTGACAAAACTTCAAAGGTAGTGGTGAAATGTTCATGACTTTCAGAGGAATATGAACCAACCTCACGATGATGTGAGAGATGTGTATTTGGTTGATTTCAACACTTCCCTCTACAAGACAATTTGCTCTTGTGCTGTTTATTTGAACAGGTAAATGTTGTTTTTAGTGTAAGTGTGTGTGTTTCTGTATGGTGCGATTTCTGGCTGCAGCAGCTGTCAGGGGACCACCTTAACAACAGCAGGCTCATTTGCTGCTTGATTATCGACGGAGCCCCCTACATTCAGAGTCCAACCATATGACTTTAATGTAGACACACGGTGTTCCGTGTTTATTATAATTATGCCGGGCCGGTATCCTACCATATGGCTTCCACTTGCTCATCATCTTCGATCTGTGTTGATTGTGTGGATATTAACAAACTGATGCAGAGGTGAGGGGCTCGTAGGCCTCACGGCTGACAAAATTCAAGTCTCTGCTAACTCCATGAGTCTCCCTCAGCTTTTGGGTCAAAATCTCCACATTAGAAGAAATATAACACAGTAACATAAATCAGTGAAGTTCTTTTTCTGGGAGTAGTTGCAGAGTTTCAATGGATTCATTCACTGAATAAATTTGTAAAATCAAACAATTGGCCAAAAACACACATTGACTGCAGCTGAAATACAAACGTGTAGATCCTACAGAGATTAACCAGCAATCTGCCAGGATTAATAGATTGGAAATTTATTTTAGCTTTGCTGCAGTGTAACACTGCTGTACTAACATTCTTGGTTGTTTTCCAGAGATTACAAAGATGTGGATGCATTAAAAAAATCTCTGAAAGCACCAGATGTGTTGTCCTCTTGTGAAATCACGTAAAGGTTTAAACTCTAGATTCAACTTGAAATAATAAATTGCCTTTTCATATGAGCTTTATGCATAATAGTCTTAATCCAAGGTACCTCACAATTATCCATTTCATGAATGGAGGCAAAAGCCAATCTTTTCACATGATTTACCCATGATATTGAGTAGCTTCTCATCATATCTGTCAAAAAAGGGAAAACAAAAAAACAGCCTCAAGGATTTAAACCCCAACTGAGAGATGAGAAAATGACACCCACCTGCTCAGACCCTACAGTCCTGCACAGGCACAAAACATACACTCCCCGACATACACATCAATATGCACCCAACTTAAGAAGAGAAGCACTGCAGGCTCTCTGGTGCTTCTGCTTTGATGTCCGTCCATGGATGTATGTGGCCATGCAGTCGTGTGTCCTTTTGATGCGCTGCTGTTAAAGTTAGCTGAGAAACTTGTTTGGTTTCTATTTTATTTCTATGTGACTTGGTGAACAGTTGTAAACCAACTTGGCAAGATTTAGGACATAATTTCTCAACCCTGCCACCTGTTTTTCATTTTAGTTTCTTGTAGGTGGAATTTAATACATTCTAACTGATTCAGCATCATCGCTCCACAATATCTTTTAAGAGAATATTTTGCCATTTCACAGTTCTGCTTTATCGAAATCCAAATCTAAATGGATTTGAGACAAAACACGATTTAGCTAAAGAAGACGCAACTTTAAAAATTTTAGATTATATTTATGTAAATGTTGTGGTGTATTTTTTTGTGACCTACTCCTTACTGGTACCTTTTCACAATTACATTATGCTGATTTTTGTAACCTTTCTGCAAACTATGGTTTTAACTAGAAGATATTGATCAATGAACAAATAATCCACAAAAGCTAGGAAAGGATTTATCATGGTTGAAGCTTTCAAATCTGGAAGTCGTGTAGACTTTTCAGAGCCACTCTGAGCACATCTGTGCAGGTTTTGATCTAAAAGGAGATTAATTAGTTGACTGTAGCTTGTTTTACGCAACCTTTCAAGCTGATTGGCTTTAAATTTAGACATTACAGCTTTTTTTTTCTTTTTTGGTTTAAAACTATCTAAAGAAATGAACTCAATGCTTGAGCTTCTAAAAATTATGATTTGTAAAAATTTTGCGCTTAAAGAGAGATTGCTGTATACTTTCTGCATGTTTAGCCCTGATGAGAAACAATCTCTTTACAAGTACATTTGGTCTATATTTAGTGCGCCACTTTAAATCCAACTCTGCTGTTGCCGTGTAAGAGAAGCGCAGGCTTGCTGAACAACAGAGCTGTATTTTTCAAAGAAGGTCGAGACAAAGGTTCTTCGTTTATTGCTCATAAAAGTATTGTACCCAATATTTAATTATCTCATTGTCCAAATTTGATTAGTGTGCCTAAATAGGACTGAATTAAATCTTTTTGTTGCAGATTCAATAAGGTTTGCAGATCAGCGTAAGCTTTTGCATACCCCTGGTTAAGAAACCTAACCACTGTGACAACCTTGAGCTTTTATAGGCAACCCTTTTATCAACCTCAGTCTCCCAGAACATTATGTGGGTGAGTGGATGTGAAGAAATGAAGCGAGCACTTGCTCACCTTCACAATTTTGAACGTTGATGGTTCAATTCAAGATTTTTGCCTTATGATTATGGTATTTTATCTGTAGACGAGCCAACATCTCTCCTTTTTATACCATTAAAAACAGAAAATAATGTTTATTCTTACTGGCTCCATCTTATTGCACATCAGGAAGAATCAGAAAGTGGAATGGGTAGAAGGAATGGCAAAATATTGCGGGTAAATAATTTTATTTAACATGTCAAAGGAATTATCGAAAGAGACTTGTTTGAGGTACGAATCTGTTTGAGGTATGAATCTGATTTTTAAAAAAAAATTTGTACACGCATTACGAGAGCCTGGATGACCAAAATTAGAGCTAGACTCAACCACTCTAAAGAGCCGCAATCTAACTGAACACCCTTTCATTTTATGGTCCTTGTAATGTCTGTGCTTAAGAGAGAAAAAACACATCCAAGTAGTTTCCCCCACATGTGAGCACATACTGACGCATCAAGCATGCAACACACAAGCTGTTATAACTCATGAATATAGAAAGTCAAATGTTTGCAAGGCAAGGTGGTGATTATTACTTTTTTTTTTAAACGAGGGTTTATTCTAAGCATGGCTGAAGCCGTTGTGAAGACTGATTGCTGACTGAATACAGTGCCGTCATTTAGTGTGTGTGATTGTCCCACTTGTCTGAATGTTGGATGTCAAAAATAATCCAGAGTGAAAATGTTCATAAGGTCTCAATTTTGCTCCTGATTTTTATCTACCTGCTGCTTCCCTTCATCAATGTCCTCGTGAAGAGGGCATGCTTAACTGAAGAAGCGCTATCTCTGTTTGAAGGACGCCGTTCATGTTCGCTTTCGGCCGAGAAGAGTCCTTATTAGAGAGTTGTTTGATGAATAAAAGGAACATCAGTTTTACTGAATGTTAAACTGTAGTGTTTTTGTTAAACCATATTAATTTACATGAATTAAACCCTGCCTGAAGAAAGAAGCTCTCCAACCTGTAAGGTGCTGTTCAGTTATTATTGGTCTGAACTAATATCAAAGTCGCATCTGTATTTTTTGCTAAGTCGTGCTGCACAACATCTTCCACGGAAGATGCGCTTCTTCTGAGAGAAAAAGCACTTCTCCTCGGCTAGTTTGTTTCCTCCTCACAGAGTTGCATCTTATCCAAAGTTTATCAGCCTCCCAGGGGCTCAAAGAAAGGGGCTTTGGGGCCTTCCTTTAAGTCAAGCAGAAAATCCTGGTAAGAGATATCTCGGATGAATTGATTCTTGTGCCCCTGAAACGGAGCCATTTAAACTTTGTCCCTGTTAGAGGCTACTGTTACAGAAGTACAAATAAAACCAGAACACGTTTTAACCTGGACATTCATAAGCTCTTTGCCTGGTAGTCTTAATAACTGTGGACCATTCGGGATAAAAATAATTCAAAACAGCTGGATTGTTGCCAAGGGATTAAAAAAAAACCATTAGAAATACTCAGGCTTTTGTCGTTTATTCATACCTTCATTGGGAGTAACTCATGCATACTCATCAATTCATCGGGTTGTATTTTTTTTATTATATTTAACAGACAGTAACTTCATTTCATACATGGTAGTAAAACCCATTTCTATAGTAAGGATTTTTAGATGAATGAGTTACTCTTTTGGTACTGGTCAGGAGTTAAACAACCAGATGTTTTAAATGTTTTGTGTGAACAGAATGCATTTTCTTTTCCGTAATTTAAAATATTTGTTTTATTTTTAATGTTCAGACAAACAGTTTTATATTTCCCCTTTTGTCCTTAGCATGTAGAGACCCTTCCCCGTTGTTGGGAAAATTTAATGAAAATGAAGTAGAAAACTATCCACCTGTTAGATTTATGTTTTAATCTTTTACTTTACCAAAATGGTTCTTATGATTCTGTAGATTAGGGTGATGGCAAGGAGCTCCTCCAACTTCTCAGACTCAGAGCTCATCACGGAAGATAAACCTTAAAAATATCAGTGGAAACATGCAAGGAGCTGATTAGCGATTACTGCTATAATGTCAGGAAAAACTTTACCATTAACTATAGTGAATAAAAACCTATGTAAATAAAAAACGATAACAGTATTTTTTAGGATCTTCTCATTTCTTTACAGAACCAAACTTAGTTGAATGAGAATTTAACATCTAAATGTGCCAAGGGTATAAATAACCTTAGGCTTAACGTGAACATCTAAATGTAATTTTTTTGATTAATTACTGTTATTAAGTAGATTTCCCAATAGTAACTGTACTTTTTGCACCTCTGCCGGTTTCTCCCAAAAAATACAGATATCGCTGTAGTTTTTAAATCTCCACTGCATAGTCTCAAGGCTTGAATTTGAATAATAGTAGATTTGTGTAATATAGATTTCAATGCTTTGAGCTACATTATTATAATCAAACTGATCTTATAAGGACTGCATGGGAGAGGAAGAAGTGAATACCATGGGTTTATGTGCAGAGGGCTAAATTACAGCACAGGGCCAGTGTGATGATTAGCAAATGAGCAGCACTTCTGACAAGAGGCTATACAAATAAACAGTGAACAAGCTAATAAAGTACTATACATGAATGAATAAATAAATCATGACTAAAATAAGAAAACCAGCCAAAATCAGTTTTCACCTTCGATACCAAAAAGCATCCAAACACGTTTCTGCTGCTTTTAATAATTTGGCTTCCCTTTTAAATCTCCAATCCTAACTACAAACAGTGAATGTGCAGCCAAGCTCATTGATAGTGAGCCTTCCCTCATAAATGCACAAAGCAGATTACATTTTTAGTCCAGCTTCACCTTATTTCGTCCCAGTCTTTCAGAGGCTATTTTGCAGTAGTATTGAGAGTCTGAAGCATGTGTCTAGAGAATATTTATTTTGACCTGTTTTATGGCTCCCTCGATGCATTGCAGCTGTGAGCAGTCATGTGTCTCATTGATAATGGGGAGAAAAGTGTGTGTGGGGGGGGGGGGCACTGAGAGGGAGAGAGAGGAGGCAGAGTTGTGGAGGCAGAGACTGAGAGGGTGAGTCATGTCTCTATTTGATAATGATGACCCATTGGTTCAGAAGTGTGTGTCACAATCTCCGTGGCGAGGGGAACCCATTTGATACACTCAGGACATCCCTTTGGTTTCTGTGTGCTTCAATTAAGTTCCTGCTGTTTGTGGCTTTTAAGCGTGTGTCTCCACTAATCTGATGTGTGTCTGCGGGTGACTGGAACAGTGCTTTTGTGTCTCAGCGTGTGTGCAGGTCCGGCCTGGTCATTGTGGATACATTTTTGCATGATTGCAAGGCCTAGCTGCTGCTGATGTATCTAAAGGGGTACATATTTAAAAGTTGGAAAGAGTCTTATCCAGGATAAAGCAATGCTTGTATTTCCTGTAAAGCTCCATCATCTGAAAATCACCTGATATTAAAAAAAATCTTAGTTTAGTGGTATTACTGAGCCTGAGTCATATTCAATAAATTACAGTATTATTTAAAAGTTAATTTATTTCAGTAACTCAATGCACCATGTGAAACGCATATCTATTAACGCAGACTGATGTTTTTAAAGCCTTTATTTCTGTTCCAGCTAATAAAAACAGCATTTAAGATCAGACTATTGCGTCAGACCGATTTAAAAAAAAAAAGCTAAATTTTTCATGCAGAAATGGGGGCTTAATGAAAAGTATGTTTAATAGCGGCTTAATTTTTTTTTTTTCAAAAGTACTTTATCTGACAAACAAGCCTCTTAGAAATGCATATTCTAATTTATTGAAAATGACTGCATATGTACTCAAACCTTTCATATGACCATATAGTTTATTTGACATAAACACAAATTAGTGTATAATAGAGAAGAAGATAGAAAATTATGCATGGTGTTAATTTTTTAAAATAAAATCTAAAAGTGCAGCAATCAATTGTCCTCAGCCCTCTTTACTCTGAAACCTGAAATAAAATCAACTGCAACAATTGCTTTTAGAAGCCACCTAAATGGTAGATACTGAACCTGTGTAATGTTAGTATAAAGCAAGCTGCTCCGTTAATGTCTCATGATGAAGACACTAGCTAGGTCAGGGATAAAGTTATAAGGAACTTTGAAGCAGGATAGGTTTATGAAACAATATCCCAAGCTGTTGAAATCATATGGAGCACCATTTGATACTAAACCTCAGTTTTACCATGAACAAACCATGCTTAAGGTAAAAGATGTCAGGATTACGTTGACAGGTGGCCATGGAAATCCTGGGCTCAGTCCAAATACCCTTATTGAGTAAAGATTCTTTAGCCAAAGCAGAAGTGCGTCAGTGGTCGCCATGATAAGTGCTGTCCGAATAGTGCAGTCAATTTTGCCTAGGAACCTTGCAACATCCCTTACCAGCACTAAGAAGACTTAAGGTATTCCACAATCCTTTGTGTGACATGGTGTATCTGCACAGACTCCTCACAGAAATCAACAAAAATGTCTGGAGAGAAGAGATTGCACACTTTGTTGTTCATTTTTGGAAGCCTGTAGGCCCGCATTCGACTCGCATCATCAATTTGTGTTTCCATCCATGATGTCGGAGTTAAAGGCTGTCTGAATTCAGCACAGCAGTCCGAAGCTCCTTTCCTCCCACGATAGAGTTCTTACTGTTGACCCCATGAAAGGTCAAGGAACAGGAAAAAGGAGTTACAGTATTATTAAGGGTATTTGGATTGAGCCCTGGGAAAAAAAAAATTCAGTTTCTAGTTTGGTAGCTGGACCAAAATTTGGATTATTTTGAGAAGATCTCAAGAGCAGCATGATTAATTGAAGGTTTGATTGTAGCAAAAAGCAAACATGTATAGCATGGGACAAGGAGAACAGAAAATTGAGCGTGGACGAATATAACAAGTAGCAACAAAGGGAAGAAACAAGGAAAAGAACTGACATGGTAACGGAAGGATCAGGTGAGGAACAATGACCAACAGAGCTTAGATGCTGAGGGAGGGTAGAGAATGACATGGGAAGCCTGTGTGTTAATCAGGAGACAGTATGGAGCAGCTGAAGCAGAGGGGAAATGGGGAGGAAGACTTCTTAACACAGAGGAGCCTAAGAAAGACACAAGGAAACACTTACTCAAGGGAAACACAAGGGAATAAACTAGAATACACAGGGGACAGAAAACAGGAATAAACTAAGAAATCAAGCACAAAATAAACCACAAGAGGAGGATGAGAAAAAAGGCACAAATCCTAATACCCAAGGATCATGAGGATCATGACATTTGGAGAATTCTAAAAGCTCCAGTGAGGCAGAGGTTTACATTGAGCCTAAACTTAGACCCAAAGCTACAATGGAAAGGTTTAGATAGATCATAACATATTCATCTGCTATCATTGGGCTAAATCCAACTAAAACTTGAGAGCCGAGAAATGACATTTACAAATTTTGAGCTTTTTTACAAAGAAAAAGTTACAGCTTTCAGTTCTGAAGGTGCATTTAGAGAGATACGTAAGAAGAACAGATGCTATAATAGCAGCACAAGCTGGTTTAACAGAGTAATCAGATGCACTCAAGACATGTGTGAGGAGCTTTAGGAATATTTTCTCCCCACACAAGAACCCCATTTAAATATGTTGCAGTTAGTGGTTGTAACATGAAAACCTGAAAGAGGTAAGAACACTTTAGCAAGCCAACGCGTTAGCCCTCATGTCAACCTTAGCATTATCAAACTCTTGTCAATAACGCACAATATGTCTTACAGTTTGTTTGATTTTTATTTTAGCTGTAAAGCACTTTGGTCATCTCTTGGATGTTGTAAAGTGCAACATAAATTTAGGATTATTTTATTCAATTGATTATATTTGTGTCAAAATTAACCTACTGTATAATAAAAAGAGAGGTCAATGTAATTCTGAAATTAACAGTTTAACTTTGACCAAAAAAAGCTATAAGTAAGATTAATCTATCATTAACATGCTAGCGATCGTATTGTTGAATTTGCTAAGAAAACTGGCAGGTGTTTGAACTTTGCAGCAAGTGTTCTATAGGAAGAGAGTTGCTTTAGGAAAAGAGGTGTTCCTGAGTTCGCTGGTGGATTTATTTTTTATTTTTAGTGAGCTCCATCGTGGCCTGAGGGATTAAGTTCAAACAGCACATGTCCTGGGTGAGACGGGTTGAAGATGATCACGCCTCCATGCTGCTCGGCCCTGTTGGAGTACAGCTGATCAAAGAAGAGCTGTTTGCAGCTAATGATCCTTTCAGTAGAGCGAAGGATAGGTTGCAGCCTCTGCTCGTCCTGTTGCACTGTAGTAGACAGTGATGGAGGATGTGACAATGAACTCCATGACAGCTCTGCAGAACCTGATCAACAGCGCCTTCGGCAGGTGGAGCTGCTTTGGCCCATAGAGCTTATGCTGTTACATTTAAAATCAGTAAAGGGAGTGGCGCTAAAGGATTTCAGTGACTTTTTTTCTCAAATGTGTCTCTGCAAAAAACTAAAATAATGTAAGAAAACAGTTTATCTGGAATTGGTTGTTTTTGTTGTGCCGGTTGTGGTAACATTTCAGTGCTGGAAGTTTTGTAACAACCAACTCTGCTGTGCCAATGACTAATTTCCGACTGACTGTAAAACAAAATGCACAGTTCCCACTAAGACTTACTGTGTGGGAATTTGCTTCCCTTAAAGCTTCTGTAGTGGTCAATAATCTGTTAATCCACATTAATGTACCTAAATGATCAATATCATCATATTAAACAATTTATCAAAATTCTGTGTGGAGGATAAATAGGTTCCTCCTCAGTGAGTCAGTAGATTTCTTAGATCAAGATTTATTTACCATTATATTGATTATCAATCACACCAAAGTCCATTTCCTAATGATTTTATTAAGCAAATGAAAATCAAACGGCAAGATAAAACAATTATGCTATAATTCTACAGACTCCTAATCCAACTCAGAGGGGAGGTTTTATGAAAAAGAAATTCAGTGCTTACTGTATTATTGAAGTGTATTAAGGATTTATCTTTTATCAAAAGTTTATAAGAATTTTTAGAGTTTAAAGGAAGAGTTCCACAGCCTAGACTTCAGTTTTAAGAGAGGAGAAAGGAGGGAGGATTGAGAGGTTTTTAAACCACCTTTGACAAATTTGCCTGGACCTTGAAACCACCTTGATAAAGCGTGAACAAAAGGGCTACTTTGTTAGAAGATAAAGGTTCTTGGTTCAGCCATGGAGCAGACTTTAACTCCAATTCATTTGGCTCTCACAGTCAAGTTTCTCCACTCAGTTGATATCCCAGTAGAGCAACTGCTGTTCTGCTCATAAAGGTCAGTCAGACTTCAAAGTAGTTGCTAGTTTTAAATAAATGGGGCCCAACTCCACAGTATGAGAAATATCCCCTTAGCATGATGCCTGAACCACAGTGCTTCATAGTGTCGAATGGGTTGAATTTAGTGTTGGTGGTTCTCTGACCACTTAAAGCAACTCCTAAATCTTGCTTTCATCAGTGCATAAATTATTGTGCGTTTGCTTTTTCTTGGTTGCTTTACACATGACATCTTCTAACCGGTGCAGTACTTGAAGGTAACTTTGAACCTTTGATCACCCTGAAACTGATCACTGGCTGAGTCGTTGCCTCTGTGGCTGTTCTTTGATCCATTTAAATGTTAGCGTTCTGCTTTCTCGTTCTGCTTTCTTCCACGTCTTTTAGGTTTTGGTTTCCAATTTTAAGCATTGAAGAATTGGCACTGAATCACCAGCATACATGTTTTGACAGTTTACTCAGTCCTCCATCACTCTACTAGTTATTTGCCATGTCCACACGTACTGATCTTCTTGTTCTGCCCAAACACGACTGCATCTGTTTGTTTTTTTCTTTACCCCACGGTTCAGGATTTCTGTGAAGGTCCCTCAGCCTTTGCTGTAAGTCTCATAGCAGAATTATGCCTGTTTTGAATGCAGCACCTCCTTATCACATGATTATTAATGCTACCCAGTCCTGGTTATTGGTGATTTTGCTTGTGCCCAATTATTTCTCCCAGTTCTTTGAATCTTTTGATTATTTGTTCTGCGGATCACACAAGCCTCAGCATTTTTTTTTTCTGGAACGCTTGAAATTGTTGTGCAATTTATGTTTGTGTACCAGCTTTTTTGGCAAATTGCTGAATCTTTGCCCATCTCAATTTCCCAAGAGCTGCTGAATCCAAGATGCTCTTTTTACGGCAGATCATCTTACTGACCCGTTTCCAGTTTCTCTGATCATTTACAACATGTTCCTCCAGCTGTTCCTTCATCTTTTGTCAACCCTCTTGCCAGTATTTTTTTTAAATCACTGATGCCACCATTGTCAAGATCAGATTGCAAAACGTCTAAATTTTGAACACCTGACATTGTTCTCAGAGCATTGCTTTATTTATTCTCTAATAAAATGTAACTCAAATTTATAATCCTTATTGTGGAGTTATAAAGGTTATTTTTTTAAGTGCTTACCCACAATAACCCTATTGTTAGACACAAAGTAAAAAAAAATAGTGGCACCTTTTTGTTGCAGACCTGGTCATCAAGCAACTTGCTTTTAATAGAATCCATTATTACTATGCACAGGATTTATATACCCAAACACAGATGTGAAGAGCTTGCTTTGTTTTAGTTTTTCTGTTGAGTTCTTTAAGTGATTGTTTGTTTGAATAGTTTGCAGCTTAAACACCCTGCAATATAAAGTCATTATCTTCCCATTATGTAATTGCTGGAACATTAGAGTTCAATAAGGAGCAAATTGAATGGAACCATTTTAATCTCAGAGAATTTCACACATGTCTGATAAACAATATCGTCTCAGGGATAGGTAAAAATAAGAAGACAAACTGTCATAATTCCATAAGAATTTATGTCTAAAGTATTTATATCCTTTGAATGTTGCTCCACTTTGCCTGTTTGTAACCACAAACCTCAATTTTATTAGGGTTTCTATGTGAGCAACAAGAAGGCATTGAGTAGTGGAAGAAAAAAAAGTCAAATGGTTTAAAAGAATGTTATAATCATATATTTAACAACCTTCTAAAGCCAGTCAGATTAGATGGAGAGAGTCTGTGAACAGAGATTTTTATTTTGTTTATAAAAAGATGGTTTTCTTTGTTGAATTCAGACAATACTTTGTGTTGATATCAAGCCTACCATCCTAGCCCTGGCAGTGTTTTCAGTTTCGTTGTCCTGTCTCAAATCTTCTGAAGCCTCTAAAATGTTTTCTACTGAACTGTCTTATAACTGGGCTCCATCCATACATCTTCTGGTCAACTGACCAGCTTCCTTTTCCTTGATGAAGAAAGGCATCTTCACAGCATAATGTTGTCTCCACTATGTTTCCATATGGGGATGTGGTGTGTTCCCGATATATTTCTGCCATACATAATATTTTCCACATAAGCCAAAAAGTTCACGCTTCATCTCATCTGATGAAAGCGCCTTCTTCCACATGATTGCTGTGGCCACTATATAGCTTGAGGCAAACCACAAACAACACTGTGCTTGATCACTGTATTTTAAAATTTTCCCCACTTCCATAAAGGCCAGATTGGTGCAGTACTCGACTAATGGCCGTCATGTCAACTGGTCCTTCCATGTGGGCTGTGGCTCCTCCACAGTTATCGTGGACTTCTTGACTGCATTGGGATTGTACCATGCTCCCGGGCCCCTGTCTATCAGTTTAGGTGGATGATGTTAAGGAAAATACAATACAAGCTTTTAATAGTTCATGCAAGAAAACGATTGCAGCAGTTGGAACACAACAACTTACAAATCCAAATAAGGTTAGCTGTGGGTGCGAGGTTGCAGGTCAATTCTGAGGAATGTTGTTGCACCCAAAGTAGAGACTCAAACTACGCCTCGATGGCCTTGTGGTCAGTTCCTTTATTTTTATTGGACCACAGCTGCACAGGGACAGTGAGGCATAAATCATTAAGAAAGAAGGGGAGTCATCTGGAATCGGATAAGCCTGGAACAACCACATGGGTGTTTGTACAAATCAGAGCTGACCACACCCCAACTGCAGGGTCTAGATGGTGACATCACAAGTATTGTAAACGTTGGCGTACAGGTTAAGTTAGACATCCTCGCCGCCCCAGACAGAAATATCTGGTTCGTCTGTTGGTGGAAGTTAATAAGGTCCATGTATACATGCTTTGTACCATTCAACTCTTTTAATACACTTGGCTTTAAACTTTAATCCTTGCTTTAATCCTTGTCTGTGTGATTTATTAATGGTAACGTTCTCTTCACTGGCTTCCCGTCTCTGTCCGGATCATCTACAAAATCTCTCTGCTTACTTTCCAGTGCCTGCATGGTAATGCGCCATCTTATTTAAAAGATCTTCTCACCCTTTACTGTTCCTCACGCACTCGCCGCTCTTCCAACACTGACCTTTTACACATTCCCAAAACTCGAACCCTCACCATGGGAGGCGCGGGATCGAGTCAAAACAGGCCTTAAAACCTTCCTTTTTACACAATGTTTTTAATGGTCTCCTTTTAAATACTTTGATTTGTTTTTAGTTTTCTTGCATGTAATTCTCTTAAAACCTTTACTTGTGTATTTTAATTATATTTTAATGTCCTTCTTCTTATTTCATTATCTGTTTTCTATTAACTGTGGTACTTTGAGATTTCTTGGAAATATAAAGTGTATTACAAATAAAATCTATTATTATTGTTGTTGTTATTGTTATTATTATTATCATTACTGTTATTATTCAAATCTATTACATGTGTCCTTACGTTCCAGAATAAAGGAACAAGCAGTTAGGTGAGATCTTTCCCTAACAATGGCCATGACTTTAAAGGTCTGCAGACTTTTTCAATTTTCAGGTGATGGATTGAACAATGCTCTGAGAGATGTTCAAAGGTCGGAACATTGTTTTGTAACAAAAACTTCCCTGACCTGTCTCGGTGTTATGAGGCCTTCACAGAGCAGCTCTTTTTTATAAGCAGGTGACTTTTGAAGGCAATTCCTTGCACTGGATTTGATTTTGGGTTATTCAAGTAAAGGGAGCTGAATACAACTGTCTGTCTCAGCTTTTAGATTTTGATCATAAAACTACATATCGTCATCCTTTTACTCTTTTACTTTATACTTTACTTTATATGACAAATAACTTCACAATAGAACACACTGAAGTTTGGGGTTGAAACGTTACTAAACTTAAAAAAAATTCTAAGGGTATAATTACTTTTACGAGGCACTTTAAAATCAAAAGAGTAAATACTGTCCAAGAAAAGTTTGTTAAGACAAGAGTGTATTTTCTGAACAGAACAGCAAATGGGCTTTCATTCACTTCTTTCTGAAAACGTTTAAACACCTATCCAGGACTACTAGATAGGTGTTTAAACGTTTTCAGAAAGAACTGAACGAAAGTCCGGTTGCCTCCGATTTAAGCCTGTCTGCTGTTGCGATCACCCGGATAACTGAGAATTTGCACAGGCATTTCTGAACAGAAGATTTTTTTTTTTACCTTCTGTATTTTGGATTTTGCCGCTCAGCATTCCCTGCGACAGTCTCATGGCAGCAGCTCATAAAAAAAAAAAAAAAAGATTGCCCTCAGCAGTTAGTGCTTTAACACACTTGTTGAAAGTGTCATACCTCCTCCAGTCCTCATGATCTGCCACATAATCTGTAACTATCTATCTGGCCCTTATATCAGCAGCTGGGAATCTAGGCAGGGAGTGCCATTGAGTCCTCAATGACTCCTACATACAGTATTTCAATGCGTCCCCTCAACGCAGGTTCAATAGACCCGACAGCCGACTTCATTTTTCCTCACCCACTCCTCCTCCTCCCTCCACTCCTCCTTCCCTTTATCTATACCTTTCAGGGTCAGCTGGCTAGACAGACAATTAGACGGCCCTTCTCGGAGACACAGACTCAGTGCACATATATGCGTGGGTGTAAATGTGCCACCGTCGGTGTGTGACGAGGCAGCAGAAGGACACCATTACTTGTAGACTTTTCTAGGCTCATAATCAAGACGATCTGAACCATGGCTGCATATCTGCAAAGTGATTCACACGCTACCTTTCGCAGGAGACAATGAAGGGGTGGTGACAGGGGAGATTGGGGGGGGAAAGCTGACAGTGAGGATATTAATATGCTCGATGCGCTACTGATGCTGTTGCTCATTGTATGTAAACATGCACACATCGAGGTAGGAGCGGCAATAATTTCTGTCATTTCCAGTTTTTTACCCACCTCTCTAATCTCATTTTAGGGAGGAGAAATGATGATGGAGAAATGATGATGATGATGTCGGCAGCAACTGGTAAAGTAAACTCAGAAAAATCATCACCTCTGTATTTCTGAAACAATTCAGCCAAACAAATGAGTGTGGGACGTTATTAAAGTGTATGTGAGATGGAGGATTGATGGATTTTACACTCCTGGGAGAATTGACAATTATCCGTCGGATAAAATTGAAATTGGGTTGTTGAAATGCTGGGGACCTTTGTGCTCGGAAACCCAGATGAAAACATTGCGATAATTCACATGAGTTCTTCTTACCCTCTGTGCTTCATCAATCCAAAGATTTAATAGGGATAGTCTCAGTACAGCTCCTCTGAAGAACTGCCGGATAAGGGATAACATTGGGAGGAGGAGGGAAAATAAAAGGGGAGACAGATGCAGCGGAGGGCTAGGAGCAAATTTGTCCCCAAATCTGCAAACCATAAGCAAATTATGGATACGCAATTTCTTCCTTCCTTCCTTGCCAGTAGCTGGTGATGCAGCTCAGATTGTGATCCATTGGTGTGAAAGCTCAACAGAATATGGCCTGGAAACAATTTAGTGGTGAAAAATGTCTAAAAGGTGGCTCTTGATCTGTTTCCTCTTCACTTGCATTATTTCAAGGGCATGCAGGTTTAAGATAGCTACTTACTTGGTAAGTGCCGATAAATCAGAGGCTGTCCCTCAAAGGAGTTCACTTTCCACCAACATGCATACAGGCAAACACTCTCAATCATTGTCACAAATCCAATTGTCTGACGAGGCCAGGGGAAGGAACCTACTTCCTATTCAATGTGTTTCTTTGCTCTCTGTCTCCTCATTGGCTCGGCATGATTAATGGGCTCTCGCTACCTCACAGCCAGCTGTGTGTGTCTATTTGCATGTGTACATCCACGATGTGAACCTGTGCACCGATGCTCCATAAAATCAAATGATACTTTATGTGCATTTAGTTTCAGGAGCAGTTCATTTTATATTTAATTCAAGACGTAGAAAGAAAATGGGGTCAGTGCAGTTAGCATAATGGGCTCAGATGAGAGGTGTGGTCAGACCAGAATCTGGGTTTTAAATCACACATGCACAAGTACAGGTACATCTAAAAAATATATATATATTGCAATTTTTTGCCAGTCATCTCAGAAAGGCAAAGCAAGCTTATTTATTTTTAAAGCCCTTTTCATTAACAAGATGATTGAAAGTGCTGGAAGTGAAAACTCACTATATAGAATCATTACACATAGAGGGATATATTCCAAGTCTTTGTTGCTTGTAATTTTGATGATTATGGCTTACAGATAAATTCAGTGTCCATGAAACTTTTAATACTGTGAAAAGGTTCATATATTGGAAACTTATTGTGGCACACCCTAACAGTTAATCAACTCAAAATACCTTCAAAGGCTTCCTGAGCATTTAAATGGTCTCTTACTGTGGGCCAGTAGGCAACACAATCATGGAGAAGACTGCTGACTAGAAAACAGTCATCGATACCCTTCAGAGGTAGGAACACGTGCACAAGCAACAGGAGGAACCGCAGCCTTGAGAAGCATGTAAAGCAAAATCCATTCAAGAATTTGGGGGGGGGGGGGTCTCACATGGAGTGAGCTGAGGCAAATCTTACACATGGGCCAAACTGGTCCAAAGGCCTGTTTTTGGATGAAAGTAAATTCTCCATTTTGTTTGGAAATCAAGGTCCCAGAGGGAGAGTGATGAGGTGCAGAATCCACGTTGCTTGAAGTCCAGTGTGAAGTTTCCACACTCAGTGATGGTTGGGGGAGCCATGTCATCTGCTGGTGTTGGTCCACTGGGTTTCCTGAAGACCACAGTCAATGGAGTTCTAGAGTCCTTTATGCTTCCCTCTGCAGTTCAGCTGTATGGAGATGCAGATATTATTTTCCAGCAGGACTTGGCACCTGCCGATACTGCCTAAGGTATCAAAAGCTGGTTTAATGACCATGTTGTTACTGTTGTTGATTGGCCTGCAAACTCCCCTGACCTGAACCCCATAGAACAGGGGTCACTGATTAAAAAACAGCGGGGTCCGAATAAAGAAAATCAACAACCAGTAAAGGTCCGGACACATTTGTAATTACAATCCGTTACTTCAAACAGTATTTAACTCTGAAATAAAATGTTTATGCATCCACAAAAAATAACATAAAAATAGAACGTTTTTCTATTTTAAAATCCAAAGTGCTTTTTGAAATAGAGAACCACAATCTTTCACAGTTTGGTATATAGACAATTTCTTGACTTTCACATCTTTTATAAAACACCTGAACTTTTTTTAATTTCTTTTTTATGGCTTAATGATAGAAGTGAGCTTTAGGCTGCCCTGCAAGGATTTTACACCTGGGTTTGATTGGCAACAAAGCCAACCTCAAGCACATATCAAGGTGCTCATTCGTTCTGCGCCTTTAAATCAGCTATTTTCTCCGTATGTATGAGCAAGCGGATATGTTTGGGAACGCTCCGGAGGGCTTTGCCATATTAACAAGAGAAGTTAGCACAGGGGTTAAAGCAAAAATAATGTTTGACTGAAAACATTTTCTCGCCAGCCCATATATCCCCGGGCCGTGGACATCATGCCGCATTAGTTGGCTCACTTGCTTAGAGTGCAAAGTCAACTAAATCTGATACTTTTAAAATATCCATTGAAAATTCCTGTATCTCTGCCACCTTTCAGCTTTAAAGCCTTTGCGTCATCCTGGACAACCTCTCCATCACTTTCCACATCCACATCATCATCTGGGTTACTTTCATCTCTGCAGCATCAAGTTCTTCCTTCACACTGTTGACAAACTGGTCCACAGTCCACTTTATAATCCCAGCTCCCTTTCCTCCCTGTCCTCCAGAAACCCTCCATAAACTCCAGCTAGTACAAAGACAGCAGCTTCATCATTACATCATCTACTTCACTCCTGTACATCAACTCCACTGGCTCCCTGTCACATTCAATATAAACCAATTTTATGATCATACAAGGCAAACACAGCCTTGGAAATGCAAGACACATCACCAACACTATCACGACATAATACATTTTAATTTGACACAGATTGCACATGACAATAATCCGTCTCTGCTTTGCCCGTAATTGTTCACCAATGAATCATTACAGTTTATAAAAAGGCATGATTTAACTTTTTTGAAGTTTAATAAAATTGTTATATTTTAGCCCAGTGACTGGAGAGCTGTACAGGATGAACCCTGTGTCCACGCTCCACTTTAACTTCATAAAAAAACTCTCTGAGAATCGCCTTTCTCTGGCCTCACCCAGGTAGAACCCGTTCTCCAGTCCATGTTGTAGCTGCAGTTTATTTGTTTTATCTTTTTGATGTAGTTTTCTTAACAATCTGTAAGCATCAAAATCCTTGTCATTTTATTTAGTGTCCTGGAGCGCAGCTGCTCATCAGGTGAACACTGCTGCATACCGACAGCAGATACAGCTCTGCCTTCTTTGCTTCAGAACAGCGCAGGGTTTTTTTTTTTTTATTTTTTTTTTTTACTTTTTCCGAATCGAACCCAGTCAAATGAGGGACATTGTTTCACAGTCCGACTCTTGTTCTTCAAGGGTCATGCTAAGTTAGCCTGAGCTAGCGCGTTACTCTTCTTTGTGTTTAAATAAAACATAATAGCGAATCACGAGGAGATTCCTGGTTGGTCGCCGCGTTTATCAGCGAGGGAATAAACGCTGACAGACGACATGGCAACAGGTGGAAATAATTCATTAATGAACTGCCGGAGCAGATTGACGCTTACCGAGGGAAGTTGTTGTCAGCTGCTGAACTTTCTGACCTGCTGGTTTGCATAAATCCAAAGAAAACCTTTGACCACCGCTACTTTCATTCATACCATCTGTGGCCAGTTTAAAATGCTCTCCCAAAGGTTAAAATGATGAACACCGATAAACCACAGACTGGCCATGTCCGCTTTGGAAAGACCCGCCCTGCTCTCATTCTGATTGGCTAATGTCCCGGCTCTGCCAGGTTTGATTGGTTGAGAGCAGCTTCAGATTATAACCTTGAATAAAAAGTCTAGACGAAACTTTTTGCGCTCAATTTCCAAATGACGGAAATCCGTCGCAGCGACGGAGAACTTTAACCCCTGAGTTAGACACTGTCGTTGGACAACATGCAGTAATATATAAATGTTTTAAATGAGGTTGGGTCCGGATTAGGTAGCAGCTGGGTCCGGATCCGGACCGTGGTCCGCTAATCCGTGACGTCTGCCATAGAAAATATCTGGGCTGTTGTCAAGAGGAAGATGGGAGACACCAGAGCCAACATGGCAGATGACCTGAAGGCAGCTATCAAAGCAATCTGGGCTTCCATTACACCTACGCAGTGCCACAGGCTGGTCGCTTTTATGCCACGAAGCAGTAATTCATGCAAGAGGAGGCCCAGCCGAGTATTGAGTGCATAGAAATGGACATTCCTTTCAGATGCCTGGCAAGTGTGCTTAAAACCTCCTTTCTTGATTAAGTGTTATTCAACACTTTATTTATTCTCAACTCTAAGAACTCTGACTGCCAATTTGCCATCCTCCTTTCACCTAAACTTGGCTTGGTGAGCACACCCTGACCTGGGCACTATAAGCGGTTTCGAGCGCGGCTCTTGGAGGGAAAAAGAAAGGAGGTGGCATCTACTTTTACATAAACGAAGGTCAGTTGTTCTGCTGTCCCCGTGTTGCATAAGACATGGGGTCCTGACCTGGAGTTATTTTTCATGGCCTGTAAACCATTTATTCAAGAAGGGATTTCTCCTTGTTTGTTTAGCCTGTCATGGCATGGAAATGGATGACAAGATGGAAGGACACTCCCAGTAGCGGTTTTGGGCAGCCGCCCGGGGTGGCACTTTTTTCAATGACACATAGGGGGCGGCACAAGCAGTAAAAGAAAAAAAAAAAAAAAAATAATAATTTGCACCCCAAAAGTGGTTTCCTATTATCTTTCATATCACTGTGTGAGGAATTGGCGCCCCTTTGTTCCTTTCTTCCTCCTCTGGTGCCAGTCTGAGGAGGAAGAAGTGCCAGGTGCAGGGCTTGGTTGGTAATAGGTGTTTGCATTGAAACATAAAACTCCAAAGGATTGTAGTCCAAACCAGGGCTTTTTGGACATCTTCTAGCTAATAGGCTCAAAAGGTTGATCCATTTCAGGTCTAGGTTGTATTTGAATAGGGTACCAGTAGTTAATATTTGCTTTGATATATATGATAAGCTGCTTGGTTAGTAAAGTTTTATAAACTGTAAAGTAGTTTAAGTGGAGCATAGGAACTAAATGCTGCTTCTCCGTGTTTAGTTCTGGTTCTAGGTATGCAGAGAAGGCTGGAGCCAGAAGACCTTAGTGGTCTGGATGGTTGATACACTGATAACAAGTCTGTGATGTATTTAGGTGCTAAGCCATTCAGTGATTTATAGACTAACAGAAGTATTTTAAAGTCTATTCTCTGAGATACAGGGAGCCAGTGTAAGGACTTTAGAACTGGGGTGATGTGCTCTACTTTCTTAGTCTTAGTGAGGACGCGGGCAGCAGCGTTCTGGATCAGCTGCAGCTGTCTGATCCACTTTTTAGGCAGACCTGTGAAAACACCGTTGCAGTAATTAATTCGACTAAAAATAAACGCATGGATTAATTTTTCCAGATCCTGCTGAGACATTAGTCCTTTAATCCTGGAAATGTTCTTCAGGTGATAGAAAGCCGACCTTGTAATTGTCTTTAGATGCTTTTGGAGGTTCAGGTCTGAGTCCATCACTACTCCCAGATTTCGGGCCTGATCAGTGGTTCCTAGCTGAAGCGACTGAAGCTGTGTGCTAACTTTTCATCTCTCCTCTAGTTGTCCGAAAATTATTACTTCAGTTTTGTTTTTATTCAATTGAAGAAAATGTTGGCACATCCATGCATTGATTTCTTCTAGTTGATACTAAATATTTTAGCATATGAGGCAAACAAAGAAGGGAAACTCAAAAATATTGACAAGCCTGTGTGCAATCAGTGCTTTAAAGTGATTAGAGCATTATGTCTGCGTCATGGATGTTCTGAGTTCAAATCCCGCACATTGCTACCTGGGTCCCTGAGCAAGACCCTCAACCTCAGAATGTGCCACAATGTGGTAGCCCACTGCTCCCTAAGGGATGGGTTAAATGCAGAGGAAAATTTTAATTGCAATGCATGTTGCAATAATGACATAAAGATGATTTATTATTATGAAGCCCCCTCTCCCAACGGGTCCACAGGATACACTGACGTAGACCCGTAGATGTAGCTGGATGTGAGTGGGGAATCAAAGGTGTGTATGCTTATGTTTCATGTGGTGCCTCAAATGATGTTCACACTCCACTTTTCACCCTGTGCTCTGCTATGTGGGTGTAATTAAGATGTTTACTGGGTGTAATTAAGATGTTGAGAAGTTTATATTATAATTGTTGTGAATTTTGAAACCAACTGGCGAGTTGAGGAAAAAATGTCAGTGGCACAATTATGAGTAAAGGAATATGTACACTTTGAGTCATGTAATTAGTAGCATCATCATCCTTTTCATCATTGCAATTAAGATGTCCTCTGCATTTAACCCATCTCTTTTAGGGAGCAGTGGACTGACACTGTCTGGCACCCAGGGAGCATTCTGGGGCTAAGGGTCTTGCTGAGGGACCCAGAGTGGCAGTCTGTGGGATTCAAACTTGGGAATTTGCAGCCTCTCCAGGATGCAAGTATCCTGCCTTAACCACTAGGTCACCATACATTGATTCATTATGGTAATGCTGCAAAATATTGTTTATCATGCAGTATAATACCTGTTATCATAGTCAAGACATTACACTGGAGGTTAGAGGTTATGAAAATACTGATGCTGTCCTCCATGATTTTAAAACATTATGCTGCATTTTGGCTTCCTTTATTTGGTAACCAAAGACATTTTGAAGTGAATATGGACAATTACCTTTGTATCTTAAAACCTTATTTAGACCTTTTCAAAAAACATTTTCCCAGTTTGACGTGATCGAAGCTGAGATCCAACAATTCCTTACCAGGCTATGTGTCAAAGTTTTCATGTGAAATGTCTGTCCTGTCATACCTCTCAAAGTCCTGAAAAACTGCTGTTTTGACAGCAGTGTTGATGCTGTCAATCTGATTAAAGGCGTCACCAAGTAGACTTTTGCTTGCATATTTGGTTCTATCAGGGCATAATTGAACGAAATTTTTATCTTTTCAAAGGATAACTAGTGTGAAAGTGTCACAATATTGTACAAATGAACATTTTTCAGAATGATGGTTCTTAATCCTCAGAGTAAAATCTTATTGTTCATACACATCTCACAATCTGATAAAGCTCAAAGCTTTTATCTGTTTTTTTTCTTCCAAAATCAGAGTAAAATCCTCAGTATTACACAAAATTGTGAAGTTTGCTTTCATGTTATCCTTTTCCTTCCAAATGTGCTGGGCAGAATGGTTTTTATTCCCTGATTTAGTGCGTAATGGCTGACCTTACAAGGTGTCACTGCTGCAATACCCAGAGCTACAGCAAATCCCACTTCTGCCTATTCAGAGCACATTCTGTTAGCAGGGGATTTAACTGAGTATGTCGAACAAAACAATGGAGAGCACATTAGAAAACCTAAATCTAGTTTTTTATTGTACCGTGCCAGCGATTTATGACACTGGTTCTGCCGCTAGAAAACGTTTAAATGCTCTGAGTAGACCCAGAGCTCTGTTCAATGGCTTTTTGTACTTCTAATGAACTTCTGAATGCAGTCACCTTGCCAGGCACTTTCTACATTTATATTTTAAAGGGGGTTTCCAGAACTGCACAGGAGGAAACCTCTTGCTTTGATCAAATTTTATACTTGTGGTAAATGTTTATTCATTTTCTGCATTAAGTAAACACAAGCACAGCAGAGTTCTTCTTTTACCCTCAGGCATTTATGTTTTAAAGCTAATATTAAATAATTTTGTGTAGAAATCAGACTGTCCAGGTCCCAAAAATGATGAGATAGTGACCCAAACAAAACCCTGAAGAAAGTGCATCTCAAAAACTATAATATCATTGGATGCTTACTGTGTTTCATTAATTCAATTAAAAAAAATTATTCAGTTGTATTACAGGGCTAAATGGCTAACAGCTTTTAAATATCCAAACATGTTTCTCAAAAAAATAGAAAAATCCCTTTAAGTGAAATTGAAAAAAATAAATAAAAATAAAACTGATGTTTAATACAGAAATATTGGGTATTGGCTTTTTTTCTCTCCTCTCCTCTTCCCCTATCCCTCCCCCATCTTCCTCCCTGCTTTTAATCAATCTTTTTAGGAGCCTCTTTTTACACATCTTCCAAATTGTAAATTATGGATCTGGTCAGTTGGACTCTCAGTGCAACTGATCAAATTTCCTCAACGAGAAGATGTGACATGTGCAGCTGGACACACAGTAGGAGGAGGATAGTGTTGTCTGACCATTTTGTCAGTCGAGGATATTGAAAATGTGTTCAAAATTGGATTTATGATAACAGGATTTCTGTTTTTTGGAGATGGCGGTTACCTGGAGTATCGATAAATTCTGACATCGGCAGCTGTTTTGGCCCATGTCAAGGGTGCCTGAACTATGTGAGAGATATGTCTGCTACCAACACTCAGACTGAAATGCTGTGTAAGCAGAACTGAAGGCCAGCTGCGATTTCTGAACGTGCTGGCAGGATGGAACGATCTGGGAGAAAGCTGGAAGCTGGACCCTAGCAGAATGACCACAATTTTGGCTTTTTTTGGAATCGCCATTGAAATGTACCAGTGTGACTTTAAGGCAGACAGAAAAATAAGAGTCTGCCTGCCCAAAACAAACGCTGCTATCCAAACTGGCTCCCCTGCGATCTTAATTTTTCCTGGTCATGTAAACTAGACTAAACTGAACAGAGTGCACTGAACTGCCTTATAACGTTCCATCACTATCAAAGACTAATGGATGCAAGAGCTATCTGCCACAGTTCAGAGACACATACACACACACACACACACACACACACACGATAACACTCAGATAAGGTCCGTTCAGAGACCTCAAGCTTTTGCTTGGAGTATAAACAATTAAGCTTTTAATTTTTAGTGATGAAGATTGTTCCAGTGAAGTTTTTCTGTTAATGTACAGCACTTTGAATCGTCTTGTTACTGAAAAGTTTATAAATACACTTTCCTGTGTACTGTACAGTATATGCTCTCAGTGTTTGGTCAGGCCCCTTGCATGAATTACTGCATCAATACAGTGTGGCATGGTGGTGATCAGCCGGTGGCACTACTGAGGTGTAATGGAGGCCAAGGTTGCTTTAATAGCAGCCTTCAGTTCATATGTTTTGTTAGCGCTGGTGTCTTCCATCTTGACAATATGCCATAGACACTCTTTTGGGTTTAGCTTCACACCAGTCAGCCAGCCAATCAAGCATGGTTATACTATGATCACTGAAACAGGTCTTGGCACTTATAGCAGAGTGGACATTCACTGCAAAAACGGAACTAAAAATAACAAAAATTTTCTTGAGTGCATTTTCCCTTGAATTGAGCAGGTAAATAAGATGATTTGCCAATGGAATAAGATTTTTGCACTTAAAATAGGAACAATTCATCTCCATCATCTTGTTTCAAGTGCAGTACATCTAATTTTCTTATTTTAGGGGTAAAAATACTCATTCTATTGGCAGATAATCTTATTTACCTGCTCAAATCGAGGACAAACACACTAATTTCAAGAAATATTTACTTATTTGTAGTTCTGTTTTTGCAGTGTACACCAAGGCCTGGTGGTACAAAATGAACAAAATGTTCCAGAATTTTGTGGTGGCTGGCTGCTCTGACTTTAGACTTGTTGAAATACAGCCTTAATCCAGGTAAGGACTAATAAGAAAAAGGTGTAGGTTTAGGAGTGGCTTCGTACAATAAATGTAGGGCTTGTAGCCCATTTCCTGGATATGTCCTCTGGGTGGTGTCCCTTGCCCCTCGGACTCCAGCTGCACGGCTTATTTTCGCCATTACTCTTGAATGGGCTTTGCACCACAATCATCTTAAGCCTGTGGTTTTCTGTCTTGCTTGTGCAGCTTTTTCTACATCATGTTTTTCTTCCACTCAATTTTCCATTGTGATGCTTGGATACAGCATTTTTTTTAACAGCCAGCTTCCTTTGCAATAACCTTTTTTGTCAATTATGTTTGTGGTCAGCAGTCTTCCTTTAGATTGTGAAGTCCACAATCTATCACTTAAGGATTAAAACTGCCCTTTTCTATTGTTCTTTTGTAATATTTCAGTTTTCTAAGAGACAGAATGTAGGGTGTTCGTTAGCTGTAACCATAAAATGAACATAATCAAATGCGTTCAAAAATATTGCTCTATTGGTGATAAATCTAGATGAGTTTTTTTTTCATTAACTTTTTCGACTTATTTTGATGCACTTGAACAAATTAAATTTGATCATGAAAAATTTCACGTTAGACCAAATGTACTTCAGTTTCAACCACAATAGTTTAACCCCAAATGAGATAGTTTTATTGTTAGAAAAATGTAAAAACATTATACATATTTAGCTCCACCCACAAGTACCTTTTAACCAGGTGGTGCTGTAGCTAAATGGCAGGTTGCATTACAAAATTGGCTGAACATTCCTTACAAATAGGAAACATGTTATTCTTGGAGTGAAATGTGTGCCCCATGGGTTAAAAACACCGTCTATAATGGCTGGAGGTAAATGAAGGGCTTAGAGCTCAACATAAAGGACTTGCAGTCCCTCATAGTTGCCGAGTTTGTGCTGCTGGATGAAGTCTCAAATCACTCTCTAAGCTCTTCCAAAATATTTTTAATTCTGAAAAATTGCAATTTTTATATGCGGTTGTTGTTTAAGTAACAACTCTACATAGATGGTATACTGAAATCTTATAATGAAACACAGTTATATCAAATGAGCTATAATATTCATTCGAGTGGGCTGCTCTCCATTTTCTTATATCATAAACTTCATGAACTTTGTATAAAAAGTCCAGGATTCACCCCCCCCCCCCTAAAAAACTAACAAAAAAAACACTTTAAGATAGTAAAATTCACTACATTCAAGTAGCTGGAGCAGAGTCCTCTACTGTTAGCCAGAAGTACTACAGGTTGCCATGGCCGCACGGCACAAGTTATGGTGATGCACAGGCATTCTCATCACTGCTGTAATATTCAATGTATGGTAGAATCGGACATAAATTATCTAAAGGTGGATTTAGCTTTCATTTAATTGGGTAATTTAATATAAATGTAAAAAAGTTCCTTAAAAGATGTGATTTTTAAACAAGGAAAATGGAAAATGTAATTTCAGAGAGACAAAAACTAGGCAGACTTCAAGCAGCGTCTGAAGTCTAACTTTTATTTAATTGGATAATATAATATAAATGTAAACAAGTTACTGCCAATTACCAAGAAAAGATGTGATTTTTAAACAAGGAAAATGGAAAATCTAATTTCAGAAAGAAAAACAACAAAAACTAGGCTGACTTCATGTACAGTCTCAATTTGTACATTTACATCTGCTGAAAATAAAACTAAGTATAAAATATAACTTTTCTTGTCATAATGAAATGGGTTGCAAAACAATATATTGATATTCAGTCCAGACAGCTGATCAATGAAAGGAAAAAAATTAAGAAGAGACCTTAAGGTAAGGTTGTCAGGACAGATAAAAATAGTACAGATAGTTCCCCCCCCCCCCCATGAGCTTGGTTTGCAAGAACACATTGTATATTTCTGATGACTAATATGGAAAAAAAAATGCTCGTCATTAACATCTTTCCCCCCAGTTGTTACATGCAGTATCCGTCTGCCTTTCAATACTGTATTCTTTATTTAAGCATGTTTCCAATAAGCTGTGGATAAAAACATATCTAATAAAGATTGATTTACCATTCTTATATAATTACTATGCATCAAATTTCAAAGACCTCTCATGATTTTAGAGTTAGATAATTATTTGGAGGCCTGTGTGGATAAATGCGAACAAATTGCAGAGTGAATATAGGTGAACACAGGTGAACACACATTTTCTTTTGATCATTTATTCCTTTCCTCCTACCTCTTTTCTTGGCAGCTGTGAAGGAACACAATGAGTCAGTGAGCTGTTTTTACTTGTTTCCTCTTTGGGTTTTGTACCTCTGTCCAGGAGGTATGGCAACACAGGTATCTTTTTTTTTCATTTATGTGTGTGTGTGTGTGTGTGTGTGTGTGTGTGTGTGGGGGGGGGGGGTTGTAACCTCTATTTACATTTATGAAGACGTAACTGAATGCTTAATTTTGTGTGCAACCTGTAAAACGAAATATTATTATTAACATTTCTATCAGTCTTCCAGATTCCATGCTCACGTTTTGTGTAAAAAATTGTCGTTTTTTTTTTTTTTTTTTAGAAGTGGACATTTCTTTCCTCAAAGACTCAAGGGTAATATGTTATTACAGTGTTCAAAAATTAAAAGTCTAAACTTGGTGCAGAGTCTTTCTCAAAAGAAATTTTACTATGTGAACGTATAAAAAGCGAACATGATGATCTGATTAAGAGGGATAAATGTGTCTGGGTGGACATAAATGTCCGTATTGATGCCTGAGGGCTAATAATTTCAGAACAGAGGATGGTTATATTTGTCTCAATTCTGTTAAGCGTCGTATTGCTTTCCATGTTAGCTAGTCCCAATAAAAGTGTGTGTGTGTGTGTGTGTGTGTGTGTGTGTGTGTGTGTTGCTCTTTGTCTCTCAGAAGCATAAAATCAACTAATGGCTCTCCTGTCAATGGTGGAAAGAAGCAGAAAGGGTTTTAAAGGGAAGGCGGACAGGGTGGCAAGCTGGTGGAAAAATAAATCAAAGCCAGGAGATATGAAATGGGACGGAAAGGGAAAAAGATGGACAAGAATGTATGGAAGGGTTTGCAGGGATTGTGTGGCTAACCAACATGAAAGTGAAAGTGGGCAGCAGCTGGGATAAAGCTGGGGCAGCCTGCTATTAAAAGAGCAGAACAGCGCTGAGAAGAAAAGGTCTGCTTGACTTTTTGTGCCCCAACCTTTGGTTCAAGTGGTCCAATTATCCAAATATTTGGGCAATTAGTTTTTACTTTTAGTCTTAAACATTGTCTTTTTAAAATTTGCTATCACATAGCACTTAATGTAGATGTGGAAGTTTCTGCAGTTGAGATTGCAGTTATGATTTTTCTCCATCATAGTCCGTCAATAACTGATGCTGTTGCATTTGGACGTTTTCATCAATTGGAATTTGAAGACCAACTGAATCTGGCTGTAATTTGGTGTTGGTCCTAAGTGGTGACATCTGTTATAAATCGCAATTTTACCAATAAATCAAATTGATACTATTTGAGTTGAATTGGACCCATGTGATTGGACTGCGCTGAACTGGAACTCCATAAAACTGTTTATCCTGTTAGGGCTTTGAGATGGCATTGATCGTAAATAGGCTTGAAACTGATCTGGTATCAGTTATCGCATAAATTTTTTTAAATTTGTTTTCATTTACACTTCCTCATCTCATGCAACTTGTTATGTGTCTTTCAATTATTCATCTCATCAATATGTGTTTGGTCTGGTGTTTACTTAGTGGTTGAGCAATCTCTAATGTGTCCCCTTCTAGAGGTTTAGTCCATCCTTCTGTTTTTAACCATTGTACTTTAAGTTACACTTTACTGTACATAAAACGTTCTAAATAAACTTAAGTCACAGAGGGGGTTGGGGGGCCTTTTTCCTGAAGTCCTTGGAAAAAAAACGGGTACACTCTGGTCAGGTTGCTAGTCCATTATTGGGAAACACAGATGCAACGTATAAACAGTTATAATCACACAATCCTACCTAAGAGGGATTTACAGATACCAATTAGCTTAACATGCATATTCTGGAACTATGGTGAAATCCCACAGTCCCTGGAGAGAACCCATTAATGCATCAGGAGAAAATCATAGATTTACACTGTTCTCATCTCCTCTGGAAATAGTTGCGTAGCAAAGATTTTCAAATCTATATTTTCAAAATCCAAATTTGGTAACTACTACTTAGACCCACAGAAAAAACCTCATATTCCAGCCTTCAGATCAAAGGAACTATGATGCATTCACGCTACATTTAAACTAAATTGAAATTTGGGATGTTAAGCTTGTAAAACAACAATTAGCTTCATGTTATATGTGATCTTGGCATACATGCAATATAGACACTACTGAGCATGGTGGGTTAGACACTTTTACTGAAGTTATGCAGGTTTTCTGTTTTTGTCATGATTTGTCTTGGATGAACCCGGACACAGCACGCACACACAGAGCAGGTTTTGAGAGTTTATTGCAAATAGTGGATGATGGATGACAAGAACCAGAGTCAGTTACCAGACGGAGTTGTAGGGTGCAGGAGCTGGCTGACAGGAACGGAGCGGGGAGAAATCCAGAGGAGCTGGGCTGCTGCAGAATCAGGACCGTAGACCAGAGGACAACGGAGACGAAGGAGCAGAATCCAGCAGCGCAGCAAACAGGTACTTAACTAAACAGACGAGGAGCAAGACGTGACAGACGAGGACTGGAACTGACAGGCTAGATGGTAGTGATGACTGAAGACAGGAGCGAACTGACTTGACAGGCGTAGTGTTGGATTGACTGAAGACAAGCCGGCGACGAGGAACAAACTGGGGTGAGTTTTATAGCCAGGTGAGCAGGTGGAACCAGTCCATGTTTAATTACAGCCTGACAGGTGTGCCTAATCAGGGCTGCACCGGAGGAGAAGGAGCCAGGAAATGCTCAGGGTGCAGCCAGCCAGGCTGCACTATGACAGTTTTTAAGTAACTCCAGCTGCCAAATGATTCAGTTTAGTTTAAAAATTCTGATTGATTTGAATTTTTTAAATTAGTAATGAAAATATAATTAGTTGTAATGAATTTGCTTAAAAGTAGAGTATGCAATTTTTCCACAAATTTCCCAAGTCCCTTTTTGAATAACCGTCTTATCTCCTCTTCGGCTCCTCATTGGGATCGCTTGAAAAAATCTCCCAAATCCACTCTGGTCTTATTTCTTCCTACTGAGTCCTTCCTCTTCTTCTCATTAACATGAATGCAGTTCGCTTCTTGTGACTCCCAGCCATGTTCAAAGTGTACGGTGAGAGCAGCGGAGCTTCAATGAGCGGCTAACACAGAAGCTAACTGGATACATAGACACTAGAAGTGTGCAGCCAGCAAGCGGAAACTAACTAGGAAGAAACATGCACAATGGTGTTATGTGAGCGCGTCAGAATGATTGGCATGTGGGACAACCATTAGATAAAGCAATACCCCCGGAACTTGAGGGACAGAGGGGGGTAAGAGCAGGACCAAGACTCTGATCAATCCCTGTCATTCGGTCCGCATGGCAGGATAGGTCAGAGTTTTTATAGGCATGCAGCTCTCACACGGGCTTAATTTTTTAACCTCCATTTTCTGAACACATGCTTTCAGGATGGAAGCACCATTTCACCCAGTATAACAAAAAGTGTTTACCAACTATAGCTTTAAGCATACAAGCACACTGCAAGCACACCAAAGGGAACAATTTTGACTGTTAGGCCAGCCTGCCAGCGTATCCCACCTAGAGTTACAGAGTTAATCGGTCCAGGAGAGAAATGCATCTCCCACCTATCACTCTCCAGCTCATTGTGGAGGATCTAAATGAGTTTCCAGGCCAGAGGGAATATGGTCCCTCCAACTGGCTCTTGGTGTACCACAGGCTCTCCCCTCAGTCAGATGTGCATGCATGATAGGCACCCAGGAGGCATCCCGATATAAGGCCCAAATTATGGTACATTCAAAATTGTTAATGGGAAGGAGGGTGGCATCCCCTAACGAAATGTGGTTTATTTAGAAAATGTTTGAATGACATTCTCCTGTGTAAATTAAAGTAATTTACTTCTTTAACTTATTTACTATAAAACTAAGTGCATAGCTACATATTAGAGTACGTATGTGTATGATCATATTTAGAGCTCATGGCAAGAAAAACTCGGGGCATGCAGAGACACGGATCCTTTTTGAGAGCTTCAGGTGCGGTGGGTTTATTGTGTAGCAGCTGTGTAGCAAATTCACAAAGCTTAGTCCTGTCCAGTTTGCAACTATTTAGCAACTGCTACTTGCATTATTTCTGCACTGCATTCATGAAGCAGATTAAAGTCAATGTATACAGACACAAATATGAAAAAAAAAGCCCAGCAGAAGGGAGCAATTTGCTTCCGTTTTTGATTACATTTCTCTTCAGCCGAAAACACAAGAGATGCAGTTAGGTGACCAGGGAAAATATTTCTCTGCTTTTTTTTACTATTTCTAATGAAGACTGAACTCCAGGTTCTGCCCGAATGAAACATTCCTCAAAGCGACAGGAACATCTGACCGGAGGAATCGCAGTTTGCGGTTTCTAAATCAATAAGTGTTGCTACAGATTGCAAATGGCAGTAGAATGATTCATCCCTTTCACTGGTTCATTTAGAGGGGAAAAATATTGAGGTTATGATTTGTAGCAACTCCAAAAAACACATTTGTATGAACTGTATACATGCAGTCCATACAAATATACTATACTGACAATTATAGAAGAATAAAAAAAGTCCCATGCAGATTTAGATCTTTTATCATGTAATTAATGAGAAGGAAAGTTGAATTTTGGTTTGGTGGTGCTGGCTCTGAGCTCGCTCATTCACCATCTCCTCCTGCTCCCTTACTCCCAGCCCCATGTTGCCTCCACGCGGCCTTTAATCTCACCTCAGAACAAAATGTGAGCGAGGCAGAGAAAACTCACTTCGTCTTGTTCATGTTGCTGAATGAGGCCAGATCTTCTTTACAGTGTTAACTTTGTCTGTTTAGTACACTCTGCAAGTGATGCATCTATGGCAATGCCTCTTAAGTTTGGATTGTACATTTTAAAAACGTACCAAGCATCTCTTGATAATTTTGGTAAAGCCAGTAGTGCAGCATGTTTTATTTTTCCTGCTTCTCCTCTACATCATAATAACCAAAAGCTTTTAGCAGACGATTTTTCTTTGTTGTTGCTTTTTTTGTTTTATTCCTGTTTGCCACTAGTGCCGTTTATTTGACAGTAGGTTGACAGGAAGATAGAGAGAGAGAGAGAGAGAGAGAACATGTGGCAAAGGTCCACAGACTGGGACAGCAGGGATTGAGGCCTCTGAACACGAGTCGCGTGCTCTACCCCTGCACCACGAGCGCACCCTGCACGACTCGAACAGCTCTGGCCTTTGTAAATATGAAAACATTTGCTCAAGTAATTTCCAGAAATATACCTAAATATGATTTGAGCTTTATCCTCAAATCCATTATTGCATTTAAATGTGGGCAAAAGGCTTCAGCATAGAGAGACCATATTGCTCAGTAGCGATATTTTAGAAACAGGTGTGCCCGTGTGCCTCGTTTTAGAATTGGGTCATGCAAAGTCACACATTTACTGTAGCACCTGCAAATACTTTGCCCCTGAATGTTTTCACTGTGTTTGGTTTGTTCCTTCTGGACCACTTTAATGACACTGCAGTGGTCACGAAGGATGACTCGCACCATCTTCTCATAAACTTCCAGTTCTAATGAAAACTTTCTTCCTGTTATGCTTATGAAAACATGGGAATATTGCATTGCATTTGAGCCAACATATTACCTCTGTACCTGCTTTAGGTTTAAAACACCCAATTCCATACCTTTTATTAGATTGTAAAAATAAAAACATAAAAATGTGACAAGGAACAAGAGGGGAAAAATAGCACAAACTGTCCCTGACTGAACTCGTCTTCTCTTGTGAGAACTCATGAAAGCTTTTGTACAAATTCTTAGTGGTTATTCAATTAACTCTAATTTGCATTGCGCTTTTGATCAAATTCAATTGGGCTTTTGATTTGGTTTATCCATAAAACTCCAATTCACAACACGTGTTGTCTAAAGGCACTTAAAAAAAGTTAATTCAATTGAATCCTATAGACAGATTACAAGTCAAGTGCATAAATTTCCATTAATTAAGGTTATCAAACAATGTCACGTAGCGACAGTGGACAGTTGCCTGCATTATGTCATTGACTTTGCAGCAATCCCTCATATCGAGCATGCATGTAACGACAGTGGAGAAGAAAAGTCCCCTTTAACAGGAATAAACCCCCAGCAGAACCGGGCTCAGTGTGATCGACTGTCTACCACGACTGACTGGGGGTTTGCAAAGAGAGAGCATGCACATAAAAGGGCAGAGACCCTGATCCAGCAGCACTTTCTATGTGGGACAAAAGCAAAAAGTTAATTGCAGCATTAGTTCCTTTAGTGGCTTCATCTAGGAGAGAAACACGGCCAAGAAAATTAGTGATCCGAGCCAGTTTTCTAGACTAGAGGATGAAAGAGAGCACATACAGTTTGGCGCAGTAAAAGCTCAGCCAATATGACCAGAAGAAAGAGAGAGGATTAAACAGAAAGACATGGAAATAAAGACACAAACTAGTTCACACACATCCCTACATACATTAACTTTTGCAACAGAGTTTTAACCTGTCTATAATTAAAAAAAACATAATCTTTCTGCAGGCTGTGCCACAGTTTAACAAGGGCTGAGAGGAGAGAATACGTCACTCCTTTGTTAACCCTCTCATACTAGCTCCCAGCTAGTTTTTGAATTCAAAAAGTCTCAATGGAAAGTCCTCATGGCCTCTCAGGTTTTTATGACATTATAGCACCACAGGGTGAATGCAGGAGATTGGTCCAAGAAGCTTTTTCATTACAAAATGTAATCATTATTATAAACATAGTAATGGTTAAAGTTTGTTTTAACTGAACTCCCCTTTAAGATGTTTCTGCAAGTATATCACTTGCAGAAACATCTTACTTGGAATAAACTTGGAATTCTTCCACCATTAGTCTCCTGCTTAAGCCAGGAAAAGAGCCTGTGTTTCCTACCAGCTATCCCGACGTTGATTAACTGGTTTCATAAAAGGAAGGCAGTCGTCCACAAATGCACGCAGATTACCTAATTTAATAGATTAATCCTGTTGGAAAACATTGAATCCAAAGTATTTGTCTTTAGATGCAGAAAAAGTGTTTGATAGAGTTGACTGGAAATTTCTGTTTGCAACTCTACATAAATTGGACTTAGGAACTTTTTAATAAATTGGTAAAAAATTGTATACAGTTTCAAAACAGCATGTGTCAGGACAAATAACCAAACATCTTCCAGCTTTTGTCTCCAGAGAGGCACCAGGCAAGGATGCCCGCTTTTTCCCTCACTGTTTGCTATTTTAATTGAACCACTAGCAGCAACAATTTGACAAACTAATGATATTAAATGATATAAAAAACATGAAAATAGAGCATAAAATTAGTTTTCATGGAGATGATGTATTACTCTATCTCCAGCACTCAAACACCTCTCTGTCAGGGTTTAGTTTTGACTTGGCTTTTGTTTACTATTAGTTTTCAGTTTTCCCCCCTTGTTTGGGTTTTAGTTATGATTTGACTTTATTTTCTGTTAGTTTTCAGCTCCTCCTTCCCTGCACTTAGCTTTCCCTTCGCCCCCTCTGCAGTTAGTCACACCTGTTAGTCATTAATCAGCCAGACTCATTTCACCTGCCATCCTCCCTACTTAAGCTTCCCTCTGCTTCCACTCCTCTGCCGGTTCGTCATCATGCTACACCTAATCCTACTCCTAGCTTGTCTACCTGTGTGTTCTCTGTTTGTTGCTGGAATCCTGCCCCCTCTGCTTCTCTTATACCTCAGCTTGCCATTAATGACTCCAGTCTCATCGGTGCTACTCTTCTGTTAAGACTCCACCTGCAAGTATTCACCTTACCTAGCTATTAGTGATGGGTCGATGAGGCGTCATGAAGCGTTTCGACACATTGCCAAACTGTATTGATACTGCGCCGATACTGTGTCACTGAATACTGACACCTGCTGGACCTTAAAAATCCCTACAGGCAACCAGGTTGACAGAGTTAACTGACACTGATTTGATGACCAAGTATACACAATAATACAATTTAAATCATTGTATGTTGCATTGTATTATTTTATATTTTCATTTGAATTAAACATATATTTGATTTTTTTTTTTTTAGATACAGTCAATAAATAATGTGAACTTGTATCATAATAACCTCTAAGTAAACATGTTGTGAACGAGGATGCTTGTGGACTGGCTTTTTTATTTTTATTTTTTACAAATTGTTTGCTGCCATGTCCTTTCAATGCTGAGTATGACAGAGGGAGGAAGAACTACTCAGAGTAGCAGCTTTCTACTAAGGGTAGATCAGCCGTTTTTTCTGAAATGACGCTCAGAACAAAGACGCACAGCGCAACCCGCCCAACCATAAAGGCGTCTGCCCAACCCATCAATCAGTGGTGCGCTCCGATCAGCACATGGCGCTCACAGGGCGAGACTGTGGTACACCATCACACCAGAGTTGCAAAATGGTTAAAATTAACCATTATTAACCGTTATTTTGTTTACAGTTCAGCTTGGATTTTATTTACTGCGCAGCAAAGCTTTGCTGTGCGCGCAAATGCACACGCGTGCAGCTTAGAGGGAACAGAAACAGTTTGGCGCGTCAGTCAGTTCGAAACAATTCTTGTATCGGTCACGTGACTTTCCCGTGTCGATACGCGCATCGGCACGGGTTTTGCTCTATGAGCTCGACACATGCACCGACGCATCGGTGTTGCCGGACCCATCACTACTAGCTATGTAATCCGGTTGTGACTTTGACCAGCTAGGTTCGCTCTCTGCCGTGCTGTGGATTCCCTCTGCCGTGTTCTGGTTCCCCCCTCTGCTGTGCTGTGGACTCTGCTGCCATTCTCTGGGCTCCAAGAACTCTCTCTCTCCGACCCCCCTCTTTTGGCCCTCTCAGTTTTAAATGCACTTGAGAACAACATGCAACAACACGACATTTGAGGCAGGCAGAGGCAGGCTCGGGGTCTTTCTCACACCCCTGTTCTCTGATTGCCATTCGGAGTTTGAGGTCTGGAGGAGGAGCGGTCTTCTGGGATTGGGGTGGAGGGTTAGGGCCGGAGTATGGACTGGGTAAGTTGGGGTTGTGGGGACTGTTGGTTTTGGATGGTGCCCCCCCCCCCATCCTGATCATGGGGTTCAGGTCTGGGGTCTGGATGCCTATCAGAGGTGCTGGTTCCTGGACCTGAGAGTATAAGATGTGTGTAGTGAGTAAGAGTGTGTACCTTTTTTTTATTTTTTTATTATTATTATTTTTGTTTGTGGGTAAAAGTGTATGCATGTGGGGGCTCTAGGGTGGGAATGTGTGAGCGTGACTGTGTACCTGGTTTTCTTTGTCTTTTTGTCAGGTTGGGTTTTGAACTGCCCCCTCTTTCGCCCCCAGAGCAGCTGTCTGCTTTATTCTAATAAAACATATTTTGTTTCTGTTGTGCAATTGTTAGCAATTGGTTGATTGAGGTTAATGCTTGATATTTGATTGTAAAATCTTTATTTCTTTGGGAGCTTTAAGGTTCTAGCTAAAAATTATTTTCAACACTAGGTTTCTATTTCTAAACAAATGTTTTGTAAGATAACTATGCTGTGCGATGTATCATCTATGTTTAAATTGGGTTTGCGTGTCTGGTAAAAAAAACTTGCTATGGTTCAGATAATTTATTTCTATTGCACTTTAAGTATGCACAGAACTGGGGAGTTTCTTACGTAATACCACTTAAAGCATGCTGACATATAAGCATTCCTGGAAGTTGTTTCACGTTAGCAACCATAAAAGTGTTTTATGAAAATTATAAAAATATTAGTGAAAAAAATTAAGAGTTCCTTAAAAGTAGCTTTGTGCCATGTTTTAAACATGTAAACGTGCGTTGTGTGTGATAAAAAGGTTGAGTGCTGATGCTCTGCCTTGAGGGCTGTTGACAGTTTAGTTTAAGATGAGGTTTGGGGAGCTTGCACAATGACTATAGTTGGATGAGGGGATGGTCGGGGGGCTGGTTAGGGGCACTTTACGAGTAAACAATATTACTTTGCAATTAGTTCAAGAGCATAGGGGATCTTAGAGCAATTTAGAACATTATAATTTGGAAATCTGATTCTGTTCTGTGTTGTGGGATGGAGCTGAACAGAACCTGTTTGAGCACGCCTTCAGAGGTGAGGCTTAATTTCTGTGTGACGGCCATGTTTCCCCCCAGTCACTGTCCTGGATGTGCGTGGTGTTTATACATAAAATCGGCATCATTTAGAAGTCTAAGAGTTTAACTTTTGTAGTAGTGAAGAGGTTGAGTAGATTTCTTAATGGTTTACCATCTGCCTTAGTCATTTGATACATTTTGTGAACTTTGCAACTAAATGGCAGCCCACATCTGCTGAAGACAACAGAGTTTGTTGGGTCTACGTGAGGTGTAGAAAATCTAGATATAGGGTTGATTTACTTGCTGCAGTACAGGTGGTCAAAAAAACAAGATGACCTATACACCTTTAATAAGAGTCTCTCTGTTTTGCTTTGTATTTTTTTCCCCAAAACACAGAACGTTGTATGATAACTGTAACTGTTTGTAACAAAATGAACAAGCTTAGGTGATAAATCACTCCAGTGCCATGCAGGCTGTGAAGATCAGTGGAGAGTTGGTCAGACAATATCTGAGGGATATGGAGGTTTGTGTAATTGACATGTTAACTTGTACTCAGAGGTTTCTGTATAAATGATAGCCTCTGCCTAAAAGCTTTTCTCTGCATTGCAGACACCCAGACCAAACAAATATGGCCAAATTAAGTGTTTCTGTGCTGCCGTTCCAAATTAATGTAGCCCTGGAGCAGATACTTAAAGATGAGTCATAAAAGCGCTTTGACTTATGGGTTGATACTCAGAAATGGCTTTAACATTCACAGCTTCACTTGGTACTTTTTCGGCTTTTTATTCTTTTAAAAAAATTTCAGTGTTAGAATCATTCCTTTTAGTGTGCTTTTTTCTTTCTTAATTTCAAAACAGAGTTTTGTTCCTTGTTTGGCATCATACACGTTATGATTAGAAAACAGGAAAAGGAATGACATTTTAGTTGAAAAAGAGTGAGTGCACAGGCTGAAGGGAATCTAGTAGGCTTTTGAAGAAGTCAATACAGCTAATTACCATGCTGGATGTCAAGTTCACAAAGGTTAAGAGAGACGTTTTGATTTCAGCATACAGTTGTCATCTCTGAACACTAAATCTGCATCAGCAATGACTAGAATCAGAAATGGGTCTCCTGTTAACAATCCTGCTTTTTGTTGCATTTGATTTGAGAGAAATCTCACCTCTAGAAATCATTTGCTCTGATTCAATGTAAAAAGGCTTTTCTCTGTTGCAAACAGAGAGAAGCTGACGTGACATCACAAAAACTCTAAGAGTCTTTTTGCTTGGAAATATTCAAAACTGTGTTGGAGGTGAAGTCAAATAATATAAGTGAGATTGAATTTTCAGATCCAGACAAGACAGCAAATAGTGCTTCTATGTTTTGTTCTTTTAGCCCCATGGAGTTTAGTGGTATTCTATTTTTTTTTATTTTTTTTTGCAAAGTTTGGATAACTTAGTTTAGTAAAGTTTAATTTAATAATAAAATTCAGCAGCATACAGATTAAAATATAAAGCTGCACATGATGCTTCCATTTAACCCATTGTGTTGTTTAAACCGTTCTAGTGCTTTTTCCTGGTAGGAAATGCTTCTGGATACTGAAGGATAACTGCATATATGTCGGCATTACTTGCCAGTGGAAATAAACAGGACCTTTTATGCATTTTAAGCTTGCACTAAATTGAGGACTACTTGTTGATCTCCTGGGTTTTCTCAGTGAACTGAAATTGAAAATGGCTGACTTTGTCACAGAGCATGCTTATGATGGTTGCTTCTATATTTAGTTAGGTAGGCAATGCAAATGCTTACTGAAGGACAGCGACATGGCTGTTATGGACTGGTGATCTGTGGAGGGTCTACTCCATTTCTCATGGGTGCTGCAATAGCGAGCCCTAAATAGGCAGAGTAGGTGAAACAAGGTTTATAACACTAAATCTGAAGTATAGAAATGTATATATTATAAATAAAACTGCTGCATTTGATATGTGCGCTGTGTTGCATTAAGTTGCATAATATAGCCTGCACTGCGTTCCAGAAATGCAAAGCCCATTGAATTTCTGCATGTTCTTTTAAATGAGCTGCTTTATGTAATAATGGCCTTTGGATGGAATGATGCTATGCATTCAACCAGAGCTTCAAGTGGTGCTATGATGGAGAACAGCAGGGGAGAGTTTGTAATGCCTCTATGAGTAGGAGTACCAATATGAAATGACTTATCAGACAGCATGTCTATTTACTAAAGTCTTAAATCAAGTTCATTACAAAACACTTGTCCGCACTGTTCCATGTCAACTTCAATTTATACTCTACAGTTACCAAGTGGTAATGATGATTGGCATTTTGTTTAAACACATTTGCATTAGAGTGGCAACTCTGTGCAAGATTTATACGGCAAGTTAAGAATGTGATTTCATTGTGTAAGGACATGTTTTTTTAAATTTAATATTTACATGAATATATTTTTTACGATTCTGTCAGTGCTATTGTCTGAAAGATGAGTAGGAATCCTGTTTATTTATACACAATCACATCTATTGGCACCCTTGTTAAATCTGTGTAAAAAGCTTTTAAATGTTTTATTTTGGTTGATAGAGCTCACACTGAGACATTTTCAAGCGTAAAACCTTTGTAAGTTCTTTTTCAGGGGAGAAAAAAAATCTAACTTTAATTGTTTAAAACAAAATTAGAGGTGGACCTATTACTACCCCTGCTGACGATGCTTGTTCCTTCTGCTCAAATGCTTTTTGGAGGTATCACAGGCTTTCTTCTGTTAAGCTAACCCAGCAGCTTTTGGTTTGGGGACTGATTGGACAAGTTATTATTATTATTATTGCCTGGTAAACCATTTCTGTGTTGGTTTGGTCACAGGTTTTGGATTATTATCCTGCTAATGACAACCTAGGTTTGAATGAATTCAACCAAATTTTATTTAAGGTCTCCTAATATTTCAAAACTTCATGATGACATGCATTCTAACAAGGTTGCTAGGGAACTGGAAGAAAATGGGCCCCCAAAAAAACACAATTGTCCACAGTTAACAGTTAGCCGTGAGCATAAGCTGCTATTCCAGATGTTTTGTTGTCAAAAAAATCAATCTCAATCAAAGATCTCACCTGAACAAAGCACACTGTTCTGTTTTACATTCCTTGGATATTTTGGTAACTCTTACACTTTTGATGGAAGTAGAGAAGCCTTTTTCATAGCATGCCTCCCAAACAATCAGTTAGCATGTAGGCAGGATTTAGTGGTTATCATGGACACCCCAAGATACCACTCAAACAGTGAGATTTGAAGATTCTATTTTTACATCCCTCTCCTCCTCCGTCTTGCAGCCTCTGAATGTCTGATAATGGGTCCTCAACCAGCCTAGTGGTCAGTAGCTTGAAAAAACAGCATTCTATTTCATATTTATACCTCAGAAAATCAATGTAATTACATGTAATTACTAATTACATGTACCTGGACACTGGAATTTAAAACTGATGCATAAAGTATAAATACTAAAAGCTTTGCATTATTATTTATTCTAAATGCATTGAGGGTACCAACAAATATGCCACCACATTGAATAAATGTATATATATCCGTGTTAGATTAGGCCAGTGCATCAAAATATGATTAAGGTTTTTATACACTTTTACCAGAGCTTGCCAGGGTTGCTGTCAAGGTGTGCAATTATAATTTGATATAATTTAATGTTTTTTACCAATGCAAAGAGGAGCAGGCATGGCTTGAGGAGATGAAATTATTTTCTTGTTACTGCAGCAGAAACAGGAGAGTGACGCTGCTTCGTCATCAAAATCAGTTTGAGGGAGGAAATACAACTAACTAGCTTTACTAGTGTTTCAACTCACTAGTTGGTTTGGTGGTGTTGTAGAGAAGTAACTTCTGTTCTTCCCTTCTTGTAAACGAGCCGGGATTCAAAAGTCTCCACCTAGCTGTGCATGTAGAAATAGTGCCCACAGCCATTCCTGAGCGAGCTCTGCTCTAGTGGCAACCTGGATCCCTTTGTTGAATCCTATTTAGGAGATAGTCCTGGCATTTTGCTGTCAGAGCCACAGAGCTCTGAGCAGTTTGGTGTGTGTGTGTCGTCACATCTTCTTCTACAGGTGTTACTGAAAGATGTGCTCCCAAAACTGCAGCTAATCTAGGCCAATCAAAGTAGCTCATAAAGAAGCAGATCCCCTGAGGCAGATGCCACTTTTGCTGTCAACGGTGGGCGGCACGGTGGAACAGTAGTTAGCACTCTTGCCTCACAGCATCCCAGGTTCGAGTCTTAGGCTCGGCAACTCCTTTCTGTGTGGAGTTTGCATGTTCCCCCTGTGTCTCCGGGCGCTCCGGTTTCCCCTACCCCTAAAAAGACATGCTGGACAGGTCGGCCATTAGTGACTCAGGCTAACCCTCCATCTGATCCACGAAATTTCGTTGTATGTACCTTGTATGTATAATGAAAAATAAAAAAAGCTAATTTAAAAGCCTCGCAGTGTGTGGTTCAGGCTCAGTTCCTAGGTTTCAGTGCTCTGCTTCCTCATTACCCTTGATTGTTGGAGAAATGTTTTAAGATTCCCTCTGTGAATCTCCACATTGCTCCTCTGGTCGCCCTTCTGACATCAGCTGTTCTGGTCACTCCAGCAACTTATCACTCTCCTGCCTGTCCACCCTCTCAATGTTCCCTCTTCCTCTAACACCACCTCTGGAACATGACCAAGCCCCAGTTCCCCACCACCTGCCAACCTCAGCCTCTGTGACTATATCCACCTCCCCTTGGACCATCTCCTTCACAGCAAACAATAAAAATCCATCTGCTGCAATATCTCATTGTAACCCTTCATTTCCTGCTTCAAACAATAAATCCACTTACATCTCTCCTCAGTGACAACAGAACCCCACCAAGAACCGTCCACCTGTACATTGGTTTCAAGCAATCTTTCAAACTTTCATGTCGTGTCTGTAATTGCTGCCAGCACAAGAGTCTCTATTAAGACAATTCTGACATTAACTGGACTTCTCTTGGACCTCAGAATCTTTATTTCACAATAGCTTACTAAAATTCTTGACGATTCAAGAAATAGTTGACTTGGATTTAATCTCATCAGCAATGAAATCCTTGCTCATGAAGCCCCTGTAATTCAAAAGATAATGATGGCATGTGTTTCCTTGGAGGTGACGATGGTTAATAAAAGAGGAATTAATTCAAGTACCACTCTTGTCTAACACAACCATCCGTCTCTTTTAAAACAGTCAAAATGAACAAGTGATATTAGCTGCCCTGTCCTTTCCTCCTGCGCTCCATGAGATTATGCTAAAAGGTCATTTTGTGGCCCGGAAAAACACTGCAAATGATGATTTTGTGATTAAGTTAATTCTCATTAAACTGTGAAGTTTTTTTCCATTCTTTTTAAGCTTATATTTGTCATGTCCTGGTGTCAACACAATAAGGTCACAATAAGGTCATGTCGACAATAAAGTCGATCAGACGGCTGCAGATGATCCAGAACGCTGCTACCCGCCTCCTCACTAAGACTAAGAGTAGAGAACATCACCCCAGTTCTAAAGTCCTTAGTCTGGCTCCCTGTCTCTCAGAGAATAGACTTTAAAATCCTTCTGTTAGTCTATAAATCACTGAATAGGTTAACACCAAAATACATCACAGACTTGTCAGTGTATCAACCTTCCATACCTAGAACCAGAACCAAACACGGAGCAGCATTTAGTTCTTATCTGGAACGAACTCCCAGAAGACTGTAAAAGTGCTGATACCCTGAGTTCCTTTAAATCAAGGATGAAAACCTAATTATTTAGAGTTGCCTTTAAATATTGTTTAATTCAAACGGTTGTAGTTCACTTGAACTTCCTTAGATTAAGTTTGTAGTCCAATTTATCTTGACCTGTTGCTACTATTCCACTTCAATGTACTTTCCTCTGTATGTTTTCTTATATTCTGTTCATGTACAACCCTTTGAATTATTTTGTTACTGAAATGTGGCATACAAATGAACTTGCCTTGCCCTCTTGCATACAGATCACTTCTTTGGTTTGCAGCATCTCCTCTTCACCATGAGCCTTAATAGCAACCTGGCCCTCCAGTAGAACCTGAAATAAGTGGACATCTATGGGCCCTGGGGCCTATTGAAGCTTTTCTGGGTGGCTCTGCCTCACAGCATTGCAGCTTCCTAGGAGAAAAACATGACTGACAAGAGAATGATTTAATGCACAAAGCCTTTCCCTCAATAAGAATGAAAGGTTAAGTGTTCTCTAATGATAAGATCGTCAGAGTTATGCCAGCAGGTCACTTTGTGTTTGAGCTAAGATTAAGTTAATTCTCATTAACATTGCAATAAATTACTTTTTATCGAGTCCCTCAAGATAGCAACCAAGACTAAGGTAAGCTGCCCTAAAAAACAAAAAAAAACAGGTGCTGTGAAGATTGTGAGCGCGTACATATTATTTCTACCACCAAATATATATAATGACCAGGAACCTTTCTCCTGCTATTTCAAAATTGTATTTGGCAAGTAATTTAGGCTAGGCACTACAATTAAACTTTTAAAATAAGTGGTTATAAAACTTTGTGTAGTTAGGACTTGAAGATCAACAGAAATGTATGATTCTGAACGTTAGTGAATGTCATGACATGAAATTGGTTTTACTTCTTTCATCAGTCACTAATGTTGGGAAGATTATGAATCATGGATATGTTGGTGTCTCAGGATGAAAGGCATAACTAAAAATCACATGGCAATGGCTAGTTGTACCATAGATATTTTTTAATGTGCTTTGCATCTCCGATGTGGTTTAAAATTTTTGCTCTTGACATCTGGCTGCTGGAAAATTTCCTGTAATAGCTGTAAAAAAAGAAATCAACAAAGCAAGACAAACAAACAAACAAACAAAAAAACCCGGAGCTGGACGGTTCCCAAAAAGAGGCCTTATATGTGAAGAAATTATTGAATCTCCTGAATAAGATCCGACTGCAAGTTATGAACATTTGATACGAATCACGGCCTGCTGACAGTTGTCATGCAGTCGTAAACCCTCAGGCACACCAAGACACCGGTGCAGTGAAGTGTATGTATGCAGTCTGACTCCACAGCATTTGGAAAACATATTTATAGTATTGTTAGTCACTTTAAATGGATGATATGTTGCACTGACTTCAACAGTGAGTGTGGTGAAATGTTCCGGAGCTGTGGGCTGTCTGAAAAAGTAGAGACTCTCCTTTCAACTCTGCAAAGTGAGTACGTGTCAGTTCTTAACTTTATATTGAATATGTCCCATGCTGTAAACTGCTGGAGGCTAATAGCGGTGTTATAGCAGAAAAGCCTTTTTTATTGCTAATGTCACTATATATTTTGTAGCTCACAGCTTGAAGGCTTACATTTGAGTTAACCTGATTGTCCTGAATTGTTTTGTTTTTGAAATGGAATAGAATAGAAATGGAATTGAATTACCAAAGAGTTGGACTATGCCTGCTACACCCTGTCTCTATGTTGGATTAGTGGTTATCCAGCAGCCTTTCCCTTTTTCTCAGTCGGTTAGTAAGGACTGCAAGTAAACCCTCGTGATAGTACAATGTTTCATCAGTTCCATAAATCACTTCTAATGAACTGGTCCATCTCCACAATATAAACACTTCACAGTAGAGTGGCATTTTACATGAACTCACACTCATGGATATGAAGGACTCTCAAGAAGAGGTTCAGACGAACTGGTCAAATGTGGAACACACTCTTCACGCAGAACTGTTAGCGTGAATGAGAACCCTCTGGGTTCTGTTGCACACCTTGTGCTTTCATCTGTACATTTATATAATATTCACCCCCACTGACAGTTATCCCCCTATTCTTAAAGTGTACATATTTAGGATGATGCTTCTCTCAGTGTTGACAATGAGATTTTGACTTGATAGAAAAGAGCATCTATTTTTCTAAAATGTTTGCAGGAATTTCAATTTCCCATCAGTTGTCTTTCTGAAAGGGGTGGTGAGATGACATTTGTAACAGAGAAAAATGCAACGTAGGTTTTGAATTGTTCTATACTATTGCTGTTCTATAATATTTACATATTTGAAATGGCTGGTGCTTTCAATTTTATTCCAGCATTTTGTGTGAACAAAAACGCCTTGTTGATCTTAAAGATGCATATGGAGACTCGTTTAACATGATAGACAACTTTGCTGCAGATTATAACTCATAACTAAGTCATGGGAAATCACAGAAGATAATTGGAAAGTAAAACATAGAGAAATGTTTCCTTCACTGATGAATCTTGATTTTAGTTTAAAAAAAAAAATCCTACTATTTGGTATAATAAATACCTAGATATGGGTCCATGCCAATTTGTATCATGCTGCTGGTACACTAATGGTGTGAGGGATATTTTCTTGGCAAGCTTTGAGCTCGTGTGTATCAGTCGAGCATTGTTTAAACACCACATCCTACCTACCAGTTCCCCCCATCATCTTGTTTTGAGTTTTGACAGGATAAGTTCATATCTTACCAATTAAGCTGCTGCACACCCATTTTTGCCTATGGTTTTAATATGCTAATTCTAAAAGCCCAACAGGAATAAATACAAAGAAAGCATATTCATATCTGGATCCTGTTTCTTATCTTCAAACAACACACACCTTTTCTTAACGTTTTAGAAATGAGCTAGAATCAAACATATAACTCATGGAAGTTAATAATGCACTTGGAAAATATTTTTATATAACTCTGCAACCGAGTTAAAAAGGTTTCTTTGGGTGTCGCGCTCTTTGTTTGCATTGCTTAGTAATTGACGAGATTAGACTGTGCACCCTGATACATTAACGATACATCCCTCTCTGTTACATTAGACTACCATTAACATTAATGCCCTGGTAGGTGGACAGGTGAAGTAACACACTACTACATAAACATGGGAGATGAATAAATACAAAGGTGCCAGCTGTTATTAGCAGAACTGTGGTGATGCATTGGATTTCTTTTTTGTATTCCTTGGACGAGTGGTGATGGATTGCATCATGTTGTGTGTTTTCAGTGGTATCTTTTAGTGCTTAGTTTAATTAAAAACCATGCGAGCACCGAACGATTTTTCAAAGAATACTCTGTAATGGGTTTGCAACTGCAATTACTTTTTGATTTACATTGCCCTACATAATGAAAATAGATAGTAATCAACCTTCATTGACCAAAACAAACCAGCCTGCTCTTTAGCTTAAATTGGAGGGTGTGACACTTGTTGCGGTGATTCTTGAACCAAATAAACAAATTGGTTTGAGTTTAAACATCTGATTCTGTATAAGAATAAACAGAATCCCTGTACAATGTGAGCAAAATGAATATAGGATATATTCAATTATCTATTTTTATATAGAAGATATGCCGGCTAATGCACATACATGTGCACTCATGGAGATGCACTCAGAACATAAATGCTTGTAATGACAGGTTATGGCTGTGAGAACACTTAATGGCATCGGTTTTGCGGCTCAAGGTTTCAAGCATAGCTTCTTCACACAATCTGCAAAGAGTTCTGTTTATTCACATGTCCATCTGTACATGAATATACAGATCTCAATCTATTTTTGCCTTCCAAAGACAGGCATCGTCCTTGAAAGCTGGTGCCGGTCATAGGTATGCATTATAAACAGCCTCCCGGCTCACGCCTGAATCAGTCTTTCTCCTTCTGAGATGTAAGTGCATCCTGACCTGCTCATGGGTGTCTCTGTGTACATGTTTAAGGATTGTAAGCTGATAGCACCCAGATAGAATCTCACTTGCACTCAGTCCTAAACACCTTCAAGGTGACATTTCTACCAGGTTGCACAAAGGGCAACAGTCATTTAGGGAGAAAAGAAGAGGCTTACAGGCTTTCAGTGTGTTTTCACTGAAAGCTGTCAGCTAGTTTGAGCGGCTGCTGGTGGGTCAGACAGCAAAAACCACTAATTTCTCTTTTTCCCTCGCAAGTATTGACCAGTAATATTCTCTGATTACTTCACTGACTGCATTTTATTATAGTGTTTCTTTAGGTGCGGCAGGAACATTTATCTGTGTTCAAAATATTAGAGTATACACATTATAGAATACATGGGGGCTACAGATCATATTTGATAAAAATAGGTATTTATGCAATACACTGATCAATATAAAGTCTTTAGAGTGGTTTAGAATAAACTCTTGAATGTAAAGCAAACCAAACAGGATAAATTACCAGTTTTAAAACTCTTTCAGTTGGTCTCTGCGTGCTGGGAATGATAGACCTTGTCCTCCAGCTTTGTCCTGCTCCAGCTAACCTTCAGTTCTTCATCCTTCAACAAAGCATGAATATCACTGTTTTCAGGACTTACTCCTGTATTTCCAAAACGCCCCATGTGTAGCAGGTGTGATTTAGTCCTTCTGTTTTATCTGGTATCAGATGCTGTGAGTTGAGTGAGCTGAATGGTAGAACTGATCTAAATTTTAAAGAAGTTTTAAATGACTTGGAGCAAAATATGGGGCTGTGGATGTTTTGACTGATGACCCAGGATTAAGAATTTTCTGTGGAAGACATAATTAGTGTATAAATTATTTTTTAAATTTTCATACTATGTGTATGTATAACCCATTTGATTGTGCATATTGTATAATAGTAATTCATTAAAATGCTAACCATACTAGGTGATAAAATAGGCACGAGCCAAACATTTTATTTTACAAGGCTTTTTATTATACAGAGCACGGACCTGAGGTGAAAAAAATGAGGGAGGAATTAGAAAGCCAAAAACATCACATTAAAAAGGATAGAAGGAGAACTTAACAGAAAAAATGTTATCCAGCCCTACGAAATAGAGTTTTGACTATGGAAAAGACATTGGGTCATATTTATTTTTTATTTTTTTTAACCAAAGATCAGATGAGGGCCACTGGCATAAAGAAATTATAGAGGCATTAGATGGAGCAAATGCACATAAAAACAAAAATCTGACAATCCGTTTTTTTCTGCATGCTCAACAGGCTACATCTTCAGGACACAAGTCTTCGTCTACATGACATCAAAACCCAGCAAAGAAGACTGCAACACATTAAGCTAGAACCAGGTGTCTTAACTCTGGAGGAGTTAAGAGCTGCACTCAGGAACAGGGAAGCTTTTTGGATCTGACATTGCCTGGGCATAGAGGAGAGCAGCAAAACATGGATGTGTTTTTATGTTAGCGGGAAGAAGAACAAGATGGAAGCAAGTGGTGGCTAACAAGTTCAGCGGCAATTCCATTAATTGGGCAAATTACAAGCCAGTCATCCTAGAAATCATTAAGAGAGCAGCGTCCATAGGACTTTTTGTGGTAAACATCACCACTAGCATGGGCAATCCAAATCTAGCAATGTAGAGGGCTTTTGGACAATAAAATATATATCCAACACCCAGCAAGACCAAGTAAAATGCTGTAAAAATGTTGATAAAATGTTGAGCCATCACATGAGGCCCCTCAGTCTGGTCCAGAAAACTGAGAAGCTTTTCCCAACAAGGTCCGGTGCATCCTCCAACGAAGACTCAATCGCTGCAGATACTCTAGAGAAAGAAGCAAGTCTGTTAAAAACCTCTCTTCCTTTCATGTCAGGATATGCAAAGAAAAATAACCAGCTTTATTAAAATGCTAAAATAATATAAAACAAATGCATTTCCTGTCATGTCGTAAATACCAACTTTGCGAACATTATGGTGTTAAAGCACTATCGTTCAAACATCTTGATTCAGCTCTTGTTTTGGGGGACAGTAAACAGCATCTTGTTACGATCCTGTGTAAGATGCTTCAGCAGTTCATTAAAGATAGCCTCGTGTGTTTAACTGAAAAATATTAAATAATTACTCATCTTCATAGTCACCATTTTCTTTACTAATAATATCCCCATTTATGCTGCCATCTCTGATGGATTGTGTGTGAAATAATCTATAAATCAAACTAAATTAAACATCTGAATCTTTCAGAACAAAAGCATATTCTTTGTTATATCACTCTTACTGCAGTGATTGACACATCAGAAATGCAAATTACTATAAATTAAAGTCTCAAGCACGCTGATACTAAGGATGTATATACTATACTGCTATTCTATAATGTTGTAAACATGAAGGAAAACATACATTTTCTTTCTTCTATCCAAGTTTCCTTCGGGCATATCTTTAATTAATGTTTACTAAGGCCACCAGGTCTGGTCCCATATGAATTGGTTGGTGATCGACTGCCCCTGGTGATTTGGAGCACTTTGGAGCACCGTTATGCGGAGCTAATTTGCAGCTTTTCTTAAATTGCATTTGCTTTTGCTATTTACAGCATTTTTCCTTTGCATGTGTTGTGTGTGTTTTTGCATCAGCATCATTTGTATTTGCAGCATGTTTGCACTTTATGTGTCTAATGCATGTAATTGCAGCGTGTCTCTTTTGCTGCATTTTTCCATTGCTCTGTGTTTTGGGTGTTAGCCTCTGTTTTGTGCTTGAAGTACTTGTTGTGTTTGCAGCGCATCTATGTACTCACAGTGTGTTTGCACCTCTCGGCCACCATAGAATCCACTTTGCTTTTCATCAACTGACTTCCTGCCTGAACACCTGGCACACCAGGTGGAACCACTCTGACTGGAAAGAGTTGCCACGATAAGCTGCGAAGGTGCGGCGTAGCCAATATTGAAAGATGGGGGAATGTGTATCTTTAGAAGGAGAACATGAAGTTGTTGGCAACAGTAGTTCAGCCGATGCCCTTCTCCATGAAAATTTCATAGCTAAACAGAACACCAGGCCAGATGTAGCTACTTAAGAATCAAGAAGAATCAAGAATCTCTATTGTTGGCAGACACTGGCTCAGAATGCACCCAAATTGCACATAACCCGGTGACACAACAAAGGCAAAGGCAAATTTATTGATATAGCACAATTCAGTACACAGACAATGCAAAGTGCTTTACATGATTAAAATACAGGAAATAAAGCAGAAAAAAGTAAGTAGGAAAAAGCAGTTGGATTATATATATTAAAAAAAAAAAAAAAATTGCATTCGACTGTTTAACTAGTGCAGTCGAAGGAATTCCTAAACAAATGAGTTTTTAGTCTTGATTTAAAGGAACTTAGGCTTTCAGCATTTTTACAGTTTTCTGGAAGTTTGTTCCAGATAAGTGGAGCATAGGAACTAAATGCTGCTTCTCCTTGTTTAGTTCTGGTTCTGGGTATGCAGAGTAGGCTGGAGCCAGAAGACCTGAGTGATCTGGATGGTTGATACACTGATAACAAGTCTGTGATGTATTTAGGTGCTAAACCATTTAGGGATTTATAGACTAACAGAAGTATTTTAAAGTCTGTTCTCTGAGATACAGGGAGCCAGTGTAATGACTTTAGAACTGGGGTGATGTGCTCTACTTTCTTAGTCTTAGTGAGGACGCGGGCAGCAGCGTTCTGGATCAGCTGCAGCTGTCTGATCCACTTTTTAGGCAGACCTGTGAAAACACCGTTGCAGTGATCAATGCTACTAAATATAAACGCATGGATTAGTTTTTCCAGATCCTGCTGAGACATTAGTCCTTTTATTCTGGAAATGTTCTTCAGGTGACAGAAAGCCGACCTTGTAATTGTCTTTAGATGCTTTTGGAGGTTCAGGTCTGAGTCCATCACTACTCCCAGGTTACGGGCCTGGTCAGTGGTTCCTAGCTGAAGCAACTGAAGCTGTGTGCTAACATTTGATCTCTCCTCTATTGGTCCAAAAATGATTACTTCAGTTTTGTTTTTATTCAACTGAAGAAAATTTTGGCACATCCAAGCATTGATTTCTTCTAGGCATTTACTCAGTGCTTGAACTGGTCCATAGTCACCTGGTGACATGGTGATGTAGAGCTGTGTGTCGTCTGCATAGTTATGGTAGCTGATGTTGTTGTTTTTTGTGATCTGAGCTAGAGGGAGCATGTAGATATTGAACAGGAGGGGACCCAGAATGGACCCTTGGGGAACCCCACATGTGATTTTTGTCATCTCTGATGTAAAGTTACCTACTGACACAAAAAATTCCCTGTCCTTTAAGTAGGATTTAAACCAGTTGAGAGCTGTACCAGAGAGGCCGACCCAGTTCTCGAGGCGTTCTAACAGGATGGAGTGATCAACAGTATTGAATGCTGCACTGAGATCCAATAGTACCAGCACGGTGGTTCTTCCACAGTCAGTATTTATATGGATGTCATTAAACACCTTGATAAGGGCGGTCTCTGTACTCTGGTGAGCACGGAAGCCAGACTGGAAAACGTCAAAGCGGCTGGTCGTTGTTAAGAAGGTGTTTAATTGTTGAAACACAGCTTTTTCAATAATCTTACTGATAAAGGGGAGGTTTGAGATGGGCCTGTAGTTCTGGAGTAGTAGTTTGTCTAAATTGTTCTTTTTAAGCAGTGGTTTGAAAATTGCTGTTTTTAGGGACTGGGGGAAAACACCTGAAATAAGGGACGTGTTTATTATCTGAGTCAAATCAGACGCTATGACAGGCAAAACTTTCTTAAAGAAAGCTGTGGGGAGAACATCAAGGCAGCAGGAGGAGGAACTTAGCTGCTGAATGATCTGCTCTAAGCTTTTGTAGTTTATTTGGCTGAACTGGGACATTTGGTCAAGATCAATTCTAGTTGGAGACAACTTTGATACTGAACTTGGTATGGATGTACAAACTGATCCTCTAATCTTTTGAATTTTCTCAGTAAAGAAGTTAGCAAAGTCATTGCAGGCCCTGGTGGAGTGGAGTTCAGAAGCCACGGATACAGGAGGGTTTGTTAACCTGTCGACTGTGGCAAATAAGACACGAGCATTATTAATGTTCTTGTTTATGATCTCAGAGAAGAAAGATTCTCTTGCATTTTTCAGTTGTAAGTTATATCTGTAAAGTCTCTCTTTATAGATGTCATAGTGAACCTGAAGTCTGTTCTTTCTCCACCTGCGTTCAGCTTTTCGACATTTCCTTTTTTCACTTCTAACTGCTGGAGCATTTCTCCAAGGAGATTTTTTCTTCCCGGAAAAAAAACCTTCACTTTAACTGGAGCAATGCAGTCAATGATGTCTGAGACTTTAGAATGAAAGTTATCTACTAGCTTATCTACTGAGCTGCAGCCCAAGGTTGATGTAGCAGAGTAAGCTTGAATAAAGGTTTCTGTGGCATTGTCCTTAAAGGTGCGTTTTGTTACGATGTCCCTTTGGCTAAATGAGTCACTGGAAATTATGCTTTCAAATGTAACAGAAAAATTATCAGATAGGGCAACATCAGTTACATTGACGTTAGAAATCTTTAGACCTTTAGTGATGATCAGGTCTAAAAATTGTCCCTGTTTGTGTGTTGGCTGTTTAACATGTTGAGTTAAATCAAAGTTTCTAAGTGTGTCACACAGTTCTTTTGCACTTCTGTCTTCAACGTGAAAGTTGAAGTCTCCCACAATAATCAAACAGTCATAGTAAACACATATCACAGATAGGAGGTCACTAAAATCATTAAAAAAGTTTGATGTGGACTTAGGAGGCCTGTAAATATTCAGAAACATAGTTCGTATCGGGCTCTTTACCTGGAGAGCCAAATGTTCAAAAGAGTCAAATTTTCCCAAAAACACCTTTTTACACTTTAGTGAATCATTAAACAATGTTGCCACTCCTCCACCTTTCCTTTGCTGTCTGCTCTCACAAAGAAAATTGTAGTTGGGAGGTGTCGTCTTGATCAGAATGGCTGCTTCATTAGATTCATGTAACCATGTTTCTGTTACAAACATTACATCAAGATTATTGTCAATAATGAAGTCATTAATTAAAAGGGATTTTCCTGACAGAGATCTAATGTTTAATAAACCCAGTTTAAATGACCTAGTGGTTGATGATGTCTCTGTGGCAGGTTGCATCTGACAGTTTATGACTTTTAAGTATTTGTTCCTGTTTATCCTTTTGTTTATCTTATTTCTGCCACGTATCATCACAGATATTCCATAATCTCCGACAAGAAGCCCAGGCTGATGCTGGAAACTGTCATGTCTAAAAAACGTGCGGCCAGGGCCCGATCTGTATCACAGGGAAGTTATCTGGAGGTCTTGGGGACAGGCATGTTCCGTGTTACGTAGAGGAGGAGGATCTGGGGCTCTGCGGCCTTTGGGAGATGCTGGTTTAGTCACAGAGCTGTGGCTATGTGGAGAGGATGTCAGCTGTAGACCAATCTTAAAGACTTTTTTCATGTTGTGAGAAAAATCCAGAAAAGGAATATCTGGGCTTTGTGGAGAGGAGGGGGAGGTTGTTGCAGTCTGGACTGGTGTTTGTGGGGATGGAGGTTCTTGGTCCTCTCTTTGTCCTGCTGAGATCTGGGATGAATCCTCCTGTAGTTCTGGCATAGCCTCTTTCTGTGTCATCTTTATCTTGGCCTGTTCGGGCTGTTCTGGGCTTATCATTTGTTTTGGCACTGGATGTACTTTGTCTTGGGACAAAGCTGATGGCGCATGGTTCACACAATAGAAGATCTTCAACTTTTTCTCACCAATTCTTATCCCCACAAGTCATCTACAGAGCCTTGCAAATGCTTTCACACCAACGGAACCTTTTAACAGTTTGTCCCTTGAATGTATTTTAATAGGAATTTATGTGCCAGAAGATCAATGCAAGGAATTGCCAAATTGTGTAGAGAAAGGAAAACACAAGTTTTTTTTTTATTTATTACAAATAAAAATCATAGAAGTGTGCTATGAATTTGTATCCAGCTGCTGTTTGACAATATTTTGAAAAATCCTCTTTTGCTAAAGTTACAGCTGCAGGTTGTTTTTTGGGGGTATTTCTTTGACATATTTTAAAATGTATAGATTGACATTTTCTACCAATATTTCTTGGAAAAATGACTCAAGCTCAATCAGACTGGATGGAAAGCATCTGTAAAATATTTTGGCACATATTATTTTTAGGTCTGGGCTTTGACTAGGCCATTCTAACACATTCAATTCAATTCAATTCAATTTCAATTCAATTTTATTTATATAGCGCCAATTCATGAAACATATCATCTCGAGGCACTTTACAAAGTCAAATCAATCGTATTATACAGATTGGTCAAACATTTCCTATATAAGGGAACCAGTTGATTGCTTCAAAGTCCCGACAAGCAGCATTCACTCCTGGAGAAGAGTAGAGCTACAGGGAGAGTCGTCTGCATTGTCCATGGCTTTGCAGCAATCCCTCATACTGAGCAAGCATGAAGCAACAGTGGAAAGAAAAAAACATACGTTAGCGGGAAGGAAAAACCTCTAGCAGAACCGGGCTCAGTATGAACGGTCATCTGCCTCAACCGACTGGGGGTTAGAGAAGACAGAGCAGAGACACAACAAGACAGACAAAAAGCAAGGAGCACACATTGATCTAGTAATCTGTTCTACATTAGATGGTAATAGTCGGTGATCTGTTCTCCCTGGATGATTTCACAGTCAACAGAACGTCAGACCAGGTGTACCTACTATGAAGAAAAAAGAGAGAGAACAAAAAGTTAAAAGCTGAAATGACAACAGTCATTTCAATGCAATGCAAATCTGGAGAACAGTAGACTGGAGAACAGTAGAAATCAGTAGAGTGAGAAAAATAGACCCTGATGTCCTCCAGCAGCCTAAGCCTATAGCAGCATAACTATAGAGGTAGCTCAGGGTAACATGAGCCACTCTAACTATAAGCTTAGTCAAAAAGGAAAGTTTTAAGATTAGTCTTAAAAGTAGACAGGGTGTCTGCCTCACGGACCAAAACTGGGAGTTGGTTCCACAGGAGAGGAGCCTGATAGCTAAAGGATCTGCCTCCCATTCTACTTTTAGAGACTCTAGGAACCACCAGCAGACCTGCAGTCTGAGAGCGAAGTGCTCTGTTAGGAACATACGGGGTAATCAGAGCTCTGATATATGATGGAGCTTGATTATTAAGGGCTTTATACATTAGAAGAAGAATTTTAAATTCTATTCTTGATTTAACAGGAAGCCAGTGAAGGGAAGCTAAAATTGGAGAAATATGATCCCTCTTGTTGATTTTCATCAGAATTCTTGCTGCAGCATTTTGGATCAGCTGAAGACTTTGAACTGCATTTTGTGGACTTCCTGATAGTAAAGAATTACAATAGTCCAGCCTTGAAGTAACAAATGCATGATCTAGTTTTTCAGCATCACCCCTGGACAGAATGTTTCTAATTTTGGCAATATTCCTGAGGTGAAAAAAGGAAACCATGGAAACCTGTTTAATATGGGATTTAAATGACATGTCTTGGTCTAAAATAACACCAAGATTTTTTACTTTACTACCAGAGGCCAAGTTAATGCCATCCAGATTCAGTGATTGATTAAGAAGTTTATTTTTTGAGGACTCTGGTCCAAAGATTATAACTTCTGTCTTGTCAGAATTTAAGTGCAGGAAATTTAAAGTCATCCAGCTTTTGATGTCATCAAGACATGACTGCAGTCGAAGTAATTGATTGGATTCATCAGGATTTATGGATAAATATAGCTGAGTGTCATCATCATAACAGTGGAAATGAATCCCATGCTGTCTGATAATTTTACCAATCGGAAGCATATATATAGTAAAGAGAATTGGTCCAAGGACTGAACCCTGTGGTACTCCACAAGTGACCCTAGAGCTTGAAGAAGATTTATTATTAACATGAACAAACTGGAATCTGTCCGATAGATAAGATTTAAACCAGCCTAATGCTTTCCCCTTAATCCCTACAGTATGCTCAAGTCTTTGTAGGAGAATATTGTGATCAACTGTGTCAAATGCAGCACTGAGATCTAGCAGGACAAGTATAGACACAAGTCCATTATCTGAGGCCATGAGAATATCATTGGTGACCTTCACCAGAGCCGTTTCAGTGCTATGATGAGCTCTGAAGCCGGACTGAAACTCCTCAAGTAGGTCATTACTTTGTAAATGTTTACAAAGTTGATTACCAACTACTTTCTCAAGAATTTTAGATAAAAAAAGAAGATTAGATATAGGTCTGTAATTTACTAACTCATCTTGATCAAGAGATGGTTTCTTAAGTAAAGGTTTAATAACAGCTACTTTAAAAGCCTGTGGTACAGATCCATTTACTAAGGATAGATTAATCATGTCTAAAATAGGACCACTGATCAAAGGGAATACCTCCTTAAACAATTTGGTTGGGATTGGGTCTAACATACAGGTAGAAGGTTTAGATGAAGCTAATATTTTAGATAGCTCAGAAAGCTCTACTGCTTCTAGACAGTTCAGACACAGCGCAGGTTCTAAAGATTCCTCCAACGCTGCCTCACTTACTGAGGACGAGGTAATCATGTTTGGGAGGATGCCAATTATTTTATTTTTAATGGAATCAATTTTATTTATGAAGAATCACATAAAATCATTACTGCTAAGCATCTGACCCCACCATGCTTCACCAGTGTGTCCATGTCCTCTAAAGTTAACATTAGAGTTTTCGCCACTTCTTTTAGTTAACAAACACCTTATCTGTCCTGTCAGTTTTAGGTGCACAACCCTGCATAGGTCTGCATTTCTGCCATGCTGTTTCTGCTTATGGTTGATGGATTGAGCGGTGCTCTTAGAAGTTCAAAGTTTGGGATATGGTTTTCAAACCTAATCTTGCTTTAAAGATTTTCACATTATTTCTCGCCTGTCGGCTGTTTCCATTGGCCTTCTTAGTTCTCTTGTGCTCTCTACCAAATCTCTTAGGCCTTCACTGGACAGTTGTATCTATGTGTACAAGTGAACTCTATTAATTAATAAGGTCACTTCTCAATGAAGTTGCTTGCACAGGATTTTGTTTAGGGTTATCAGAGTGGATGGGATTAAATAAAAAAGCATGGCACGCTAAAGCAACTGAAAACCATGTTTCATTTCACCTCGTCCTCTATACAATGCAAAGTTTTGTTGGTCTATCACGTAAAATTTCAATAACATATATGAACGTTTGTGATGATAAAATGTGAAAAAAAACTTTAAGGGGGATAATTATTTGCAATGCCCTGTTAAAAACCTTCACCACTGCTAACTGCCTTTAGGTGTCTCACTGCTTATAACCCTCTCAGTACAAAAATCCTATTCACCCATATGCTTTTATTCCTTACAGCCTCCATATTTAGTTTTTCTACCAGATAAAGAATCAAGGATAAAGCCATTGACAGGCACATTGTCATGTTTATGTGTACTGGGATCATTTACCTTAAAGCTGTGATATACAGAATAAGTTTCTGTGAAGGACATGCTTTGATTGCTCGTACTTGAAAAGTATTTTCAATAAACTCGAAGCTTGCCTCTAGGTAACTTTGTTCCGTACATTCAACAAATGTTCATGGAGAAAAAACATCACATAAAAAAAAAAAAAAACATCACATAATATGCATTTATGGGGGAAATGTCATATCAAAAATTCCATCTTACATACCAACATAATGAAATAGGCCAGTGAATTCTGGGCACAATACATCAAAAACAGCCGAAATAGCCAAACTACCTGTGCAACGTCTGGCATATTCACTTTTCAGCAAGCTGGATTTCTTTTTTTTTTGGGTCCTGTGGTTAAAAGGGGAACAGCCACCTCTTTGTCAGAATTGCAATACGAGTTTGTCATTGACATATTTTCATTTGATGTCTACTTTAGCTAACACACAGCAACCGTTATTTGGTAAAGATGATCTGGAAAACGTTTTTTAAAAAACATACCATTCATTTCTTTAAATGAATATCAAATGTTCATTTTAAGAATCTTATTTAATTGGCTTGATAATTTTATTTATGTAATTATTGAAAACAATCTTTCAACTTTACAAACATGTTGCTTCTGATTAAACGGAATATTAACATTTTGGAAGATAGAGTTCATCACCAGAGATAAATAGTCAAAAGGCCAATAGAAGCGAGCAAAACCTAGTTGGCAATTAAAAGAATTGATTGTCTAAGAGGGTCTAAATAATTGACTCATGCTCCTTTTATGTTGCTTTGTTACTTGAGAGCTAAGATAAGATAAGAATTCCTTTAATATCACTCAATGGGGAAATTTGGAGGTGACAGTGGCAAACACACACAATTATTGGTGATGAGAAAAGAAAAAGAAATACAAGGAAAAAAAGGTAAACTGTCTAATCTAAATTTAGCTCTAAAGAAAAACACCAAGAGTAGAATATAAGGGTAAATAAATAAATTAACCAAAGGAAAAACAATTTTATTTGATAGTGGAAAAATAACTCCAGCCTATAGATCTAACACGCGATAATAGAGTATGCAATATTTCCATACGTACAATTTCCATAGGGTTGGCTAGACAAAGCTAGCCAACGTAGAAGGCTTCCTCTACGTTAAGAGAGAAAAAACAACCTTAAACAGAGGAGGAGGACTTAGGTTCCAACTCTCAAAAACTTACAACCAATCTATAGGGTTGATTCCTTCCAATTATCTCCTCAATTCCTCACCTCCATACGGGTGATCAAAACATCGCTCTGGTAAGCCAGGCCAATAACGACCCTAACCACTCCCCATTACTAAGGGGGTGGACCTGCTTCGGTTCAATTTGCATGTTATCTAAGCCATTCAAGGTCTTTGTTGGGCAGTACTATAAATCTTGCAACTCCACACTACACCAGAAATTTTGAATTGAGAAATCTTTCTGGATAGGAAGCGAAACGTCTTCAAACTTAAAAAAAAGTCCAGTTGTTTTTTGTTTATTTTTTACTTTTTTGGAATGACCATGACCTGAATGACTGAGAATCTTCACCAGAATATATGTGTATTGATAATTACTCTGCTTTATAAATTAAAATGAATGTCAATCCATACTGGTTGACTAGGAAAAGAAAGACATTACAGGGGAGAGTCTGTGTTCAAAGAATAATATTTTAATAACTATAGGCTACATCCTGCTTTCTGTTTTTTACAAGGCCAAGAAAAATAGTGTGTTTAGCACTTCCCTTATTTTTATTTTTTTTGTTTGTGTTCTAATACTGTACTTTCTATAATGTTTCTTGTTGTTGCTGTTATTGTTAGTTATAGCTGGGGAGGCCAGTTTGAGTCATGGAATTGATGCAAAGGGGCAGAATAATGCCAGTCGGAAGAGGAGGAAACAGATGAGGAGGGACAGGAGAAAACTCTTGCCACAGGTGGCCTCCAGTCAAGTTGATGCTCTTCTCATCAGAAACTAATTTCTTCGTTGAATGAAAATAATGTTGAATTTAAATCCGCCTGGCTAAGGATAATTTGGGGTTTAGCTGTATGTGGGACAAATGCCAGTATTTGTAGACATCATGCTTTGTGACTAATCAAGCCAGACAAAACAAAGTAAGTAATATAACAGGTGTTAAAAATAAACCATTGATTCAAAAAAGTTCATTTTAAAACTGCTCTCACACGGTTCCTATGGTTTAATGTCCAGTTACTAAGATGTCAGTGAAAATGATGTTTGCCCTGTTGCAATATTGCTGTACAGTAGTGGTCAGCTGGCTGAATAAAGGAGGCTACAATTTTTTCTTTATTTTCAAGACAGAAAACAGGGCTGAAAATATTCTCCTTGCAAAACACAGACATGGTATGAACTCTAATGGAGTGCCACCTATCACTTGTTTACTGACCGTTTAAGTTCATTTTTAAGACTACAGTAGACAAGCTAGAATCTGCATGTCTGTTGAGCAGCAAGCTGTGGGCTGGCAACCTCATCGCCTGATTAATTCACCAACTAACATCAACTTGTTATACTTGTTACTCCATGACAAAATATCCTTTTTTGTTTGTTTTTGTAAAGCAACAGTTAAAACAATGTACCATTAAATGTAAGTACTTCACTTTACATTTTTGCTTTAGTGTAAATCCCAATAAATATCTGAATAGATCATATTTTAGCAAAAATCAACATTATTTTTTGAGCAGTTAAAATTTTGCTGTCCATATTTATTTATTAGGTGTTTAACGTTTGTGTAGATACTTTGAAATTGTGGTAGTTTTACACAGGACCATAATTCTGTGGGAATTTCCAATTTGTAGCTCAGAGTGATATTATTGAGTTTAGAAATGTGACACAAGTTAATGCTAAAGATGATATTTTACTGTTAAATATAACCTTTTATTACTATGTATGTCTAAATAATTCCCCAAAGACATGCATTTGGACTAGTTTTTGCAAATGCCTCATTGTTTTAAACGAAAAAAGTTTATTTCGTTCACCCTTTATCATCATTGATCCAGTTTAATAAATTGAAGCACAATATTGCATCTGTGTTGAAATAATCATTAAAACATTAAGGTCTTTATGATTTTATGATTCTTATTAAATTATTTCGTTGGATTCATCCTCAAAGTTGGGATTGTTCTGTTTACTTTTATCTACCATCAAATGTTGATAACCTGACTGGAGGCCACCTGTGGCAAACTGGTCAACATTATTGCTAAAAGTACACACAACTATACAAAGGTGCCACAATCCTCCGTGTGTAGCAGAATAAAAACCAAACTATAAAGACCGAGGAACCCCCAGGAGACCTCTACCATAAAATTGTTGCAAGCCGTAGATGAGGGTAAGAGCATAAAAGCATTTCTAAAGCTTTGAGTGTTCCCAAGAGAGCAATGGCCTCTGTAATTGTGAAATGGGAAAAAGGTTTGATCTACCTTCTTCAGTTCTCTCTAAAGATGCTCTGACTATTTTCATCCAGTCTAATGAAGCTTGACAGGTACTGCCGGGAAAGACCGGGTAAACCCAAAGCTGCTGCCAAAGAAACTGTTACACTTTACTGAACTAAGGATCTTTAATATTTTTAAAACTTTTTCTGTTTTTCTCCCAAATAATAACATGCTTCTGTAATGGGCTATGCACATTATGTTTTTAATGACTAACATACCTACTTTAGTTTGGTGTCTGTTTTCTTACCTTTTGGTTTCTTCCTTGTTTGCAACAATATGTACCGAGAAAATGTATCAGTAAATGTAAAGGTTAGTAATTTGGGGACTTGGCTGCACGATGATGCAGCTGGTACTGCTGTTGCCTTGCAGCAAGAAGGTGCTGGGTTGAATCAGTCTTTACTTGGTTAACCACATAGTTTGCTGTGGATCTGATATAAACTGAAAGCAACACCACAAAGCCAACCTACTGCGGTTTCTCAATATGGAGTTCTTCTTATTTAAGGCGCCACGATGATCAATTTACATTGTATTGGAGATTGAGTTGATCCGTTTTACTAATCACAGATGCTCTGCTGAAACAGAACTTGCTTTGTCCTTTTGGAGTCATTGTTCTGGTTAAGTCAATATCCTGTATTTTAGGAATTTGTTTCTGTTTTAATTAAACAATCAAAAATCTTGAAGCCTCTCCAGCTCTTTGGCCTTGAGGGTTTTTCAAGCACTACATCCTTCTAAGTTCAAATGAACCTGGGTCTGTGAGTTGAACCTATCCAGCTCTTAACCTGAAAATTGCTAATTAAACCAGGACTGAAATAAGACATGGATTACATAAACTTTTTAAACATTGCATACATTTCATAGTTTATTGGTCTTGCAAAGGTGAAAAATAATCTGCAGCAGTTTTGTATCCTTCTGATGTTCACTGTCCTGAAATGTCTGCCATCAGTTCTGTCTCCTATGAAATTCTCCTTTTTTTAATTTAACCTTTATTTAAGCAGGAAGTTACCATTGAGATTAAAATAATTTTTTCATGGGAGCCATTAGGGCAGCAGTAAATAAAATAACCACTGATAGCAAATCAAAATATGACCAATTGATTAAAATGCCTATCAAAATATGCTATTTAGTTCAAAATTAAAATTAGTCTGATTAGGATTGAGAATACAGAGTATACATTCTCTTTCATTATCAGAATTTCTGATTGAATTATTTATTTTCCTAATGGAAAGTCGCTGTATGGCATTAGGATGGAAATCTCCCAGTACACCTCATTATAGATCTCTATATTACACATAAACGCTCCTTTTAATATTTTGATATATTTTTAAATAATAATTAGTGTAATGAGATTGTTATTTTTTGGACAATTTAGGCCCGTAGCCCAATCCTTCTCAAATACCTTTACAGTCTTCATGGCTTGCCACTGATTGTTGCTAAAATTTATGGCATATATATTCTTGACAGCTCAAAGTGCAGTAACCTCCCCACTACTTCTCATTAGTTTTACATCTCAGTTACCACTCATGTCCAAAATACTGCTTTCTCTCCTATTGTCCTTTGCCTTGGCAGCGGCAGATATTTGGTTCCAACCAAAGTTTCTAAATGTCAGCCTCAACATACTGCCCCAACACAGGGTTAACCCTATTTAAAAATGCTACTTGTAACATTTTTCAGTTCTAACATGTCACCCAACAAGTACATAGGTGTATCATTATTTTTAAAAGATATCCATCTCAACACTCAGAGCTACAGTCTTTTATGACCTCATATCTTGCATTTTGCTCTAGTGCTACGTTATTGTTAGGTTCACTCTCTGTTTGGACTCACTGATGTTATGGTTTGCAACATATTTCAGTCTGGCTCACGTTGTGTGGACAAAAGTTACAGAAAAAGCTGTCCTGCATATAAGAAGGGAATTTGTTTTTTCTTGATCATCGTAAAACACGTTTTCAGCTGGCTCCGTGTAGCACTCACTCTCCAAAACCAAGAACTGTTCTGTGTATATGTAAGATCAGCAGGTCACATGACTGACGGAGGTGCTACAACAACTGTGGTTGCCATGGCCACAAAGTAAAACATTATTGTTGTTTACAGGTGCATTGCACAAGATCCAGAGTTTGTGCACAAGTTTGCCCCCTCTGGCGACAAGTTAAAATGGCACCAGTGTTGTGCAAATACATGGGAGAACAGGAAGAGAGTTTCCCGCTGCGACTGCACAGGTCTTTTGCTAGAGTCGTGATGTCTTCTGAGGCAAGAAAGTTATAAATAATGAAGTTAGCCCGTGTTCTCGCTAATTTATCGATTACGGCAGAGACTTAACAAAGTAACCAGGTGAACGAAAAGCACACTGCGCGTCACGCCCACGCTTGAATCACTCTCTCATGAACTGACTAATGGAGCTGCCACTATTTCCAGTAACTGTGGGAAATAGAGGAGAACTTGTTTTACACACTGGGCAACTATAAAGGCATGTATGGGAAAGAACAAAAAACTTTAAACGTGTGCATTGCTCCTTTAAGGGTTTGCAATCAAAATCAGGCAATGCCATGCCAATTTGGAGTGTATGTCAACATGGAGGTAAAGTAATTAAAAGCCTTACAAATTCTCTAATTTAAAAGAGCTAAAATAATGTCCAGATTTTAACATATTTTGGTGCCTCTTTATGTAATAAAGATGAAAGTCAGTCTTTTACTTTTTAATTGTTCCTTCAGGCACAACAAGCAAAAGCAAACATGTTATCAAGGAAATCTTTAGATTCTGTATTTCAGGATTTTTTTTATTTTATTGATGATGCTTTTTTATCCTTGTACATTGCCATATTTTTATGGATCTGGACTCAGTCTTCATTAAGAGTGGTTAGACAAAAATAATCAAAAATCATCAGAAAAAAAAAAACAAGAACTAAGAGCAGATTTTCTGGCTTTACAGTCACAGATTAAATCTCTCATTCCTTGGGTATGTATAAAAAAGTGTGGTCAATAGTAGCCTGCAGCTCCCAATGCATCTAATCCCTAATCCAAGGTCTGTGTTAGATTAATAGAAACCTTTGGGATGGGATCGCTGCCTGTGGATTGTTAAATGTGATGGATGGCTGGGTGGATGCAGACAAAAAGATGGGCACGTATATGCATGAAATGAATATTAGCCAGCACAGAATGCATACCATGGGATATAAGAGGATTTATGTGACTTAAGTGAACAATAGGGTTGATTAGTTGATGAACAGGATTCAGTTTGAATCATAATGGTGCAGGGTACAGATGATAAACATATGTTGTAAATGTAAAATGAATAGATGGCTAAATTATGCATTACTGCTCTAATCAACCCGCCGTTGCAGTGGCTCTCGCTGAGTTGGAAGTGGACATTAGGCCAGCAGTTGCCTAAAGAGCTCATAACAGAGTCGATGTTCAGTGGTGCAACCAAGGGGTTACATGCACCATACTTTGTGAATATACATTTTAGAGAAGATGTGTTTGAATGTGTTTAAACATTTTTCTATTTTGGCAATTTTGTCAATGTCATTTATAGGCTATTATGTTGCCTTTCTTCCATCTCTCTCTATATATGTGACAGAAGTACAATAAAGCTCCTGATGTTCAGGGGTTTTATCGATTGTGCTAATCCAAGAGTATTTGCAGCCCCCATCTGGTCAATCTATACAAAACTGTCTGGAGGAGTCCCTGCTAATATTGGCATCCAAGTGAGTCTCAAACAATTAGATTATCATTAAAAAGTTTATTTCCGTAGTTGACGTCAAAAGGTCAAACTCAAAGGTTCATCCACACATTGATTTCTTTAGACTGCTTATGAATAGGACTAATTTACTGCCAATGAAAATCCAAAACTCAGTCAGGAAATGGGAATATGACATACATTAAGTAAAATCAGAATGATTTTAATGCAATCCAAATGAAAAATATGTACTGTTCAATACTGTATAATCACGGAATACGTCTTTGGCTGATCCTTTTGCATGAATTACTACACCAATGCAGTGTAGAATATAGGCTAGAATTGAGGCCTGCAGCTTTGCTGCAGGGTTAAGGAAGCTCAGGTTACTTTAATAAGGCTTTGTCTACACCTCATCTGCATTGTTGGCTGTGATGTCTCAACATTCTCTTGACAGCCCTCCATAGATTCTTTTTGGGGTTTAGGTAATGAGAGTTTTCTTGCTAATCAAGAACAGTGATACCGTGGTCAAACCAGGTACTGATACTATTAGCAGTTTGAAGAGGTCCGAGGACCTGCTAGAAAAACTTAAATCTTCATGATGCTTGTCAGCTAGGCTCAAGGACCTTTAGAAAATCCTATCAGATGATCTGTAGAAGACAACTCACTATGGATTTGAAAAATAATTGAAGAAACTTTATAATGGGCCTCAAGCAACAGATTCAGTGCCTCTCCACACTTCCTCAAGACACAGGGGCCTTGACTGAAATATTAAATGCTATACCTTCATTAGACAACAGGAATCTGGGCAACTAATTGACAGTCCAGTTTCTTTTTTTTCTTCTTAGTCAAAAGATGCTCCTGACATTGTCTCTGGTTTATCATCTCTGGTTCCCTTTTGCTTGTGCACCTTGTTCTAGCGCACCTTTTCCTTCCACCCAACTTCCCAAACATACGTTTGGATGAAACACACCTTGATCAGCAAGTTTGATAGGCTTTTGAGGGTTGCCTACAAAAATGTTCCTCTTATTTAATATTGGCATTTAAAAAAAAAGAAAAAGCTAAATCTTGGGTTGTCATCCTGTGTCGGCCAGAATAATCAGGATTAACAGTAAATCGTTTGATGGGAATTTCCGGGAATAATTTTGAGTTTCACATTTTAAATTGCATGGCAGAAATAAACGAGCTCCTCGGTAATAGTCTAATTTATTAAGATGCACCTGTAAAATGCCCCCCCCCCCCCCCCCCCCCGCCCCCAGGATATTC